>OX596212.1:1362155-2562155 GCA_951394215.1 Glyphodes perspectalis
GCGACGGTGTAGAGGCCGGCGGCCGCCACGCTCACCAGCTGCTGCGCCGCGAAGAAGTCGCGCACCGGCGTCACCGTCTGCACCGCGGTCAGTGCCGGCGGGATGTTCGTCAGCTCCACCGTCTGACCAGAACAGTATTGTTCATATGTACCAGGTGAGGATCTAGGGTTTGATTCAAGATCAAGATCAGGCCCAATATATAAAATGCACATATAATTGACTAAGAGCGGTGGTAGCTCAATGGTAAGGACACGTACCTCTGGATTTTTCAAGTCTATGTAGGTATTTATACCACTAGCTTGCCGGTAAAAGAAAACATCCTGATGAAACCTGCCAATTCAAATATCTTTGGATTTGTAACCATGATCCAAAAATTGTCTGGTTCCCCTATCTTAGGGTTACGAAGGTCAGATCGGCAGTCGCTTCAATGTAATTACCAGACTCGCTAAATCCTGGATCATGGTCTAAGCGGAGCCCGACTAAGTACGGGACATAACGCTAGGAAGATGATAATTGACTAAGTCGTTGGTTTTCCACGGGGCTATGTGTATTTGTCTAGGGATCAGTGGTGGACTAAGCCTGTTTTAGGCCCGGGCGGCACGAGGTCCCTAGTAGGGATACGAACAGTGTTGCTGGACCGAAGTTTGTCGTCCACTGTTACATATAGGATGATTACAGGAACTTGCGAGATAAAATGCGGCCCCCTAGAAGCAGGGGCTCGGGCGGACCGCCCTTTCCGCCTCCCGGATAGTCCGCCACTGCTAGGGATCGCTCGGATTTGAACCAAGACCCTAATTGCCACTCTAGGTACGGTAGGAATAAAGTGCGTAAGTCAGACGCGAAGACTTCAATACGGGTAGCCCTAACTCGCTATTAATTAGGCCTACTAACGTTTATAAACTTTTATATCTGATTAAACTGATTGCACAAGTATTTTAATTACCTTTTCGTTAGTACGCGGATGCGGAGTAGCTGTGACTGTAATCTGCACTCCTTTTACTTGCCGCTGCGGCTGGCGTTTGCTGTAAGATTAAATAAAATGTAATAAAACTTGCTTTATGAAGTGAATTTGACGAAAAAAAGTCACGATACCTGAAAGATTTTACATCTGCATGATGCCCATTCGTAGCACTGTAAAATACTCTTATGAAAGTATTGATGGTAAACTGCCTTCGTGATTTCCGTGGTAGATTATCATATTATTAGAGGTACACCAGCTATAACGCCGTGTGATTAGTAAGAGAGTGAGATTCGTCACCTCAGCGGCACAGCGGGCAGCACGACGCCCTCCAGCTTGAGCGCGAGGCGGTGCGAGAGCGGCAGCGTGGCGGCGTGCTCGGCGGGCGGCGCGCGCCAGGCCGGCGTGAGCGACACGCGGCACAGCGCGCCGCCCGCGCGGCCTGCGCACACGCCGCGCGCCCACACCGCGCCGCCGCTGCACGCACGGACTGCTGCCAGGATGGCTTCCGCGTGCTGCGGCAGTGGTCATTGCCATCAACATTTACCAAAAGATATATGAACCATAAGACAATTTGATTGAGTATACATTTAAGCATTAGCGGACTAACGAAGGCGGTGCGGTCTTGGGTGTCTGGTTCTGAGGACCTACAATCTTCGATACACTTAATAACACTTTCCCTTTGAAGTTCGGGTAGGCAACCCTTACTATAAGCCTCATTCAGCTCTGTCGCTGAGACCCTAGGGGCTTAGCCCACCACCGCCATTAGGTCCGAAAATATATTTCACCACCGCGATAGAACGAACACACAACGCCATCTATTGGCGAATGATGCGCAACAACGACTTTGGTAGTGAAACAACAAGCAATGATTCATACTCGAACACCTATCAAGGTCAACGTACTCACCCTATGCGTGATGCCCTGCCCGGTAGTAGGGTTGTCAAAGAGCTTGGCGGCTATCGCGGCGAGCTTGGCGCTTGGTGCGAGCGCGATCATCTCGTCCAGGCTGTTGGCGCGCATCTCCTTGGGCGGCTCGGCCGGCCGCTCCTGCTGGCTCGACGTGATGCGCTCCAGGAACTGAGCGAACTGCGCGTATGTGTACTGCGCGCTGAGTGGCGATGTAAGGGGTGGTCTATTTCTTTTTAACAATGCAACGGAACATGGGACGTCCGAAGATTGATGATGGATATGTCTCTTAGGACTTTAAAAATTCTATTCAATAAATATATGCTCTTAAAATTTTATTCAAAATGAAAGAGAGAGGTAGGGAGAGTGGGAGAGAGAGGGAGAGAGGGAGAAAGAGGGAGAGGGGGAGAATTCAATAAATATATGCTCTTCAAATTTAATTTAAAATGAAAGAAAGAGGTAGGGAGAGAGGGAGAAAGAGGGAGAGGGGGAGAGAGAGTAACGATTAAAGAGCTGTATGTTATGAATTTTCAGATTTTTTTACAATTACAATTTCCCTCAAGTTTTTTGCTATATCGAATAAAATACTTAAAATAAAGTTTATAAAAAGGATACATATGTAAGTGCGCCAGAGTGGAGTTATCAGCGTGGAAAGCAGTTCGTGCGAGGGCGGCGTAGCGCTGTGCCACGGCGGACATGCTGCGCGCCGCCTTGCGCACCGCGGTTGCGCACGCGCCGGCCTTCGCGGCCGGATCGCGCGCAGCCTGGAAAAAATGCTAGTTTTAACAAGTTAAAGAAACTGGGGATCTTAATGGGTGATAATTGTTCGCCAATTCGCTTCTGACGGTGTTTAGTTCCGTAGTATGGATGTTGTTATGAGAAGTGAAGTTTAGTGTCTCGGGATATCCTTCGATACTATACTTCTTTATTCGGTAATAGGGCGACTAGTATCACCGCTTCTTTCCAGCGCATTAGACATCCCGCAGCTGGCATACAATAGTTGGCAAGCTATGCTAATTCGGGCTGTCGTACCTGCGCGTGCGCGTGCGCGATGGCGGGCGGCGGCTGCGTGCAGAGCGCGCGCGCGGCGTGCGCGGCGGCGGCGAGCGCGGCGAGCGCGGCGGCGCGCGCGGCGAGCGCGGCGGCGGGTAGCGGCGCGCAGCCCCCGCAGCCGGCGCACAAGGCGGCGCAGCCCGCGCCCCAGCCGCAGCCCGCGCCGCCCCACCCGCTGCTCACCTCCCAGCCCGCAGACGCCGCCTCCAGACCCGTGATACCTGCCGACACAGGCAACAATACCTCTCGATCTGAAGGTACCCACTCCATCGAACACAAATTGCTTGCAAGTTGCCTCTGCTACTTGAAAAAAAGCCTTCGATTAAGTCGTCAATCAAACTTTACTGATGAAGCTGCGGCATTACTGCGTTTAAATATATTTTGTTACCCTTTAAAAGTCACGATCAACCGGAAGATTTCAAATAATAAATTATAATGGAACTGATTCTTATCTTTATCCGTGGGAGTGCCTCAGGGCTCAGTATTGGTGCCACTGCTTTTCGTAATACATACAAATAGTTTGTCCGACTATACAAAGGACTGGTGAGAAACAACATTTTTAATTCATATTAATTCACATTATATTTAAAAAATTTATAAACATACATAAATAAACAATGATTACTCACAAAAGTTGTTTTATGTATTATCACCTCGTTAATTTATTATTTGCATGATCACATAGACTTATATTAACATAAACACCGACCTTCTTTGATGAGCGTGGCGTCAGCAGCGGCGGCCCGATGAAGCGCCGTGAGCCATCTCTGCGCGGATTCGCTAGGCGCCTCCTCCGACAGACGCTTCAAAATGTCCGCCGCTAGGCTGTGGTGTCCGTATCTATAAAACAAACAATTATGTAACATTTGCTTGATTACAAATGGAATACGAAAAATTTTACTACATATTCTACTTGTGTTACCTTAAAGCGGCCCTAGCGACCCTATACCGGGTCCACCCGTCCACCCCTCGTATAGTGTCCAGAATCTTCTTCTCCCACGAGTTGTTGATCTTGTACGTGAGTGCGGTGCCCGCTCGCTCTTGGAACAGCACCGTGCAGAGCAGCACTAGGGCTGTGCCGTCGTTCGAGCTGTCTAATACATCTCTGAAACAATTATTAAATTATTAAAAACGCCGATAATTTTAACAGTCACTACAAATAACTCAAAATCTCAATATATTTTTGTTGTTAGTCTCTTCTATCAGAATTGTAAAATGGTCTTTCGTTTCGACACAGTCATGTGACTGTGCACCAATTTTTTGTAGTCATTGAATCATCAAAGTTATCGAATGGGCGGAAATTTTGAAACTGTTTAATAGCGCCATCTGTTCAACAACAAAGTCTCGAACTATTTGCTCCTCCAGCAGCGCCAGGCTGCGCGGCGGCGCCTGCTGCCAGTCGCACTCCTGCAGCTGGACGCCCAGCACTCACCCCTGCATGGCGGCGTGCAGCGTGCGCATGAGCGCGGGCATGGCGGGCGCGATGGCGCGCGGGCAGTACGTGCCGCCGCCCAGCGCCGCCAGCGCCTCCAGCAGCGCCAGGCTGCGCGGCGGCGCCTGCTGCCAGTCGCACTCCTGCAGCTGGACGCCCAGCACTCACCCCTGCATGGCGGCGTGCAGCGTGCGCATGAGCGCGGGCATGGCGGGCGCGATGGCGCGCGGGCAGTACGTGCCGCCGCCCAGCGCCGCCAGCGCCTCCAGCAGCGCCAGGCTGCGCGGCGGCGCCTGCTGCCAGTCGCACTCCTGCAGCTGGACGCCCAGCACTCACCCCTGCATGGCGGCGTGCAGCGTGCGCATGAGCGCGGGCATGGCGGGCGCGATGGCGCGCGGGCAGTACGTGCCGCCGCCCAGCGCCGCCAGCGCCTCCAGCAGCGCCAGGCTGCGCGGCGGCGCCTGCTGCCAGTCGCACTCCTGCAGCTGGACGCCCAGCACTCACCCCTGCATGGCGGCGTGCAGCGTGCGCATGAGCGCGGGCATGGCGGGCGCGATGGCGCGCGGGCAGTACGTGCCGCCGCCCAGCGCCGCCAGCGCCTCCAGCAGCGCCAGGCTGCGCGGCGGCGCCTGCTGCCAGTCGCACTCCTGCAGCTGGACGCCCAGCACTCACCCCTGCATGGCGGCGTGCAGCGTGCGCATGAGCGCGGGCATGGCGGGCGCGATGGCGCGCGGGCAGTACGTGCCGCCGCCCAGCGCCGCCAGCGCCTCCAGCAGCGCCAGGCTGCGCGGCGGCGCCTGCTGCCAGTCGCACTCCTGCAGCTGGATGCCAAGCACGTTGGCCGTGCGAGGAGCGTACAATACTGGTTCTGCGTCGCATAGTTTGACCTGCAAACAAAATAAAAAAAAAAGGTAAATGAGCAGGCTTATTCATGACCTCCCTTACACGACATGCGCACACAAAATATAGATTTTTAGGACCAAAAGTTTTACTAGAGTGTTGATTCACTCCAGAATAGTGTTAAGCAAGTAACTTACCAAGCATCGGAGAGCAATACGCAACGGTCTGATATTATTTGGTCCATTGTCAACGCCAGTCGCGATCACTAGTGATTCAAGCGCTAGCATCAATTCAGATCCATCCACAGGTAAGGTTTCTTCGTAACTGAAAGGAAATAAAAGATCTTTAGAAATATAATTTTAACAGTCTACCACCTGGTTTTTCTAGTTTAAAATCAATTAATATTTGTTGTTTTCATATATTGATATGTGACACTTACCAATGCACCACGATGCGCGTGAGCACATCGCAGGCGGTGGCGGCGTGGCGCAGGTCCACGCTGAAGGCCGCGTCTGCGCAGTACTGGCGCAGGGAGCTCGTCTGAGACCCCGCTGCTGCGCATATAGCTGGACACTCCACGAGGATCTGGTGGGTATTGATGTTATCTTAAATAAATGAATAAAGGAAGTTTACGCTGTTATAGCGGCTACCACACGCTTACTAATAGTTACTTAGTAACGAACAGTTGTCGTTTTTTGAGAAGCTAAGTACACTCTGGTAGTGTTGGCCTGACAGTGATCAGGATTCAATGCCAGGCCTAAGGCCGTGACTGGTATTACCAACAGTGGCACAAATTGTACGCAGAATTATAGTCATTGTGGATTCCCGAGGAGGATTGGGGTTTTGTTCGCCTCCTTATTATCTTCAGCAACCTATTAAGGACGCACTGTAGGCCATGTCGCAGTGAATTTTCACTTTTTAAGACCAATATTTCTGTTTAGAATTTATAATGTGAAGCTAATATTTTTCACAGCACTTACCTAGCGGAGTAGGCAGAGAACCGAAAGCCCATATGGCGTTCCGTTCACGGTTCTTACACACCTGCTTCTTTAACATTCAGTAGTTTAGTATTTTTATGGCATAAACAGTAAGCTCACCTGCATGACCTGCAGACACAGCATGGTGTGGTCGGGGTCCTGGCTGTCGCTGGCGGCGCGCACCAGCGCCTCGAGGCAGTGGTGCGGCCACAGCGCCGCGTGCTGCGCCAGCTTCTTCAGCCCCACGAGCGCGGCGCGCTGGACGGCTGAGCGTGCATCGTTGGTAGCCAGGCTTAGGAGGAGCTCTACCTGAGTTTACCGTCAAATATATAAAAAAAAGTAAATGGGATGTTATGTAATTTTTTGAGATAGAATGAACAGATATTGATACATATTGATTTTGCAACAAGTATATGATACATATATATACTTTTTGCAAAATCTGGCACTGTATCCTATAATATTCCCTTAGTTTCATTAAATTATTTATTTGAAAATATTAAAATTAAAAGATGTAACTTTAAGTGTTGCTCATCCCCACAGAGATCATTCTAAAAAACTAACTAACTAACTATGTATAAATAATTTAATACTAAAACCAACCTGATCAGGAACATGGACCACAGTATCAGCAGCAATGGCTGTCAGAGCAGTAATTGCAGCACGCACTGAGCTTGACGATGGAAAACGCTCCAGTAGCGACCGAAGTAGCTTTAGTACACCTTGTGCTCTAACAGCTGTGTAAGAAAGTTAATCATATTATTTTTTTATCTTAATTTAGCAAAGTGAAATTAAGTTGATAAGCTCAGTAGGTTGAGTGGTCAGAGATACTGGCAACAAAACCAAGTTAATCTAGTATCCATAGTACAAGGAGGAGCTAGGGAATTGGTGGCATTTGGAGAGTGTAATATTATATAAAAAAAAATAAAAAAATAGTAATATACCTCCACCATGCACAGTCCTCAGGGCTCTGACAAGTTTGGCGCGTCGCTCCGCTCCAGTGCTCTCACATTCCACCATGTCTGACAGCTTGTTACACATTGCAACTGCAAATGCACTAAAACAATATGGAAATTAGATAAGTTATTCCCAATATGACTCTTTAATAAAAATAAAATAAAAAATAAAAAAGCCTTTTATTTCACAGCTTTTTCAAGACATATTAACATTGTTTTGATATGAAATCAATACATTGAAATCAATAAATTTTAATACTCTTTAATAGGGTATGCAAAAATAAATGGTATTATCATTTCATAATCCCAAGTATTATAATATTAAAAGTATCATTAGAAATTGAAAAACAAACAAACAAGGACTTTTCTATGTTGTACTTATTGTGTTTTTGTTCTCAATAATATAATGCAAACATAGTGAGATCATTTTCTATCAATCCTCAGTGGATCAAGAATTTTTGGCATTACAATATTATGAATAGGTTCTTATAGTAAATAGATCAGCAGGTACCTTGGCACACAAGTTCTAGGGGGAGCGGCTGCTCCCCCCCAAACATTCCCCCCTTTGTGTATGCCCATGCATGTATACCTATAATGTTTTTTTTTACAGAAATAGAGTTTAGAAGATACTAACTTAGAATGGGCAGCAAATCTTGTAGTAGCATAGATAGCTGCATCCACTTCCACATTATCATGGCTATCCAGCCCTCTCCTGATAGCATGGTGGACATTCTGCCTCTCCGGAATGATTCCAGCAACTGCCCCAAGAGTTCTCAACGCCAATGCTCTTGCCACAGGATCATTTGAGTGTAAAACACTAAATACTCTTCTTAGGAACTCATCAACGTTTAGTATCTTGTCTAAATGCTTCTCGCTTTGCTGGCAGACTCGTAATACCCAAAGACGTAGGAAATTGTTGCCCATACGAAACACATCAGCCAGTTTCAAAAAGGAAGAGTTGATGAGAATCGGGAAAGGGTATTTTTCGAAGAGGCGAGGGAAGCGCACGATGGCCTCGCATTGTTCGCCGACCTTGCCAGACCGGAGCCCTGGAAAAGTGTATAAATATTATCATTGGCGCCGAATTGGTGAAAAGCTGTAAGGTTATATCGGCGTACCTTTATCAAGCTCCGTCAAGGCAGAGTTAGCGTCCTGTTCTGGCTCTCCAGAATTGTCATTGAACGTATTCAATCTAACACCAATCATTTTATGAATGTTGTTTCAGAGATTCTTCGACAACAAAACAAGAATTGAAAAGGATCCCAAGCAACTTCTTGTTTGATGACAGATGATGACTGACATTTGTTTGACAACAGTTGACAGCACGGCAGTCAATTATGACAGTTTGGTTTTTCCATTGAGCTGTGACTGTGATATAGAGAATTCTTTATCAAAACATATTTCAAAGGTTGCTTTTATAGGTATATTATGTTTATTTTATTGATCAACGATTCAGTTCAATTTCGATCATTTAATTAAAGATAATTTTCAAAAGCACTATTCCTAATAAATTAACACAACCAGAATAACGGAACGTTATAAAACAAAATGGCTGCTGCTTTGGTTAAATTACAAGACGACAGATGGCGCCAGAAGGCACAACTTTTGTTGTAATTTTATAGTTTTTCAAATTGTTTGCCTCGTACTTATAGTTTCAGGGTACCTACGTAATATTGGATTACATAACACAAGTCGTTCATTTGGACACAGAATTAAACAACTAATTATTTATTTTAATAAATAGGTAGATAGGTAGGTTACCCAACTTAACATTTCGCCCGCAATCCCGTAAATAAGGTTTAAAAGGATATACTTACCTACTTTATTTACATATTTTTTTATCATATTTTACATGCGGTAAGTAAATATATTATTCTCATCCTTGCCGTCATCGCCTTCAAGTAGCCGAAGTAGGTATTCAATCTTAGCAGTTGCTGCCTAAATGACAAATGTCTGTGTACATTTGTCATCTCGATCTACAAACAAAGTAACTTATAAATTCTGCAGTTAGATCCTACCAGGCAGAAAGTGGAAAACAACATATTTTTTTCAGATATCTACACATATTTAAAGCGGAGGAACTGACTACCTTTAATTTAACTACCTAATCGGATCAGAAAAGAAGATTGGTATATCGGAGATAGGCAAGTCACATCACTACAGGGAACAGAACATTTGAAATGCTAAGTTGACAAGAACGAAAACTCTAAGTCTGGGGCACAATCAAATACTAGGTAAGGTCGAATGGAGAGTGTTTTTGATATGATTTAACTTTTTCTGACAATAAGGCAGAAATCATTTCAAAATTACGTAAAACCTACTTGAATGGCCTCTCTTCTATATACTCGTATATTAAGTTAAGCAGATATTTATTAATACCATAGTTTTAACTCATAGATATGTAACGTGTGTAACAATAGCCTTTGTATGTCACAGAGAAGCGGACCAGAATCTGGATTTATCTGAATTGAGAAATCCAATCCTATCGATTCCAATACTGTATGCTTATAAAATGTAGGTAAAATTTAATGCCTACAAATGATGTATACAGTCATTACTAGTAGTCCGCTATCAAAACTATCGGCGAAACTACAGTTTCGGCTAACTAGTAACCCGATTCCGCAGCGATCCGCCATTATTAGCGCGCCGGCTGACACACGGTACTGACACAGGTGCCTGCAATTACCTTTGAGAGGCGAGCCCGTAGTTAGCTAAATACCGCTTTGTCCCAACGGCTTGTGGATAATGTTGCGAGTTATTAACTTGTTAGCGTAATTAGTAAGAAATCTTACGCTCCGTGTCGAGTTTGGAGCGTCACGTAGCAACGTCCCTCTTTGTTATTTTGTATTTTAAAAGGTTCAGTCGGGAAATTTGCTTTCAGGTTGCCGAGCTGATAATATATTTGAAGTAACAGATATCATAATACGTTTGCAAATTTTGTGAACAATCTGTTGTTGAAGAGACCGTCTTAGACCAGCCGGCCACTAGCTTTTCTCGTTCTAAATGTAATAATAAATATCTGTTAGGTACATCTTTCTTAAGCAAGTTAAATAGATACGTCTTAAATGTGGTCGTCGGAAATTAGAAAACAAATATGTATGATACTTTACTTATAAGTATATTAAGTGAATTTTGTAGATAATTAAACGAAAGTTGCATACGTCAGTACCAACTCTTTATTAAAATGTTTTTGAAGACTTTTCCAATCTTTACTTAATCACCTTGTTAAAACTTAGATAAACTTGGGCCAGTGACTAAAACATGCCTTATCGCGTAACTGTGAGAAACAAGATAGTGCGTACAGCCACAATGACAAAAAGATATTGTGCAAGATAAAGAACAAAAGCTCACAACACGAATCTTTTGCGTATTAAATTTTTATCAGCATAATCCATCTGTAATCATCTTTAGTCCTTCCGGGCTGAATAATGGCGTGTTTTGGCATATTTTTGGAATTAAAAAAACGTCTCCATTGTTTGGTCGACGCAAGTAATCGATCCCGGACATGGTAGGATTAAGTCCAGCGTTTTAGCTACCATTGCTAACTGATTTGTCACAAAGAAACTTTCAGAGAAATTTCCTGTTTGCACAGTAGCTTGTTTAAGTTGTTAAATTTTGGTAGTTCACTGTCCTAAATCAGCCTTAAGCATTTGGGATAAGTTTGAAAATGTAATGACAGAATTTGTCCGAACAGATGAAGGTATTTCCAAAGATGCATGCATCGTGACAGACTCGAAGTGTCTACCTCATTCATAAGAATGGCATTGTGCGAGGGATTTGGAGTTATTATCCAGTATTAAAGTTCTTTCGACGTAGGATTAGTGGCTAATGAAGATAAGATTGTGGGCCGAGGGCGACGGCTGGGAAGATTTGCCATGACTTTTGCATAGGTGTGGAAAAAAAGTGCTTTGTGATGCACAAAGTAGTGTATGTTACTGGTCTACTGAGGTGGTGATTCAGGGCAGGATGGGCCGATGGTTTTGAAAGGGAATAAGAAATATTATTTCTATAGAGACGTTACTTAAACTTATTTTGTTATTTATACTAGGTATAATGTATCTGTGGTTTGGGAACTTAAACAGTTATGTTGATTGTGTAGTACGAGTGAATTTCTTATTTTGCTGTTTTACCTACATATTCATAAAATATTATTTTTAATTTAGGTGTCACAAAGAGTCGCCTATATGTATAAATACGTATTTAAATTTAATCGGTTGGGATTCTTTTGAGTTAACATTATAATATTTTATTTTTTTATTTTTATAGATATTGATTTGCGTTTAATTTTACAGGTGTATCGGTTTATCCCAAGAAGTCTTTTTCACTTGTCCCATGAGAACTTTTCACTTCTTCAGGGTATTTTTTTAGTAAAAACAATTTTTCCTACCAAGTAAACAGCTGTGTTTGTATATTTGCATCTAATGTTAATATGAATTTACATACTGATTTTAAAATGCCAGATAGTGTTACAAAAGATTTGATTTCAGACTGCGTACTTAAAGCATATATCTCTTATAATAAAAAGTATCATGAGATCATATTATTATCTCAATTATTTACATAAGCCATAAGCCCCCATTATAGTGTCAGCGAGGAGCCATCGCAAATATTTGTCGCCAGCAATCAGGAGCGATACTTGCTAATCCTACAGACAGCTTTGGATACAAAAACAGTTGCAAGCCCCACACAAGGGACGGTGTCCCGGACAATGCACATGGTGGATCCCACTCTATTTATTTACACGCATAATACACAAATAATGGATACGAGGTTTTTTGTGGGAGCCGTTGGTGTCAAAATTAACGCCAGACGTGTTAAGCTAGTGTCACCAACGTTAAACCGGTATGCGGATATTCCTGGTTTTCCAGTGCTTAGGTTAAATGTACATTTGCATTTGTAAGTTTGTAAGTTGTAGTGTATGACGAAGTTATTTTATAATAAATAAGTTTATAACCAATTCGATGACAGTCAAAAATACCCGGGACTAGAATGATGTACCTTTTTCTCTAGTTTGTTAATCGAACTAATTGTCTGTAGCTGCAATTCATTAATAACATTCACGGTATATAATCAACACTATTTCTATTAATAAACATTCTCTTCTCTACACTCAAGACGTGTTTTACTAAGAAGACTCTGCCAACACTGCTAAATGTTATCTAAGAGTATATTATTAAATCGTTAAGTTAAATATTAATAGTTGGTACAGCAATACCGTGGTCTGAACTATAGACTAGTGTGGGTAATGTGATTTATGTACAGAGGTACTAAATAGTCTACCAACAGTTGCCTCATTACTCAATACACCCAACTCTTTATATTCATATGGGAAGGTGCGTCGTTCAACGCCGTAATGGATATTTAACTACTTATAATGTGGACAGAATAATGTTATTTTATTATCTGTTAAAAATAGAATTGTTAAATAACAATTTACATAGTCGCATTATGGTGTGGTATAAAAGGTGACGTCAAGTTTGCTGCATTAGGCTATTTCCACCGGTGGCCTTATCAACGTTAATATATCTCATGTAATTTAATGCACGTACTATGGCATTACAATATTTTTTAAATTGTGTGTACTTAGTTGATAGACATTTTGTTTAAAGCCTCGTGACTAAATTGCATCAATTAGAAATGGGTTAGTAGGTACCTACTTATAGAGTTGTCGAATCTGTAACCAAAAAAAAAAACCTGACATTACACAAGAATTGGGATTCAATTTGTGCCACCATAGTATGTATAAATTTTATTGAAATGAAAAGCGGAACCTGATGAAACGATTGAAACGGGGCAATTTTTTGACATGTCCATCAGACTATATTCTGTAATTTGTCCCCTAAATATTACGCTGTTTGGCCACATCACAAGGTGGGGGATTATTCCGAGATATCGATCTAGAGTTGGGTGACAATGCGGCCGCGTATCGGCGGATCGTCCGCGCCATTTGTCAGGCTGATACCCACAAAGCAGATTTCACGATGTTTTGATTGCACCAGTGCCCTCAGCACCCGAGGTGTGACACCTTGAGGATTACCACCCAACCGTGGTTGTAGTTAAATACCCATTTTGAACTCTAGTTCTGTCTTTTAGAGATCAATGTGTATGTTCGTGGTTAGTGTGTGTGAAGATGTAGATAGTTTCGAATTTGTCGGAGCGTAATGTTTTAACGACTCGTCACTTCTTAGAAAGTTTTTGTGGATGCCAAGATCTGATTGTGGCTTCTGCTTTTATTTCACGCTGTTTTCGGCTAGGTGATGTACGGTTGCGTTACTGTGAATGATGTCAGTAGCTATTTTGGCACACGCTACTGTATTTTTTATTTATGTTTTATATAGTTATCAGTCACATGATGTTCACAGCTCCAGCTTAGAAAATACAATATTTATATGTACCTACCTAGTACGACTTTGGCAACATTTAGCTATTACGATTGATTTTGATACGCTTATTAGTGTGGGAGGTGTGTGTCGAAGCCTGTGAGAAGGGTCTGGTTAGAATCCTGATCGGCTGATACGAATGTTTCTATATTGATTCGGATGTGCATGTTGATGGTAGTTCTTCGTAATCGTGATCACACAAGGCGCGTTACATTTTTATACTTTCATAAAAATAGTAGGTATTTAATTCGAGCCAAATTAAGTTAAAGTGTAAAATTAAAACAAATCATTCCGATTTTTTGTAAAATACCAATATTGAATTTTATTTTAATACTAGCTGTGCCAGCGGTGTCAACCGCGTTTATGGTTAATATTATAAAGACTATTTCCGTCATACATGATTTCTATGTAACTTTAACCATTAAGGCTGCACGCGCGACGGAAGCTTAAAAAATGGAGTAACTTCTCCCGTTTTCCCAACATTTCCCTTTACTCTGCTCCTATTTATTGTAGCGTGATGAAAAGTATACTATAACCTGCCCAGGAGTATGAAGAATAATTGTACCAAGTTTCGTTAAAATCCGTACTAATCACCCCCTGATAGTTATTTTGAAAATATATTTCATGTACCTACAGAATTGACCTCTCTACAGATTTATTATAAGTATAGATTATATGCTATGATTTCACTTGAGTGTCTTCAATTCCGAAATAGGATTCATCCTGATCTAAGACTAAGGTCATCATAATTTTCCTGGCGTTATGTCCCGTGCTAAGACGGGGTCCACTTAGACCATGATTCAGGATTTAGCGAGTATGGTAATTACACTGAAGCGACTGCCGATCTGACCTTCGTAACTCTAAGATAGGGGAGCCAGATCATTTTTTGGATCATGGACAAATTCAAAGTTGTTTGAATTTGCATGTTATCACGATGTTTCCCTTACCGCCAAGCTAGTGGTATAAATACGTACGTATATTTTATAAATCGGGCTTGAACCCGCACCGCTCGGTTATGTTATGAGGCGCGTGTCCTTACCATTGAGCTACATCATCTAAGACTAAGGTATCTGCACTTATTACATAGATCTCATACCCTTCTTACAGGATATGTTGATTTTTCTACCTCAAGAATAAGTTACAGAATGTATTGTATTAAAGTAATTTAAGCCTGACGTTTTCGTTTCGTAATCAACAACATCTATAGCCAGTGTAATTTAAGCCGTGTACTGATTGTATCTTTCCATCTTTGTGTTATTAAAAGTGTATTCTTCGTGATGAGCCACAGCGATGGTGGATTTTAATGGAGTGTTGTGAAGTAGCAAGACGGATGGTGCCGTTTGTTTCTATCTTATTGTTGCGTCTGATTGAAAGTTGCGAGGCTCTTTTATGAAAAATTTAATTTAAATTGCATTGCATCTCTGTTCCATTACGTTTATAGTGAGTAGCTAAAGAAACGGTTCCGTAATGCGTTAACTGTGTTCGTATTCTAATTGTCCATTGTAGATGCATTGTTATATGATTACTTAGGTGAGATGAGACTATAGTCTTTAACAAGTGTTGGTGTCATGTCTAAAGCAAAACTTAGCGTCTAATTAGCCTTAGTTTAATTTAATAAATTTAAGCTAACTAGACGTTACCTACATTTTTCCTGATTTTGTTCCTTTACGCAACCAGAGGGTTACTAAGTATTTAACGACTCAATAAAATGCAAGTCAGTAAATAATAAGTACAATGCAAAAATCGTAATTAGTAGTTTGACAAGTTGATGATTTTTAAGAGTGGTTGATTTCCGAAAAGACTCGTAAAATAAAAACGATAATAAATTTAAAAGAACTCAAATACAGTTAATTGCCACTGAAGAACCAAGTACATAACAAGATATAAATATTCATCTTTTCCTACTAAATATACTTTACACTAGCCCCACAATCACACGCTACCATTTCTGCGCTACGCCGCGCGACACCCGGCGATGGGCAACATGGCGGCCTTACGCTACATAATTACGGCGCGACAATGCCGCGCTACAATGGGGCGACGTCACCGGGATTAGGGAGCCGCTTCCGGATCCGACCTCCGAACTGATATGTAAAACGAGGGGTGGGGAGATTTGGGAAGCGAAAGTATCATTAATAGAGCTCACAATGCGAATGGTTGGAGATGTATTGAAATGGTGAACTGGTCTTTCAGAAATGACGTGATTAAAACTTAAGATTATGTGTTCAACGAATATATTTATACCTTTCTCTACATAGACACTCGATCGATAAGCATATCGAACAATCGTATTGTGTCTTCGTTGTTGAAGCGTATAAAGACAGTTATTTTTCTTTAATTTACTTAGATTTCATGAGCATTATCTCTCTACCTACCCCGCTAGGGAGGTGGCATGAAATTTAGTTAGCATTCTAGCCCACAATCCCCAAATGGTTAGGCATATTCCAGGGTCAACAAGCTCCCTAGAAAGCACTTTTAGCGAAAAATATAATTATTGATACAATATCTATGATATGCTATTAGTCGCCTTTTATGACGTACTAGACAGGGGGGAATGCAGTCAGTATATTATTTTTTAAGTTCCAGACCAAAATGGGATGAATTATTACCAAATAGCATCGATAAGTGCCATGTATATATTTTGCAGTCCGATAAATGTCATATAATTATTTTAAAATTCGAACACGCATTGTTATTTAATACTTATATCAGGACGTACAATCGACGCAAGAGTTCCTTTCACACTTCAATAGAGACCTCCCACTTCTGTTCAGAATCATTAAAGTCACTACGTTTTATTAGGGCTCCGATTTCGCTAAAATAACGATTCGCCACAATGCAGATACAATGAGCATTGTGATAATTGAATTTATCACACGCCGGCACCCCGGCTGCGCCCGCGCCCTGCGGAGCGCTGCCCCTCGGCCGTATGTAACGACATAAATGTAATGTAATTATACTCTCGCAGCGTATTATGTAATACGAAATCTGGAATGTTATTTGTAGAATGGACGGGTGTGAGGGTTTTAGGTTATTCTGTTAATATGATGAATTATTCATTGGATTTGTATACTTGTAATAAAAAAAAAGTGTATTTAATAATTTATTATACAGATATTTAGGAAGAAGGTAAGAATTAGGTCGATTTTTAATGCACCGTTTAGTTAATTGGAAATTGGTTTTTAAGTTACATGTATCTGTAGTATGTCATAGGTACCGAGGATAAGACTAGGATGAATGAACTATATATATTTAAATATGAGACATGTAACGTATAAATATATTTATCAGATGCTATATCTGTATATATGAGAGATTTTATCGTAAGCCAATATGGCAGATCACAGTGATACTATCTATAAGTAACTAGACCTAATGACATACTGTGCATCACGAATAAATGATTTGATTTGATTTATAAAAATGGTACAACACAATAGTAGATACTATAAGTAAAACACCAGAAATTACACGTCGCTTATCATATATTTTTTTATATTTTCTTTCACGACAAAGATATTTACATAAACGAGTAAACGTCTGATAATTGTAATCATGAAAGGGTAATATTGACTAGGTCATTTTAATAGAGCGGTAGCTTAATGGTAAGGACATGTGCCTCTTAACCGAGGGGTGCGGGTTCGAATCCGGGCACGTACCTTTGGATTTTTCAAATCTATGTACGTATTTATACCACTAGATCGGCGGTGAGGGAAAGCATCGTGATGAAACCTACACATTGCAACAGATGAACTATGATCTAAAAATTGTCTGGTTCCCCTATCTAAGGGTTACGAAGGTCAGATCGGCAGTCGCTTAAACATAATTACCAAACCCGCTAAATCCTGGATCATGGTCTAAGCGGACCCCGTCTAAGCACGGGACATAACGTTAGGATGATGATGATGAATTTTATCGGTGTAATCCAAATATAAATAGTCAAAAAGATCTAAAGATATGCATTGAGAAGTAGAAGAAGTAACTTAGTTCAAAATAACACCCGTAACGTGATAACAGAAAATTCCTGAGCCATTCCTTTTTCATTTCTAATAGAGACTGACATCAATGGGTATACAAATAAAATAAAAAAACACCCATAGATAGAAATACAGATAAAGCAACAAAAAATCGCAACGCAAGCCCAAGTTATCTGTGGGCAGGAATAATTGGAGCCTTCAACGCGGCCCACGTCTCATGTGTCGACACCCGACACCGTTCGTGGTCGTAATTCGGCCACAATAGTGCATAGCTTCAAATCGTTAGTACTGCTGCATGATTTAGAAATAGAAGGTATGCAGAACTGGACCAAAAATATTATTGTGAGACTTGGGTTAGGAGCGGTTCTTTTATTGGTCTTTCGATTATTACCTACAACATTAGGGAGGTTATGTTACTTTTTACATTAACTAGGGCTGGTTGTAAGCAGTGAAAAACCTATAATAACATTTTAAGAATATATTTATTCGTCTTAATTAAAGAAAATTAATTTAAATTGCGTTATTTAATATCCATTATCACGCGGGCGGGAATTCTAATTATGTATTATTTTATTGAAATTTTATTTTATTTTATTTAAATAGGGTCTATCTATGAAACAAAATCAATTCTAAAAATTAGTCAACATCCCTATTCCTTAAGAGTTTTATTTCTCTATTACATCCTCTAATATACATTGACATCAATAGGCGTATCAATGAAAAAATTACGAGTATTTCTATAGGTATGTGGGCAGCAATAATTGGGGCCTCACGGCTCAGCCCACGACTCATGTTTCGCCACCCGATACCGTTCACACTGCCGACCACAATGCCTCGTCCGCCGGAATTATACCGACATCGTGCATTTTGCAGATAACATTGTCGATTTTGGAAACCATAGAGATTTCATGAAAACGTGGTCGTCGAAGGACATATTTCTAATTTTTTTTACACAATGGCAACGATTAAGCTTATCCCAAACTCCTATTAAATAATGGTTCTTTCTAGCTGGTGATTTTAGACTCTAGAATTTCACAAATTCTTAAAAGACTAACGTTTCATTGTATAGAACGTCGTCAGACGGATTTATTAATTAATAATGACTTGAGATGTTTTTCCTTTCATCCCTATCGACATTTATATAATCCATCTATGTATATCTTCATGCCCTCCGCCAACTAATCGGGGTATTAGCATAGACCATGATCCAGGATTTTGCCAGTCTGGTAATTTAATACATTAAAACCTCCGCCTATTAAAATATACCTAATAAACTGATAACAAAGCTTAAGTATTAACCTAAAGAGTCCATAGAGCAGTCGCTTTAATTTAACCAAGGATTGGTCCAATTTAGGAATGTTTTTGGCTAAATCTGGTTAAAGGAGTATACTGCTCATTGTATTGCCTTCGTCGTGATAGTAAATCTTTATGTAAAATGTTTCACATCGCATTCTTTCTAAAGAACTATACCGAGTTAAGAAAAGTGTGACTATCTCCACTCATCCGATCTTAAATCACAGATTCACATAAGTACTATTCTCAAACCGTTTTACATTCACCACATCTTAATTTCCGATTCCAGTCTAAACTATATCAATTTTAACATCCGCGACTCTTGCGCAGTGATTGTCAAAGTGCCGTTACAATATTTACATGAATGTTTATGTAGCGGGGAACAAAGCTCGTGCGAGCTCGCCCGTGACGGGTGGGAGCCATCAGATACGGCCCACGTCAGCGCGCCTATTGTAATGGAGTAAAGTGCCATATCGGCGCTCAAAGTTTATAACATTCTTAATATAACATCATCATCCTAGCGTTATGTCCCATGCTTAGACAGGGTCCGCTTACACCATTCTTATTATAACATTTACTGTTTTTTATTTATAACATCACGCCTATAATCTTAGAAAGGAACACATTCAGTCAAATAAACTGGGCTGTGTTGGATGGTTAGAAAATTGTGAAAAAGTTGTGTTAAGTAGCTAGCTCGTAGCTAGCTCGTCGCCTACAGACACATACCCAAAATCCGATATACCATTAGTCGCCTTTTACGACATGCTAGGTAACGAACACAGTCAGCCAGCACTGAGAAACAATGTCCTTATTTTAGAATACGGTTTTCGAAGGCAGATTTTTGTGAAGGAGTTGGTGAATAGTAATTTTGACACTAAAGAGCTAAGGGCTAGAAATATCTTAGAATTTTTTGACATGTGCAGGCATTTAAGGTTTATGTAAAAAGGATTGATTTTTAACAGTATTCAAGGAACAGAGTAGTGATAGAGGGAACACAAAGTTCTTGAACGTTTGAATAATTTAAAAGTTTGAGTTTATTAAGCAATATCTTGTAATATGAATGACTTGACTAAGTTACCAACATTTATTCGATCAACTGTAAAAACAAGGATGATAAACATGGCTACATTATCTATACTTATAATAAATCTGTAGAGAGGTCAATTCTGTACATGAAATATATTTTCAAAATAACTATCAGGGGGTGATTAGTGATCGATACTGATACCAAAAATGCAATCAGTAAAATTTTTGTCTGTCTGTCTGTCTGTCTGTATGTTCCTTATAGAAACAAAAACTACTCGACGGATTTTAACGAAACTTGGTACAATTATTCTTCATACTCCTGGGCAGGTTATAGTATACTTTTCATCACGCTACAATCAATAGGAGCAGAGTAGTGAAGGGAAATGTTGGGAAAACGGGAGAAGTTACTCCATTTTTTAAGCTTCCGTTGCGTGTGCAGTCTTAATGGTTAAAGTTACATAGAAATCATGTATGACGGAAATAGTCTTTATAATATTAACCATAATCGCGGGTGACACCGCTGGCACAGCTAGTATTAAAATATGTGATTTAAATTTCCCAGAAACCAAAGCTCAAAACAGTAAAGAATATGTGATTTGCAGTTTGAGAAACGTCGTTTCCATTACTCATGCACAATTACTTTTGGTAGGATTGCGTTGCTGATATGTTACGTCGAGATATTATTAACTTTTTACATTATAAATGCGATACTTACTCGAAATAATTAAAAATGAATTAATCAAGATGAAGGAAAAGCTCAAGTAAATTGAAAGAAACTATTTTTAAAATGATATACGGTAATATAAATATTTTACATGCGTATGTCAACAAACTGTTTAAAAGAAAAGTATTTTTTTTGGAATAGGTAATTATTTATTTTAACCATAATTTCATTTTTCACTTTAATCCATGGATGCGCTATGAGATATTTCGTTGACGATAATTTAGAGAGCTCTTTATTTTCTTGAGACAAAAATAAGCTTTAATTATACATAGATCTAGTTCAGATAACAAATTAATGATTTTTATTAATAAATAAAAATCAATAAATATCCGACGACATCACATACATTGATCTGACTTCGAGGTAAGTAGCTTAAGCACTTGTGTTACGGATATTAGAAACAACAGTGGTATTACAAATATATACTTAAATATTGGATATTAACACCCAAACACAGAACAAGCACAAGTAATCATCACACGAATGTTTATCCTGGAAGGGGATCAAAACCACAACTCTTGGCGCATGGGGCAGGGTCACTACCGAATGCGCCATCGAGCCTTTAACATATGTCTTCATATCCAAAGTTGCTTCAACTGTTGCATTCGCCGAGACGCTTTTTAACAATTTATATCTTATCCACCGGCTTCTGAACTACTTACTGATTATTCAACTAACGAACTCATCCTCTTGCCCTTCTCCCAGGTCATCTGAGTAGGCGCAGCATGTCTTTCTCTTACAGACGTCCCGTCAGCTATCCACACCCATTTCACTCATATCACCTTTACACAATCCATCCATCTCTTATTTGGCCTTTCTCTTTCTCTCTATCCACTAACATTGAACTAACTAATTGAATTAGCATGAAAACAAATCATCTGTTTTAGAGTGTAATGTAACCCGCGGATTAACCGGAGCCCGCGAGAATTATCCGGTAAGCGGGCAATTGGGCGGAATGACCGCGTTAGCCGTAACCCGATACACCCGCGCCGCCCGTCGTCGCTCGCTATACAGACCTGATATTGAATTAGGAAGTGCCTTTTGACTTATAGATAACGACCTTAACGGTCTATAAGCTATTGAATAATGTGACTAAAGAAAGACTATATTATTCAAATAAGATTGTACAAAAGAAAATAGTATAAGTATGTGTTTTATGTTGTGTCTAAATTACCATCGGTCTTTTTTTGCGACTTCGCTCGCGATTATGTTGGTTTTTAGTCCTCGGGAATAATACGTTTATCCTGGATGAAAGGTACTCTATATCCTTTTCTTTATTCCTGCTGACGTATGTATAAAATATCAAGATGATCGATTGAGTAATTAAAACGCGAAAGATATTTCACGTATATATACTAAGTTGTGACGTATATTAATTAGGATATAATTTTCATATTAATCTACATACAATCATTTTAAATATTCCTTTTTTTTTAAGTATGTATTGTTAACCAAAAAAATAAATACCGATGTCTTGTGTCTTGGACCACAGACAAGTCCGTGACAAAAATAGCGCATTTTAACAAGAAACTTGTCAGCGCTTACATGTTGCACAGAGGCGCAACGATGCCTCGCTTGGCCACCTTCGAAACATTAGTATCCCTTGTCCCAGTAGTCCATAAAAGCGTAAGCATACATATCATCACGCCCGTGATCCCTGAAGAGGTAGGCAGAGTCCGAGGAGTAGCTCCGTAAACCACTTGGTTAGATGGGCTTGTGTATAAGGAACTATAGTTATGTTTTTATTTTTATAATTTTACAGTTAGAATCAAAAGACCGTCTATCGATATGTATTTTAACTGTAAAACTGATTTCATTTTTTTTACTTTTTGTATATTATGATAATTAAAAAATATATTATCTTTGACTTCCTATGTATGTATTTATATACATTCAATACTGAACTCAAGTAATGATTGATTTCAAAATATAACTGTTTTTAAATTTTGTATGAATATCCATTGGATTATATGGAGTCAAAGGGGACCCTTGGACTCCTTGGACCCTTTGCCTACCCCTTCGGGGATTATGGGCGTGATGTTATGTATGTATGTATTTATATATTTGTAATCCAACCGAATTCTATTTATTTATTTAATAACATAAAAACGACACATACTAATCCAATACACAGGTGGTGAGGTAGGCGAAAGAAATTATTATTTAACTTACAATATCCTACATTTTATACATTTTTTATTTTAGAATTGTGATAGTCTTATTCAAGATTAAAGTTAGATTAAAGAAAACTCACTCACTAAAGGTCTCGCATTTCAAAACATTTGTAACCTCATTTACCGCGTATTTTGTTAAACTGATTTAAATTATTTAAAGCCCGCTGTTTAATTAACCACGCAAATCCTCGATGTTTTTTCACTCGGCAGGGGTGTGTATTATTAGAATTATATGGTTATACAGTTTTAATGCTGCCCCATGCCAAATATAAGCCGCAAGTAAACATAAACATTATTTTAGTAACCCGATGAGTTAGTGAAAGCTCCCACAGGCGATTAGCCCACCCTATGCTTAATAAACAAACCGTTGATGGAAATATTTATGCTTAAGCATTTTCAACCTTAATTTTAAGAGGATAGGAGTGTGTGTACTTTATGGGAGACGCAAAATTAAGTTGATTTGGTTTTCAAGAGATACTAGGAGTGTATTGGAGTGATTTTTTACATCTGGTCAACTTTAATTCTCGGTAGTAGAGTCTATTTTCTTTTGGACTCGGGCGTAAACGGAGAAGACAACTTTCTTTTTTCTTCTAAATTTCTAAATGATCTTCGAAACGTAAATTGAATTATCTTCGGACAGATTTTAGAATAATATTTTGTACTCGTTGTCTTGCGACGTCCCGAATTAACAATTGCGTTTGAATTTAAATCAAGCGTAGATAAATGTTAATCTAATAGTAGGTTCTAGTCTAGACTGTAAATTTATATTAAATTTGTGTTGTTATGTTGAGATTTAAGTGTATGTACAGTATACACGCCTTATGCAATAATATAATACGATTTTCCAAGCTTCTATTTAGTTGCACCTGTCCCTATATCTGCTTAACTACACAACCAAACCTAGTAGTATATTTATAAATCGTGTTCCGATTCCCAATGAAACTAACTATTGCATGCACACGTAATTCTGTCTCCAGTATCGGGTCAGACTCGCTACCGCTCATGGCTTGAGGCAGCAGCGGCGCGCGACCAAATCCGCTTACGCGGTTGATTGACAGCTGACAGCAAGGGCTCCGCGCACCATTATACTGAGCGTTACAAAAGCGAATGTGCGAAATGCCACAAATGTAGGGTGGCCAGTAGTCGAAATATGTACCTAGCTTACGCTAGCTTTGGGTAATCGAGAAAGATGGTCAGATTAGGCAAAGAGAGAAACATATAATTAACTTTGCCATATAATAAAATGCGAATCAACATCGGGAATCTGGTTTTTTTCATAATTCTGGCACAAGCATTTGCCCGTGGCTTCACTCGCGTGAATGAAGATTTTCAATTCGAGTTGTTATAAACAGTTGACCGTGCAAAAGTTAATTTTCTATCTCTTTCTGAAAATGTGCATACAACGGTTGATGATGATTAATTGATTGATTGAGAGTAAGGCTTATACGTCACGTCTTCCTGATAAATTTGTAAGTAAGTAAGTAAACATTTTATTTTCAACGAACACCCACTTAAGAGTATATTACATATTCTTGTATATTATATTTTAAAGTATGATTGTACATAAACGTTGGTAAACCTAATAAATAAATAAGAGTTAGTAAATGTTAGGTAGGTACATATAAATCAGAAAATTTTGAATTTGCCATTGATTATGTTAATTAAGATGAATAATAATAGGCTATTAATTACGAAATTGTAAATTTTGGCGTTTAATAGAGTAACAATCGAGTTTCTTGCCGGTTTCTTCTCGATAGAGTCTACCTTCCGAACCGGTGGTAATGTTTTCTTATCTGTTTATATTGACTATTTATAATTGCTTTTTTGAAGCCTATATAAATAAAGAGATTTTAAATTTGAGTTCCTTACTTCCCAGTGTTTTAAACTGAATGCGCTTCTGTGCCGGTAGGTCGTCATCTTGGAACCGCCACATGTATCTTAAATTGTTCTCCCCTGATCCTTGCGCAGTACGTACTCTGATAGGTAGGTGGAAGCTTTTATCTCCCCTCAGATTCCGCGAAACTTTCTTGCACAAACAAACAGACACAAACAGAGACGCACGGTAGAATCCGAGTTCATGTTGTTACATGGTGTTACGGCTTATTGAATGATAATGTGGCGAAAACAAGGGGTTTGGAGTTCGAGAGATCTTTGCGAGGCGTTTGTATAGTATGATTCCATTGTTAGTATGAATACAATACGAATATGAAAAATCCTTTTTTTTTTGATAGTATTACACTATTCCTTTTTTTTTTGTTGGTTTCAACACTATTCCGTCAACACTTCTTGTCCCATAAAATCCACAAGGCGCACGATAGTTCTTTAACTCTAACTGTAACCTAAAGAAAAATCGTCATATGTTTTATGCTAAAGAAAATAGAAAATTAAGGAGCTTTCCATCAGACTATATGGTTCTTTTGAAAAGAGGTTTACAAGAGTTGTAAGATTGTTTTACACAAGTATCTGTGTAGCAGTTACAATGTCTAGAGCAGCTATACTATACTATACTATACTATACTATATACAAAGTGTATTTCGCGGAGCCCCTGGGCTCCGCGAAGCCTTTCTGGGCTCTTTCTTTTTCAGACTAAAAGAGTACTGTAACTTTTAGATGATTTTTCCTCTGGAGTCTCCAGAGGAAAAATCAAGACAAAAGATTAATATAGGTATTTTACAAAAAAGTCTATGTTTGTTTATTCTAGGGTTCCGTCAAATACTCCGCTTCCCATAAGGGATTCAAAGCCAAAAAAAGTTTGAGAGCCGCTGGTCTAGAGGCTACAGTGACGGGTTATCAGGTTTGTCGTATGTCTGTTACTACTAAAAATAAAAACGGGATTGTTAACTCAGGGAAATTAGGAGACATCCGTTTGTCTTACTCTTTGATTACGTTCCAATCAATACTTTCAAGTGACGTTTACAATACTTTAAGGGCCGATTTTTTAAATGTCAGATTAGAATTCACTGACTGATAAAGTATAAAGTCACCAATTTGCGGATGTCATACGGTATTTTACTTGGTATTGGACTTCGAGCGGTGGTAGCTCAATGGTTAGGACACGCACCTATTAACCGAGGAGTGCGGGTTCAAACCCGGGCGCGTACCTCTGGATTTTTCAAGTCTATGTACGTATTTATACCACTAGCTCGACGGTGAAGGAAAACATCGTGATGAAACCTGCAAATTCAAACAACTTTGGATTTGTAACCATGATCCAAAAATTGTCTGGTTCCCCTATCTTAGAGTTACGAAGGTCAGTTCGGCAGTCGCTTTAATATAATTACCAGACTCGCTAAATCGTGGATCATGGTCTAAGCGGACCCCGTCTAAGCACGGGACATAACGCTAGGAAGATGATGATACGGTATTTGACTTGGGAAACAGGCAATGACATTTTACAATCAAACGGATTGTGATTTATTCGATTGTTAACTTTTATCTGACTGTGGAAAATCCGGCCCTTAGTCTTTGAATTCTTGTCGTGTCGTGTCGTATCGTACAGTGGGCACGAGTAAGTTGTAGGGTGGATTACCGTCGCGCGTCAAAGCGCTCGTTTATTTTGTGCATGCTAATGCACTTAGCTAATGCGTCACAGGCACTGGCGCTTAGAACCCCCAGTCCCGAGGCTTGAACATATAATCTTACGTGGTATAAAGCAAAGTCGGTCTGCCTGTCCGCTTAGATATATAAACTGCGCAAAGTTTATATGTATAGTTTTATATTGTATTTTGCTCACAGACCAAGTATATTGTGCTCAATGTGCGAAACCGGGAACTAGTCTAACTATATATAAAAGTAGTGACAAGTGACGTGCTAGGTCAGAAATAGAGTTAGCACATTATTTTTAAGTCCCAAACCAACATGAGTCTTGTACGTGTAAGTATAGATTTCCCAACAAATATATGTATGTATTTGTTAGACATGGGTACTAAGGAACTGATATCTAATTACGCCTCCGAAACTTTAAAATGGGTATTACTTAAAATGGTTCCAAGAGAGCGTCTGAGGACGACCGCACGCGAACAAAGGGTGCTTGCGCGCGCGCACACGCAGCGCCGCGTCACCCGCGATCTGTTTATGTGACGGGTGACAGACTGTGCTGTGCGTATTACGTGTAAAGCTGTATGCCCAGCTCGAAACTACTCTTTTGTGGGTCCTAACATAAATGAAGATGTTTTCCCTTATCGCTGAAATATACTTATCACAATATTTCCATGCAACCTAACTTTGATATAAGGCTTTTTGGACTCTGTCTACCCTATCGGGGATTCCGAACGTGGTGGTATGTATGTATGTAAAAATAAAAGGGGTAAATATTAGAATACATCACTTAACTATCTATCTATCTATATTATATAAAGTTGAGAAGCGTCCTATAGCCAATTTAATTTTGGACCAGTGGTTTCCAAATAGTGGACCGACAATTTGTTGTTAGCAAGAGCTACATTTTTGGTCCGTAGAAGACCTAACGCTTGATTATTTTAAAACATTAATGCTTATTTAGATAAATGATTTTTTTTTTACTTTAGGAAGCAGTGTCAAAACACTGCTCCCTTTTCTAGTGCAGGTTATTTTAATACCCACATGTATAAATGCCTGTAGTGTACTTGATATGAGCGTCTACACGTAATAGCAAACGTACAGACAGACGAACTGTCCGCATGAATCACCCGTAACTCTGCGGTTGCGCATAAATCCTCCGTGAAGTCAGGCTAATAACGATGCTTGCTGATATGGACCAGGACCATGCATATTGGTATCATGAAAAGCCAGGGGTGGACTAGCTCAAGGGTCTCACTTAAGTAACTTAACCCTTAGGTCAGGACCAGGACACTAGGGCATCTAAATATATATTTTTTGAAGGTATGAAGAACTGGCAACAGTGGAGGCGTCTGATACAATGTGCAGGGACAGCTTAACTTTTAATCTGTGTTCTTTCTTCCAGCTGTTGGTAGAAGATTCCTGATAGCTTTTTTATCGGTAGCATCTTCATGGATTTCATCCACTTGTATCAAAGGAGGCGTAGGTTGATGATGATTGTTTATGAGAAAGCCTAGCCTCGAAATCAATGCTACGGATATTACTAGAGGCAAATATTTTTATATTGAATATAGACATTTATTGTACTCAAGTCATGAAGGTTTATAAATCGTACCAAAGTATGTCGTCTAGGAATTGCTCAAAGTTACAACTTCTGAGTGTCCTAAGATTAATATGTAACTATCTACTTTCGCATAGATCACACACGAAGCGTAGTAAGCAACTGCCCACATGTACAATCAGCGTCGAAAATATACTACCAATTGTGTACCTTAAGTAAACGGCTTAAGGACAAGAATGTATGTGTATTCGGACGGGTGTATTCGTAGGTATTCAGCAGTCGTTCCGGCGGCCATTCGCTCGTATCTGTTGCCGGCGCATAAAACACAAAATTGCTTTTGCTAAACTGCCGCTTGAACAAAGGATGACTGCGGACTGCAAGCTAAGCCGGTGGGGCGAGTGATGAGAGAGTGAATGTGAGTTTTAACTTCCAAGTCAAGAAGGCAGTCGCATAATAACGATGGAATATTTTAGCAAATGTTACTTAATATACTCTTCTCTCTTTTTGTCTCTCTCTTGGACTCCTTTGATATTAATTCTAGGAGCCATCTCACCTTTTTCTAGGTAGTTGGTATCTTATTGTTATTATCTTGTCAGCTAGAGTCAAACTTAGCGTGAGGTCAGAGCAGTTATTCCGGCATTTGTCGTGCCCTACTTTTCTGTAAACTTGCGTAAATTTAGACCAACAGCTTAATATGGTTAGCACATTGAAAAGGAACTCTATCTGTCTATCTATAAAGTTTCCACGCCATACACTTAACCGATTACTGCGGTGATAAGTTGTACCTACTGCATAAATATGGCGTAGTGAATTCGATGGCTAGGTGTCGTAGATTGAAAGAGCAAAGTAAAAGATCTAACCCAGATGCGTTCATTAGGTGTGATATATACCTAGCAAAGGACGAGAGCCCGATGATGATGACAAAAAAGGGACCGAAATACAATGCAAGTGAAGATTTGTCCATAAGCTTGCTATGTAGTTCTCCGCGATCGCTTACTTCATAGACCATGACCAGTACGACAACAGCGCGCTGCGTAACTGCGGAAGGCCGGCAGATATGCCCAATGAGCCTTTGTGGGTGTCCCGCGACAATGCGCATCCTCGCTGAATGTGACCAGCTCATTCCGCACACGTCGCGAGGACTCAGGAACTGAAACGAGAAATAATAGACCACCGGCCAATACAATCAGAGATTGCTTTTTGCCTGTCTTTGTTACCGTTGTTCTTTGCAGAATGAGGTGCTACGTTATCTGAATGTTACTGGCGCGGGTTTGATTCACACACCCGCGACAAATAGTTGTTGATAATATGGGTCGTCTGGTACCTCCGTTGATTCTGATTGTTTCTGCGTTAACTAGTCAACTTTGTAAAAAAGTTTTATTGCAACCGCAACCAGAATAAAGAGTCGGAAGCCCGAAAATATGTTGATTTCATAACCTAGATTACCAATCTAGATTTTGACTAGGGTACGGGGTGATAAAAATTGCCTTATGTTCTTTTTAAGAGTAATAAGCTTAGCTGATTATTATCTCAATCAGTCAGGTGGTTCATGTCGAAAAACATAACAGAGTACCTTCCGCTTTCATAAAATTTGTATAGATTGTATCGAAATCCTTTAAAATGTTTAAAGATTTCCATAATACCTTCGGTAGAGCAATAAACATCAATGACTGTACTATTATCAATTAGCCATTTTAAACCATTGGTAATTAAGCTCTGTATTATACAATAACAAAGAGCAAAGAAACAATCCTAATTCACCAAAATGCAACTTTGATGTCACCAAATGGCTTATTGAAATGCATTTAAGTGCACGCCGGTAATTTCATGTGCGATTACCCAACCCTGCGCCGGCCGCGGTCTAACTAACCGTGGCAAGGGTTGGCCTCTGTGATCAGTCCGGTGGTTTCATTTTTGTTATTCTCGTTGCTTGCTCGAGCGAGGTCCATCGGCATTTTCGATAGGGTTTGTAAAGGGTTGCCCTCAATCGATATGGTGCAGTGGAATTTGTCTGTTGTCCTGCTGTGAAATGGATTATTTGTATCGAGGTCGATATGTAGGGTGGCTGTTATACTAACGTTGATATTGATGGGAACATAATGAAATCGAGGTTGTTACTCTTTTTCGATTATGTAAGATTAAAGTAACTAAATGCAATATTGACTTTTCGGTATAGGCCTATTCGCTACAGCGGTGAAAATCAATTAGGTGAAATGTGTTTAATTACTTTTCTTAATCGTTTTAGCGGAGAACTGAGGAAGGCTTACATTGGAAGTTATTTAAGAAGTATGTAAAAACATACATAACATCACGCCCATTATGTATAGAAAAATAATTGCACCCGTTTGAAAATAAGAATAAAATACATGCACATTATTTCGTTTCGCGCAAATGACGAAAAAAAGCCTGCGATCTTAAATCTTTCAGAAAGGCAATAAGTGTAAGGCGCGCTTAACAGACTCCTTTGAAATTAGTGGTCGGTGTTTCACTTTAATCTAGCAACAGCTAAATTTAAACGATCAAGCTTCGAGGGCTTAACCCTTCACAAATCATTCTCGCTAAGCGATGTGTCAAACCGCTAGCGATACCTTGCGACCGTAAACTGCTCGTCATGACGTATGACGCATTGTGTCTCAGCGCAAACATACTGGTGCGGGTCGAGGGGACCTCGTCTGTTTTCGCCAGTGTTAACTCTTGCAGTCAGAGTTGAATGTCGTTCGCAAGTAACAGCGTGGACGGTAAAGGCACTTTATACTATGTTGCGACACAGTAGCCTCACAGATTTTACTTTCAAATTTACAAATGCAAAATAGCATATTGTATTGGATGTGGTAGCTGTCGTTTTAGCGAGTTTTATTATTTCGCCGCTCCTTAACAGCTGAGCGGACGATCGAACTCTTCATTCTTCGCGGGCATTCCGCATGTGATGGCGAAATTTTGTTCCAATAGGCTATTGTGTGGCATAATGCGTCTGTTTGTAGTCGGTCTCCTAGGAGTGGGTAATGGAGTGTTCTGGGAAAGGTAAACTATCACGTCTGTTATTTGAAGCGATAAAGGATCGGCGGAGCTTTCTAAATCAGGCTTTTCGAATTTTACGCAGCGGTACGGATAAAAAATTAAATTATTGCAGTAGATTTTGTGAATACTTTTAAATAGTTTAATCACTTTTCATGTTGGTTTTGGACTTAAACAGGAATGATCCAACTGTGTTTCCTGATTAGCATGTCGTAAGCGACTAATGATTTATGGGGTTTTGGGTATGTGATTGTGTAGGCAACGAGCTAGTTACTTGTCTCTACTTTTTCACAATTTTCCATCTAACCTAGCACAGTTTAATTTTTGGCTGAATGTGGTTAAAGGGGCCTGCTGCCCCTTTGACTCTGCCTACCCCTTCGGGGATTATGGGCGTGATGTTTTGTATGTATCTATGTATTTAAATAGTGTTAGTGGGAATTTTATTAACTGTGTACTAGTATGGATACAATGGATTATGTATACATAGACAGAGTGTTAAATAAATAAGTGAGAGTGTCAGATTAAATAATAAAAATAAAAAAAAAGCAGTCGAATTGAGAACCTCCTCCTTTTTTTTTAAGTCGGTTAAAAATAGAGTGTCAGAGTAGAACTCTATAAGCATACCTACAGAAGTCTAGTAATCTCGGAATGAAATACAGTAGATAATTTTATGGGTCTTGCCAAAAAAAAAATTTGTATGGAAGTAATATTAGTATTCGTCATAATGTGCCTAATTACAAAAATATCTCACTTCAACTTATGTACTATGATCAATTTTATGTAAGTAATACTACTTATTGATACTAATGTTGCTGTTATTATGAAGACTACCGCGGGACTTGCGGGATCTTTATATTTTTCCAAAACAGAAAGTAGCAGTAGTAGTATGTAAAAGATAGAATAACTTTCGCATTTATAATATATGTAAGAATTAACAAAAACGCCACACTTCGCCGTGGCTCAGTCTTATATAATGTGTTAAAAGAAACATCCCGAGGGAACTACTAAATAAAATATGTAAACATCTTTTATTAAATAAACTTAATGACCTCAGATTGCATACATATATGGCGTCCACTCTGGATTACCCAATTTCCACCTGTATTACAACATTTACCATTACTTATTATCTAACATCTAAAAGTAAATAAAAGGTAATATTCCACAAAAGAACCCACAAAACCCACATTAGCGGAATACTATTCAGCTTTCCAATTCCATCGTAGCTAACGACAAAAGGTAACAAACGTTACTATCAAATAATATGTAGCGCGCGACGGGGCACAATGGAAGAAAAATATATAGAGGGCGGTGATAAATCATAGTAATGGAACACCACAATGCCACAGCAATCAGGAGATGACGTGCTTTGTGCGACCACCCACTGAAGAATTTATATCAAACAAAGATACCGCTGAAAGGGGCCCCCCCCTTATCGATCGCGCCTCCCGGTTCAGCCGTACGAATTACAGGAGGGGATTTGTGTTACGCGAGCCACTTAGCAAACTGCCGCCGATGAATGTGACCCGGCGAGGTGAGGGTTTTGCCGCGTCTCAGACGGGCTGCGTTATGTAATGTTGTTTGGATTTAGTTATTTTGAGTGAGGATTACATCTGGAAAATTAGCGGCGGTAGCTCGATACTCGCGTACTTGCGAGGATGTTGGTTCAAAACCTGTATAATGTATGTTTGGTGCCTATACATAGAACATTTGAATTAAAGAATTTTGACTGGCTCGATGGCGCATTCGGTAATGACCCTGCCCCATGCGTCATGAGTTGTGGGTTCGATTCCCATCTAGGACAAACATTCGTATGATGAATACTTGTGTTTGTTCTGTGTCTGGGTGTTAATATCCAATATTTAAGTATGTATGTGTAATACCACTGTTGTTTCTGATACCCGTAACACAAGTGCTTAAGCTACTTACCTCGGAGTCAGATCAATGTATGTGATGTAGTCGGATATTTATTTAATTATTAAAGCTAAGTACCTATTTAAGATTTTGGTTTTTACTAACGTAACACATCTTTTGTAAAAAAAATTAAGCCGGAATGATCAATAAACATGGGATATTGAGAGTTCATTAAATGTTGTATTAATAAAAACATTTACCCGTTTTTATGTAATTTTAATTGACATATATATTTGTTATACCACTAAAAGCGACAATAAAGCGTATGGCCAGTCTTCTGGCAAGCATTTACCGTAGCCAATATTATATTGCCTTGATAAACCTTGTTGAAAATAATGGAAAAAGCTTACGTCAGAAGCTAGTAAAAACTACCATAGAGTAGCCACTGACATGACAAATATATACAACCACGCGGGCATGGTTACACCCCGGTAGATTATTGCTGAAGGAATTAATTTAATTGGACGAACCAGTGATGTCCGTTTGATGTTACAGGCAAAATGTGGTTTTGGACCAAACTCATATCACTTGTAAACTGCAATTTTATTTTAGATGTGTAAAAATTATTTGACAGGCCCGTCGGTCGACTGGTTATAGGAAAGTACATATATGAAACGGTGGGTTCGAATCCCGGTAGGGGCCAATGTTTCGTGTGATGAACATAATAAATAAGTAATAATAACATTTGTACTCGAGTTATGGATGTTTATAAACATATTTAAGTATCTATGTCTGTCCGTCTATAGCACGAACTTATAAGCTTAGTTTGGAACTTTGGGAATTGGTTTGTCAGTCTAAAGAATAAAAAAATAAGAATAAATATATATTAAATATCAGACTACATCACATACATTGATCTGACTCTGAGTTAAGTAGCTTAAGAACATGTGCTACTGATCTCAGAAACAACAGTGGTATTACAAATATATACTTAAATATTGGATATTAACACCCAGACACAAAACAAACACAAGTATTCATTACACGAATGTCGAGCCAGTCAAAGAATTTATTTTATTTTATTTTAAATTATCCTCCAAATTTTATGTCTAGTATGGAGTCTTCGTAAACTAATTTAGTACAGAATGAAATTTAATATACTTGAAACAGTAATAGAGATCTAACTCAATGACGTCTATCAAAAGTTTTTCTATTAGAAATTGTAATAAAATTACTTTAGTAGGAGCGGTGGTAGCTCAATGGTAAGGACACGCGCCTCTTAACCGAGGGGTGCGGGTTCAAACCCGGGCATGTACCTCTGGATTTTTCAAATCTATGTACATATTTATACCACTAGCTCGACGGTGAGGGAAAACATCGTGATGAAACCTGCAAATTCAAACAACTTTGAATTTGTAACCATGATCCAAAAATTGTCTGGTTCCCCTATCTTAGGGTTACGAAGGTCAGATCGGCAGTCGCTTCAATGTAATTACCAGACTCGCTAAATCCGAGATCATGGTCTAAGCGGAGCCTAAGCACGGGACATAACGCTAGGAAGATGATGAATAAAATTACTTCAGTGGTTGTCAGACTTAACGGGTAAATTGAATATCTATCATAAAATATTCTGACTGCAACATACACACGGCTGGTTGAACAGCCTAGTTGTTTTGTTATAAGGATAATACTAAACAGAGGCTTTCGAAACTGACGTGTAGCACGGGAGCTCTCGTGACCACGTACTTGTGTAGTTTAATTAAATAACTGTCGTCAGCCACTCTATATGTCTCTACATTGTGAGCAAAATGCTCGCGCCTGTAAACGCGAATTTATTGCTTGTTAGTATATGATTTCTTTTTCTTTTTATACTGTAATTTATCGATCTCATTATGTGATTATAATGTGACTTAAGCACTTGTTTTATAAATAATTTCCTGGCCGTTTGTAAAAACGATATACACATTTTATTTTTGTAAGTATATGGATTTTTTAATTCTTGCAAATTACTCATTACTGTTTTCAAGACTTAGTAAAAATTATAATTTTGGCACCCATCTCGTTTTTTGTGTAGAACATATTTTAAAACATCGTCTACTTACTTATTCGAATTATTACAAAAATTTTGTAAGTAAAACTGGCCATTATTCTTTTCACTTTTCCCTTTAGGCTTTAATAAGACATCAGAGTTTTGTAGTTCGTGAGCCAATAGATATAAAATCTAAACATTTGATTTTTTGGTGAATACAAAAATCCTCATGTTATAAATATGTAGATGTGAATCTTTGGTTTTATTATTACAACTTTAACATAGACAACTCTTCAAATCTTCACTCGCAAATCCTCTGGTTGTGGCTGTTATTCTTTCGCCAGCTGTTCGGCATCCGAGGGAGGTACCCGGCACTAATCCGCGGTGGTAATCAATCGGAGCGTCTCGCGCAAAAATGCAAATTGAGCGCAAATCCACAGAAACAACGCAATCCGCCTCCTTGCCCGATTACGTGTGCATGGCGACTGTTGCTATCAAAATTATGATATGATATTTTGTTGTAGGTATGTCTTTTAACATTGATTTGTTATTTACGAGTTTTGTTTCTTTAAACTTAGTTCGTTATTTATGTTGCAAATAATGGTGTATTGGGTATCAAGTTACTTGTCGCTACTTTTTTCACATATGTCCAACTGGTTAAATGCGGTCTAAAGAGCTTTAATGCTTCTTGAACTCTGACATCGTCGCATGTGGCATTGTGTGTGTATGTTTATTACGGCACTATTTTTGAAGTTACAAGTATTTCAGTCAGTGAAATATTTAGTTGGGTAATTGCAAACAGATTATTGAAATTATGAATAGTACCGACATTTAAAATTATTCTTACAACAGATAAAATCTATTACTTATTATATGTAAGCAATTCCTTTATGTTTTGTTTTAATAATCACGTGTTGACAACACAGACGTATAATGAATTAAGATTACCATATAATAACCTACTAAAAAGATTATCATAATCATATTTTGGGAGATTTTACAAACTATTCACTTATTTAAATTATTCAAACTGACGTCTGAATAGATAATAAAGTCTTAAATATTTACAAAAGATACGAATCAATGAGCCCTTCATTGTAATGGTTTTAAATTTGGCGTTTACCATATCAAATTAAAGAGGGTCGTGTTTTTGTAACCGCTGACTCCCATGGGATGGTCGACGCAAAAATAATCCCCTATGGGCAACAACCATGTAATAATATGATACTATTATTATCATATATTATATATAATTTAAAAAAAATATATCATAAACTAATAATAACTCATGTGTTTAATCTACACTTGTATGTAATAATCTTTTTATTACTTTTCTATTATGAAAGTACAAAAGAGTTTTACTTATTTTTTAATTTTTTTCTTTTATACATTATGTATGTATTAATTTCACAGACAATATTCTTATATTTTTATGAATATAATAATTGTTATGATAACGGATATTCGCAATTGATTAATAATTAGGAATGTTTATCATATATTTCAACTTTCTACTTATAATTCAACGTACGCATTTTTCCCGCGCCAACATAAATATTAATCAGCAAATACAATTTGCAAGTAAACTGTTCAAGTAGATAGCTAATTAAAAAAAAACAATTAAATATAATTAAATTGGAATTAAGAATAAGTAAAGCCAAGTGGATGCATAGTCTAATTGCGTTAATTATAACAAATTGCGTCCGTGTACACTAAGCACTATTTGCAGCGTTCGCAATTACTCTAAATAAGGCGGTGTACACACGCCTCGCACCGCTGGGTTCCGTATACTGACAATTAATTTGTCACTGTTGGCGTAAGTGGTTAATTGATTTGAGTGAAAATTGTGCCCGAGCCTAGACCAGACTGTATGCGAGAAACCTAACTCGTATTTTGAAAGGGCAAAGCTAATACGATTGCTTCTTTGTATTCAATTTTTCTGGTTCGTGGGTTATTGAGAGTATAAGTTATATAGTTTTTATAGAGAACACAAAACTGATTTTAGATTTTTGATTAAATCATAAATTATTCTTAATTATTTACATTGCTATTAAAATAAGTAATATTCTATTACTTATACTGAGTATTTTTACTTTCGCTTATCAAAGAAAGAAAAAAAGAAGAAGAATCTTATTTGATTTCCAATATCTTGATAATCCTCAATTCAAGCAAAATGTAGAGTCAACTAGTCACGATAACGTCGAAAACGCCTAATATATATACGTGTATATGTGCTAGCGGTAAAACATCTAGCAAGTTATTCTGTGATAAATATTAATTACGTTTTGAACACGTCATTTAAAATTATTTATCATTATAAAAAACAAATACATATCCGGTTGAAGAAGCAAGTAGAAGCGACATTCCGAACCGGTGGCAGATTCAAATTATTCTGTTTTGTATTATTTTACGATATAAAAGTAATTTTTTGAGGCCTACATAAATAAAGATATTTTGAGTTGAACTTTGCTCAGTCAACGTCAAGCTTTATCTAAAAATCTTTACATGTCACAAAAAAGCCACATATTATTAATTGATTAATGACGTAGTACAACAAAACATTATTAACAAAGGACCTATAACAAACAAACGCAACTAAATACGCCTTATCACTAAACAAATGTAGAGCGAGCCGCTCACGGCTAACACAAAATCACGCAAGCTAAAAACGCGTCTCTACCGAGCTAACCTGTAATAAAAAACCTATTACTATCGAGACACGTAATTTGTAAATATACGTAACACGACCCACAATCCCGTGGGGGGTTGGGGTGGCGCCGGGGGGAGGGGGGCACCTGTGTAGCGTTACAGCCGCCTGGGTGTGGTTTGCCGTTCAATAACTTAATACTCTGGAAAGGCTTTCACGCTGAAATCTCGCTGAAGTGTAGAGCGATGGAGCCGTCTTGATCCTTCGGATTTTGGCATTTTTGATATAATTTACGAGTTTTTAGCGCATTGAAGTGAAACGCTGACAGGTTTAATGAGCTTATTCAATCATGGCATGGAAATTTGAAATAAAAACAGTTTAAAAAAAAATGGTGAGAAATCTTTTAATGAATAATTTATATGTCCTGTTATGGAAATAAAGTGTAGGTAATACCTTTTGCGGTAAAGTGGGTATGAATAACAATATTAGTAGTGTTCATAATTTATAATCTAAATGCTACATAATTACTGTACAGTCTGAACTTTTAAAATCAATTAAGTATTCATTCTTTTAGGCGTCTTATAGGTTTTCATGAAAATTTGCATCTCGTAAAAAAAATCATCCAATCTTTTTAAAATAAATAAATAGAAAGCGGTAAAGAAAATAATAGAATTTTATTATGTATAATAATTATACTTTCTATTTCTTGTGATAGTAATGTAATTATACTAAAGAGAATTATGCAATGTTCTGAATTCTCTAGAGATATTTTAATATCTATTATACATACACTTAAACATGGTAACTTAGAAATATCTCTCGAAAAAGCTTATTAGAATGAACTACAGAACTGATTACCAAAATTAAAAATAGGTGCCTGCCTACATTTGCAAGGCAAAAGTGGTTACTTTTGATTTATTAAAAAAACTGGTGGATATGTTTTATCACCGGAATGTAGGTCGTTGTTGCAGCTCGACCGGGTGGGTATATGGAAGCTGGGGGCTATTAATTGCAGGTTTGCAGGTAATCGATCGAGGTAGAGCACTCGGTGCGTCTCGGGATCATAGAGTGTCGGTCGGGCGGCGCGGGCGCGGGCGGCGCGGTGTGCGTGACGGATCATGGCGGCGCGGGGGGGCCGCGCCCCGCCGCCCTCGTTAAACGCGCCCGCCGGATACGCGCCGCGGCGCGGTTGAAAGCTATCCGGCCCCCGGGCGGGCGGCGCGCGCGATTGGCCGCCGCGCCGCGCGCCCCGTAACCGATAGCCAATCGCGCGCGGCGGCCGAGCACGCCCCCGGGCGCGCGCCGGCCGCGGCTCAGACCGCGCGCGACGCCGGCGCGCACACTCGCACCGATGCGCGGCTCCTGGGACGAGTCCACGACGGCGGCGCTGCACGCGCGCATCCTGGAGGCGCACCCGCGGGCCCGCGGCCGACCGCGCCGCCGAGCCCGCGCCCTGCGCCGACCCGCCACCGCTGGCGCTCAACGCCGTCGAGCTGGCCGCGCCGACGCCTTTGCTGCCGCTGCCCACGCTCTCCTTCAGCGCGGCGCAGGTCGCCACCGTCTGCGAGACGCTCGAGGAGAGCGGCGACGTGGAGCGGCTGGCGCGCTTCCTCTGGTCGCTGCCGGTGGCGCACCCCAACGTGGCTGAGCTGGAGCGCTGCGAGGCCGTGCTGCGCGCGCGCGCCGTCGTCGCCTTCCACGCCGGCCGGCACCGCGAGCTGTACTCCATCTTGGAGCGGCACCGCTTCCAGCGGTCGAGCCACGCGAAGCTGCAGGCGCTGTGGCTGGAGGCGCACTACCAGGAGGCGGAGCGGCTGCGCGGGCGCCCGCTGGGGCCCGTCGACAAGTACCGAGTGCGCAAGAAGTTCCCGCTGCCGCGCACCATCTGGGACGGCGAACAGAAGACACACTGCTTCAAGGAGCGCACGCGGTCGCTGCTGCGCGAGTGGTACCTGCAGGATCCATACCCGAACCCCACCAAGAAGAGGGAGCTGGCGGCGGCGACGGGCCTGACGCCCACGCAGGTGGGCAACTGGTTCAAGAACCGGCGGCAGCGGGACCGCGCCGCCGCCGCCAAGAACCGCTCGGCGCTGCTGGGCCGCGGGTTCGCCTCCTCCTCCACCTACGACGAGGACTCGGCCGACTCCGAGATCAACGTGGACGAGGAGTAGCCCCCCTCGCCGCCCCGGCCGCCCCGCCCGCCCCGCACAGACTGATAGTGTAAATAATCACGGTGATACAATTGTTATAAGCCGCGCCGGTCGGCGTAGACATTCTGAGTGCGTATGGACGATGCAATATAGACAACAGTTATCGATTACCCTAGTTAGAGTCACAGAGTCCGTGATGTATGTGATGTTAAGGCATGGTAACAAGTTTATTAGGGCATAATTTTATTGTTGAAAGTGTAAAGCGAGTGCTTGAAGTAAAATCAGCATTTCTGCGTTCAGGTATGTACCACTCTACTCTAGCGAAAGTTAAGTAGGCGTTGCCTTTACTTGATAAATTTATAAGACTTTCCGATTTAGTAGCATTTCTTGCAACGATAAACTTCACAATTCGAGGAAACACAGGGTTAATTTTGACAATTCGAATCTCTATTTACTCACCCAGTGGAGTAACGCTTAGTTTATTTATTTAATTTTCATTTAGGTAAGACCTTTAGACCTATTTTATTTGCCGCGAAGCATTTACTTACCTAAATATTTATATATCCTTACTAATTTACCAATAAATATAGTTTTATTTATCATATCAGTTTTTAGTTATACACTGTAGTAATTATTAACGAATGTAGATAATTATGTTGGTGGTATAAAAATTATATGTAATATGATATTGAAAGGTTTGTACCTGAGCACGTACGGCCGGCGACCTAGCCGCCTATAGACTCGTCGCAACCGAATTGTATTTGCTGTTTCTGCTTCGTTTATTTATTAAAATACACGAACATCCAAAGGGGAGGTCATACAAATGCTGTAGAATACAAGTTTATCAATATTCGTACGTCATTGTGCAACAAATACCCGTTTTATTTTTTTTTATTTTAGGCCTAACCCGACCGCGCGTGAAGCTGTTTAACGATTAAGTTTCCGTTAGTTGTCGAGTAGGTTTGTCTACTTCAGTTATTATATTGGTGTTACTACACGTATGGTGTACTAAAAACAATTTGTTTTGAGGGTATTAACACTTAAACAAAATCCACTTGTCTAAATATATCCGAAAAAAATTAGCCTTTTTTTCGTTCCCCTAATTGTGCCGTGTATTGTGTATTAAAAATTGTCAATTGTTTCAACAGAACGACACGCCTATTAGACCTTTTTTAGATAATTGTAGTCATCCCAAGATTTAATAATGACATTTAATAATGAACAGCATTTTATTTCTATTATAATGTAAAGAAAGTGCACAACGACGGTTGTATTAGTAGTTATAAAATCGACTAATGTAAATAAATAACCAATACTATTTCTCGTATTTAGTGAATCGTTTTCGGTAAATTAATATTAGATGACGGCAGATAGAGGCTACATTAGAAGTGTAATTTACAGCATTTGTATGGGTTCGCCAGTGTGTTCCCAACAAAACAATATTTTTCCAGTTAGATCTAAAAGTTTATTAAAATTGTATTTTACGTAGTTTTCATACCTACAAAATCTTGTGCATTATAGTTAATAAATATTTGGAGCGTTAGGTACGTAGGCATAGGTATAGACTCGAAAGAGATTGTAAAAATGTATAATATAAACAAATGCAAATTGTAAATATGATATCGACTTACATTACAGTCATTAAATTAAAATTGTTAATAAAATTATATTCGTAAACAATTTACTTTGTATTATTTCTCATATGCGTTAAACCTCCCGTTCAAACGTTATTCGATTAAAACTCGATGAAATTAGCGTTCGTCCCAACAATTACACAAGTAATATTTCAACAGACTGATTTATTTATATTTTTCATAGTTATTTACTGCTCACAAGCAGACTATTGGTACACAGGTACCAACTAGGAATTTAATTCGAACATCAGAGTAAGTAAATATAATTTTATATGTTTTTGTGCAATAAGTCATAATATAATAGAATAAAAATACTTTATTTGAGACACACATGAAAGAACAATTAAAAAGACACCCGATAGTGCTATATTAAATAGCATTTATTTTTAAAAAATAAATACTTAACTATAGTTGACGGATATATTGAAAGAAAAAAACATACAGAAAGATTTTTATGAAAAAGGAAAGGAAAGGAATAAAAGAGTAGCTTCGTTTATAAAAATGTAGGCATGAATCATAAAGTGGTGTTAAAGGTAGGTACAACTAGCTTTGATTAAGGCAGTTTACATTTCAATGAATTATCATCAATTTACTAGCAAATTATATATACGATGATCCGGTGCGATGTAATTAAATTAAATACAGTAATTAACAAATAACAATTATAGTATATTATGAGTCTCTTAATGGTCGTACAATAACCATGACATGAAATCTTAAAGAACGAAATCCATTAATGTTTCAATTTGTCTTTTATATCTTGTTATATTAAGTTTTCACACAGTTAAAAAAACTACATAAGTATACTTACATTAAACTGAAACAATATCAAGGAATTGCTATCTATCTATTTAAGATGTACCTACTAGAAACAAAATTCCGGAAGTCAAATTTCTGGAAGTCAAATCATAAATTGTTATATCGGCTAACATTTAAAATATATACAGTCTTATAAACTTCTATTATTTTCTTTTAAAGGAGCAATGTATTGAAGGGACAATGCAACCCTTATAATTTGACAATTTACAAAAACTCTTAAATTATTTCGTTTGCGTAGATTACTACTCTCTTAATAGATTTTTTTCCATAGATCAGATAAATAATGATGAGGAAGTTTGGAAATGCAATAATATGCATGCACTACCCATATTATTATAATCATCTTCCATATATATGAATAAGTAAAAAAATGCGAACATTGTAGAACTTGAAATACCAACCGTTCGCTAGAGTGTTATGGGAAATATAATTCTTTATAATTTATTACGTTAGTCCTTGTTTCATAACACGTAACAAATGCGACAGTCTAGTTATATCTTAGTGACGTGCATCAACCGATCAAACATACACAAAGGCCGTTGTAACGGGAAATAAAATAATTACAAGTTGAAGACATTATAATTGCAGCTATAGGGAACGTTATAATTGCTTAATCAGCGGATCAGCCGTTAAATCGGTGTATGCGCGGCGATTAACAGTATAAAAGACAGGTGACGCATTTTGCACTCGGGATGTGATTAAGGCTTTTAGGACGTGATTTTTGCTACTAAGGTTCTTTAGTTTTACGCGGTGTTGTATGATATTTCATTAATGTCTTGTTGTTATGTTTCATATACTTACACGTAGACTTAATAAGTTCTACTAGCATAATAAAGGATTACCTAAAAATTAGGATTATAGAAAATCGTTAAGCAACGATTAATAGTAGTAGTGATTGACTTATACAGGGTCTACGTTGAATTACATTATTTAAGTTAATGTAAGGTCAAAAAATATTTCGTATACTGAATCAGGAATTATAAACGATGAAGAGATAAAACAAGTATGCAGTAAAAAGAAGTTAAAAACATTGATAGGAACCACTTCGAGCCAGAAATGCATACTTAGTAGTTTTTTATGTCCTCTACAAAATGGCAAAAGCATAAGCAAAATTCGAATATAGATAACCGGCTTAAAATAAAAAAAAACACTTACGACTTTATCTCACCACCCAACGTTCCCCCGGGACGGTGAATAATTTGTGACACACCGAATTCCAGAAACCGAGGCTAGCAATCATATTACACGTGATTAGAGCCATTAATTACACGACATACAATGGTGATATATTGTAGACAAGAACAATAATTGCCTCTATGAAACTTTACCTGCCAAGATGGCGGCGATTGCCTAAAAAGGAGCTGATTATGCGCAGCTATGCCATTAGATATCTGCTCATAGGTGCTAGTGTAAATCATGTTATCTCTGGTAATGGCTAAGAAATATTTCAATATGAATATGAATTGGTAGTCCTTATGTGTAACATTGTATAGTCGAGTGTGATCCTTGGTGTATTGCTATAAGTAATTAATATTAATTGTCGCGCATATGAAGTCATCAAGCTATGATTGTATTGCGTGAGTTATGGGACAAGCTGTTCCGATCTGTTCATTTTATAAATTTTAAACCCATAACAGTGAACGGGGCTTTAGTGCGGTGGTATCTCAATGGTTAGGACACGCGCCTCTTAACCGAGGAGTGCGGGTTCAAACCCGGGCACGTACCTCTGGATTTTTCAAGTTTATGTACGTATTTATACCACTAGCTCGACGGTGAAGGAAAACATCGTGATGAAACCTGCAAATTCAAACAACTTTGAATTTGTAACCATGATCCAAAAATTGTCTGGTTCCCCTATCTTAGGGTTACGAAGGTCAGATCGGCAGTCGCTTCAATGTAATTACCAGGCTCGCTAAATCCTGGATCATGGTCTAAGCGGACCCCGTCTAAGCACGGGACATAACGCTAGGAAGATGATGATGAAGAGTGAACGGGGCTTAATGTCGTCTGTCTGTATGTATTAGGATTTATTTACAATGAAAAAAAAGTATAAGAAGTATTTTTAATGATTTCACTATTCACCTGAAAAATAGCATGGTGACATAAATGTTGATACTTTCGGTTTTATTAAGACTTGTTTCAATCTTGTCATATTTACTCTGTAATATAATAGAATTGTAAAGTTAAAAAAAAATATAATAGGTGTAGTGACTGCATTATTGAATAAAACGACTGTATTTTTCTTCTTTTCTGAGGTAACGTTAATACTTTAATAACGTAAGTCCGTGTTAAAATACGATTTTTAGTTAGTGCAAGCAGATTAAATCCACATAAATATTGTGGGTTTATACTCAACCTCGAGTGAAGTCACAAACGTTAGATTAACACATTTAATCGAATAAATTATAGCTGTAATAAAATACTCTATTATCCTTACTAATATTATATATGCAAAAGTAACTCAGTCTATCTGTTACGTTCTCATTCATTTTAGAATTTGTATTTCAATTAAGGATATACTGTATATGTCAGAAAAAAAAAACTATGCGATATTTGATAGTCTTTGTAACAGACTCTGGTAATTCTGGTGTCGCCGCGTGTAAAAGCTAGTATTTCATACCTTTTATGTTTTTTATAAAAAAAACGCTCTTTGGACTCCTGACAATACCTATGTTAAAAGTCATAAAATATTTATTTTCATCTTGCAAAAGTTGACATAAAGGATTTAAATATGTATACATACATACATACATAACGTTACGCTCGTAATCCCCGAATTGGTAAGCAGAGTCAAACAAACATCTTAACCTCTTTCAGTCTCAAATAAAACCTAGACTAGGACAATTGTGAAAAAGTAGTGACAAGTGACTCTTATCGCCTCCACAATCAAATACCCGATACCCGATGTACCTAAACCTCGCCTTTTACGACATGCTAGGCAAGGAACACAGTTGGCACATTATTTTCAAGTCACTGACCAACACGGGCCAAGTATAACATATTAATATAATAATAATAATAAATTCTCCAGACTGACACACCAATTCCCTAGTTCCAAACTAAGCGTAAGCTTGTGCTATGGATACTAGGTGAACGAATAGAAATACTTAAACACGTTTTATAAACATCCATGAGTCGAGTACAAATGTCCATGTTCATCACACGAAACATTTGCACCTAGCGGGATTCGAACCCGCGACCCTTGGTTTCATGGCCAGGTTCTCTGATCACTCGTCCAGCAGGCCTGTTAAAATAATATTAAGAATACATTTTAATGTGAACTTGGATGCAAACTGATTAGATTTTGTGTGAAATTGCGCGCGTTGATGTCTTTCGGAGGTGCAGTCATGTGCACGCGTCATCATTATATAGTCGTCTCGTTCTATCATTTCACCTTCTCATTTATCATCATCATCTTCCTAGCGTTATGACCCGTATTTAGACGGGGTCCGCTTAGACCATGATCCAGGATTAAGCGATTCTGGTAATTACATTGAAGCGACTGCCGATCTGACCTTCGTAACCCTAAGATAGGGGAAACAGACAATTTTTGGATCATGGTTGTAAATCCAAAGTTGTTTGAATTTGCAGGTTTCATCACGATGTTTTCCCTCACCGTCGAGCTAGTGGTATAAATACGTACATAGATTTGAAAAATCCAGAGGTACATGCCCGGGTTTGAACCCGCACTCCTTGGTTAAGAGGCGCGTGTCCTTACCATTGAGCTACCACCGCTCTATTTCACCTTCTCATTTATCAATTACCTCCTAATTTACTGCCTTGACTTATTGATAAATTGTAATCCTCGTTATAATGCTAAAGTACCTACCTAAAAGCAAATTCTCATTATAATTCCAAAATGTCTAATACCTGAAGTGTAATATAATATGTGTCGCTTGGTTTGGTCGACGGAGATTATAGCCACGAGACCAAAGGCCACGGGTTTAAATTCCTTTAGAGATATTCTTGCATAAATCTGTGTAATTACAATTAAGTCTCAAATGTAGGTACATTTCAGTTTAACCTATAGAAAAGAATAGAAAAAAAACATTATTCCTAATTCCTGCATTTTAAGAAACATATTTAATTCTGCGTTAATAATTTTGTAAATAAGTAGCTATTATATTGTCATTTTTTCTTAATAGGGCAATTCTTCTAAACCCAGTTATAAAAACAATCTGACGAATTTATTACAGCTTTTTTAAAACAAAGGCCTAAATACTATTTAATTTCTAAATAAAAAGTATCGATTCTAGTACAATTTCAAATTCTTATTTAAAGTAGACTTTAATATTTTGACTGGCTCGATGGCGCATTTGGTAGTGACCCTGCCCTATGCGCCAGGAGTTGTGGGTTCAATCCCCACCCAGGACAAACATTCGTGTGATGAATACTCGTGTTTGTTCTGGTCTAGGTGTTAATATCCAATATTTAAGTATATATTTGTAATACCACTGTTAAATCTGATATCCGTAACACAAATGCTTAAGCCACTTAGCTCGGAGTCAGATAAATGTATGTGATGTTGTGGGATATTATTATAATATACTATGTATTGCATTCGGATAGTAGGAGTCGCTAGAGTACAAAAATGCCTTCAATTGCCGTAGATAGCTCAATTATATATTGCGGTCTATTAAGCTGCAATGACAACTTGAATATTAATAGTAAATTATATATGATTGAGTAGTTGATAAACGTTCTAAACAGGTAGGTAAGCAAATGCGTACTTAGTAGTTAATTAGATGGTTATTAGAAATTACATGGGTAGACAGACATATGTAGTTACTAGAGATAAAGATTAATGGACATGCAACGTCTTACTTGTTATTGTGCTGTATCAGTACGAAGACCCAATGGTCTTTGTCATAATGTCATCAGTGTAAGAGATTAAAATATTTGTAAAGGCAAGAACACACCTGTCGCAACTATACAATTTACTTCAGCAACCGTCCGCGATGTTGTGAAAACATGTCAATTGGGATCAGTCACAACACTTGCCTGATTAAACGCGCCGTGGCGACTAAACGCGACGCTCAAGAGATTATTGCTCACCCGCCATCTTATAAATACACTCATGAAAACACACACAATACAATCTCAATCTTATCCCATTGTTATTATGACAATCAATTGCATAACAAGCGATAACGTCACGTTCTAAACTGACCGTTTAAAAATGTACGCATAAAAACAAAAAGCGACCAATTGTCAACCTTATGTCTATTGTAACATGATTAACAACCACGGGACAGTTGAGCGAGTAAATTTAAAAAAAGTAAATCAGTAAGCCTGGCCTGTCAAATTTAATACGAACCTCCGTTGTCGTTTTTCTTTTTAAGAGCGTAGGTTAAGGAAAAAAGTGGAGTCAGCCGTCGAAGTAGACATGTTAATTGCAACTCAAACAAATTAACGGACATATCGTTAGCTAATGAGTCTCGAATGGGCGATGTCTGACGTTTGTAGTAGGTGACGTCACAACAAAAGAGGGCAAGGCAGAAGGCGCATTGCTGTACCCGGTTGGCTGGGAGTGCCTAATTGCTAATCCGCCTAAATCCTTACTAATAAGAATTACAAAAGTGATGTCTGCTTGTATATCTGTGTACCACAAAACTGTTTTGATGATACGCCAAAAGATTCGAGACAAGAAAACATACATATATTTTTTTATATATTTTCTGAAAAAAATTTACCCGCGGTGCTCATGATAATGACTTTGTAGACTTACAAAACTCTAGGGAAAGGAGGCGCGGACAAAATCGCAATGTATAATTATCTGTAGCCATTACTAATATAATTTTTGAACTATAGATAGATATATGATTTTTGCGAAATACCTAAGTACTGCACTTAATTGCCTTTCTAGTCTGAGAGCGTATTTAGGTTAACCTACTATCATCTTTTTTAATATTCTTTTCATTTCATCATTTGTGTTGTATTAACGATTTTGCAAGCTAAAGGATAAAAAAAGAAATGACATAAAGTATCTCTGCACTACAGATTAAGCAATATCGATGTTGTAAATGCAGTGAAACTTCAATTATTGTAAGTATACCCATGTTGTAAAGAACGTATGTTTCTTGGCGAGTGACAAAGCTAATAAAAAATGTTATCTTACAATAAAACAAGCTCGCATCCATCCGCACATTTAAAATTTAAAATATTATTTTAAAATAAAACACATCTTGTAAATACCTTTTCTTTATTTATTAACTGATATTTTTATTTATCTCGTATAAAGTTAAATAGTAGATATACCTGGGTTTACATATACTATATACAACCGTGTAGTACGGTTGTCGCCTTTAGTAATATTAATACTTCATTCCATTAGATTAAAAAAAAAACGGTGATAGTCACAATCGCAACCAAACTCTGGAAATCTGACAAATCCTGTTTGTTTTTAAAAGTGTGAAAGAAATATACATACAACCGAATAAAATTGAAGACGTCCTCATTCATTTAAGTCGTTTTTTTTTTTATTCTAATGGAATGAAGTATTAATATTACTAAAGGCGACAACCGTGCATAGGGGCAACCTGATGGTAAGAGGATTAACCTGAAGACATTTGCAATAGCAGAAGTATCAGAAGTATTAAATTACGAATTCAAGACCTACCATTAACTCACGGTACGGTACTGTAATCATATACACCTTCTATATAAAAAAAAATCAGTCGAATTGAGAACCTCCTTCTTTTTTTAAAAGTCGGTTAAGAATATCTCATCGATATCGACTCTCTGTGTCATCCTATCTGTATGTTTTCAGTCTATGCCAGCCCTGAGGATAATCGCACCGCCCAATTCCATTTTTAAGCAGCTGCTTATCTTGCCTGGAATATTACTACAAGGAATACATGTCAGCGTGACTTCGTCAAACGTAATATGACCAATTATCGTGTTTGCCTAAGACTGCCATACACAAATTATGTATTACTCTACTTTTTATCCACCGCAGTAAATGGTTTTGCACCTTGTAATCCCGTATGATGTTGTCTGTTTTATAATTGCAGTTTCATATCTATATTGCAGTTTTATATCTACTTAAACTACTACAACGTAAAATTAAGTTGTGAGTTTGTTGAATATTGCGAGCTAATTATGATAGAAATTGTTTGATGTTTCTAGCTTTTTTTCTCATCGTATATTCGACCGAACTACGAGTTGTATTACCTAATCTGATTCAGAGTTTTTAAGCTGATGTTCAAACCAGTTGATGTGGTTTCTTTTTCAAATGAAAATACTTTAAAAGTATCTAAAAATAAAAATCCTTGTCATCTTACTCTTTCGAAAACAATGACAATTTAGTTGTACCTATTACTCGTATATGAATTATAAACTCATCTCTTGATCAGCGAGTGCTAGACTTTCATTAAAACAGTATTTTTTATATTGGATCATGGGTAAAGTCCTTTTATTTTAGTTACAAACATTTTGCATAAGGTGCCTACGGGTTTTAATCATTGTGGTTTTAACAAAACAAAGTCTATGTTGATTAATTAATGATTAATGTTGTGTAAACATATGGACTTAGCTTTTTGGAAAAATAAACGGATCCATCTTAGTACACAACGTATATATTAATATTCCGAACGATTTTCTAGGTATTCATATTAACTAAAATAAAAATGCATGATGTGCACATCATGCTTAATAGTAAGTACAGTTTTAAGTGCTTAAAAATTGGTAGGTAGTTATTATCTGAAATTAAAAATGTTCAGTGTAGATTTGAATTTAAAATTGTTTAAAACGGTTAGGATACTGTTTTCCAAAGAAGAACTATAGCTTCCTATACCCCATGCGCGTATAAACCAGGTAAACCGGCGCTAATAAAATGATGTACTTATTTTTTAAGTAAATGTAACAATTTACCAAAATGGAACCGATTAATTAGCCGAGTAATACAGACAATTGTCCACCAAATATGCGTGGCCCATAGAATCATCGGGGAACCATGTTGTTTATTTTTAGGCCTATTGACGTCTCCATCGGATCGGATTCCCGCGCGGCGCCGGCGCTGTCAGCTTGACAGCTCGTAACCGTTCAAACTTCTTGCTCCTAACCTTTTTAGTCAATTTTTATTTTTAAACAATTCTTCCAGCCTGCGTCGTTTTATTTTTATTAGTTGACAAAACTCTTTGGGTGCTGACTCCGTTGATTTTGGTGTTTGTTATTTTAGATGTTGAATGACGTCTTCATAAGTTGTTTGCGTTATTTGTATGGATACAAATTACAATGCATGTTGTGATAGGGAGCATCTTGAATGTTTATCATGAGTTTCCTGATGACCGTACAGAAATTAAATTATTTTTGTCTTAAAAAATTTAATCAATACAATAATGTAAGAACAATAGGTACAATATCTGCAACTTACTTATCTGTTTATCTTTAATATAAAATAAAATACAAACATTCGAAGTAGAGAAAAGTACAGGCTTCTGAAAATAGTGTCTATACAAAACAAATCAAGATACTCTTTAATCAAGATTTTATTTTCTGAACAAACAAAAGATTTATTTCCATAAATATTTTTATTGGTCACATCACATTTTTACAGCTTTTTAATGTGACTAAATTGGCCATAACAAAAAGTAATCAACGTTTCATGCGTGTTTTCATGTTCAAAATAACCAATTTATTTAGGTGAGAAATAAATTATAAAATTATTCTTAATATCTCAAAAACATTTGAGAATTACATTTCTCAAAAAACCTTTCATCTCCGCGAAACTCGCGTTTTGCGCTTTCTTATTTTGAAGCTAGGTGAAATGGTGCTATTACCAACAATTATGCGGGACAAAAAATTAATTATCCCGGTGTGTTCCCGTAGGCGAATTAGTGGTGTGCCCAGGGCGGGAGATTCATTAGCAGCCATCCATCACGCGCCCACGCGAATTCGTTATCAAATGTGTTATGACTATGACAAAGGAAATCGTTCACTTAATTAGCCATGTGGTGTCGTGGTGGCTGTAATTATATATTTTTAATAGCAATTTAAGCTATGTTTTCTATTATGTTGCATAAGCGATGAAATAATATTAGCGTGTATATTTTTTTAGGAAATTACACCCACACTCTTTGTAGGGTCAATTGTTGCAAATTTCAGTTATTTGATTCAATTGAATTGTGAGAAGAAGCTATTTAGGGACTCGAGGGCGCATTCGGTAGTGACCCTACCCCATGCGCTAAGAGTTGTAGGTTCGATCCCCACCCAGGACAAACATTCGTGTGATGAATACTTGTGTTTGTTCTGTGTCTGGGTGATAATATGTAATATTTAAGTATATATTTGTAATACCACTGTTGATTCTGATATCCGTAACACAAATGCTTAAGCTACTTATTTCGGAGTCAGATCAATGTATGTGATGTAGTCTGATATTTTTATTATATTATTTATATTTATGTCACATAAAGGTTCCTATATCCCACAAAATAATCACATTCAACCCCCCACGTATGGATTGTGCTCTACACAGCGCGGCGTGCAGATTTAGGTAAAACGTCTCCCGTTTTCTATAGCATTTATTATTGAATTAAGGATGTAAAAGATCCCGAGACATACGACGTTAAAAATTATTTATTTCATAAATATAATTTACAATTTGATCGTGTAATTTTTTGTATATGTCTATGTATAGTGACGAAGCGATAATAGCTCAATGGTAAGGACACGCACCTCCTAACTGAGGAGAGCGGGTTCAAACCCGGGCACGTACTTCTGGATTTTTCAAATCTATGTACGTATTTATAACACTAGCTCGACGGTGAAGGAAAACATCGTTATGAAACCTGCAAATTCAAACAACTTTGGATTTGTAACCATAATCCAAAAATTGGCTGGTTCCCCTATCTTAGGGTTATGAAGGTCAGATCGGCAGTCGCTTTAATGTAATTACCAGACACGCTAAATCCTGGATCATGGTCTAAGCGGACCGCGTCTAAACACGGGGCATAACGCTAGGAAGATGAATGTATGATGGCGAAGTTGAGACGTAGCTTTACGAAGACGAAGTATCAGTATTCTGTGAATATAGAAGGAAAAAAATTTAACAATTTCAAGTACAACGTATGAATTGGCCGTTTTAGAATTTTTAAGCATAATATTCCATGCGTTAACTCTTGGCGATTCTTAAACTTTTAATCAGTTGTCAAACCTAATCCCTACCCGACTCATTAGAACGTGACCACACACTTTCGCGCACCCATTTTTCATTGCAGGACGAGTGCTCCGGCGCATCTGTCCCACCATACATCAGGTCAAATCGGGCCACAATTGCGGTCGCCCGCCACACCGTAAATCGCCCTCAACCTGTCATGGTCGCGATAAAAACTGATGTTTATGAACGAGACGAGACGTTTATATCAAAAGTCGCGAATGTCCGCTGCGTTTGCGCTCGTAAAAAGTGTGTTAAAGCTATTTGGAGCTCCCCGTCCGTGTTTAAGAGGACAATGGTTGAGTGACGGACATGGCCCTCATGAGAATTCTAAGTAAAACAGTACGATGTTGCATGAAACACTCAGTTTTTATTGTTAGTTCTTCTGAAGGTAATTTGCCTATTAGGGAAGGTACTATAAAGATTTTGAAGGCCTATGAGATTATTTTACAAACTTTATATATAATTATATTCACGGACTTGGAAAAAAAGGAGTACTCCATGCCACTAACTACACGTTAGGGGCTTTCCGATGCTCTAAATGACATATCACATATAGACATTATTGCTCCAAATTAAGGCTTCTGTCAGTATTGTTTTGTTTAAGTCACATCGTATTTAAATGTTACCACACAAAAATTATCTTAGAGTAAAAAAGTGCGACGGAATAATTCACAGGTAAGTTAGTAATAATTCTGATATCTGGTATCCCTAAGAATCTAACTAACTAACTAACTTTGTATTATGACAGCGCGGAGTCCATCTTTTTTTCCTAGTCCGTGGATATATTAAATATTTCTGTAAAATTGAAAATTTGTTTGTTGGTTATTTATGTTTTTCATGTCAAAATAAATCGAACGAGTTTCATCGTTTGATATAGCACGGGAGAATAACCTCCTGAAAATGCTCAAACCAGGTAATTAACTACACTAAGACAATCTTCGACTACGCATACTTCATAGATAACCACTATTGTCAACATCTGGAGTTGTGAACATTTTTTTTTCTGTGCGAGTACCTCACTTGGAACTTGCTGTGATTGGCTGATCTCTTATTTGAGGATAAGGACTGGTTATGTAAAATATTTGTTCATTAACACCCCCTTGTGGTCATTTACCCCCTTTACAGGGGCTAAAGACGACCAATATAGCATACTAGTAAGACTGTAATTGTGTGATAAAATCTCCAGACCGATGTCTTCCAAGCCTTGGCAACATTAACTAGACGCCGTATTAATTACTATCAGACGTTCGTGTCTAATCGATCATCGGCACCCACCGCGTCGACCAACTCAAGACCACGTCAAGACCACGTCAGTTTTGACGTAAACACTCGCATTTACGTCAAACGACGCGCCGACCGCGTCGTACTTGCACCAGTCTTGTAGATACCGATCTTATTATGGGAACCAAGTTAATTAATTGTTATGAGTTGGAGTCGGCGAATGAATTGTAGGTACCAACGTTATGACAGGCCCCTTGTACTTAAAGAAATGTGTATTAGTAAACATTACTACATTATGTAAAATTGAGCGATGCTTATATTAATGAGTGCAAAACAGTACAAAGCAAATAAATTTAATTACATTAATATACTAGTAGCGCTTCGCGGTTTCACCCGCATAGTTCCCGTTCCCGTGGGAATGCGAGAATAAAATATAGCCTATGTTACTTGCTGATAAAGTAGCTTTCCATTGGTGAAAGAATTATTTAAATTGGTCCAGTAGTTTCGGAGCCTATTCAACACAAACAAACAAATAATCAAGTCTTTCCTCTTTATAATATAACGTAATATAGATTATGTATAACAACAACTAATATCGGTATATTGGAGCTTGATCCTCTAGCACAAAAAACGTAGCTCATAGGAAGAAGCTACTTCCACTTTTGATAATAGTTTGTATGTTTTACAAGAAATGTTTAACATAACAGCATTTTTGCCTAGGAACAGAGTTTAATTAGAAATTGTTTTTACCGTGACAAGAATTATCATCTTCCTAGCGTTATGTCCCGTGTTTAGACGGTGACCGTTTATACCATGATCTAGGATTAAGCGAGTCTGGTAATTACATTGAAGCGACTGCCGATCTGACCTTCGTAATCCTAGGATAGGGGAACCAGACAATTTTTGGATAATGGTTATAAATCCAAAGTTGTTTGAATTTGCAGGTTTCATCACGATGTTTTCCTTCACCGTCGAGTTAGTGGTATAAATACGTACATAGATTTGAAAAATCCAGTGGTTCGTGGCCGGGTTTGAATCCGCACTCCTCGGTTAAGAGGCGCGTGTCCATTGAGCTACCACAGCTTTACCGTGACAAGAATACTGAACTGGAAAAAGAAACCACCTACATAATTACAAACCCAACACCCGATACACTTCTTCGAAATGCCAGGTGAGGAATAAAGTCGGCACATTATTTTGACGTGTCAGACCAACATGCTACATGCGACAAAAATAATTTGAATTTCACTAAAAAGTTCAATACATAAGCAAATTAGCACAAACGCGGGAACTACTAGACGCAGCTAACTATAGTAAAATGCATTAATTCGCATTCACATGCGCGTGCGCGGTGCGCCGGAGCGCGCATAGCGCGAGATAGCGCGAACAGCTGTTTAGCTCGTTCATTCCACCTGACCCTGCCTTGCGTAACCTTTATATTGACTAGACTTAGTTTTAAAACGGTCCTTCTTGCTAGTGTTATATCCTGTTTTAATCTAACTAACTAACTATTTCCTGTATCCAATCGTAGGAAACCAAAGTTCTCAACAATTTCATTCCGTAAAAATTTAAAATTTCTTAAAACATACACAAAAACTTTGGAAAAAAAAAAAGAACAAGTAACTAAACTTCACGCCACTTTCCTAGCGGGGTAGGCAGGGAGAACCGAACGCCATATGGCCTGTTTTAATCGGGATCCGAATGGACCATTAGATACAATACATACATATCATCACGCCCAATCCCCAAAGGAGTAGGTTAAGTCCAAAGAGCAATAAAACTCCCTAAACCACGATCAGACAAAAAAAAAAAAAAAATTTGGGTTAGATAGCAAATTGTAAAAAAAGAAGTCAGATACCCAATGCCCGATGCACCATTAATCCCTTTTTGTCACATGCTAAGGCAAGAACCACCGTTGTTATGTGATTATTGAGCCACATACCGTAGGAGAACATGATCCTGGGTTTAGCCAGTCTGGTGATAACATTGAATCGATTGCCGATCTGATCTGAGCTGCCTTCGTAACTTTTAGATAAGGAAGTCAGACGATTTGGATCATGATTTTAGAACGCTGGAATATGATTAATCAAACCTTAACCGCCGAGTCCATTAAACCGACGCGCAATAAATAATTGTAAAATTATAATAATTGCGATGCGGTACTTTTCTTTTCAACTATCTGTAAAGAAATGTAAAATGTTTTTTGCTTATTGTGTTGAACGTTATCGACCGGGGATTATTTTTATTTAAACACACATTACTTACATACATTGAATATTGCAACAACAGAATTTAAAGTAGGCGTACATATAAAGCTATTTATTGTATTAAATAACTAAATGTCATCCTTGGTTGATCAGCGTCTTGTTTGTGTGTATAATCGTATAACTTTCGTATCTAATCGTATTGAACTGTCTCATTGCACTGTGTTTATTGTATTGAGCAATAAAGAACATTTTTATTTTTATTTTATTTATTTATAACTGTCACCAAACTCGAAGGTTCTTTGTAACACTTAATTAAAAAATTTGTTGAACAGAAAAAAATATTTTTTTTTATGCCTTGAAGATATGAATGGTAATGATGCCTTATTAAAAAAAGAGACAAAATGTAAAATCAGTTTGAAATCATTAATCATTTTGGAATGTGACCATGACATGACTTAATCAGGATATATAATTAGGGCTTACCCAAGTCTAGTATAGTTTAGTTTATCTTTTAAGTGGCAAATTATATTTTAATACGTGCAACACATAAAAAAGTTACAAAGTCAGCTCTCTTATTTAGAATAAATGCTCAAGACTACCCCTTAACGCGTTCTACCCTCCCACAGGAGAACAGGTGTCCCGGCTCATTAGGCGCGTCAACATAAAAGGTGAGCGCGTCTATTAACGCGATTTGAGCGACTATCGACTGCCGCATCCATCACGTTTATCACCGCTTTGTCAACTTAAACGGTCTTTATGCAAGCGATGTCGATTATTGAGAGACAAGTGCGTAAATCTACAAGTTAGATCTAGGTTTTTCTGACGGACTAGGAAAAAAAGATGGACTCCGCGCTGTAATACAACAGAGTGAAGCCACATTTATGCATGTCTGCGTGAGATTAATAAGGATACCAGATATTAGAATTATTACTAGAACTTACCTGTGAAATCTGATTCCGTCGCACTTTTTTACTCGTAAGTGATATTTTTTGCAGCATTCAACACACATCAGTATTTTGATATTTTGGTAAATTATAAATACGATGTGACTCAGACAAAACAATACTGACAGGAGCTGTCATTTGGATCACTAATGTCGTCGTCGTCGTCTATGTGTGATGTAAGTGAAATGTCATTTGGAGCATCGGAAAGGCACAAAGTCTAGTTAGATGCGTGGAATCCTTCTTTTTTTCATAGTCCGTGGTTTTTCTATTTTATTATGCTCTATTAGTTTCTGCTCGCGGCTGGCCTGCTCCGCGTGGAATCCGCTTTGTAACAGAGATCCGCGGTGTCTATTCATTTTATAGGGATTAAACGTAGCTTACATTTTTTGTTAGGATTTATTAGATAACCATTTTGGCGAACTTGATTTAGTCTCAATCGGTTTTAGTTTAGGCGGTAAAAGTAAATAGCGAGAAACATATCACATTTAAGTGATGTTCTCGGGGCTCCTTGGCGTGAGTCTTTACAGCCTATGAGATTTTATTAAAAATCGATGTATCGATAAATATCTGTGAATGATGTCCCTAAGAATAAATGGATTAAAAGCAAGCTTAAATAAATCTAAATCTAAACATCAGACTACATCACATACATTGATCTGATCCGAGGTAAGTAGCTTAAGCACTTGTGTTACAGATATCAGAATCAACAGTGGTATTACAAAATGATATAGGTACTTACATATTGGATATTAACACCCAGACACAAATGTTTGTCCCACAACTCTTGGCGCATGGGGCAGGGTGACTGCCGAATGCGCCATCGAGCCAGTCAATAGTTAATAAAAAATGATTATGTGGGCAAGATGAGTTAAAAATTAAAACGCATACCAATAATTTTGAACATAAATAATTCGTTATCGCTGGACTGTGAAAATCGGAACATTATTGTTATTAGTGGTCATTTCAGGAGCATCGACGGCGGTATCCATCACGTTTATCGGCGCTTTGTCAGTTAAATGATTTTCATGCAGGCGTGCCGTATTTGCCTCCCGACGGTGCTAAGCGACAAGTGTGTCAACGGTATGTATAAGCGATAAGACTATTTTACAGAATCAGGCTTAAACCTTAAGCCAATTCTCCAATAGTTGTATAAAGCTACATCTATTGGAGATATACTTACTAATATTATAAAGCTGAAAAGGTTGTTTGATAGTTTATTTTCTTGAACGCGCTAATCTCAGGAACTACTGTTCCGATTTGCAAAATTCTTTCAGTGTTAGATAGCCCATTTATTAGGAAGGCTATATAACTATAAACGCAGGTGTAACCGCGTGCACAGCTAGTGTTTTTAAAAGATGTTACAATTTAAAAGTATTTTTGATTCGGTTTGAAATTAAACCTAAGTTAGTACTAAAGATTTTAGATCTGCACCTGGATAAGAAAATATATATTAAGAATATAATATAATATAAAAGAATATCATTTATTTGTTCAAATATTGCATTAACAGGTTAAGATGTGACATTATATAATTATGAGTACAGTATATTTTGCCTCTTATGGCGTAGAGCTTAGAGATCAAGTTAAAGTTAAATGCTAACTTAAAGCAGACACAGATTTAACTTTGAGCCTATTATTCTGATTCTCTTATTCCAGAGTGTTATCAAACAAAACAGGCCCGTTGGTCGAGTGGTCAGAGACCCTGGCCACGAAACCGAGGGTCTCGGGTTCGAATCCCGCTAGGGGCAAATGTTTCGTGTGATGAACATGGATATTTGTACTCGAGTCATGGATGTTGGATAAATGTATTAAGGTATGACCATCCGGTCAACTAGTATCCATAGGACAAGATGGTAAGCTTAGTTTGGAACTAATTGGTGTGTCAATCTGGAGAATAAAAAAAAACCACGCTAATTTCAATATAAACCTGACTCTAATATTAAGTCAAAGCAGGCCCCACTACCATCCACTAAGTTTTAAATCCTTAAAATAAAACTAGTAGTTAATAGTTAGAATGTCTAGAATTTGTTTCTGTAATTACCATAATATTTCACTGCACTCGAGTGCGAACAGTGATGTTGTAGGCAATTAGAAGCAGTTTCAGCGTCTATCGAAAGCCGCATACATCACTTTTATCGTGTTTTTGTCAGCGCGGTATTTACTAAAGTATCTCGTATTCGCTTCGAAACAAGTGTATCTATGATTAATAACGCTGTTGTAAATTGTGGGCTGAAACAAAAGAATATAAATTGACTGGCCCGTTGGTCGAGTGGTCAGAGATCCTGGTCACGAAACCAAGGGTCGCAGGTTCGAATCCCGCTAGGGGCAAATGTTTCGTCTGATGAACATTTGTACTCGAGTCATGGATGTTTATAAACATATTTATGTAATAATATATGTAAGCTTAGTTTGGAACTAGGGAATTGGTGTGTTAGTCTGGAGAATTTATTATTATTATTATTAAATGCGCTCTAAAAGTTGATACGTCGCTTCTATCGCATTTAAAACGCAAGTACTTAAGTAATCATTGTCAACTTGAAGGGAAAGATATTTCGGGAAGTATCTTATTTACTTGTTTAGAGTTATTAAGTGCTTAAGCTTTATACTGACTGGCTTGATGGCGCATTCGGTAGTGACACTGCCCCATGCGCCAAGAGTTGTGGGTTCGATCCCAACCTAGGACTAACATTCGTGTAATAAATTGTGTTTGTTCTGTGTCTGGGTGTATTTATCCAATATTAAATGATGAATAATTATTTATATTTGTAATACCACTGTTGATTCTGATATCAGATCAGTATATAGTATTGTAACTAATATAAGTAAATGCGAAAGTGATCTTTTTCATTACTCTTTCACGTCTTAACTACTTAATACAATAGATCACCATCAAATTTTGCGTATACCTTATCAGAGGTACAGCAATAGAAATACGGTACAGTTCACCAATTATATAGGTAGGTACATGAATGGGTACCTACCTACATAACGTTATGTAGGTAGGTACCCATTCGTAGCCTTGATGGTAAAAAAAACGCCGTAATACTATCATCTTCCTAGTGTTATGTCCCGTCCCATGCTTAGTCTGCGTCCGCTTAGACCATGATCCACGATTTAGCGAGTTTGGTAATTACATTGAAGCGACTGCCGATCTGACCTTCATAACTCTAAGATAGGGGAACCAGGTAATTTTTGGATTATGGTTACAAATCCAAAGTTGTTTCAATTTGCAGGTCAGCACCATAGATTTAGGATGTACAAGATACACAAAGACGGCTCGGAGACATGACCAAAATAAATTTAAACATGTGTTGGTTGACGTCTATGTGTGAGTCAATAATAGTGTTGTCAAAGACGCACTTTCACATTATCGACTGATTCAGTTGTATACTAATAATATAGGTATTTAAAAAGCTTTTTTATACTTTTTCTTTTGATTAATTATTTATGGCATTGACTGAAATCAGTAGTTGTATATATTAGGTAAATTGGAATTAGTCGGTAAGAAATCTCATTCTAAGTAGTTCTATAAACAATGAGATGGTAAAATTCTTCGTATATTCAGCGTGTAAAAAATAAAAAAAATTGAAATATGTTTTATAATTTATACTAAGACAAAAAGATATGACTTTGGCTTTGACTGATGGAATGAAATGAAACAAATAATATATTAGCAACTTTTAATTTGGTGACATTTAGTTATTTAAAAATAATATGTAGTGCAACAAATTTTTTGCTGCCGTCATTTGCCGTCAAAATGTTTGCTACAGATAGTGGAGTTCTTACTAGGAGTCCAATCTGGTCTGTCTATAGTCCGCATCCACTTTTTACACAATGCTGGGTTGCTTGGAAACCTAGAAAAATTATCAGTTACTTAACTAACAAATTTACAAAGATAATGAGTTCCCAATGTGAATATAATTATATTTCAACATAACTTGGCTAAATAACTTTGTATTCATGTCATGATGTCGCTAAAAGACGATTAAGTTTTTATCGATACTCGTGACGTCACCGCTTTGTCAAGCACTAGCGTAACCAAACTATTTACTATTTTACACAATATTTTCCCCAATTCTGATTATAATCACGATGTTTACTTAGAAAGATAAATTATAATCAATATACTCTTGTAAACATATTTTTCTAAACCGATTACTAGCAACAATTTGACAAAATATGGTTTGAAAAAATCTAATGATAAAATCGTATTTACCTGTGAAAAGTATATTTATTCGGATTATTCCGTCGTGTAACCTCACAATCACGTACAGAACAAGTCACCTCAATTGCACATTTAATATTCTCGATTATAATCCAATGTTTAATACATAAATGCACAAATTTCACTGCGACGTCGAATAGACCGGGACGCTATGGCCTCTTACTCGCAAAGACATTGACATATAGGTACTTCATTCGCTGTCTCTTTTTCTCTCGGGCGGTTTGTATTTCAGCAGGATTTCTCGCTCCCACGCTTTATGTATCTTTTGCGTAGTCAAAAAATTCTAAATCTATGGTCAGCACTATGTTTTCTCTCACCGCCGAGCCAGTGTTATAAATACGTAAATAGTTTATAAAATCCAGGGATACACGCTCGGGTTTGAACCTGCAAACCTCGGTTATAAGGCGCGTGTCCTTACCATTGAGCTACCGCCGCTCCTTCATGTATAGGTAATAATAGTACTATGAAAACTTATTATTTATGCACCAAATAACTTTCCTAAGCGGTCCCTTTTGAGTAAAGCTATTCGGCAGACTTGTTATCTTAAATATTATTTGGCAGACTTATAATCTCAAAAGATAACTGATGCTATAAACCGATGTAAGAAAGCCTACTCAAATAATAAGCAGTTGTTGTCTTTGAAAGCGCTGTTGCAAAGTGTTGTGTTGTCAGTAAAAACATTGATATAGCGAAGAGGCCTATTTAGCTAAATACGTTTGCAGCGCACCCCGCGCTGGGGTGAGCGTTCGGTAGGGGTGGTGTATTTTATAACAGTAAGCGATTATTTAGCGGTAATATAGTGGTGCTTAGAAATCATACTTTCGATAGTACTCACACCAATTAGTTAATAGTATTATCTATGAAGACACTTTCACTCCTTTTTCACAGCTTTCCATCCAACCCAAACCACTGTCCCATGTTGGTCTGGAACTTAAAAAGAATATGCCAACTGTGGTTCTTGCCTAGCATGTAGTAAAAGGCGACTAGTGGTGTATCGGGTTTTGGGGGTGTGATTGTGTAGGCGACAGGTTAGCCGCTTGTCACTGCTTTTTCACAATTTGCCATCTGACCCAGCCCGGTTTTACTTTTGGCTGAATGTAGTTGAAGGGGCTTGCTGCCCTTTCGACTCTGCCTACCCCTTCGGGGATTGTGAGCGTGATGTTATGTATGTATATATGTATGAAGGGATATGAAAATCAATGACATGTAATATTGGGTAACATTTACTTAATGCAAGTAAGTATTGACAACCGTTTGATGAATGGAAATCAATATCAATCTATCGCAATCATCCTGACCTGGGATAAATACCTTGTTACCTTCCGCGGGACTTGTGAGTAAAAGTTTCATAAACTATTCGGGGTCCTAAGATTAGGCAATAAGTAGAAATATATATATTCAAAAATTCATTAAAATCGGTTAAGCAATTTAGAAGTGAAGATGACGTGAAGACGTAACAGACAAACAGATATAAGTACATTTGCATTTATAATTTATAATATTAATAAGGGTCGCTAAACGTTCCCCCTTGCACCACCCGGCGTCCGTTTTCAATTAACCGCTATTTGTCAAAGGGACTATGAGTGTCAAGTCGACGTTTAGTACATTTCGCCGTCGAGTGTTTCGTCACGGGATTTCTCCGGGGACCCGGGACTCCTTCCCGGCTCCCGTTACGTTGTGGGGACTCCGAGTTAAGGTTATAATCGAATAAGAATTTTTATTTGAGAACAATAATGAAATATTGTTTCGTCGAAAATGTTGGGCGCTCCTGACTTTCCGTTTTGCGTTGTAAAATTGTAAGTTGATAAAATAAAAAAAAAGATGTAGGTATTTATAAGAATAAGAATAAGAATAGTTAAAATTAAAATTTGGTTCTGATTGATTATCAATAAATTATTTAAATTTCTATTTCAGCCTTTTCTGAAATTCATATCATAAAAATGAGCATGTTTTGTTTGGAAAATATATATATGTCAGCTAAATTTAGTTATACATATCTTGATGTTATTTGTCTGTATCGAGCGGCGATGTAGAGTCACCTCATTCTGATGAAGAATTGACCCAGTGTGGGGTCGTCTGGCCCGGAGCCGTAGGGCTCAGGATATTGCAGCCACCCTCTCTCGACAATGTAGTATCACATACACACACACACACACACACACACACACACACAAATACACATTATCTTCCTAGTGTTATGTCCCGTGCTTAGACGGGGTCCGCCGACCATGATCTAGGATTTAGCGAGTCTGGTAATTACATTGAAGCGACTCCCGATCTGACCTTCGTAACTCTAAGATAGGGGAGCAGACAATTTTTGGATCATGGTTACAAATCCAAAGTTGTTTGAATTTGCAGGTTTCATCACGATGTTTTCCTTCACCGTCGAGCTAGTGGTATAAATATGTACATAGATTTGAAAAATCCAGAGGTACGTGCCCGGGTTTGAACCCGCACTTAAAGGTTAAGGGGCGCGTGTGCTTACCATTGAGCTACCACCGCTATAGCTCTTATTATATTATACTTATTATACACACACATAAATAAGCATTACATAATAAATAATGTTTCATGAAGAGTCATAGGACAAGCTTATAGCTTAGTTTGTAACTAGGGAATTGGTGTGTCAGTTTGCAGAATATATTTATTATTATTTATAATTTTATACTGGTGGTCATTTTTTGGAACAGATTTGTTTAAGGCGACAAACAAGCATACGGAGTTCTTGATGGTAAACAGTCGTTGTAGCTTATGGGCACCGGTATATAAATCACAAGCATGGATCTGCAATTACAAGCGTGGGCCTACATCACAAGCGTAAAACTACCATCCGAAGCGCAGCTTTACTCTATCATAAGCATAGCCATGCTACCTCAAATATGGAGTAGTCCCACACTTACCGCAAGCGTAATTCTACTAGCATAAGCGCGGCTCTACCATCTCAAGCGTAGCTCTGCTTCCATAAGCGTTCCTATCACAAGGAAGTAACCTCGATACAGCTCATATCGAGCGCTCATTCGCAGGGCTGACCCAGTGCCCGCTCGCGTGGCCCACAGCCCGGGGACACAGCGCCCTCGCTGGACAAATTAATATCTAATATCACGCTCATATTCATCTTCAAGTCTATATTTGCTTGCTCGCCCGTACTTGGGGGAGATTGTTTTGATGTCGCTGGATAATCTGCGATTCTTTATGCACTCATAACTTTTGAGCTATTATACTCAATATTGTTGCGATTGAATAAAATTCGAAATCGAAATTGGTATGTCATACAGGGATCGATTCGTTCAATAGTTTTTTCGGAGTTTTGTACAAGATGTTTTTAAGAATGACGAATGAAATGCGTATATTAAAAATTAACCTTTTACGGTGAAATATACGCGTGAGTAGAATGTTGTATTTTATTGTTATAGACTGAGGCATGTTAATTGTTATTTATTTTGCGTTATAGTGATAACTTGCACGCACTTTAAGTACAACAAGAGTTTTCGTTACATACAAACTTTTTACTATAGTGTTTATATATAGATGTAATTCATGGTATGTATTTATTTTATATATTTCGATGAGATGATGAGTCATTTAAGTTTCGATGTTTTTTTTTAATATGAGCATCTTTCAGGTCGACATCGTAGCGTGCGAAATAAGAAGTATAAGAATAGTATAATTAATATTTGATTAGTTATTCCAATCGTTGGTAGTTCATAAAAGATTTGTTAAATGTCGCTAATAAATTCCTCCAAATCCATTATTCATCAAAATAAACTTATAAAGTTTTCAAGAGAATTAAGTATTCGAAACTTATTTTATTAATCATCGAACCTAGGACGTTCCGCGTTTTGTCAGCATTCTAACCACTGTGCCGTAGGTATCGTGAATTTACGGATACGGATAGACTCGGCTGATCGCTTGATACCTTAAAAACGAGGAGTGGTAATATGTGACATACGGACACCCAGACAGGTAAACAAAGTTTATAAATGGTTCTATCTTTATTGAAAACACGTTAGGCCGTTGGCTCTGTGGTTGACCCGTCTCAGATTAATAATAATAAAAATAAATATCCGACGACATCACATACATTGATCTGACTTCGAGGTAAGTAGCTTAAGCACATGTGCTACGGATATCAGAAACAACAGTGGTATTACAAATATATACTTAAATATTGGATATTAACACCCAAAACCAGAACAAACACAAGTATTCATCACACGAATGTTTGTCCACGGTGGGAATCGAACCTACAACTTTTGGCGCATGGGGCAGGGTCACTACCGAATGCGCCATCGAGCCAGTCAAAGATTTATCAGAGTGAAGGAACAAAGAGCGACCTGTGTTTGCGCAGACACGTGTACACTATAATATCTCCTCCGTTGTTGGATAATCCTCGTTGAGATGAGCCTCTGTAGCCGAAATAGGTTAAGAGGATATTATTGGAAGGAACCCATTTCCATAAATAGGAAAAGGAAAGAATCGCATCTCCTTAGGGAAGATAACAACTTTTGTTTAATATTCATTGCCGTATTTCCAATAGGTTTTTAATCCTCATGTAGAACGATCAAATGGAATTATGATTTATGCAGCGAATTTGCTATTAAATATTATTTATAGGCTTAAGGTGCTAACTTGCAGTAAGACAATTTGAATTTTAATATTGTACGCTAATTGAAACACAAGATGGCCTACGTCGATTGACCATTAAGCTATAGATAATATAGAGTGGAAAGTTAAGCAATAACACTTTGGAATATGAGTGATGGTCCAAAGATGAGCGTTTTTGTCTTTGACACGTTCAATCGAGTTTATTGGTCAGTATTGACTTATGGCTGTTTCCCCTTACACAATTATTATTCTTTATGGATTTATGGCAAAAAGGCGCCGTGTTTATGCTACGAATTTATTAAATATGGCGATAGGACGCGATGAATGAAAGGAATTTGCACTTGATGCGATTATTCTGCCGTAATTAGAGTGACAAAATAATATTATTTAACTTTTATGGGACAATAAAAGCTGGATTCCTGGAATGACGCGAATAGTTCCGTTATGAAGTTACTTTGAATTGCGTTATTGATATTTTTTATGTTGAATTATAGGGTTTTTATTAGGGAAAAATTACAAGTGGTCGCACCTGATGTATTTTTATTATTTAACTAGCTTCAGTCCCAGGCTTTGCTCATGTTAAATGAATTTATTAACGGGTTTTTCATTAGATTTTTTCCCATATGATGTTTCTATACTAATCCATGACTTATATTCTAGTTTAGCTGTTTATGCGTAACCATAGAATAGTTCTGCTAATATTTTAATCTTTGCCCACATAGTCCTCGTCCTAAGAAAATAGATAACTTGTTAACTTAAACGATACGACAGCATTTTTATACAAATGCTTATTGTTGTTATATTCATCATCCTACGTTGATATTATTAAGCTTTTGAATTTGAAAATATACAAACACATGAATACCTAACATAATAGTCTAGACTGTGTAATGTGAAATAGATAATATATGTACAAATAGCACAAACTCTGTTGTATGCGCATGCGCATACCTACATAGATCTTCATCAAATAATAACACATAATTGCATATAGAAAAATTAATGAATCGCTGGCTACCGTCACGAAATACCAGTACAAAGTAAACAAATAATTTTACGGTAATTCTGTCCAATTAATGCGACCGATTAGTTCATATTGTAATGTTGAGGATGTGCTCCGAATAGATCGCGGCTTCAATACCCAATTAGAAGCCGAGTTAGAAATATTTCACCTGACATTTATGTTAATAAGAAAATTGTACGCCGCGAACTTATCGCGTTTTCGCTTATTAAGTCATAATATTGTTCCGGATAAAAAACGTAGGGCTGGCTGGAGTGGCTAAAATGTCGATAAAATTTTATCGATGTTAATGGCATTATATAGAATGAAACACCGATACATCGTATTTTTTTAACAAATTCAATTAAACTTCAATAAATGATGAATAATCGTATATTTGCCGATCCTAAAAATTCAATCTCATCTAATTTAGCTTAATATTTATAAATCACTTTTAATTATTATAAAGTGAATTTAAAATCTTCTCTACACCAAAGTGAATTAATTAATAGCTAACAACATAGGCACGTTATTAGTGAGTAAAAATTGAGATTTTTAACTGATTTAAAAAAGACGAAGTTTTTGTATTAGTCTGGTTTTTAAACCTATCATTAAATTTAAGCTTATGTGATATTTAATATCCATACATGAGCTGATAAAAAAACGTCGTAATACTACCGAAAACATCGATTCAAAATATACAGACTGCGTCATCGACATTTTTCAACAAGCCTAAAAACGTTATTAAATTCAATGAGCTATGGGATATCGGCGATGGAGCTACGGCGACCTTTGCATAATTCCGCCATAAACTATAATTACGTCGGTATACAAAAACCACTACTACTATCGCGACATAGTTGAATGTAGATTAATAGCGTTGTGTTTTTGTGACTCGTCTTTTCGAACTGGCTTGTATTTCGCTTCTATCGGCGTTTGTCTCCTTTTTTGCCGAATGCTGTGACTGTTAAGTGGTACAATTTTATGTCAGGCTCGTTGTTATATGTTAGGGGTAAGAGGCGTTCGTAATGCCGGTTTACATATTTTAATGCAATATATTTTATATGAATTAGGTTTTTGTGGCGGGATATTTGAACGGTGGTTGTGGGTAAGCGGCTCAAATGCGCCAAGTATTATTATAAACAGGAATCTTATTTTATAACCTTCTACGTACATTATGTTACGCCTTATTCTATTTTGACAAGCTCGATGGCGCATTTATTAGTAACCCTGCCCCATGCGCCAAGAGTTGTGGGTTCGATCCCCACCCAGGACAAACATCCGTGTGATGAATACTTGTGTTTGTTCTGTGTCTGGGTGTTAATAAATTTAAGTATATATTTGTAATACCACTGTTGATTCTGATATCCGTAACACAAGTGCTTAAGCTACTTAGCTCAGAGTCAGATCAATGTATGTGATGTAGTCTGATATTATATTAAGTATATATTAAGTACATATTATATTATTATATTGGCTGCATTTTAATAAATCTATGAATGAATATAGACACTGGACGGTTACAAATCCATAGCTGTGTACCATGATATCACCTGTTTCTCCTGTCTAAGCGTTATGAAGAGCAAGTAACGATCGGTTTGATGTAATAACTCTTTAACATTTAATAAAAAAAAAATCATATAGGTACATTTATTTTCGATGTATAAAAACCATGCATATGAAATGTAAAGCTGACTTTAAAAAACGCAGACAGGAGGAGATTAACCTGCAAAAACAGCATTTAATATTCATTTAAGTACCTTTGTTTCCTGCAGGATAGATAAAGCCAAATATTTGCAGTACAATGCTCACTTTCCATTGTGCTCTCCGAAAGCTCTCTGCGCGCCGCGGCAGTGTTCCCGCAACCGAATCAGCGCTGCAGAGCGCAATTTTTGTCCAATCTCTTGTATTTCCGCACACTACGAGTCGTAATGGCTCTGATCGCGGGCGCCACTGCGACCTGGTTTTGTGATCCCGATCTGATGTTAACAGGTCTTCAGCTGGTAGGAAATCTAGAATGTCTAATCTCATCATTTAAAAAGAGTCTAAACTGGCTTTACCTTTTTAGTCAATTGGTTCTTTTTTCAAATACAAAGAAAATAAACTTGAACGTTTCCGTGAACAGAAGTATATTTTGGAACCAATGGGATATCTTGAAGATGTCATCTTATTTATGTTATTTGTTTCTTTTTTTTAATAACATCGTTAAGAATAGTATTGAAAAGTGATACTACTATATAGTAGTGTTAGGCACATTTTTGTATAGCTTTCTGAAGCAGGTGCCTTAGTGTGAAGTATATTAGTGATTATACTTAATTATAAATCATCTACAATATTATATAAAAAAAACGTGTGATCGAATTTATTGATACACAAACAAAGATAAGCGATGAACCACAGTATTAATATGAATTATAAATGAAAGTTTCATTGTCAGTCCGGCTGTTACGATTTCATGAATAATAAATCACTCTAATGTCAAAATTTTGGACTAATTAAACTGGTAATTTTTTTAAAGAAAATGTATAGATTTCTACCATTAGCCTTTAGGTAATGAATATGCTTATACAGGTTATTACCATAGGTAAATATAATATGTCAGGTTCCCCTATGTAAGGGTTACCGAGGTCAAATGACAGTTGCTTCAAGACCAGACCAAAAACCAAACTCGCTTATTCTACGGATAACATTTCACATAGAATAGATGTTGTTATATAATGCGCAGCTCATGACCATAATTGGCTACTTGATTAAATTTTTTTTTTATTCCGTTAGTGATATTAAAAAATATGGCTTACGCATTTTTTCTTTTGTTCAACAAGGCAAATATAACGAAGATACAGCGTGCTAAAATTTCGCGTGACGTCACTGGACCCGTAAAATTTCAGGCCCTAGTAGCGTCAAAGCGACCCTGCCCGGAACTTTTTCTTCTCGGTTTCTTCTCAGTAGAATCTGGTTTTTGAACCGGTTTATATTTATTTTGTTCTGACGATTTATAAGTGCTTTTTTGAAGCCTATGTAAATAAAGATCATTTCATTTCATTTTATTTGAGGCGCTGTATTTTTGTAAATTTTCGAGTAACAGTTATAGCAATACGTATACGTAATAAATGTAATAATAAAATAACGTATTCAATATATTTAAATTATCTTGTGGACCAAAACAAATAGTTAAGTCAAGTAGCCAATTTCGACGTTACAAACAGACAGACACACAGAACTCATGTGTAACTTTCTTTTGTTCACCGACTTTTCTCGTTGGTGGGTCCGGCAATTGCTTGCCACATACAACTCACTTATTTTCGCATTCACTATTGTTTTACACTCGTAATATACTTACCAGTGTGTGACCGAAGTAACGTTAGATGGTAAGTTGGTAGACCTCTTTGGACATTTGTTAGACATTGGCAAAGATACGGTGTAAGAAAGCGACACCATGAAGTTAGTCTATAACTATAAATAACAACAGTACATCATCGTTTTGGAATTTATAAACAAATAAATATCAGACTACATCACATACATTGATCTGACTCCGAGGTGTAGCTTAAGCACGTGTGCTACGGATATCAGAAACAATAGTGGTATTATAAGTATATACTTAAATATTGGAGATATTAACACCCAGACACAGAACAAACACAAGTATTCATCACACGAATGTTTGTCCTGGGTGTGAAAAGAGGGTGAAATGGAAAATTTTTGATATATTTGGGGATATTCATTACCTAGTATTTATACTGTAGACATTGGTTAGAACATTTTAGTATTTCACTAGCCATTGTTCGTCGAATTTAACAAGAAACCAGGGCTAATTAGTTTTCTAAAATAAAAGTTGATTAGGTTGCTCCTTGTAACACTAGTTATTTGCGGTTAAAATATCGCCAATATCAGTTCAGCAATCTCTGTGTAAAAAGCTCGAGCACACATCAGACAGACAAAAGTTTTTTTTATGTGCGTTAACTAATAAGCTGACCATTTGATGTTACATAACATACAGACACAAATTATTTATCTGTAGGTACAGACAGAGGCTGTGTCTCATTGCATCACATTGGTCGGCGGTAATGACAGATCTGAACTGCGGCTTAGGCGCCATTAGACGCGACCTTGCGGCAACCACGGCCGAGTAAAAACTTAAAAAGCAATAAAATTAACAAGTTAGGGCTGCCAATGCGTAATTATTAAAACTAGATACCTACTCATAGACCAATAGAGCATAAAGCAGTTACTTAAATCTTGGCTGAGAAAGAACACTACACGACAGTATAAAAAAAATATATAATATAAATAAATAAATAAATTCTTCAGACTGATACACCAATTCCCTAGTCCCAAACTAAGCTTATGCTTATGCTATGGATACTAGGTGAATGGATAGACATACTTAAATACGTTTATAAACATCCATGACTCGAGTATAAATGTCCATGTTCATCACAACAAACAATTGCCCCTAGCGGGATTCGAACCCGCGATTATTGGTTTCGTGGCCAGGGTCTCTGACCACTCGACCAACGGGCCAGTCAGATATTAAAAAATAAGTTTTATTGTATAATACCCTAGTAGAATATTTCTGAGCTTACGAAAAGCGTAGGCCCTTAAGATAAGATTATGACATGTAGTCTTAGGCAGGTACACAAAATCTATAAGACTGATTTAAAAAAGTTAAAACACCATACTTTGCTTGCTTTCTACATACTACTGACATTTGTTTGTAAGTGACAAAATGTTCTAATAGTGTGGATAAGATATGATGTAGAACATTTAATAGAATTGACTTTAGAATAGGGGTGATGACTGCATTAAAAAACTATAATTATATTTAGTCCGTCAGTTAGATTATACAAAAATATTACACACATATTTTTCGCTTTATCAAATGAACAAAAAATCACAAAGATAAAGAGCATCAAAGTTTTCAAGGGAGGACTTGAGACGTCACTATTTTGTAAAAATTGTACGAAAGCGTGACGTCACGCGCAACTTGAATGCATTGTATCTTCGTCAATGTTTGTTTGACAAATAAATAAAAAAATACATATTTTATTAATAAATATTTTTTTACAATCAAACTGACGGACTAAAAAGATTTTTTTAGTCATCTAGCTTATGAAGACTGTTCAATTTCTTGTTATTTTTAAACAGACTTTTAAACTGTATATTGCTGTTATAAGGACAACTCCTTTGTCTATAATAAATAGCCATGTTAGAATAAAATACTCCACATCTTACCCGGATATCCTCATCAGTGTACCAAAGATTCCTTGCCCATATTAGGGCGAGGGAAAAAAGGCATCTAATGTCTGTCTGTCTGTTGTCCATTATTACGGCAGAGCCTTGTCAGACACAGCCCTAGGCGTAATGATCGCACCGTGATATCATGACCATGAAGGTTGTTGACATTATCTTGAAATTTTTGTTCTCATATCTTTTTTTATGTTATTCAATGCTAGCGATTTTAATAGATCACCGCACTTATGTTTTTTCGTAAATGGCGTATGGTTTCTAAATATGCGTTGTCAATATTTATTGATATTATAATTCATATGTAGAAATAGTACAGTCGGTACGTCATGCCTTTATTATTATAAGAGTGTTGTGATTTGTTCAGTTGCAGTTTATTTAAATGTTTGTCTAGCTGCATTAAGTTGCAATGACAAGTAAAAAAAACATTTAATTAGTAAGTTTCAAAGTTTCATTGCCTAAAACTAATAGTCTTCTTGGCAAGAATAGTGGATACAAAGATGAATTCATTGTTATTTACATACAAGACGAGTTTTCGCAAACTTTTCTGACTGTCGCGTGACCATCCATTAACCCACCAACAACACTTATTACGTATTCAAAAGAAAATAAAGCCATAAAGAAGTCGGTAACATCATAACCATCAATTCGCGTCCAATACAGTAACATCCAGTTCGGCAAATCGAATCAATACGCCGAGATGCGGTTGGGGTGAAGACGGGTTCCCCGGGGACTTCAGTTTTCAACCCCTGTTATTGTTTCAATCTCGCTGAGGAACTTGGGGTGATGGTGAATTGAAAAAGTTGTCAGGTGGGGTGTCTGATTGGAGCGCCGCGTGATTGCGAAGGAGGTTTTGCGATGTAGGTACATTTGGTGGCGTACTGTGTGTGAAAGTTTCTTTGGGCGTTATTATTCTGGTAGTCTGATTGAATACCATATGATGTTGGTGCTGGCATAATGTATATCTTTACTGTTTTACAGTTTAAGTAATTTAATCACGGCCAATACAATAAAGTATAATGTAAACTTGATGTTACTAATAGACCTATATTCACCAATACCCGTCAGTACCAATTTAAATGCATTTTTTTTGCAATTTAAATTGGTACTGGTGAGTACCAATTTATTCAACTAAACCTTGAATTTATTTCTTACTGTCCTGGATAATTTATGTATTTAATTCTATTAGTTTTTCGACTGGCCCGTTGGTCGAGTGGTCAGAGACCCTGGCCACGAAACCAAGGGTCGAGGTTCGAATCCCGCTAGGGGCAAATATTTCGTGTGATGAACATGGATATTTGTACTTGAGTCATGGATGTTTATAAACGTATTTAAGTATGTCTATCCGTTCACCTAGTAGCCATAGTACAAGCTTATAAGCTTAGTTTGGGACTAGGGAATTGGTGTGTCAGTCTGAAGAATTTATTTATTTATTTATTAGTTTTTAAATTTATAGTTGAGTGGTACCTACTTATTTATCATTACTTATAATATAGGTACCCACATTTGCCGGAGTTCTTTCATTTTCAAATGAGCATAGTTGGATCATGTGTGTCGGTTGATCATAGTTACTCTTACACAGTTAAATTAAACAACAAATCAAACTAACGTTCAAAGAACGAGTTCGACAACGACTGACAAATGCGCAGTCCGCACCAACTAATAGTCGACAAAGACGGGGCGGTGCGCCCGCGCATCCCATCTCGCCTCAACGACATAATCACTGCTTCCGCGTAATGGCCACCTCTTTTTGCTCCACATACCGCTGTCTCGCTCTCTCCTGCGCCTGTCTCGTTCGCATGTTTCAAATGGATGTTTTTGTCGGAGCAAATTGCCGTGACATTGTCATTGTTGGGGTTTTTTGGGTTAATGTGGGCGTGAATTCGTGATGTTCTGGTGAGTCTATGGTTGTCGTTGGTTTCGTGGCCGTGGTCTATGGTGAAATCATCAGACGTAGGTACTATTTATACGGCCGTTTATAATATTCATCACACGTTTGTTCTGGCTGGGATTCAAACCCACAACTGGACCCATGTCTGGCCCGTTGGTCGAGTAGTCAGAGACACTGGCCGCGAAACCAAGGATTGGGGGTTCGAAACCCGCTAGGGGCAAATGTTTCGGGTGATGAGCATGGACATTTGTACTCGAGTCATGGATGTTTATAAACGTATTTAAGTATATCTATCCGTTCACCTAGTATCCATAGCACAAGCATAAGCTTAGTTTAGGACTAGGCAATTGGTGTGTCAGTCTGGAGAATTTATTTATTTATTAATAACTCTTCGCGCATAGGGTACGGTCACTACCAAATGCGCCATAGAGCCAGTCGAAACAAAATGGATCTTGTTTTCACAACTACAGTTGTATGAATGTGTTGGTTTTATCTCCATATTTTACATACGAAATCTGTACGTAGTAGTATTAAAAATTCATAGGTAATTACCCGAGTTTGAACCTGCACTCCTCGTATTGGCGATTCATATTTATAGAGGCGCGTGTTCTTAGCTTACCATTGGGCTACTACCGATTTAATCAGCGAAACTAATGACATCGTTATTTTGAAGGTAAATGATTTACTATGATTAATTTCTATCTATGTAATCTTCGTATTATCTAGAATTAGGTATTACGTTATTTATTATGCTTGATTGAACAATAAAAATTACATAAATAATAAAGATGTATAAAAAATCTTAACACCGTAAGTCATTCTGACTCAATTTTTTTTTCTTTCTTTGATATAAACGTCTAATGGAATGTAACAGTTTGTTCAGAAGCTTACACTCATGTTTCTATCTATAAAGTCCACAGCGAAAAGCACATTCACAAAAAAAACATGTTCTTTTGTAACTGCCAAGCATTTTTTTCCAATTCCTTTGAAAATAAAGCTGCTCACTTATTAGTGTTGGTGTAAAATTTATGTGACTGTTTACACTCGAATCGGAAGCAACAAAACACACATTTATCACCGACTTGCATCAGAAAATTACGGCTTTAACATGAGTGCTGGGCCACCGTTGCATTTGTATTGAAACACATACACTGCGCAGACTGATTACGGACTGACTTACGGTGAGAGAGTGTGACAAGCATTAGTTCATTTGGACAATTTTGGTTTTTAACGGAGATAATGTAAGATAGTAAGATCAGCTACATATTAAATGGGCGCCAATAGAAAAATATCTCAATATCTCAAAAATAGGTATGTATGTCATTGTGTATCAATCCATTGAGTATTGTGGTGTACAAGTCTACAGAGAGAATAGTAAGTGTCGGAATTGTATCTGTTGATGAATGCACATGGAAGGTATATGTTGACTGGCTCGTTGGTCGAGTGGTTAGAGACCCTGACCACGAAACCAAGGGTCGCGGGTTCGAATCCCGCTAGGGGCAAATGTTTCGTGTGATGAACATGGACATTTGTACTCGAGTTATGGATGTTTATAATCGTATTTAAGTATGTCTATCCGTTCACCTAGTATCCATAGTACAAGCATAGGCTTAGTTTGGAACTAGGGAATTGGTGTGTCAGTCTGGAGAATTTATTATTTATTATTTATTATATGTTGTTTTTACTGTGAGGGTTGTTATCTTCTTTCTTATTAGTTTCTTTGCCATGATGAGAAATTTAATGACTGAATTATACGTTTTATGAATGTCCCATGTTGGTCTGGGACTTGGCCCATGTTGATCTGGGACAAAAAAAAAAAAAGAATATGCCAACAGTGGTTTTTGCCTAGCATGTTGCATAAGGCGACTAATGGTATATCGGGTTTTGGGCGTGTGATTGTGTTGGCGACAGGTTGGCCGCTTGTCACTGCTTTTTCACAATTTTCCATATGACACAGCCCGGCGTTATTTTTTGGCTGAATGTGGTTGAAGGGGCATGCTGGCCCTTTGACTCTGCCTACCCCTTCGGGGATTATGGGCGTGATATTATGTATGTATGTGTATGAAAACGACAGTGCAGCAACCACATTTTACGTTAGTAAATAAACAACCATGTCGAGCTTGTAAAAACACACATAAGTTATAACCGGTTAGCAGCAATTAACCATTCACACTGATACGCAATCCGTTGAAAAAGACAAATATTTATTCCTTAATTTTCATATGCAAAATCGTGTGCAACAAAGCAACTGACACTCGGATTAGACTAAGAATTATCGGGCACAATACAAATGCTCCACTTTCTATCGCGAAACCCAGTGTTGCATACATGAATAATCGATTAGTATCGACATTATTATGTACACGCAATGATCTCGCAATAGATTAGCCGGTTTTTCGAGTGGTGACCGCCGCTATATGTCACAGCGGACAGATTGCGTGCGGAACTGGTGGGCAGTGTGTCACGTAAGCTACCGTGCCTCTGCGGGACACAATTCACTGAACGGCAGTGTCTAATATTTCTTATTTTTATGTCTATGTCAACTTCTGTGTCGAGCAAGCGTGGTGAAAGCATTTCGTAGTTATTACACGAACAGGAATTCATTTTAAAAAGTACACGTCAACATTTCGACATCCATTTTATTTTACAGTTAATTTCAGTCATTGGGATGTACTACATTTTGAAGAATAATGTGGAACACTTAGCTGTTAAATGAGGATTTTTAAAGCTAGTTTTTTTCTCACTATCTTTGCGTTTTTTCTCATCTCTTGTTCTTAACTACTGCCCGTTACTTCACCGCAGTCCCCTATACTGCGCGTGTAGTAAACTTAACGTATATGTCATTAATCACGCTCCTTTTTTTATGTGTAAATGCGATTTTTATTGTCCATACGCGAGCCGTGAATCCATTTGTGCTAATGAGCGCCGCAAGGTGGCCTCCCCGATTAATTCAATGTCATTTCATAATAAACTTCGTAATCAGGGCCCCTCTGTTTTTTGCGAGGTGCCCTCCCTCTCGCGAGCGGTTTTTGTTCGCCGAAAGAAGTGCGTGTGAAATCGACAGTTGGCGTCTGATGGAATCCGCGCTTTTTACTTTAATCCGAGAATTGAAGATTGGAGTAGACGGAACACCGCCGATTTGTTTGTGGTGGGTTTGCTGGCTAAAAGCTTATCCAGTTACTGTGGCGTATTAGTTACACGTTTGTGTGTCTTTGTGGGTTTTTATTTAAACAGAGTTGGAAATTCTTTGCGCTACTAATGTATATATCTACTGCTTTAACACTGTATGCTGAGACTATTTACAACACTGACATATAGTGTCATAATGTTAGTTACAACATAGAGAAAAACAAGTGTGACAACACTAGTTACTACACCATCTCAAATTGTTACATTTTCAGTTAAGATCTGATTACTACAAACTATATGCATAAAAAGTATTGAAGTGATATACGTATACGTAATTAAGTACTAGACTATTTTAGATCTGAAAGTTATAACAAGGTAAGTTATTAAATGTTATATATATAGCATGTCCCATATTGGTCGAGGATTATAAAAGAATGTGCTAACTGTGTCTCTTGCCTAGCACGTCATAAAAGGCGACTAATGGTATATGGGGTTTTGGGTATGTGATTGTGTACGCGGCGAGCTAGCCAATTGCCACAACTTTTTTACAATTTTTCATCTAACCCAGCCCATTGTCCCATGTTGGTCTGGGACTTAAAAATAATATACCAACTGTGGTTCTCATTTAGCATGTCGTAAAAGACGACTAATGGTATATCGGGTTTTGGGTATGTGATGGTGTAGGCGACAAGCTAGCCACTTGTCACTACTTTTTCACAATTTTCCATCTAACCCAGCCCAGTTTTGTTTTTGGCTGAATGTGGTTAAAGTCTAGTCTAGTTGCATACCCCTACGGGGATTATGGGCGTGGTATTATATCTGAATGTATGTACGGACATTACCAAAGTTGTGGTTGCAGTCCGAATACTTCATCATTAACATTTGGCCCATTCGCGTGACGCGTGACGTCACGTCACACTACACATCATAATTGCGCGTGCGAGTGTACCCGATTAACTGATGTCTTGTTATATCTTACTTTTATAGCTTTTTGTAGCGTTTAATGTTGTTAGTAGAATTACGGTACAAATTAAACAGTGTTTATTTTAATAGATAGAACACCTATTAAAATAATTCCGGACTTTGGCAAAAGTATTTTTCAGGGCATAGAAAATTATTATTTAATCTCGAAATAAACCTGAAAAGGACCGATAAACCACTTTATATTTCAGACAGTCGTTCGGCATACAACACGGACTGACGAAATCTACATCATTGCAACCGAAGCCGCGTGTGAAAGCTAGTATGTACCAGGTGTCACGGTATTAGAAATATGACGTCACAACACATGGGTCCTTTTGGCGTTTGATGTAATTTTGTTATAAATAACATAATCGCGTTTTTTTATTAGCGCAAGTAAATATCCCCTACATGAACGTAACTCGTTTATTTATGGAAGTAACTAAATGGTTGCTGTTGTAGGAAAAACAAAATAAGACAAAAACCGCCAATTACATTCTAATGTTTATTTTAATAGGTAGAACAACTATTAAAATAAACACTGTTTAATTTGTACCGTAATTCTACTAACAACATTAAACGCTACAAAAAGCTACAAAAGAAAGAGATAACAAGACATCGGTTAATCGCGTACACTCGCACGCGCAATTATGATGTGTAGTGTGACGTGACGTCACGCGTCACGCGAATGGGCCAAATGTTAATGATGAAGTATTCGGACTGCAGCCACAATTTCGGTAATGTCTGTATATATATTCTCTAGAGAAGGCAGAGTCAAAGGGGCAGCAAGCCCCTTTAACTACATTTAGCCAAAAATAAAACTGGCTGGGTTAGATGGAAAATTGTGAAAAAGTAGTGACAAGTGGCTAGCTAGCCACTTGTCACTACTTTTTCACAACGCTCGTGTGTCGCTTACACAATCACATACCCAAATCTCCATATACCATTAGTTGCCTTTTACGACATGCTAGGCAAGGAACACAGTTGGCACATCCTTTTTAAGTCCCAGACCAACATGTGACCGTAATATCCGTAAGAATTCCGTCTTATATTGTCATTGTAAATCCGAAAAAAATTATCGTGCCAGATATTATTTGCATTATAGACCAACATATATTTATATATTACAAGTTGAACACTCAAATAGTCTGGTAGTTTCAGACCACACACTAACTTAAAAAGGTCTAATTAGGATGTGCAACGTATAATAAAAACATTATTTTATCTTTTAGAATTCAACTAACACTTTAAAAATTACAGCAAATGAGTTTGACTTGCGTGGCTGGGGTCGATACAATATACTGAAGGTTATAATCATAAGTAACTAAAAGGATTCTCCTTATAGGGAACGAAGGATATAAACATTAAACGCAATTGCATTTATGTGAATTTAGGATTATTGGGAAACGTTGCTAACACTTATGGTAAATTTTGTATAGCTCATGGCCGTGGCTGCACTTGCGAATGATCCAACTGGAATGACTAAAAGTAGGTTTGTAAACTTAAATATAATATTATTTGAGAAACCGTTTTTAAATATATGTTTTAGTTTTAAGTAGAATACTCAGTCCTTTTCTTTTTGCATGCGGAACTGACCTTTAAGTATCTGTTGCAATTAGTTTTAAGAACATACTGTATATCATAATAATTTATTATTGTAAACAGATGTTGGTTGGTCTAAATAAATAAATAAATAAATGTGGAAAGTTTCTAAACACTTAATTTTATGCTTCGAAAAATGCACTGGCAATAATTGGCAGTGATCATCTTCTTGTGTACTTCACCAAGGTGGGAGTTGTGATGAGAAGTGATGGCAAGCAGTTATCGTAGTTTATGGATGAGAGGAACACCAACAGCACCGTTTACTCTGTAAAAACGTTTATATGCTCTTTTCAAAGATCCTCAGCTGTAATATCTAGGGACAAACTCGGAAAATCATAATATGAGGAAAAATGGTACACATAAATATATACATATCATCACCCTCGTAATCTCCGAAGGGGTAAGCAGAGTTAAACGGGCAGTTTACTCCCTTAACCACTTTCAACCAATAAAATAAGGACTGAGTTAGATGGAAAATTGTGAAAAAGTAGTAACAATTGGCTAGCTCGTCGCCTTCTCAATCACACACTCAAAACTCAATATATCATCAGTCGCCTTTTACGTCATGCTAGGCGATGAACATGGTTGGCACATTCTTTTTAAGTCCAATCCAACATGGGACAGAAAAAAAATGGTATGGTATCACTATATAGAGCTTAAGCAGAAATACATGTTATTTATTTGTCGTAAGAAAAGCCATAATAAAAAAAAAACATTTGTCGCGTTCCCCAACTGCTGTCACGTCGCCGCAACAATGTTTCGCGACAGTCGGCCTGATAAGCACGTCTGTGAAATGCATACTGAATGTAACAATTATCGTTAAACCTTTAAAGCATGAATGCCGGCCTGGTTTTAATTGGGTTCTTAATTCATTATGTTGTGTTTTATATGCATGGGATAGATGATCGTTGTACCCTTATGGGGATGTTGATGGTCAAGGAAAACATAGCACTAATTAGGATTAATAAATGAATCCGCTATTTTTTAGATTTCTAAACCTTCTAAATGGACTTTAAATGATCCATAATCTATTACTTAATGCTAAAAAAACCAAATGTTTGAAATTTTTAAATCATTACCCAACGTAAGGCAGGTGATCCCGAGCATTATAGTAAATAATGAAGCAATTGAAGTTGTCAATTCTACTGTATTTCTCGGGACCACCTTGGATTCAAAATTGCAATGGGCTCCTCATATTGCGGCCCTGGCAGGGAGACTTAGCTCTGCGGCATATGCAGTCAGGAAAATAAAATACTTAACTGATGTTGAAACGGCAAGATTGGTATATTTCAGTTAATTTTATAGTGTAATGTCATATGGTCTGCTGCTGTGGGGTTCTGCGGCCAATATTAAGACTATTTTCATTTTGCAGAAGAGGGCCGTCAAAGCCATATACGGCCTCAGACCATGTGATTCACTCAGAGAACTGTTTAAAGAAATCAATATTTTAACACTAGCGTCACAATACATTTTAGATTGTATCATTTATGTTTACAAGAACATTCAGATATTCCCAAAAAAATCAGATACTCATTCTTTTAATACTAGAAATAGACACAGACTTGCTGTTCCAAATCACACACTTAATAAGAGTGGTAATTCTTTCATTGGGTTAGGTATAAAAATATTCAATATGTTACCTCAAAATCTCATTGATTTACTTGTACATAAGTTTAAATTATATGTTAAAAATTGTTTGTTTAAAAAGGGCTACTACAAGATAGAAGACTATTTAAATGATAAGAATATATGGTTAGACCCAGAATAGGCTGTTCGCCTGCACTGCTAAATTTACATTCACGTATAAATTGTAACTAATAGTTATTAAGACTTGGCATTTTAAAAGAGTACCTATCGAGTTTCTTGCCGGTTTTTTCTCGGTAGAATCTACTTTTTGAACCGGTAGAAATTGATCTTATTCTGACGATTTATAAGTGCTTTTTTTAAGCCTACGTAAATAAAGACAATTTCATTTCATTTCATTTCAATTTCATTTCATTTCAATGATCTCATCCAACTAGATGAACGAGATAACTTGTACTGTGGAAGTCAGAAATAATAAAGGTACCTCAAACACCCAGATCCGAGATAAAGAGAAAAAATACTACCTTCATCAACAACTTTTTCTCCCGGTATTGGGATTAAACCTTGCGTTCAACTTGAATTTTGCATGACACCAACCAGGCTGTCGATACCAAAAAATGTAAAATAGACTACTCGTTCGTCTAATTGGTCTAATGTACATATGCATGCGCATTCTAAAAACTAAGAGGTCCCGGGTTAAATAAATTGTGGCTGGGTATTTCAATTTTGGATTACTCAGTACCAGCCCGAAGTCAGGGAAGTTGGCGGGTTATCATTGCCGTGCCTCGGAAAGCACGCTAAGCTAAGTTAGTTCTGGGCCTGAGCTCTCTCCATTCATTTCGAGTTGCCGTCTTACTGAGCTAAACGAGCGTAGGATCAGAGAGTGCACATGTGTTTGCGCAGACATTTGTGCACTATATCATGCGCGTAGCGGGCTAATCCTCGTTGAGATTGATCGCCGTGACCGAAATCCGTTAGGAGGATTTTATTATTACGTAATAAGACATTTCCAATGTACTATAACCTTTCCTTATTCTGATTTATACGTCAATAACGCGTAAATTACGTGGCCATTCCACGGTGTGCGTTTCACACGCGCGGCTGTCGTCGGTCGCCATTACGGCGGCGCGTCGGCGCCTGCGCAACCTGCCGCGTCACCGTCGCCGGCGCCGGCGGGTGGCCATGAGGCGCGCTAGCGACGAGCTGTGCGGGATTGGAGTGAGAGTTTTGTGTGTAGTTTAGTTAGGAAACGAGGTAAGTAGTAAGGAGAATTCCAGTAAAGGTTACAAGAGAAAATTATCCCAATTTTTATGTCACTATTAATTAATTTAATATTTTATAATCGTAGTTGTATTATAGCTTGATGTGTATATACCTGGGTATAAGTGTTAACATAAGTATTGTGCTAAGGTGGTGCTTGTATTGTATTTCACTTTAAAGAAATATGGTTTAACTTACTTTACATATGTAGCGTGTTTATACAAACAAGAAGAATTTTATAGATAACTGTTATGTTACCATTGAATTTTTGCTCGTTATTTGTTTAACCTAAATGGAGAAAAACACTTTACCTTTATTTAAAAATTAATTCCTTTATTTGGTGGAACGTGTGGTCCCCGCGGTCCGCGCCCATCCCGCACGGCATTACGACCACTCATGTTTGACAACTGACGTATCGGGCACCGATCAAATTATCCCTAAAACAAGCACACGACGTCGAGAGCCACAAAAAGTCCCAATGATTCCGTAATTATTGGCCAACTACGCTAAACACCAATACAGAAGTCTGTCTGAAGTGACCATAATGTAGTTGGGGAAAGTGACACAGAATTTGATCTGACCCGTTGGCAAGATTTGCTCTTAAGGAGCACCAAGACTTAAATTGCCTTTGCAGGAATTACAATTCAAAGTATTCTTGGTCATACACAGAAATGTGTTAGTTACGGATGTTTAAACTGAGAGGTGAACAGTGGAATAGTCATGATCATGATGATGATGATGTAGGAAAAGGGAATTTCTCACCAACTAAATTGCTTTACCCACGTGAAGGGCTGATATTAAATATCAGAAAACATTGCTTATGTACATTGAAATTCCGAAGAAAGTGACTTAGGCACTTGCATTATGGTTATTAGAATTAAAAACATCAATGCCAGTTTCATCCACATTGGGTGTGGCTGAAGAGTACACTGTACTTACTATATGTATTATTAAAAAAAGTATTAATTAAAACAGGTAGGAATCGTACTGAATTAGTACAAATATCTTATGTATTGCTACCAAAAACATCGTTTATATCATACAAGATATTACATTCGCCATACCACATAAAGCTCTCGCTGAAAGCAACCATAAAGCCTCCGTCACATTTCCAGCAAGGTCTGAAACGCCAGGAAGCCGATAGCATCATTCGCGGCATTCATTACAACATCTCCTGCTCAGCGGGAGATCGGCTGTCGGAGAATAAAAAATGGCGATTCGAACATGACGTTTGACGTCTATTTCACATTCGTTGATGTTTCTTTGATGAGCCTGTAACGCGTATCTGGAAAATGTGTTGACTTAACATGAGGTGAAAGTTATTTTTATAGGACTGAGAAAGTATTGGATCTGTTGTTTGATTCGTGGCTCAGCAAAAAAAATTGCATTTTACATGTAAAAAATTGTTCCATAGTGGTAAAAAATAATGTGCGAACTGTGTTCCTTGCATAACTTATAGTAAAAGGCGACTAATGGTATATCGGGTTTTGGGTAGGTATGTGATTGTGTAGGCGACAAAGTAGCTTGTCACGACTTTTTAACAATTTTCCATCTAACCCAGCCCAGTTTTATTTTTAGCTGAATGTGTTTAAAGGGGCTTGCTGCTCCTTTGACTCTGCCTACCCCCTTGGAAATGCCATAATCCCCTAAAGGTAGGCAGAAGCATAATAATTCATGGGCGTGATATTATATAAGTATCTACATGCAACAATCGGCAGTTAAAATTCAAACATATGTAGGCAGCATCACACGTAAAGCATACAGAATCTCCCTCAACCCCGAAAATGTAGGTAATCTTAGCCGCAGTGGGCTACTTTAACCAATTGGCAAGATGTCTAAAAAAATCTGTTTAATCCGTCAGTTAGATTATAAAAAATATTGAACACGTATTTGTTTCATTTATTTGTCAAACAAACATTCATGGAGATACAATGCATTCAAGTTGCGCGTGACGTCACACTTTCGCACAATGTTTACTAAATAGTGACGTCGCAAGCCCCCACTCCAAAACTTTGATGCTCTTTATCTTTGTGATATTTTTTTATTTTATTTATTTATAATATATGTAGTATTTTTGTAAGTATAATCTAACCGACGGACTAAATATAATTATAGTTTTTTAATGCAATCATCATCCCTATTTCAGCCGAAAATAAATTGTTGGACTTACTTAAAACAGATATAAAAATAGTGAAAGCATCAGAAGTAGTTGGAAGTAATTTGATGCTTTTTGCTGTCTAAGGATTAAGATAAATTAAATCTAGAACCGTGGTCTATGTCGCACTAGTATTTAAACATAACTATTCTAACTCTTACTAAAACTAACATAACGATCTATCAGGATTTTTATTGAAATGTGAACTAAAATATTATTTTTGTAATTATACATTCCCTTTTAATAAATCATTTGTAGTTGGTACTGAGATTTAACTACATTTCTATGTAAACTATTGTTAGCAAAATTATATAATTTCAGACACAATGTAATTTCTTTATGAAATCAATAAATAAATACTTTTTTTTTGTATCAGTCTTCACCAAAGCTAGACAACTCCCGCGCATCATAAAAGTAATTGCTTATAATAGGGGAAACGAATAAATAAAAAACAAATAGAAACAATATTCCATAATGGCTTCCATAAAGGAAACAATACATTAACACTGCAATAATCGTACGGTTAATAGCTGTATTAAGTGGGAATGGTGCGAGTACAGTTACTCGACTGAGTTGTATTCAAATATGTTAATAAAGATGACGTGAATTATCGTTTTTCACTTGAATTCGCCTCAAGGAATAGTAAAGTAATTTGTTTATGTTCGAATGGACAGTTGCTTAAGTGTTTTTAAACTAAGTTAAAAAAGGAAATGTGATGAGTATGCAAAACCGTACAGCCCAAGACTACTGGCATGATATGACTTTTAAAAAAATTACAGAAAAAATATGATAGGCTATCCCTTGCGTAATGTATGATGATAAATTCATTGTTTATAAGCAAGCGAATGTTTCCTATCCATATTCAATTCCAGCCTCGATTACTTTCTAAAGGTCGTACCTCTGAATCGTTGAACGAAGTGAAGTTGTTAACTGTCCGTGATCCTTCAGATTACGAGTGCGCGTGATTACCAACAAAATCAATCGGCCGATACGATCATGATCCGCGACGCGGCGCTGCGCGGGCGCAGCGTGACGCGCCGGAACATCTCAATTAGCAGGTGGAGTTCCCAGCGGGTCCGCCGATCGGTTCCTTTTCGCCGAAATCGAATAATTTGTCGGCAATGTCAGATGTAATACTGTGCTGTTTTTCCCAATTGTGATGACTTAACTAAGTTAACTCAAAAATGCGCCAAACGTGGTAAAAGAAACGCGCCGAGTGAGTTATCTGATCCTTATCTTTCGTTTGTCCTTTCATCCGTTTTGTAATTTCATAAGCTAGATTTCATTTTTATGTGAGTTTTATAAAGTAATCAAGAAGAAAATTATAGATTTTTCCTACTTTCAATCTGAGTTTTCTAAGGGATGACATTTTAAACGAGGATACCGCGACAATAGAATGTTACTGGTGGCACTTTTTCATGTTCACACTTGGAAGCTTGGCAGGAATGTACCTAAATACAATAATGCTGTTTGCTTTGAAAAAAAATGGTAAATTACGAGTCGAAATCGCACTTACAGGGTTTTGTAGCGCGGTACTATGAATAAATAACAATAATGTGTTTTTTTTTAGATGATTTCACATAATTTTTTTTTAGAGATAAGTTTACTTTTAAGTTTATTTTATTATTTTAATCGTAGCGACTATAGTAGTACACGCTGTATGGACGTGTCCTATGCCATTATTGAAAACTAGTAAAAAACGTTTCAACTTTACATAGTAAAATTTGGCGATATAACTCTTAATCCCTTTTCATCTTGGTTCTTAAAGCGGCAATAGAAATGCACAATCTGTGGAGACTTCAACTGTCCATCTATTCCATTTGACTGGCTCGATGGCGCATTCGGTAGTGACCCTGCCCCATGTGCCAAGAGCTGTGGGTTCGATCCCCACCCAGAACAAACATTCGTATGATGAATACTTGTGTTTGTTCTGTGTCTGGGTGTTAATATTGAATATTTAAGTATATATTTGTAATACCACAGTTGATTCTGATATCCGTAACACAAGTGCATAAGCTACTTACCTCGATGTCAGATCAATGTATGTGATGTCGTCAAATATTTATTATTATCTATCAAAATTAGAGATATACTTATACCCTATTGACAGACAGACAAACGGGCTAGGCCTAGGCTTAGTATTATCCCATTGGGACCGTCTGCAAACGGAACTCTAAAAACTCATTCAATTGAAAGAGCAATTACCTTTGTTCGATAGTTTATTGGAATATCACATGACGCACTCCACACGCCATCTCGCAATCTGTAATTTTAGCACTAGGCGAGTCACATCTTGAAGGATTAATACCTCAACTTATCACCAGCACAATGTACACCAGACGTATTTACGATAATTTAAGGATGAACGGTTCGATGGGTATTCAGCGTATCGCGGGAAATGTCACGATGAATTAACATTCTGACGTTAATCTGGAATGAGTACCTGTTTTCACTAGTAATTTGTGGACCGAAATTGAGATCGTACGGAGAGAGTTTTAGTTACGACTTTCTGCAAAACATAAATCAGAGTAAGACGGAGATTATCTATCTATTCTTTGGTGTATAACCAAAGAATCGAGTAAATAATAAGTATTATGTAACAAGATGAGATTAGTTGGAACAAACATTAATTTTATGATTTTATTTTCTTATAAGTAGCTTATTATCATTTACATTTAGTAAAAAGTTTTTTTATTTTACATTACAAACAGAAACATATTTGTACAGATTCATGGCAGACGAGCTTTAGCCTGCGACTCCGTCCGCATGAAATTCAGTTTGTTAGAGACTATTATATACAGACAGACTACATTCCTTATAGTCTTCCGAAATGAAAAGCCCTTTCTCTGGGTTCAAACATCTGGCGTGCTCAAGTTCTTCGCAATGGGTTAAGAAGTTTAGACGTGAAGACCGAACAAATAGAGCACCCATTCGCATTAATAATTTAGTAGGTAAGGATCAAGTTCAAATTCATCGACTATACCTAAGTTTATAAATTTGACATTTCGGTTTGATAGCCGCTCGGAGCTCGTCACGGGGCGCTCGGTTTCTAATAACGTATCGCTCGATCAGTATTTACACAGCCGCTCGGCGCCTGCGCAGCGCAGCTCGCGTCTATCCTCTGACAACTTGATGGGCACCGCTGGATATCAGAGATTCGACAAGTGTAAAGGCTTTAAGTATTTTTGTATGTGAATTTATAAGTAAATACTGCATATTTGCTTTTTAGAGCTATTATTGATCAATTTATATGATCATTTTCAGGACTACATAGATTTGATAAATAATTAAAGATCGATGGTAGCTCAATGGTAAGGAAACGCCCTCATATCGGAGGGCTGCAAGTTCAGACCGATTACGTTTAGGGCTTCCAGATTTAACTAAGGACAGATTGATACCACTTGCGGGATGACGAGAGAAAACATCGTGATGAAAGCTGCACAACCAAAATAACTAGGTTTGTACAAATGATCCAATTTTCTGGTTCCTCTATGTAAGGTTTACGAAGGTCAGATCAAATCTAACTCGTGGATCATGGTCTATGCGGACCCTGTTTATGTACGCTAGGAAGATAATTAGTTTTTTTTTTAACTTAACATAACACATAATATACATTACATCACGCCCATAATCTCCGATGGGGTAGGCAAAATCAAAGGGGCAGCAGGCCCCTTTAACCACATTCAGCCAAAAACAAAACTGGGCTGGGTTAGATGGAAAAATTAGTAACTAGTGGCTAGCTCGTGGCCTACACAATCACATACCCACAACCCCATATACCATTAGTCGCCTTTTACGACATGCTAGGCAAGAAACACAGTTGGCACATTCTTTTTAAAGTCCCAGACCAACATCAGACAATTTTTTTAACTTAAAAAATTACCATTTAAATTTTTAGGATTACATATAAGTTAGTAAATAGATCGCCGATTCAACCAGGCGTTTCATTTAAGATACCTAATATCTTGAGTGAAAAAAAGCAAAGAAAATTGCGAAGAGAGTTTGTCTTATTTCCACAGGCCAGCGAAGTGAAGGTAACATAATGCTTACAGTGTTACTCTGTACTGTGTAATATACAGATGAGGGTTACAATGTATTTATACTCATCTACGTTTAAAAGATTAACTGACCCGTCACACAGTCCAAACCATTTCATTTAAAGCGTAGAATTTGACAGGGACACACCACAATTGATAACTTTCATGATTGATAAATTGTTGATAATATAATCTGAAATTTGAAACCTATCCGAATAGGAGCCGATGAGGGTCCAGAAGTTTTTGTTCTATTCCACATTCTAAAGGTGACCATAAGCTTCTGAAGACGAAGGATTCCTCCCCTATCACTCACCAGATCAGTGTCTCCACAAAACAGTTTTTATCGCCCTCTTAGCGTATCCGACTCCGATCGACAAGGCTCGCAACCACCCAAAAACAAAAGAATTTTAATCCCAAAAAACCCAACCTCCGTATGGAAATGGCTATCGAATCGAGCCAGCCCGCTCAAAAGCACAACTCATTGTGCGTGATCTGTTTTTTTCTCATCCCAATAATAAATTTGGACACAAAATAAATAGTTATATCCCGGCGTGCCGTAATTACGTTGTTAATAGGTACAATGTAGCGATCGAAATCAATCGGCCGTCATTTGCTTGACGTTTCAATCAACATAGCATTGTTTGTATTGTACGTTTAATATGTATAGATTGTGTTACCGATATACAGGTTTTTTATGATGGTATTGTGAGATTGTTTTTGTCCGTCAGCTCACGGCGCCTCTCACGATTGCAGTTATCGTTCTTAAGAAATGTTTGACGACTCAATGCCGCTCTGACAATAGTTTTGAGTTTTGATTGATGAACCTGGCTGGGATCTGGGATCGATCTTGATTGTATTAAGTGCAATTGTGCCGTGACTTTGGCTGTGGTGTAATGAGATGAGCGTAATTAAAAGCGCTGTGAATTGGAACATGTCCGAATAATACAGGTTGCGTGCATTGATCATGTAGGAAAAGTTATTGATTTGTGATGAGAGGGGAGCAAGGGCACCAGAAAAAGACTGGGAGGAGTGTAAATTATAGTGAGTAGAGAGGAAAATCCAATTCTTTAAACATTATTTATGATTAAAGAATTGGATTATGTGAAATATGTGTGTGTGTGTGATCGTTAAGGAAATTATTTTTAAGTCTTAGATTGAGATTTTTGGCGATCTCGACTAAAAAGGGGTAGGGGGAGGGGCGGTAGGAGGGACGCTAAGAAAACGATAGAGGTAATAGGCCACTCATAATATGTATACGAAGATAAGAAATCATTATATAATACTAGCAGCCGCGTAGTTCCAGTTCCCGTAGAAATATGAGGATAAAATATAGCCTATGTTACTCGCTGATAAAGTACCTTTCCATTGGTAAAATTTTTCAAATCGGTCCAGTAGTTTCGGAGCCTATTCGATATAAACAAACAATCAAATCATTCCTCTTTATAATATTAGTAAGTATATATTATAGATTCTGATATTTTAAAGATGGCTGAATCTTCAACGAATACTTATTAACTGTATAACTTGGTATAAATAGTAATTTAATCTGTAAATTTTAATTTTAATATTCAATCTGCCATTGAAAAGAGTAACTACCGAGTTTCTTGCCGGTTTCTTCTCGGTAGATGCATTCCGAACCGGTGGTAGATTCGAATTGTTCTATTTTGTACCTATTACTTGACGATTTACAAGTGCTTTTTTAACGTCTACGTGTAAATAAAGATAATTTGAGTTTGAGTTTAATAAAGTTATTCAGATTAATTAGAGAAATCTAGTCTAGAAAAAAAGGAAAAAAACTTTCAATTACAAACATGTATAAATCAAAGTAACTGAAAAAAATCAATGACCACTATAATATTTGTCAGGTTCAAATCGATACCTCTAAAAGCAAAGATGGCCTGTCTACGATTGGGCTCGTTAAGCCGACCAAACGTCACGGTATAACAGAGCCACCTGACATGATCTCTCGTTTCGTAATTCTATTGTTTTTGCTTTTTATCCAACGTTTTTCATTGTCGCTCCGATCGTTATGTTAATCTATCCGTTAATTCTTAAGGCGATTTGGGTTGTTCGGGCGTCACGGGAACAATGGGTCAGTGAGCTGATGATCGCTAAAGTTTGTTGATTGTCGAAGATTACTGATGCAATGATTTTTTGATATTTGACCTATATTGCCTTATTTTTACTTTTTTTTTCAACTTAATCCGGTATAAACACCTAAATATCTATCTATTTTATTTAGAGAGGTTTATCCATCGGGGATAAAGACTGTTCTTAATTTAAATTACAGTTTTTCTTATTTATTTAATTATATCTACAATATTTAATGCCAGTATGTGATATCATTTTTGTATCAATCAAATCTAAAGTTTAAAACTAAAATTTTCTCTAGCTATATTTCAACTTTACATCGATCGAATCGTCCTTACCTAAAACCAATGCATATTTGCTTATAGTGGTATAAAAAAGACAACATCAATATGCGTTAGAAGTGATTCCAGTGACAAAAAAAACCTTATTAAGGAATCGCATAATGATATACATAGATATATATATTTTTTTATTTAAGTATGTAACTAAAAATATATTTGAAAAATGAGTCTGAATTGCTGAACACCTGGCATAATTTTAAAACTATTTCTGAAGTTATTTTAACTTGCTTATATGTAACCCTAGTTTATCAATACCTACTTTATTTATGTGTCGCGGAGTTACCCGGCAATAAATTGATACGAACGTGTGACCACCTGACGACCAGACACCGGGACAAAAAACACGACCGTTACGGAGTACGGCGTCTAATGACTCCTTCGATTCGTGAAAAAGGAGAATTAAAAAATAAATACGCGCCGACCGACTTCAATTTGGAGTCGGCACATGTCGGCGATGACTTGCGGATCGGGTCACGGGCCTAGCGGGACACCCGCCGTGGCTGAGTGGACATAGGTGGCGGGTCAGAGAGCTGGGGTTCTGGTTCAAAAATGCGTGGTGCCACTTTATTCAGGTTTGGTTTTCTTCAGGGAAACTTTTGCAACAAGCAATTTGTTCTGTCCTACTGTATAAAGGTGACAAAGATCAGACGATAGTCGTCTCAAAATAGCTACAGGACCTTCTAAAATTCAGAGTCTAAATCTAGGACGATGGTTAGAGCTAAGTTAAAGCCAATGATTTAAATCGTTCCAGTGGTTTCCAAGATTTTTTTTGTTAACTACAATAAGCAATGTATTTTTCAAACGTGATGTTTTGCGTAATGGGGCAATGACTTTTGTAATTAATTATAGCCATAAATTCTTTCAGTCAACAAGGTGTTTACAACTATTAATTTCCGCCTTTAAACAAATTGTCTTGTAAAATTTCCCATATTAGCATAAACGATTTGAATTGAATGCTCTTACATTTATTCATTGTTTTAAATTAAATTAAATTCAGGAATTACCATCCCAAAGTGTTGGAGTGGATGGTGGGTTACGACTTAGATCATGAATAAGAAGCTAGAGATAAAGTGTTAAATAAATTGAAATCGTAGAGTGGTTCGATTGCGCATTGTGCTAGTATAACTACAAGTCGAATTTGTCTATTTCTATCGTAGTTAGTAGAAAAAATAATGTATAAAGGTTTACTGGAAATCTGACGTATTCCTGTTAGGACGTTATCTAAGAGGTCAAAAGCAACAGATTTTGTCATATAATGTTGTGCATTAAACTTAATGGTTTCTGAGTTATTTGAAATTTTGTATTTTTAACAGTAATCCAGGTTTTAACTTTAAAATGGAAAATTAACTAAAATACTTTATTTATTTCAGATATTTAAACATAACTTTATTCATAGGAAACAACCTGTGTTACATACGTATTTGATTTCGATATTTTCCCTACTAACTAGGCGGTAAAGAGCTTTTTATCAGTAGAAGTAACATATTGAGCCGTTATTTTAGCTCCGACACTGCGTCTAGTTACATAAACACGATCGAAGGCTTCTTCCGCCTAGTGTTGAGGGGTGACCAGATACAAAAAAAGAGTCCTTTACTACTATTGAAGTAATATCAACATTTGTTTGTACTACAAAAAGGCTAACGTATTTACAAGAATTTTCTACACAAAAAGTTTACATTAATAACATACATACAAAAAAAAAAAAAAAAAAAAAAAAAAAAAAAAACATTCAGTCGAATTGAGAACCTCCTCCTTTTTTTGAAGTCGGTTAAAAATAACCAACCGTCTGCAAACAATTGTAGTCTATAACAATTGTAATCTATACTTATAATAAATCTGTTGAGAACTCAATTCTGTACATGAAATATATTTTCAAAATAACTATCATGGGGTGATTAGTGATCGATACTGATGCCAAAAATGCAATCAGTAAAATTTTTGTCTGTCTGTCTGTCTGTCTGTCTGTCTGTCTGTCTGTATGTTCCTTATAGAAACAAAAACTACTCGACGGATTTTAACGAAACTTGGTACAATTATTCTTCATACTCCTGGGCAGGTTATAGTATACTTTTCATCACGCTACAATCAATAGGAGCAGAGTAGTGAAGGGAAATGTTGGGAAAACGGGAGAAGTTACTCCATTTTTTAAGCTTCCGTCGCGTGTGCAGCCTTAATGGTTAAAGTTACATAGAAACCATGTATGATGGAAATAGTCTTTATAATATTAACCATAAACGCGGGTGACACCGCTGGCACAGCTAGTATAGAATAAAATCGTTTTGTGGTGATTAATGTTGGAAATTGTGATTGTGGTACCTGTTTTTAGGTCCGAAGCGAATTATGCAAGAAGAAAGTAACCTGAATGTTAAGTACTTATTAAGCTAGCTGAGTTGAAGTTGTATCATTTAAAATAAGGATTTTCACTTTTACAATAAAGAGGGTTCTAGCACTTCTAGCATTCACTCATTCACTACAGGAGTAGTGTATGTTAACTACACTCGCGAGCAAAAGCAGATATGATTCCACGCGATCTTGAGTCTTAAATAACTAATTCAGTATAATAAAAATGGCGCCAATTTAAGTTCAAATATTTTTGTTGTTATCTTCATTCATTATTTTTCAATATTTCCATGTTTTCTTACCTCCTTCACTTAATCCGGGATAGGTCCTTAAATACTGTTGTGATTTAAATGAAATTGGTATCAATTTTAAGTTAACAGTTGTACCTATACGGTGGAATAGAGAACCTCCTCCTTTTTTGAAGGCGGTTAAAATTGGTGCCATTTTTATTTTTCCTTAATAGTTGTTTTGCAAGATCGCGCGTATCAATTCTAAGTGATTCCATACTTTTGCTGATAGAAGTAGTTTTACTTTTATCATTAATACGAGTAGTTTATATCTTAGAAAAAGTTAAATGTGTTTTGGGAGTATCAACTAACGAGAGCGGTGGTAGCTCAGTGGTAAGATCACGCGCCTCATAACCTAGGGATGCGGGTTCAAATCCGAGCACGCACCACTGGATTCTATCTGATTAAGATCCAAAAATTGTCTGGTTCCCCTATCTTAGGGTTAAAAAGGTCGGATCGGCAGTCGCTTCAATCGCTAAATCCTGGATCATGGTCTAAGCGGACCCCGTCTAAGCTCGGGACATAACGCTAGGATGATGATGATGATGATGAACTAACATCGTCTATATGTATAAGAATGACACGTAGTCATATATTCATATTGCCTGGCCCGTTAGTCGAGTGGTCAGAGACTTTGGCCACAAAACCAAGGGTCGTCGGTTCGACAAGGTTCCCGCTAGGGGCAAATGTTTCGTGTGATGATCATGGACATTTGAACTCGAGTCATGGATGTTTATAAACGTGTTTAAGTATGTCTATCCGTTCACCTAATATCCATAGCATAAGCTTCGTTTGGAACTAGGGAATTGTTGTATCAGTCTGAAGAATTTATTTTATTTATTTATTACTTACATATATACATACATATTTATTACTTACTTTTATCATTTGTGTATACGTCTCAAAATTTCCATATCAAGCAAGTTTCTTTAATAAGTATGTCTATCCGTCATCTGTCATCCACGTTAGATCACCCACGTTAGCTAGACAATGGGCGTGCTAGTCTGAATGAATTTCTTACATTATGTTATTTCATTATGTTGTTTGTATGCCTTTTTGCTTGTAGGTAAATACATAAGAAAAAATATAAAGCTCATGAATCGATCATTATTCTCGCTACTTTTTAATACGCGCTCTCCACAATCGCCGATCCGATCCTTTTTCAAAAAACAATTCTTTTCTTTCGCTTTATACTTACTTCAAGAGCTTCTTACACTTTATCAATAGACGGCGACTCATGGTTTTATTTGAAAGATGTTAAGCAACCCATTGAAGGGTTTGAAAAACTGATGAGCAACTCATCATCACGGACCGATGAAAAGTGTATGAACATTGAAGATGTTTGCTACAAATATTATATTATACAAATGTATGGCACGGCTTTGTGCGACTCTCATTAAGCTCTCAACCCTTTGAGGGACTCGAACCCGCACTTTACGGACAAAGGATAGCTTCTTTTGCCACTGATTCATCGGCATTCGAGCGATGATTTCGCGTGGTTTTATAAAGGTATTACCCTGTATATCGTAATACAATCATATACCTACTTACTTATTGCGAAATTTGTATTCAATAACTGACCTTGTTATTTTTGATGTTAAGACACTTGTGTTTGTTTCTATGGATGTGAGGATAATATCTCTGTTTATCATATGTATATCCATATTTTGACATCAATCTAAGACACATACTTACAATCTAGGCCATTATCTATGTATCACATCACATATTTAAGTACTTAAAAAGCTGAGGTGAGCGGTGGTAGCTCAATGGTAAGGACACGCGCCTCTTCACCTAGGGATGCGGGTTCAAATCCGAGCACGCACCAATGGATTCTATCCGATCACGATCCAAAAATTGTCTGGTTCCCCTATCTTAGGGTTAAGAAGGTTGGATCGGCAGTCGCTTCAATGTATTACCAGACTCGCTAAATCATGAATCATGGTCTTTTTTTTTTGACTAAACCCCAAGATGGCCTCCAGCGGCGCAGTTCCGGAGGAGCCTGTATCCCCACTGTCGGGACTATACGACTGCTCCTCCGGTAGTGCGCTTGCCGCGCTACGCGGCCCACCTCGCGCGGCGGCGGTCGATGCTCGAGGCATGCACAGCACCGAGCACACGCGCGCGTCGAGACATGCCAGACCACCCAGCATGTCTCAACCACTCCGCCCAGGATTCAGACGCCGATCATCCCCGTGACCGTCGTCGTGGGCCCACTCTCACGCTGTGCCTTCTGCTGAGCCAGAGGGGCACGCGGAGAGCGTCTCGCCAAAGAGGCCGCCTTCCGCCCGGCGACCCAAATTGAGGGCAGAGCCCTGTCGTCGCAAAGGGAGAGCGTCGAGACGCTCGATCCCTCTGCGACCCACCACGACGCGACCCAGCGCGCCCCTGTCGGGTTGCCGAGGATAGGGAGGCGAGCAACGACAACACTCAGCTCCTCCTCTTCCTCGGCAACCCTGGTCCGGTCGCAAGGGGCCTGTATACGACCGGACCGCCGCAACTGCCCGGTTGCAAGTCGTGCAGTCGCGGCTCACCTCGGGGTCCTTCTTCGCTTCAGCCCTGCCATGTCAGGGCCTACCAAGCCCCCCGGGTACGACAAACCGAGGACCCCGGCGGGGGGGATGGATCATGGTCTAAGCGGACCCCGTCTAAGTACGGGACATAACGCTAGGATGATGATGATTTAAGTTTCTACCTAAAAAGACCTAAAACATTCCCATATCGGTATTATAAGCGGGTTCTCTTTAGCATTTTCTTACACTCTACCAAACAATCTGCCAAAATAGTTATTCATATCTTTATCAATATATCGTCGTCATAGTTAATAGCCGTCAGGTAATATAATGTTTATTTCTCTATTCCAAAATTCATCCAAAAACTAAAAAAAACTCATTCCACTAAATATTATAATACTAGCAGCGCCCCGCGGTTTCACCCGCGTAGTTCTCGTTCCCGTAAGAATACGGAGATAAAATATAACCTATGTTACTAATTAATAAAGTAGCTTTCCATTGGTGAAAGAATTATTCAAATCGGTCAAGTAGTTCCGAAGCCTAATCAATACAAACAAACAAACAAATCTTTCCTCTTTATAATATTAGGATGATAAGTTAAGATGCCAAAAAAAACTTTCACTTTTAGTAATTATGATATTCAAGCGTTGAAAATGCAGTAGGCAGGTATCGTAAAATATGGTGGCCAATATGTGAAATGGAGCACGCACCAACGAGCCGAGGATCCAGTTGCAAACCAGTCAGGCATTGTGGGGCAGTCTACCAGTGGGGTAGTCCATCAGTGGGGTAATCTATCAGTGGGGTACCGCCGCACCTGGACGGGTGACCGCCGCGCAGCGCCTTGCTGAAACCGATATCTGATACTCGGATACAGATGAGTTCGGATGCACTTGCGGCCGAGAAAAGGGGCCTTTGTCCTTTTATTTTGAGGTTTTTACCATTCATAGTCGAGGTAAATTTTGACAACGAGTCTGTTGTCGGTGACACGCGAAGCATATGTTTATTAATGTTTATTATTGCCTTTGCAGCACAATACATGTTCTTATACAAAGCAAATGGCATATAAAATAAATCATGCAAACATGTATGCAATCACGCCCATAATCCCCGTAGTACTAGCCACCAACGAGCAATAACGTCCTTAAAACACAATTAGCCAAAAATATAACCGAGTTGAGTTTTATGGAAAATTGTAAAAGTGTCAAGTGATAATTCATCATATATCATCCCGACAGTCAAAGGGACAGCAAGCCCCTTTAACCACCTTCAGTCAAAATAGAAACTGGGTTGGGTTAAACGGATAATTGTGTGCAAAATGTGCAAGTCATGATAATCTTATTCGCAATAAACCGTTACCCTGCTACCCAGTGTACTTAGCGACGTATGCATAATGGCGGCGACAAGAGCCCAGATCCCGGGGTCCGCGCCGGCTCGCGTTACGGCTAATGGACCGTGAGATCCGAGCCCACTGCCCACCGCCTGTGCCACTGAGAATAAAAAATCTCAACACCTAGGTATACATTTACTACTTAAGTAGTTCAGTAGATTTAAAGTATACTGCAAAACGACTACGGTGCTACTACTTTGGTGTTTCTTGCCTAGCATGTCGTAAAAGGCAACTAATGGTATATGGGGTTGTGGGTATGTGATTGTGTAGGCGACGAGCTAGCCTCTTGTCACTACTTTTTTACAATGTTCAATTGAACCCAGCCCATTTTCCATCTTGGTCTAGGACTTAAAAATAATGTGTCAACTGTGTTTTTTGTCTAGCATGTCGTTAAAGGCAACTAATGGTATATGGGGTTTTGGGTATGTAATCGTGAAGGCGACGAGCTAGTCACTACTTTTTCACAATGTTCCATCTAACCCAGTGCAGTTTTGTTTTTGGCTGAATATGGTAAATGGCCTGCTGCCCCTTTGTCTTTGCCTACCTCTTCGGGGATTATGGGCGTGATGCTAAGTTTGTTTGTTTGTATGTTCGAGAGCTTAGTCAATCTTTCATCTTCCACTCCTTCCTCAATCCGAACCACCGGAACAATCCTCTTTTTATCTTGACTTACTACAAAAATATGCGGGGGTAGTGGGCTTGATGGACCTATTTGGCTATGTTTATTTAGTTTAAACTTGATTAAAATAGTGTACCTACGGCTTCTGTAAATTAACTTTTCAAACTCAAGTAGAAAGCCAAATAAAACGCAATCATCTCAACCAGCTCCGTTCAACAAATGTACAATCCGAGCCATTACGCGGCCAACGTTATTAGTGGAGCCGAATTGATGTCAATACAAACAAACCGTACAATCATTCGGCCCAATCCTGTCGAAGAATTATCCCGTAACAAGTGGACGCGGTGCACAATTACACACAAATTGAACTCGCCCTGCGCTCGCGCACAGTGTACGAATGGGCAGGCGGCCCAGTACGATATATCCGGTAAATGTGAGCCACAGCAAATGATGCACTACGTCGTTTTTGGTTAAACAGTTGACAAAGATTTTTCCACCAGATAAAACCGCAAAGTTAAGCTTCTTGACTTCAAGATTTCGTGCTAGGCTAGTTTCCTAAAACCATTTTTATAGTCCAAAAGTAAGAATATCAAAAAATATTGAGTATCTATGTATTTTTTGCTTTATCGAAATAAATAAGAAATATTAATTATATTATATTATTTTTTGTAATTTCAATAATGGACTATAATTTTTTTTTGAGTAAACTAGCCTTTTTAAATCACATACTTATCAATGAAATTCACAAGGTAACTAACGAATTCACAAAACCAATATTGCATGATTATTGAAAAACTTTATGAAAATGTTTAAATGGGCCTAGTGCCATTTACAAAAGTCTGGAAGCTTCACACTACGGGCTGAACGGAAAACGTGAAATTGTTATTTAAGACTGTATTTCATTATTAAATAAATCTATATTTTTACTACTCAGTTCTAGAAGGAGAAAACCTCGCCCTATAATAAAGGCAACCAAATTAAGTTGTAATTGGTTAATCTACATATAATATAAAAATGAATCGCTGAATGTTGCTAAGCGCAAATCTCGAGAACAGCTGAACGGATTTCGCTAATTATTTTTTTGTTGTGTTTGTTATAGTCAAGTGAAGGTTCATATGAAAGAAAAAAATAAAAAAGTTGCGCAGTAAATAAAAAAAATGGGTATTGAAAATCCGAGAACGGGACGTTACGAAGTGCGCCGGGTCAGCTAGTATAAAATAAATACAAGGACACTTAAGGTTAGATTTTAATGGTGCAATTCTAGCGCAAAGATAATTTTCATATCACACAAATACCCGCAGTCAAGGCATGAAATAGTCAAGAGTAAGAAACATGTCGTAAATGCCTGCACTGTTCAGTGCGCATACTGGGTGTGTCTCGCGTATGTCACACTGAACTGTCGCCGGCCAAACTAATTAAACCTCAGGGCTCGGGAGCCGGTACGTAAACACAGTTGTTTACCGACAGATCGAGACGGCCCTCTAACAAATTGTGTTTTAATATTTTAAACTGGCAACACTCACCGATTGGAGCGTGTCGGATGCGTCATTTATTTTAATTCCCTCGACGCGTGTTTGACAGCAAGATAATCAGAGATAATGCTTAATGCTCGATTGAGTTGTCCCCTCCGTGTTAATTGAAGACAGGGCAAATAGAGGAGGCGGAGATTACGCAACGCGTTTGACAGTGGCTCGTTACGAATTGGGATGCGCGTGCGATGATTGTGCGGTCGAGTACGCGGATGACGGGCAAGTGCTGGAACGGACATGTTTGTTCTTTAACGGATGGTGTCTATGTAGACGTTTTACGATAATAAACAAATCTAATCATAGTAGCTACTATGTATTGACTGCTTAATTTTAATGATCCACGGTGAGAATACGTAAAATCTACTCCTCCTTTTTGGAATATGTTATTGGATGGACTGTACTTAGTTATAATTAAGAATTGACATTCATTCATCAAAATTAGACAATTAGTTTTGGCGCTACAGTTAGAACATACTTGGTCTAGATACAATCACGACTAAACAGCACAAACTATAATCTTCCCTTTAGAATTAGCCATAGTCAGGTAAAAAGGTACCTACCAACCGTCTTTGGTTTTAAATAAATTATTGTACATGCTTTTATTAAAAACAATTAGTTATGAAAACCCAAGCCCTGAAAAAGCAAATCACTGATGTGAAAATAACCAGTGGTAATTTTTAAAAGAAGCAATACGTCAATATTGATGATGTACAATCTATGACTAATTATATACTTAAGTATTGTTTCGGTGCAGATCACAATATAGTTTTATTGCGTTACAATTATTTTTTAAAGAATCGAAAGAAAGAAAATTATGAGAATTTTAGAGTGCACAAAATTATCTCCACGTCAGACAAATGAGCTATAAAAACATGGTTTATAAGGGATGTTAGTTCAGCGATTGAAATTGGGACGTCACTATTTATCGATACGGCCCACAAAAAGCGCAGTCCGCGTAACACAAGTGAGCGAGATCACCCGCGGCACTCGCCCGTGAATAATTCATCCCGACGTCAAAATATTATGTGGTGGTCGGCTCTGCCATTTCGCTAAACGCCATATTTCGGCGTGCGTAGATGCATAATGATGTTACCGGTCACTATCGATGTTATTTCTATTGTTTAGTCAAATGTAAAAAAGTTATGTTAACATTAGAGTAATATCGTATATAGATATGGAGTGAACTATAAGTTCGAATAATTTTTTTAATACATAATGTGTACCTATCTTTTTCGATGCATATATATGATAGAAAAGGTATTTTTGGTGATTCTAGATATAAGTTAAAATATAGTTCACTACTAGGGAAAAGACATTCTTCATGGAACTGGTTAAAATAATCACAGATCAGTGAAATCCATAGAGCAGCTTGTAATTTTTTCTAAACCTAATTAATCATAGTAAACCAGAACAGACCAAGTCCCAATGGTGCGAAACTGGCCTGTTTACAAAAGTGATATATTTATAAAGTGACCAGCATCGTTTCACTAAACCATATTAGAAGGAATGTAACGACATGTTCACAGAGCGTTGTACAGAGCCAGTAATTGAATTTATAAGTTGTATAAAGAAAAGCAGTTATAATTCATTAAGTTTAACTATATAGGCACAGATCGTGATAAGTATAACAGCTTGAAATACTTCCACACCTTTCGCAGGAATGCAGTGCACTCGCCACCCTAACTTTTTACTTACTATAAAACCATGACGACGCGACCGCTCTAGAAATAAATTCATGTTATGTAGAAAAATTACACACGGAGTGCATGTACACCATTGGTTAAGTGTTTTATAATAAAATGCTATATATATTATTACATTGAAGTGAATTTAATTTCACCTTCGTGACATGGGAACTAGAAGAAATACAATCATTTGAATATTCCCGTTGATATTTTCCCTTACCGAAAAGCTATTAGGTACTATAAATCCAAATTGTGATAAATATCCAGAGATACATATTCTGGTTTGAACTGATACTCCGCGAAAATAAGGTGCGTGTCCTTAGTCAATGAGCTACTTCCGTTCCAGGTGAAACATTTACGTTGTGCTAAAAAACATAAACTTGAAAGTAATATTAATACGCTTAACTGATTCGTAGAACTTGTAGTCTTATCAAATATTACATTACTAAATAAACATTTAACTTTATTATTTAACTACATTTTCGTTTAATTATGCATTAATTATGGATCGTTTAATTATCTAATTATGGATTATTTAACTTAGCTTTACTGAACCGGCGCTACAATGTTTGAAATAGGCAAGCATAATTATTGTAACTCACTGTATGGTTAGCCTAGTGTAATGACCAATGTCAATCGTTTTATGTTATGTGCTTTTATGAAAATAAATGATTATTATTATTATTATTAATTGTCCGAACAATATTCTAAAATTCATATGTTTTTTTTTTTTTTTTTTTCAGACTTCCACTTCAATTCCCTTGTCCCAAACTAAGCTCATAAGCTTGTGCTATAGATACTAGGTGAACGGATAGACATACTTAAATACGTTTATGAACATCCATGACTCGAGTACAAATACCCATGTTCATCACACGAAATATTTGCCCCTAGCGGGATTCGAACCCGCGACCTTCGGTTTCGTGGCCAGGGTCTCTGACCACTCGACCAACGGGCCAGTCAAATGTAAAATGTAATAATAAGTTTATTAAATACCATTTATCCGAGCGATGCCGGGTACGTATGCCTAAACGTAACGTACGCGGTCCAACATTTATGGATTTTTTGTGAGTTTTAACATTATCGATATCGACGAGGCATCCCTAGCTGCGGCTTTTAACAGTTTACGCGATTTCGATTCCGCTCCCGCCACTCAACGGGATCGGGTTTCCCATAATCTGTTTAAAACCCCGTGAACTTTTATCTGCTGTGCTTTTATGAGGCATTCATGTTAACATGAAACTAATATCCTAGTTGCACGTTTTTTTAGTTCGTATTTTGCGCTATTTATTACATTTTAACTATTAAATTACCAAAGCAATGTAATTAACTGACTGGCTGTGCATGTCTAAAGTCTTTTACAAACTTTTGATTATTGATAAATAATCCAACATTTAATTTTATCATTTTCTAAAGTTATCTAGAAAGAAAGAAAGAAAGAAAGAAAAAATGTTTATTAGGTACTTACTCACATGCATAAAACTAATTGTAACATAAAAAAGTAGAAACTATGTGGTACCTAAAAGGTCTCCGCTCAGCATATGTCGCGGTGGCGCTAAGCGTACCACGACGCTGGTTTTCTGCGGATGCCTAGAGAGATCAGTTTATTTGGACAACATTAATGATATTGAAGCTACTCTCATGTAACCTTTGTGATACTTAGATACGGGGCGATGTTACAGTGCTGTCTTTAGCAAATAATCCGCTGTAACACCTGAGTATCCAGCTTTTAGTCCCATGTTTCCGACTTTTCCGTCGATTCCACTCTTCATAGTTTGCGAAAGATTCCTTTCAACCTAACTAACTAACTAAACTTCACGCTACTTCCCTAGCGGGGTAGGCAGAGAGAACCGAACGCCATATGGCACGATCCTTACACACCTCACTCGCACTTCAACATTCATAATCCTTTTCATACAAGCCTTTCAACCTGCTGGCCAGATAGTTGTTGTCTGGTGTGATCCAAACACTCCATAAGAATCATCGCAAAATCTATTTTCGCCTCCCATTTTTTACTTCATCCTCATCTTGAGAATTTAGTGTAATCGTCGCTAACACCAGCTTATGGTTTTTATTAAAGACGGGCTAACGGTGAGCTGCGCGAGCGCAGGCGTAATTGTGCGTAGCAATGTTAACGAGGTGCCAGCGCGCGGTGACAGCAAAATGAGCCGCCGGGGCAGGGCCGGGATGCTGCGAGCCTCTGGAAGGTACCAACTTGGAAACATTTTAATATAGAATAGGAATTTTAGTGACACTAGGGTAGGGTTCCTTGAGGAATACTCCTTTAGTTTTTCATTTAAGATAAAAATATGACAAGAAGATAGACAGGCTGTCATGATAAAATGTTATAGGGATTTCTTGTAAGTTAAACCCTGCAATCGAAGCATAGATATTAGATGCAATATTTTTAACTTATTTGAAACAATATTTTTTTGTAATATAACTTATAAAATATAATAATAATTAGTAATATTGTATGATAAGCAGTATAATAAACTATCATCTATTTACCTACTCATAAAATTATCAAAAAAAAAAAAGCTTTTATTCCCAAGAAATTGTAAGCTCACTATGGTTTATATAACATTCTTAACAAGAAACTGTCATTTTTATAGACCCCCCTACCAACCCTGGAGCCTGCCCCGCTAAGAACGATTATCAGGGAGTTGTGACCAAGAAAGGTATCGCTCGGTTTCGCTTTGTCTCCATCGAAAGTGGTCGGATGTTTGATAGAACGCCTTTTTGCCGCAGATAGAATCGGCATGGGGCGAAAAAAGGCCGCTCTCTTGACGTTTAATCACTGGACCGTATTTGGTAAAAGTCCTGATTACAACGAGGAATAAGGGTTTAGCTTTTCACGTCTTAGGAGTATCTTTTCAATCAACTGAGTATCGTGAAGGAATGCGACACAGAAATCCTTCCTGTATTCACATTTAACACATAATAAAAAATGTAGCGGTGCTAGTTTGCCTCCTTGAGGCACTCTGTTCACTTTTGCTTTTTTTTATATAATATTTTTAAATCAAAATCTGCCGAGGACATTTAAGAGGTAGAAAACTCTTTCTATATATGGGTGTTGTCATTCTTCAATGCGTTCTACAGACAGAGTCCAAGATACAGTAAATTTATTAACTTTAAGCCGAAAACAAAATAAGGTCAGTTACTTAATTTTGGTTTATAAAAAAGTCACAAACGGTATTTCACAAAAATAAATGGCTATCTCGTCTGTCGATATGTCCTTAAGAAATAAGTAACAAAAGAAAACAAACTTGTAGTTATTTAATTTGAAATGTTTTCCAGATCCATTTCCGATTTAATTTGATACCATCAACGAACATGGCGAAACAACAAAAAAATCGCATTCCAAATGTAAGTCAGTGGGTGAACGATTTCTCGGATCCGCATCATCTTCCTTCTCAAATGCAAAATTACCGGGAAGACCGTTACGAACTAATATCGAAAGCGAAGCGTATTAAATAACGTTAAACGTTCCATCCGATACTATAATACGTGTAACTGATACGCCAGTTCACGCTACGTATCACCGCAATGGACTTACCGAAATCGCCGTCTTCACGAGACACTGGGCTTGTGCAAAAAGAACAAGGGCATTGTCTAATGAGCCGTAAAATTAGGGCTGCGATGTACCTAAAGCAAGACTAGTATCGCGTTACCGGGCGCAAGTTGAAAGCGGTGCCGATACGGGCGTAACATTTTAATGTTCTTTTTCGAGTTATTTGTTTTTGCACTGATTTTTTACCCTCTTTTCACCTGTTTTAGATACACAAATATCTTGCAAATAATTATTTAATTTTCAAATATTTTGACAATAGGTCGGTAGTCTTATAAAATTAGGTCTAATCCAGATTTTTAAGGCCAAAATATCAGGAAACTATAATAAATAGACAGGTGTATCGCTACATAGTTTGAATAAGATTTCCGCTGTTAAGTATAAGATGGTAGCAAAATCGTCTTATTCAATTATAGTTATATTTTATTAACTCGTCTTGTCTATAATAATATGATAACCTCATGTAAATTCATCAAAGCTGAACAGAAATAGCGGGACATTGGCTCCATCGTTACTCCAAACGCGATCAATGGATAATCCAAGCATTTAGTTAGTTAAGAGCTTCTTAACTTAGTGGTTAAACGCTCCGCTTTGATCTCATCCCGGGCACCACCGCTGCATCTGGGTGCATTATTAACACGTTCTACCGCGAATCGGCAAGCGCTTTACCCGCTCAGATTTTTAGTAACCTGACACCGGCATTGTGGTGCAGTTTGGCGATTTATTAAGCCGATAGCTCGGCCTGACGTGTGCCCAGCCGGCTGCGAATCGCTCCTATTGTCTATTGCTCGGTTTGATCGTTGTTCTTTGCGATGTTCGCGTCTTGGGATGTTAGTGGGGAACATAACATCTGTTGGAAATAAGTAGGAGAGCGATATGAAGGTTGTGCTATTTTTTGTGCTTTTTTTAGCCTACGTAAATAAAGACAATTTCATTTCATTTAATTTCATTGTATTTTATGTCATATTTTTATTCTTCTTCGTTGTTCCTAGTTGGAGTCCGTGTTCTGAGATTTGGCGTCCAACGTTTAAAATGTCTCGACTTCGATTGTAATATGTTCAATCAGTAGGGTTCTATTATTTTCTGTAAACATCAAGAAAAATCCAATCTGATGTATTGAAAAGAAGTGTATTCCGGTATAATTATAAAATCGGTATAGTATACCCAATGATCAGAATAAACTTCTTGTGTAGTGTTTATTTAAGCACCTAATCTAACTGATTTTAGAGTATTACACTAGCTTTTGGCGCACACGCGCAGCGTGTGCTGGCCAAAACCCAGCTCTTCGAGGCGGAGGGGGATGCTCCGGGCTTCGCCCTACGCGGAGCTCGGCCTTCGGCCTCGCAATACGCATCTCGGCCTGCGGCCTCGCTTAGATTACATTGCTGGGTTGGACCGTTCGCAATGGCGTTCTTATTATTTTTTGATGCCCTATGTTCCATCAAATCGGTCCTAAAGAACCGATTTTCGTTTGGTTCTCTCTGCCTACCCTGCTAGGGAAGTGGCGTGAAGTTTAGTTACTTACGCTTTTCTGTGGATAACTTCGCCAATTGGACTTATTTACTATAAATTATAAACATATAAAACTAAGTTACAAGGCTAAACACACTAAGTAATTTAATCGTTTCTAGTTATCTACTGCCGACTAGTCAGCTCGTGGCTACGTGGTTGCGAACCAATTCAACTGTCACGCGAGGAGTCGTAATGATTACACCACTCGATGTTGGAGCACGGCTAGTCTTAAGGGTTTTGTATTTTAATTTAAATTACTTAGCTACATTCCACGCTTTAACCTACATACATACACGCACGTAATTCCCGAACGGGTACGAAAGGCCATCTTAAACCACATTCAGCCAAAGATAAAAGTGAGTTGGTTTAGATGGAAAATTTACAAGTTGCTTACCCGTCGCCTACATAATCATCCAGGCTCATCATCCTACTAGCGTTATGTCCCGTGCTTAGTCAGGGTCCACTTAGACCATGATCCAGGATATAGCGAGTCTAGTAATTGCATTGAATCGACTGCCTTCTGACCTTCGTAGCTCTTAGATGTTTCCCTCACCGCTAATCTAGTGGTATTAATACGTACATTTGATTTCAAAAATCCAGATGTACGTGCCAGGGTTTGAACCCGCACCCCTCGATTAAGAGGCGCGTATCCCTACCACTGAGCTACCACTGCTCTCCAGGTTTATGAGAATTTAATATAGATTTTTCTATCCCTCACGCGTAGTGTTTTTAAAGACAATCTACATTCTGTATTCTTGACAACATGTATGTTCATGATGATTCGTCCTGTTGTCAATAAAGAACAATTAATACAGTCATCTCCGCAGTTATCTCATCGATTTTGATAACGGGGACCTCTATATTTTTGCATTTGTAATAATTCAGTAATTTAAAACGTTATCTATACTTATAATAAATCTGTAGAGAGGTCAATTCTGTACATGAAATATATTTTCAAAATAACTATCAGGGGGTGATTAGTGATCGATACTGATGCCAAAAATGCAATCAGTAAAATTTGTGTCTGTCTGTCTGTCTGTATGTTCCTTATAGAAACAAAAACTACTCGACGGATTTTAACGAAACTTGGTAAAATTATTCTTCATACTCCTGGGCAGGTTATAGTATACTTTTCATCACGCTACGATCAATAGGAGCAGATTAGTGAATGGAAATGTTGGGAAAACGGGAGAAGTTACTCCATTTTTTAAGCTTCCGTCGCGTGTGCCTTAATGGTTAAAGTTACATAGAAATCATGTATGACGGAAATAGTCTTTATAATATTAACCATAAACGCGGTTGACACCGCTGGCACAACTAGTGTATGCTAAAATGTTTTTCTTTGAAGCACTTTAATTTATGGAAATGTTAATAGGGTGCAAATTGGTAATTTATATTTGATGAAAATATCAGCTGTAAATGATTAAACTGTAATTATTGCCGCTAATTGCCATTGTTTGCTTCGTGTAAATTATTTGTTATTCCAACAGTAACGAATTATGAGCTAATCTATCATTCAGTTCGTATTGCCTATCGCTCATTTTGATGAACATCCTTGATGCTAAGCGAATATTGGTTAATAAATTGTAGGTAATAAAAGTTAAGTGCTAAAAATTTTGTTCTATTTGAATAGAAAATGTCATCTAAACATACCACATGTGAATGATGATTTTAAAGCATAATTTGGTGCATGTTGGTCTGGAACTTAAAAAGAATGTGCCAACTGTGGTTCTTGCCTAGCATGTCGTAAAAGGCGACTAATGGTATATCGGGTATTGGGTGTGTGATTGTGTAGGCGACAGGTTAGCCGCTTGTCACTGCTTTTTCACAATTTTCCATTTAACCCAGCCCGACTTTATTTTTGGCTGAATGTAGTTGAAGGGGCATGCTGCCCCTTTGACTCTGCCTACCCCTTCGGGGATTATGGGCGTGATGTTATGTATGTATGTATGTAAAAAAAATTAACAATGGTTTGTTCCAAATATTTTATTCTACATTCGCTGAAGTATGAAGAAACTTCCACAGGACAACAAAATGGATTTGTTTAATAAGACCGTCAATTGTCGTAAGAGTATTATTTAAATTGGTTCTTAAAAAACATCGGCTCATCTTTTATCGTAATTAAACTCCACTACCATATAGGTCGGCGAGTAGACTAATCGTAATAAAGTTCATTAAAACTGAAATTGACAGATGATACATCAAAGAAGGGCGCTCATTAAAGCAATTCTATAGAACTGTAAAAAGTGCTCGTAGAAATAAAAGTTGACGGTACCCAGTTCATCATAGCGATTGTTTATTGAATTTGCGAAACAAATGATTTCCATCAATGTCTTTCGCGTTCAAAAGAAAAATGTTTGTGCACAACTATGAAATAATCGTTAGTATAAATCAATAGCGGACCGAAAACATGCATTTTACATGAAACATAAAGCAATCACCTGTAAGAATGATGTATGAGAGAGCTGTCTGGTCGGCCTGAGCATCACAGTACGAGCTTATTATTGAAATCCAATGTCATTATTTTGAATTATGCGCCGGGAGCACGCGAAATGAGATAGCTGTGCGTTGTAATGTACCTATTATTGGCACTTGATGCAAATAGCGTACGGAGGCCGGTGCCCACGTGTTACCGTCATAGTTTTAGTCTTGAACAATGCGTCTTCATGGATAAATTAGATTAGATTACTACGATTTTATGTCTTACGTTATAAGATACTATTTCCAGCTGATTGAAATACCCGGAGGTTTAGCTTATCTAAGTGTAAAGCAGCCAATACATAATTCGATCGATTGGATTCGATTGGCTTGATCCCAGGTCACCAAGGTTCGGCAGAGTATGCATTTATTCCCCCATAATCACTAGCCGGCGGTGAGGGAAAATATCTTAATAAAACCTGCAAATTAATACAACTTTGGATTTGTAACCATAATCCAAAAACTGTCTTGTTCCCCTATCTTAGGGTCACGAAGGTTGGATCGGCAGTCGCTTCAATGTAATTACCAGACTCGCTAAATCCTGGCTCACGGTCTAAGCGGACCCCGTCTAAACACGGGACATAACTCTAGGAAGATGATGACGTTCTCTATCGCGTCAAATTACACATCAAAATCAACGTACTTATATCAGCTGCAAGAATCATCTCTATTCCGTCACTATAGACAAATCATGGAATATTATCCATATCTCAATTCAAATTATTTTTAAATATCTCAACGGACGGATACAATTAATCATATTCACCAAACAGGGTCAATAATGAGGATCAAATCACAAACGCAGTTACGAGCGTGAGAGCCATCTTCAGTTAGATTAAATTAACAGCAATTTGTGAGGTTAAGCCGAGGGAGGGGGAGGATGTGACTCATTGGAGGGGCTAACGCGTTTGCAATAAGCAGAAAAACTAGTAATTGGCCCCTCGTTTAGCACTCATTTGTGCTACACTAAACTGGTTGTAAAAGTTAGTGTTAATTTTGTTTAAACACTTATGTGAGTCGTAAACAGCACGTGATATTAATTTATTTGGAGCTTAGGTATACCTACAATTAGTTTCGTTTGTGTTTTAGTTATTTTCTAATGCCACGGGTGCGTATAACGTGCATATAAAAAAACGTTTTCGTGAGAGAGATGCATATACAATTTGTTTAGAACTGTTATATCCTGTTGGTCTGTTGAAATCGTGATCCCGATTTCACCCTTTGTATTTTATTGTTTATTTATCGGTGAATGCGTTATGTGACTAAAATATTTTTCATGCATATTCCCTATTAACGAATGCTTGCTTCAAGAGATACGTTTGTGGTCTTTTTTCAGAGTAGTTATATAAGATAAAATGGAACGTTAACGTCAAAAAAAAAGAAAATGATTCATTTTGAAATCGTTTTAACAACATTCATATATTCCTTAAAGATAGTGTATTTAACTAATTACATAATGATGTGCTGAATACAGACGGAAAATAAGGGAATAAGCCTGTAAAAAAGCTATACTTTTAATCTTTTAAGACTTCTTTTTTTCTTTAATTAAGTAATTTATACAAATAGTATGTATGTACATTAAAACAGTACGGAATGTTTAATCAAGTTAAAATGTGTTTAGTCCCCTTTCTAAGGATTATGGACATCAGATGTCAATCGCTTGAACATATGTAATAACCAAATTCGTTAAAATTTTAGAACATAGACAAAGCTCACCCTTTCTAAACACGACAGGAGTGCTACAAAACTTTCCCAGCGAATAATCAACAACAACATTTTACAAATAACTAAACTTTGATCGGGCAAGGCAACCATCGGAAGCTTGTATAAAAAGCGATCTAATCTATGTATCTGTAATTGAATTTACTGCATATTTAGCCGGCTATCTGCATATCGGTTCGGCGACAGTTCTGAGGCGGTATTAATGCAGGTACCACATGAAGACAGCTGCGCTTAGGGCTAGGGTACAACGCACTAGAGCTGCAAGCTAAATCCATACAATACCTACTACTAATGTTATAAATGCGAAAGTATGTCTCTGTTAATTTTTCACGTTTAAATCGCTTAAAAAAAAATTCTGTCAAATTTGGTATAGAGATAGTTTGAGTCCCAGGTTTATGTCCTTTATATTATAGTTTTTATTCCCGATATCATCCCTTAAAAGGGGAGTAGAAATTTGTAAGGGGAATCAATTAATTCCATGCTGACAAAGTCGCGTGCAATAGCTAGTTATAAATATGCGAGAAATCTATTAAACTACGGCAAAAAGTAAGTTTTAAGCGCGCTAGGTGAAATTCTTCTAATTGGAGGGTTTAGACCATAGATTTAGGATGTACAAGATACACAATGACGGCTCGGAGACATGACCAAAATAAATTTAAACATGTGTTGGTTGACGTCTATGTGTGGGTTAAAAATAGTGTTGTCAAAGACGCACTTTTACATTATCGACTGATTCAGTTGTATACCTACTAATAGTATAGGTATTTAAAACACTTTTTTAAACTTTTGATTAATTTTTGGCATTGATGAAATCAGCAGTTGTTTATATTAGGTAAATCGGAATTAAACGGTAAGAAATCGCATTCTAAACAGTTCTATAAACAATGAGATGGTAAAATGTATTCCTCGTATATTCAGCGTGTAAAAAATGAAAAAAATAGAAATATGTTCTATGATTTATACCTATAAGACAAAAAGACATGACTTTTGCTTTGACTGATGGAATGAAATGAAACAAATAATATATTAGCAACTTTTAATTTGGTGACATTTAGTTATTTAAAAATAATATGTAGTGCAACATTTTTTTTGTTGTTGTCATTTGTCGTCAAAATGTTTGCTGCAGATAGTAGAGTTCTTACTGGGAGTCCAATCTAGTCTGTCTATATCTCCGCATCCACTTTTTACACAATGCTGGGTTGCTTGGAAACCTAGAAAAATTATCAGTTACTTAACTAACAAATTTACGGAGATAATGAGTTCCCAATGTGAATATAATTATATTTCAACATAACTTGGCTAAATAACTTTATATTCATGTCATGATGTCGCTAAAAGACGATTAAGTTTTTATCGATACTCGTGACGTCACCGCTTTGTCAAGCACTAGCGTAACCAAACTATTTACTATTTTACACAATATTTTCCCCAATTCTGATTATAATCACGATGTATACTTAGAAAGATCAATTATAATCAATATACTATTGTAAACATATTTTTCTAAACCGATTACTAGCAACAATTTGACAAAATATGGTTCGAAAAAATCTAATGATAAAATCGTATTTACCTGTGAAAAGTGTATTTATTCGAATTATTCCGTCGTGTAACCTCACAATTGCGTACAGAACAAGTCACCTTAATTACACATTTAATATTCTCGATTATAATCCAAGGTTTAATACATAAATTCACGAATTTCACTGCGACGTAGAATAGACCTGGACGCTAAGGCCTCTTACTCGCAAAAACATTGACATATAGGTACTTCATTCGCTGTCTCTTTTTCTCTCGGGCGGTTTGCATTTCAGCAGGACTTCTCGCTCCCACGCTTTATGTATCTTTAGCGTAGTCAACAAATTCTAAATCTATGGTTTAGACGCATATTTGACGAGCACACATTTGATTAAAAATCATTTTCTTTTTAATATTAAATGTAGTCAGTCCAGGATTTCTTAGCCAACCCTTTTTTAATATATTTTCTAATATACTAAATCTATTATGAAATATGTTTCATTCTATTATCAGCTCAGAGAAGGTCGATTTATGTTCGGATCTTAGACTATTATTATCCCGGAACCAGACCAGCTGTATTCATTACAAGCTGAATGTTTGTTAGCGCTTTTAATTGCGATGTTTAATTCTTACCAGTTAAATCGAATGCCTGACTGACATAGACAACTCGTGTAATTGCAGGAGACGGACATTGAGAAATTAAAAAAAAGTTTAGACAGTTTTAATGGATTGCGATACTTCAGACAGCTTACAATTATTTTACACAGCTTTTGAATTCAAAGTTTTGTACGTGTCAGGGTTTGAACTAACATTTCTCGCTTGAGGTTCTTTCCACTGAGATAGACAGATAACGACAGATGTCAATATGTCATTTCAACATGAGGCTTTACGGCCAGAAAAATCAAACAATGCTACATAGCTACAATGCTCTGATTTCAAAGTATTATTCAGCATCAATAAAAATACACTAACACTCTCAAACCCCAAATTAATACATACCAGCATTATTATTAATTGATTTTTTTTGTCAAAGGTCGACCCCTCTATTGCAAAAAAGTCAAGTCAGAGTCAAATAGCTGAATAAAGGCACATCCTTATTTTTGGAAACAAAGAAAAACAGTCGCTAGTGACGTCAGCAATCTTTTTACAAGAACCTTATCCCAGAGCACTCAATGCAAGCTAGTTAATTATACAACAACAGTCCAGTAATGTTTGTAAAACGTCATCGCGGCGAGTGTATCGGCGCATGCGCAAGTCATCTAATTGTTGCCCAATGCAAACCACTAATTGTGCTCGGAATAGCCCCGTGAGATCATCGCGCCACCATCTCAGGACTTAGGGCTGGCATCGGTACTGCCTGCTGACACAAGTTGCCATGGGTTCGACGATTTGGTTTTATGTGGATGTTGAAAGAAAGAAAAAAGTAAAATAAAATTAAAAGAGTTAATGAAGATACCTACTATGTCCTTTGCTTAGCATGTAGGTAATCAAGTTTTATTTTTGGCTGAATGCGGTTAAAGGGGCCTGCTGTCCCTTTGACTGTCTACCCCTTCGCGGATTATGGGCGTGATGTTATGTATGTATGTATGTATGTAATCGAATGATGATGAATTTTGATAAAATGATGTTGCGTATGTTATAGGTGTAAGCGACGGGCTAGCCACTTAATACTACTTTCACAGTTTTTCATTTAATTTTATCTCTGACTTAAAGCTACGAACAGCTGCGGAGCTGCAATCTTGTAGCTTTAAGCCAAAGACTCAATGTTAGCCTTTCTATTATTATGAAATGATGGTACATTTCTAGACTTATCAGTTTTGGTGGTGCACTGAGTCAGTCAGGACAAACGATGTTACAAAGATTAAACTACCAAATCTCAAATCATCTTAAACGGACCACGATCACAATAATCTGACATAAGTGTCACAAGTGTCTTATAACGATGAAACTTTACATGAATTCCTTTTCGTATACAAATATAGCTTACATTCGGTGTTCTAAACGATATTCTCAACAGTAAACTCAAGCCATCCCTGTCGCAGAGACATTCAGAACTCATTACGTGGCGTCACCATTCCTCTATTCTATTGAATGCTGATGACTTTCCTCCGACAAACGACCCGCCATTGTTGCCTTCACAAACTTGAGAAACGTGAATCTATTAACTGATGGTGTCTTAGAACGTGTTGTTGGCGAAATGTCCCCGCTTCAATGGTGGCTTTTGACATTAAAGCTTTAAACTGATAAATACCAAATATCAGACTATATCACATACATTGATCTGACTCCGAGATAAGTAGCTTAAGCACTTGTGTTACGGATATCAGAATAAACAGTGGTATTACAAATATATACTTACATACATACATACATAACATCACGTCCATAATCTCCTCCTCTCGTCTCTCCTCCTCGAAGGGGTAGGCAGAGTCAATGGGGCAGCAGGAATCTTTAACCACATTGAGCCAAAAACGAAATTGGGCTGTTACCGAATGAGCCATCGAGCCAGTCAACGATAGTTAATCAAAATGTTAAATAAAAGGAGTTTCCATGGACACCTTCCATCTCCATCGCATCGTAGACCAGCTGTATCCTAGTAAGTTGATTACTAAGGCAGGTACTTAGTTCAACGGACGTTAATAAGTCGTCCAAGAATCGAATGCAAATCTCGAGACGAACTTGGAAACGGTATTCAAAATAAGCCATGAGGCCTAAGAATGGGGTATGCACAATTTTTTTTTCACAATCTACGACAATCGGAATTTTATAAAAATAAAATCGAATTAAAACTACACGCAAAGAGGATTGCATTATAAAATCTGTACAGAGGTCTTATTCTTTTAAAACAGTCTCATTTCACAGATCACAGGCCAGGTGGTGTGTGACGTAATGTGTTGTTTTTTGCATAACAAAATATTCCATTAAAAAGCAATATCTCTCGATTGAAAGACGCGCGAGTTTATTGCACAGCGGGCTGTCGTCATGAAATCTATCTTGACGTATCAATCACTCGCATTGTCTCCGCCGCCGACTTTCATCGTGCGCCCGCGCATATCAATCATGTTCGGTTTCTGCATAATAACAGTATTAATGTCAAGTTTATTTGGACTCTTTGCGCTGTTTTGTCTGGTAAGCTTCGGTGTGATTCGAAATAAAATATGTAAAACGCAAGAATCTCACATTTAAAGGTTCCTAAGTAGAGGAGTCATAATTAGTTTCTTGCCGGATTCTTCTCGGTAGATACAACATTCCGAACCGGTGGTAGAATCATATGCTGTGGCTGTGGCTTTACCTGTATATGACGATATAGAAGTGTTTTCTTGAAACCTATAAAAAAAAGAATATTTTGACTTTGACTTTGATTATTTGCCGAAGTGTTCTTTCGCTAATTCATGCTATGACAGAGATATTTTTGACTTTATCTTCGTGGAAGTAAAGTTAGCTACATATATCTCAGTGTTGCACATGAGTAATCGTTTATCACAGTGTAAGACTCATCTTTTCAGCTCACACGGCAAATTGAGTATTTATTATTTTTAAATATCGTACATCCATTCTCATTTTCTCAACCTCTTGACCATGATTGAGATTAAGAAATATATGTCACTTTCCTTCTTACCTACTGAGGATTCACTTATTTTTGGCAGTATCTGTAATATCATAAGCTCTGTCCTCAAATTTCCCAACGTACGGCCGTGAGTCACACAATCCACTCCTGCGCATCGTGAGCGGCGCGTGACGACGCTCGCCGCGTCCGCGCAGCCTCGAGTTAAATGTTTTTCCCAAACTCGTCATTAGCGGTGAACGTGGCCCAAGTGATGGTATTCGAAGGTTACAGGCGATCGCTGCAGTAATTACTATATTACACTTAGTTTGAGACTTTAGGTACATATATAAGTTCCTTTTTGGCCTTAAGTCAAATTTGAAGGAGAGCAGTTTCATTAGTGCCGTTTAACGTCACACTAATACCTAGTATATTCCTAGTGATTGCTAACTTACCAAATTAAACAGAGAATGGTCTGGGAATAGAACTCTGTAATGAAATTTATGTATCCGTATATACATAAACTTTATTTACGCCACTCAAATTAACATTGAAAATGTAAAATATTAAAAAACTATATACATATTTACGAAAAAGGGTAGTTGTCCGCTTCGCCGATCAAGGTACCCAGAATACTGGGAGCGTTGCCCCTTTGAATTGCCTAAATTAAATTTACTCTATAATTCTCATTTTAAAAACAAAATGAATTTATTGATGTATCGTCTTCTATAGCAAGAGTAGCATTACTACCAGGCAAGTTCAAAGCTTTTGTTATGTGTAGTTTAACTAAGTATTCGATTTGTAAAAAGTAAGTTCCTCATAAATATAGTTGTGTAATTTTTGGAATTGTTAAAGATAAACCGACAAACATGAATATTTTGTACACATATAAGTTGTAACACATTTATCTTACGAATGATGGCAAATACCATTTTAAAAATAAACTTCTTAATAGATGTACCTTTCTAACAGTATCTTAGAAAGATATTGACGAATTTATATATCTTGCCAATCTCGCTGGCGCGCATTTGGCTAAGCACCCTGTTTATATTGCTGTTCAATTTTCAACTTTAAACATCGATAAAAAGCATTACAAATGTCTGCTATATCTTTGAGCATTTCTCCGCCTATCAAAGTCCTTGTACCTTGCACCACGCGCTAAAATTTGGTCAAAAGGCGCGTTTTTACCGCTGTAACGAGGCAGTGTATCAAATTTGATACATCGCATTCCCCACGCATTCCGCGCCACAAATGACCGCCATTATCTATATAGATGATATCTGGCTCTCTACCGCTCTTATTGGACGTTTTTCTCTAAGAAAGTTATGGATCTGATTTGATACGTCACAGTCTGTGTGACTCAGTGCGATGATTTTTTGATAGGAAAGTTATTCCCATTTCCTGGTGATGATATGAGTACTTCTATGATCTACTTACTTACATGTTAAGTGTACATCGTCAAATTTTTTAGTAGTTAAAGAACTACATTCAGCAATAAAAAAAATTGCCAATTTTGCCAAATTTGCAGAGCCAAAGGGGCCTGCTGCCCCTTTGGGTCTGCTTACCCCTTCGGGGATTATGGGCGTGATGTTATACATGTATGTATGTATCATCATAATCATGAGTGTTAAAATTTATGTATTTATGTTGTAGTAGCTTAAGCAATAAACATAGGTCTGAAGAATCGTATGATGCTCTTCTTTCACAGTAACTTGGGAGATATGGCTGGATATCTTCCTAGTATTTTCAATTCGCCGGCACTGTAAAAGGCTTATCAGTCATCATTCATGTGATTAGCAAGAAATTGAATAAGTGGCTTTTTATGATCGTGTTTTGTAAAAAATGCTATAGATCATCTTACTAGCGTTATGTCCCGTGTTTAGACGGGGGCTTAGACTATGATCCAGGATTTAGCGAGTCTGGTAATTACATTAAAGCGACTGCCGATCTGACCTTCGTAACCCTAAGATAGGGGAACCAGACAATTTTTGGATCATGGTTACAAATCTAAAGTTATTTGAATTTGCAGGTTTAATCACGATGTTTTTCCTCACCGTCGAGCTAGTGGTACAAATACGTACAACGATTTGAAAAATCCAGAGGTACGTGCCCGGGTTTAAACTCATTGGTTAAGAGGCGCGTGTCCTTACCATTGAGCTACCACCGCTCTAAAAAAAAAATGCTACAGATATGAGAACATTTTAAAATTGTAATTGCCAGGCTAGCTCTTTTACCAGCTTAAAGGAACAGAACGATTATCCTACAACTTTTACGGATAAATAGGGGTCCAGGGAGATCCAAGTCGAAACTGATACAAATGCGAATTTAAGATTCGCTTATAGCTGGTCACAGATATACAAAGAAGGTGATGGTAATTTATTTACACACGTCCTAATGTGTCTCTTAATGTACAGCTCTGTAGTAAAAAATACCGTTTCGCAACTCTGTCAACAGATGGCGCTGCGTGTATTTTAGATCGCGCAAGCGAAACATTTCTCCGGAGCTATATATAGTCTTAAGGTGTTAAAAAAAAAAAAAAATGTCAATTAGAACTATCCAATAAACCCGTGTGTGCTTATATTTGGGTTATAATTTTAAATAGTACATCGGGTCGCAACCCGATGTACTATTTAAAATTAAGGCCGCAGCCTTAGTTAACCAGGCGGTTATATTCATTCACTAAACACGGAGAAAATAGTTATGTGCTTTTATTTGTTACCCATATAGCAAACAATAATGAACATAATTGCCTCATATTCTCATGGCAGATTCCTTTCAATTTACTTACATACGTACATAACATCACGCCCGTGATCCCTGAAAGGATAGGCAGACTCAAAGGGACAACAAGCCCTTTTAACCACATCCAGCCAAATATAAAACAGGGCTGGGCTAGATGGAAAATTGAGAAAAAGAAGTGATAAGCCAGCTCGTCGCCTACACAACACACTTAAGTCCGGATATACCTTAAGTTACTTTTTACGATATGCTAGGCGAGGAACACAGTTGGCACATTCTTTTTAATTTAAGTCGTGTTAATTTCTTTCGTTCAATTTACGCTGTATACATTTTAGTACTCAATGATAGTTTTCTCACAGACATTTAGACGTATCTAAACGTTCAGCATTATTCCTCTAAGATCTTTTAACATCTAAACGCCAGCATTAAGTAAATTACCTAGAAGTATCCGTAACGAACGCCTCTCAGTTTCCCAACCCGCGGCCGCCGGCGGGATAAAAACTGTCGAGCGAACCCTTGAGCGCGCGTCACCAACGAGATGCCAATAAATCATTGCGCCCGCCGCCGCCCGCCCCTTGATTTAATATTGTCATAATAATAAAAACGCGCGTTAACGCACGGGAACACACACCAAGGTGCTCACGTACAGAGCCGACACTTCACTTAACCGGGAATGTGCAGTAGTCATCTCTATAACATAACGATTTGTATAAATATGAAGAAGCAAAGAGAATTCCTATTGTATATTTTTTAAAGAGAAAATACATTTTTTTACAGAATTCCTTGTCCTTTGGGCGGAGTTAATTATAGAATGGCTAGTATGAATATGTTTTACAAAACACAAATTTTCTTTATATTGACCAAAAGGAATCTATATATGCAAATATGAACTAAAAGTCTTTTTGAATAAGTGATTATATCAATTGCAGCGTTAGTATATATTTTAATGACATGTTTTATAATTGTATAATCTCTGATTATCATCAGAACAGTAAAGATATATTTTCTAATATAAAATTTAAAAAACAAAACTTTTAAAACGTTCTTAACCGTCAAAATATTAAATACTTATTTTTTTTAAATAAAACACTGCAAGTATGTAGTTGCAAAGAACACCGCTCCAAGAAAGCAACTTGCAACCCTGTTCTTGTCAAACCACTCGGGTAATAATCTATGCCCGCAATCCGCCGTCTACACGTTTTATAGCTGATGACCTTTTTTGCCCCACTTCGGCAAAGCTTTTGACACCTGCGTGATAGCTACTTTAATTTGCCCCGAGGTGGTTAATGTGGTTGAAACATCAATAACACTTAGTGTCGCCGCGGCGGTCTTTTCGACCAGGTAGCAGTAATTAAGGGTTAAAATTGATACGTTAAAGAATCGCATTGGGCAGAAAGGTGAAAGCGCCCCTTTACAGCTGATTTCAATTTAGATTTATGGATAGCTTAATTATAATGTTCGTAGTTCCTCTATTTTGAGTCGGACCGGGAATTATACTTGTCATAATAGAATGATCATAAATTTAAACCTTCTACGCTCATTCTATTTCTATTAAATGGACTAGTCACTCGCTCGGACTTTGCTCGGTTAACAGAGGATGTACCTATGAAGATTTTCCCCAGTGAAATCTCATCACCCTAGCGTTATGTCCCGTGCTTAGACGGGGTCCGCTTAGACCATGACCCAGGAATTAGCGAGTCTGATAATACATTGAAGCGACTACCGATCTGACCTTCGTAACCCTAAGATAGGGGAGCCAGACAATTTTTCGATCATGGTTACAAATCCAAAGTTGTTTGAATTTGCAGGTTTCATCACGATGTTTTCCTCACCGTCGAGCTAGTGGTATAAATACGTACATAGACTTGAAAAATCCAGAGGTACGTGGCCGGGTTTGAACCCGCACTCCTCGGTTAAGAGGTGCGTGTCCTTACCATTGAGCTACCACCGCTCGATCCAGTGATTCCCCAGTGAAAACGTGTGAAAATCAGTTAAAGATAAAGATATTTATTCACAGAAACAAAGTAATTACAGAAGTTGTAAGAATAGGTACATGGTTCGTCTTATCTCACCAGCTCAGCTGGCATGTGAATTTTTGTCAACTTTGATTTTGATTTTGATCCTAATGATACAGTTTAATATTTAGTTAAGTATGTACCTTTAGAGTTTGTCGAATTCAAACAGACGGGATGAGGCGGCAGGACAAGATTTGATCGTTTATTTGTTTGCTTACACTGAATAGGCTCCGAAACTACAGGACCTATTAGAAAAAAACACCAGTTATAAACTATTTTATACTATTTTTGTTATTTTACCGATTGTCAAAATCGGAAAAAAGTTGTGACCGGACATACATATTTTGCTGCATTTTGACGATCTATGATCTGTATGTCTCTAGGTTTTTTCATTATTACTACTTCATATACATAACGACTAGCAGCGCCGCAGTTTCACCCGCGCAGCTCCCGTTGCCGTGGGGACACGGGGATAAAATGCCTATGTTACTCGCTGATAAAGTAGTTTTTCATTGGTGAAAAAATATTTCACATCAATCCACTAGTTTTGGAGCCTATTCAATTAAAACAAACAACAATCAAATGTGTCTTCTTTATAATATTAGTATGACTACATACACATGGCCCATACATTTGAAAAATTTTTTCTTCAATGGAAAGGTATTTTATCAGCGAGTAACATAGCCTATTTTTATCTCCGTATTCCCACGGGAACAGAAACTACGCGGGTGAAAACGCAGGGCGCTGCTAGTATGTAATATTCCAATTACAATGACAGTCTCTACAAATTAAAACTTTTGAAATATGTTTTTTACGTTAATCTCGCTACGGCCAATACCTTTATTCCAAAGCTACAAACTGAATACTGAAAACAATGCACGCTATCATCTCCAAAGAGCCGCGATGGGCTCTCAAACGGCACCTAAACAGTTCAACTGAGACTTTCAGTGCCAATGTTTCAATCAGCACCAAACCCGCTTAATAATCCCCATTGTCGGCGCAAACGAAGCATTGTGAAGTTGACAGTACAGGGTGTTCTCCTTAATAGAGTGCCTAGGAGCGGAGTTAATTTTCCACGCTGCGTGTATTGCGAAAGCCGTAAAGAAAACATATGGACGCGGACATATGACCTCGCTTTGATGATAGCTGCAAGCTAGAAGCGGAGAGCGGACGCAATTAAAGTTTAGTTCAATCAGTACAAATAAATAAAAAATATAATAAATAAATAAATATTACACTTTATCACATACATGTATCTGACTCCGAGGTAAGTAGCTTAAGCACTTGTGTTACGGATATCAGAAAAAACAGTGGTATTACAAATATTTATTTAAATATTCAATATTAACACCCATACACAGAACAAACACAAGCATTCATCATACGAATGTTTGTCCTGGGTGGGGATCGAACCCACAACTCTTGGCGCATGTGGCAGGGTCACTACCGAATTAGCCATCGAGCCAGTCGAAACACAAAGCTTTATTAGGATAAATATTTCCAGTTGCCCGTTGCTAGTCAGCTTTTACCGTAATACAGTAAAAACCGACAACACACATAACCAACGGTACAATTGTTTTCTCCAGAATTGTTAGTTCGAACTGATAACTATCGGATGTGAAGCGAATGTACTAAACTTTAGCTGCCAATGTTGTTATATTAGCTAATATAATATGGACAGTAATATAAAAACAGCTATTTCAAAAAGAAGAATTACTAGGAAAAGCTAAAAAAAAAAGTTATGGGTTTATAACCAACATCAATATGATTTCTAGGGTATATCGAATTCAGTTTCTACATCGTTATACTGAAGTAGCTGTGCTTGTCCATTATTAAATTGAAAACCACAGTTACTCCAGTAGAAAACGTTGGCTATGTGGGTCTAAAATGTACCAACACTATTCTCGTAACAAGCGGTTCATGAAATATTGGGCATTGGGATTGATTTGACAGGTGACGCGTTAGCTAGTTATCACTTCTTTTAAATAATTTTCATCTAACCCAACTTAATTCTATTGTTGCAGGTACTTATTCTTGTCCAAGGTACTTGTTTCTTGGAGTCCGAATGCCCCTTTGGGGATTACGAGCGTAGCGATAAGTATGTATGAAAGCTTATGTATTCATGTGAATATCCTTTTTCTTAGAAAAATTAAAAGTTCTGTCAAGAAAAAATATATTGTAAAACAAGACCTATTGATGGTGGAAAATACTACGATATAAGGAAACATTTAGGCCCGTTATTTCTCTCAACTTGGGCCACACCCGAGCGGCGGGCGGCGTGTTTGATGTCGGTCACAGCAAATGAGCCTAGCCGCTGTCCATCGACATGTGACTTCCCCCGGCTTTCGTTGCCTCTGATGTCTGTCGTCGCGGCGAATTGACTACTAATTATTTTGAACTTTTTACCGCTTGCAATCAACGAAGTGGACTGGTAAGGCCCGTGTGGGCATGTGCTACCAGTAATTGAAGTGGGCGGACGAATTGCTGATTTTCAACGTCTTGATATTTTGATGGTCTTGGTAGAGGTGGATCGGATGTTTTACCGCTATGGAAGGATCTTGCTTCGATTGTAGGATAGCAAATTTCAGATTCAGGTGTTTCAGCGACATGGAAGGTCCTAGGTTTTGATTGTCGGGTGGTTAAAGTTAGAAACCGCTCACAGTCGTAATTTGTTGTTGGCACCTCTCTTGACTGACGTTTCTATCTAAGATTGGATAATTTTAGTTGGAGATTAGATGTTTGAATTTGTTATATTATTATAAAAAAATACATAACATCAGACCCATAATCCCCGAAGGGGTAGGCAGAGTCAAAGGGGCAGCAGTCTAAAAATATAATGAGAAAACCACAATGTTTCGTTGTTGAAAATAATGTAATGTAATTAAAACTATAGAGCATCACCTTCCTAGCGTGCTTAGATGGGGTCCGCTTAGACCATGATCCAGGATGTAGCGAGTCTGAAAATTACATTGAAGCGACTGCCAATCTGACCTTCGTAAGCCTAAGATAGGGGAACCAGACAATTTTTGGATCATGATTACAAATCTAAAGTTATCGAGCTAGTGGTATAAATACGTACTTACATAGATTTAAAAAATCCAGAGGTAGGTGGCCGGGTTTGAACCCGCACTCCTCGGTTAAGAGGCGCGTGTCCTTACCATTGAGCTACCACCGCTCATACCATAATTAAAACTATAGAGCATGGATATATTATCCCACCTAGTTGACAAACTATGAGCTATAACAACTTGTTGATGGAGAGCGGAAATGATATGACAAAGCCTGTTTTATTTATTAGCCGTTCCGTTTAAGGAGATAGCTAATTTATTTATGTTATGTTCTCTCGTTAATTAACTAGGCCTCATATTTTTTAAAGTTCACTATTAAACTCTCATAATTATGTTGATAATTAGCAAAAATGTATTTCCTTTTATATCTATATATGATAATAATGTATTCATTGCTTAATATGTAGATACAAGTATGAATACATTGTTGAATGTATAGTTGTATATGTGATAACTGTGAATATAGATGATCAAAACTACAATTAGTTAGTTTTGAACTCCATCGTTTTTTTTTTACTTTAAATAATATATTTTTCGACGTTTTGTTTTGTATTTTTTATATTTTCATACTGAATACATACATGTGAAAGTAAATTTTATTTTAAGAAATAAACTTGACCCCTAAATGATGACAATGTTCGAAGCACAAAGATAACCTCCCACTAACCCTCAACAAAACGAAGAAAAATGTCCCATTGCCTGTTACCGATGAATCTCACCTCACACAATACTCTCCCGCTTTGATTTCTCGTCCAATTAACAAGAAAAACAGCAGGCGATTATCCGGGAACAACGAATTTGACGCATTATTACTATTTAGCCCGGAATAATATCGCTCTATAGTTTTCTTCCACCCTATTTCCCCAAGAACCTACACTAATAACACTAGTCAAAGCAATTTCAAGCTTGTACGTATGTGTTTAGGTTAAAAGTTGTATGAACGTTTAGTTGGTGGTTCAGTTGTTAAGCACCAGAGTACCAGGAGAGCATAAGCTATAGGAAGCTTATTAGAAACGCGTGAGAATGGAGGTGTGCGTTTGACAAACTCTGATGGCAGTGACCGAGTCCTTTGTGCCGTGTCGCGTCGGGGTGCCGGACAAATTGTGTCTCCTCCATCACACGGCCCGATTTATTGTGTTGTCCTGGTGTATGGAGGTCATCTAGAGGTAAGCACCTCTAGATGGCCTCCATACACCAGTTATCAAAAAATTCTCAGCTAATAACATCATGCGGTGTAGGAAATCAAACATGCTTTTGGCTTTACCCAAAAAAAGGCTACGATGTTCAAATGTTTTCAATAGTTTTAAATACCGGTGTTAGCGTCTTAAGAAAATCTGGGACAATTTAACATTTCAATCGTGTAATAAAGAAACGTCTTTTTTATGAATTTAGATTGCTTGTGTTAAGTTGAGAAATACGAGAACTGGAAGTCAAAATTAACCTAAATTTAGTATTCTTTTTTTAAAAGCGGATTTACGGTACTAATTATCACGAGATTTAGATATATGTACATAAGTATTTAAAAACATTCCTTCGAAGTCGCGCAACGCGAAGGTTGACCCCGCCGAATCAACCTACACAGTATCCAATAATAAAGTCATTAAAATGTTTTCGCCCCGATTGCCCTGACATGTACACCTTACTCCCAAAAAAGTTAAACAAACAATTAGGAGCGTCTCAAACCGCCGACTCATCGCTCCAAATGATTTCCATCGAAGCGAAGCAAAAAATAATTCGCATCTGACCTTACCCGGCGTCTGTTGTGATCCGTGATTGAATTACTCAGGGCTTGTGGATTGGTTACTTCAATTACAAAGAGGTCGTCATCGTCGTCATCAATATCATTATCATCTTGTTCTCCATTCGTGCTGAAGGGTGAGACTTCACTTTTGCTTGCACTGCCTGTATCATTGTTGTGTAGGCGATGTGTCATGCCTAGTCAAAACCGCTTCGGCGCATACAAGAATTAATCTTTATCCGCTCATCACTCTCAATAAATCAATTAGTGAGGTCTACATGACTTTTTTTTTAACTTTTAGATTACTACATATCCTATATCATTCGCTATGATCCTATATTCGGTTGATCTAGTTATAAAACTGCTGCTATAATCTGATCTTTGTAAAGTTTAAAATAAGGAAGTCAGAAAATCTAAATCAGAGTTACACATCTATATTTACTTGAATGTGCAACGAAATTTTATTTAAAATTTACGCGCATTTGATCTGACCTGTGACATATTAATGTTGAGTGCTCATATATGAAATGGAGTATTTAAAAAGTTTTTAAAAAGTGGCACTACTCTAAAGGCCACCTCACACGCTTTGTCAATAACGCTAAGTTGTTAACGCAGGTCCCACTCGACGGCGGCCCCTCGCGTATTGTCTTAGCGCTCGCATAATGGAGCGATGTCCTTTTAATGCCACTGCGCTTTCCCCGTCAGCTGTTTGTTGGTAAATTGTTGGCGCTTAGTTAAGTTGCGCCGTGAGTGGAGGGCTTTGCGTTAGGGAAATTTGTCATGTAAACACGTTTATTTGTGGAGATAATGGCGACGCGAACTTTGGGGTGCCTTAAAAGGGACGTTTTACAATATTTGACGTATAAACAAAAGGCATTTAGAATTGTGCAAGTATAAGGATTAATATTTCAAAAAATATTATAATTCGCCAACAGTTATTCCTTATCTGTTCTAGTTTCCCAAATAAAGACAAATTAATAATACAAATTAAACATGTCTACTTTATATTTTTAGTCTTTGTGTTATCAGTCTGTACATACTTACGTAGTGGGCTAAATACATACGTCATTTGTTTTCTTTACATTACATTGGTGAGTCAGTTAGTTAGTAAAGTATACTACTATTACTATTTATTGTCCTTTTTAAAAATATTTAGGCCATATGTTAAACTAACTGAAGGTAATTTTTTATCATTGACATGTTAATAGGGAATGTAATTAATATTAGGTATTAGATAAGAATTAACTAGAGTAAAATAAAGTGTATAAGTAATAGAAAACCTACATTTAGTAGTCAATCAATAATAGGTCGCATTATGCTACATATATTTATTGATTGTGTGCCTGTCCACACATACAATAAACACAAAGTTATGCACCATTCGGACTAGTATTAAAGACTTAAGTAATGGTTCTTAAAGCAAATAAGTACAGAAAATTCAAATTCGACAATGTTTTGTCAGATTGGATGGTTCCAATTTTCTTCAGCTCAAAACCAGCACTTCGGCGATCAACACCCACTGGGCTTCCACTAGTTGAAATACCAACTAAGCAGTATTCAAATTATTCAATATAAACGTTCCCACCGACATATTGCGGTCAGCCAAGATCCTTATTTGCCCATAGAAAATACAAGTCAATCATAGCAATTCACGACAACACTCGTTCAAACACTAATCCATAATCCGCGACAAAGTACCCGAGGATTTGTTCGCGCACGCCAAACAAGGGTTGCGGCCCTGTACCGTGAGAGGGAGGCATAACAATATCTAACAATATTCCTATTTCTATCTTCTTCATAATATAAGCGAGTGATAGAGAGGGGAAAGTGGAATGGAGCAGTGGTGATACTTTTTGGTAAAGTGTGAGATTTCGTGGTGAGAGTAGTGAGGGTTCCGCATAGTCGGAGGACACCGGTTTAATCGATTTTTTCTACTTATCAAAGGAGATTTGTGTCAGTGGTGCCCGTTGTTGATTCTGTCTGGCTAATGGCACTTCTGGGGAATTACATTGCTGCGTGATTTCTGGGTTCCGGGATTGTAGCGGTTGTAATAAGTGTCACTTCAGTCAGAACTTTAGAACGACATAACTATCAGAAAATTATGAAGTTTTCTTTAAACAGAATCAAATGTGAATGATTCAGTAGGTGCTAGCTCATCCTGCCTGCGTGATAATCTGTCTGTTATAGAGTGTCAGGATGTTTTGAAGGATCTATCAATTACATTTGCATTATCTATGTTTCACATAAAGTTCAAAATATTATTTGCATAAAACACAATTACAAATATACATAGATTGTTCTTAAATATTCAAACATTTAATATATCTAACAAAAAATATATATATACATATTATACAAGCTCGTAAATTGCAGAGATCGTGACAAAAATCCGACCGCTTTATACCCCAATAAAGAGTGCGTCCCGCAAACGCATAAAGGGTCTAATGAACAATCGCCTCGTATTATTTTAGTGTCGTGTCACATTTCAGCGTAAGTACGAATATCTCCTCACATTAGCCCAGGCCGTTCCGATATCACGTTCCGCGTTCACATGATTCTTTATTCCTTTGCCTGAATTTGAATTAAAAAAAAAACAACTGGCGACGACTGATCCCACGTCTTTTGACAGCACAATGGTGGACGGGAAGATAAATAAAATAATTAGTACGAGTGTTGAATCGTTTAATATTACCAACAATAATTGATATTTGAATAGGATTTATTTAGCGAGGCGTGTGGGTTAAGTTATAAATAAATTAACTAAGCGAATTATCGATATATTAACATAATATGCTAAGTCATAGATATTTGAGGTAGGTATCAAAAAGGCTTAAAGAAATGTGACAGCTGTGTCTAGAATGTTATAGAACATTAACAGATAAGTAGTAGGTAACCAGCTAAAGCTACTTAGGTACTAATACATAACAATAATGAATACCTCATTATCCTATCACAAGTTTAAGTGGATATTTATACGTATTATCTGCTTAATTGTACCTGTACAAACCGGGTATCTAATACAACTATAGATATATATAATTTTTTCAGGTGAAATCGTAACTGGGTTTCAAATTAATTTTTCGGGTAAAATTGCAACTGGGGAATAACGCAACTAGGGTGAACCTACGGCTTAATAAACTCTCCTTTTTAAACAATATGTTCTGGAAAAATAAAGATAACCATATTTGAACATATGTTAACATCAACATTTTCATTCAACACAAGTACATTTCCACTGAGAATAACCGAATGATTTGGTTTTTTGACTGTAAAGTAAAATAAGATGGTATCGTTTTACAGTCAAAACAAAACGTTAATGTCAACGTATTTTCAAATACTGTTTTCTTTATTTTTCCACTACGTATTATTACCTACATATCTAAACTTTACTGAGTCTTTTCTTTATACCTATCAATTGGGATGATAACTGGTTTAAAAAAAAAACTATAATAATTATATTTAGTCCGTCAGTTAGATTATACAAAAATACTAGACACATATTTTTCGCTTTATCAAATTAACAACATATTACAAAGATAAAGAGCATCAAAGTTTTGGAGAGGCTTACAACGTCACTAATTAAGTAAAAAAAATACGAAAGCGTGACATCACGCGCAACTTGAATGCATTGTATCTTCATCAATGTTTGTTTGACAAATAAATAAAAAAATAAGTGTTCAATATTTTTTTATAATCTAACTGTAGGACTAAACATAATTTTTTAGTCACCTTGCCTATTACTATCTAAGGTAAGTAACATTTTATGAATTTAGTAATATAATCGCCATCCCAGTAAATAAATCACACTCATAGTTTTAGTACAAAAATATTCACAGCCGAACTACCTGACTTTGATAACTGCTCGTCCCTTAGGCCACACAGTCCAGCGACCAGCAATAATTGATATTTGAATAGCTTTCGCTGCACTAACAAGACGGCTATCAAATATCATTCAACAGCCCGGTTAGAACTCGAGCGATTATCTTGATAAATTCCCTCTTACAATTAGATTTTTTCGTTTTTTTACTCTGGATTTAAGGAGGTGGGTCGTTTGTACTAAATAATGTTTTGTCACTTCCTGTGACTGCTTATTACGGCTGTCTAGTTTTACTCTTTCTTTCTTTTTTCTTTTTTTGTCTTTTTCGTATTACTTTTAGAGCCAGATTTGAGTATAATAAAAAAAAAATGAATAATTCTTCAGACTGACACACCAATTCCCTAGGCCCAAACTAAGCTTATGCTTGTTCTATGGATGGATACTAGGTGAACGGATAGACATACTTAAATGCGTGTGTAAAATCGAATAGGTACAATATAATTACTTATAGTTTTAATAATCTACTAATTTTATTAATTAGTTCATAATAGAGAAGTTGGGATACTACCTAACTTTTTTATTATAAACTAAAAATACAAAATAATGTTGTACCAAATATTATGTAAAAAGATTTTCCAAGACGTAATATTGGGTTACAAGTGGACTAGTCATAGCGCTAGTATCTTATAACCTAGTCCGTTGCACGAATGCCGAAATATCAAACAAACAGTTTTCGTGTATTTTTTAAAATTCTAGTGACAATGCACCGCAAAAATTTCACAAATACATAATATTCGCCAGTGACCCCCCACACCGACCCCACACTAGCCTCACACTACGTTACCCTGTCTGAGGTCTACCAAACAAACCACTACACCAAACGAAGCCCACCAAACGAAACCAAACCGATATCAGCTCGCATCGCCGTTCCAATGACCCCCATTACGGCGCAATCAGACCGGCTAAGCACAAAAAGATGTTAATCAACCGCAACAATAGGCACGCGTATAATGCACGCACAATTAACATGTGGCGCTCACCTGTGTCCGTCTGTCTGTCGTCAGGTGAGATTAATCACGCTCGCGATTCTTGGGAATGACAGTTAATATCGGAGACGGTTTGCCATAGACGATGGGAGTTCGCGAATTGGGGTGTAGACATCATAGGCAAATAATTCCAAAGCGACTTTATTTAAAATTTGTATTGATTACAAATCATTAAATAGTGTGGCACGCAGTGCCGTGTTTAAACTATTGGAAGCCCTGGGCACATTAGGTGGAAATTCATTGTTCTATTGGTAAAAATAACACTTAATTTCCTAATGTGCCTAGGTGCAACGTTGCACTAGGGGGCTCTCTCGATCGTGGGGCTTTGGGCACGTGCCCAGTGCGAAAGAGGTACCTGGTGGCATGCCATAATGTAGAAACATTATGCTAATACCCCACAAATAAGCAGACAATTTAGCTGTAAGCTTCTTTTCATTTCTAACCTCCCCCCTCAACGTATTTAACGTGACTGCACTCACAAGAATAACGGAATTCAAATCTGAAGCTATCACTACGTAAATTCGTTTCTCCGGTATAATTTTCTTTTAAAGTGTTACGAAGATCAAAAGACTTTTTCCAGAAATTTGACTCAACAACTTCAGGAGCATTTTCCCAACAGAAATCGCCCATAAAGCTCCGTCCTAGGATGGACCTAGCAAATGATAAAAATAAAAAAGCATTGAAATTCATTAACAGGTTATGTCGGAAGTTTATATACAAACAGACCGTTCTGTATGCAAAACGTACAATGCAGTTATGTTTAATAACTCACAAAGCGCAAAACCCTCTTATGTTACATTATACTTAACCCTTTTCAAACAACAATCTGCACTCTAAATTACCAAAATTATTATCAGTGTTAGTTTTATTTTAATGTAGCTAATAAATACGTTTGATTCATACCTCATCGCTGGCACCCGCGCCTTGCGCGCGCAGCTGTCCGCGAACTTCGCTACTTTTGATTTGGTATTGAAGGCTGAATGCGCGCGCAGGTGGCGCGGGCGCACGACCGCATCCTTCTAATATAACTTATTCCATATGTATTCACTGTAATGTAATTATTGCTGTAGAATCGATTCTTTATTAGCGGGGATTGGCGGTGTTGTTGTGGAATCGCGATCGAAAGGGAACGAACTAATGTTTTTTTGTTAGTATATAGTAGGACGTATCTCTCTTGTGTCCGTGCCATCGGTGTCCTGTCTCTAAATGCAAGAACGCGGATCTTAAAAGACAATTAAAATGGAAGATTTAAGTATCTACCAACAGCTATAATTTGTCAAATCATCTTATAGTTTCTTTTCTCATGAAGTTGTCTTCAATTCATGAGACAACATTTTAAGATATTGAAAAATAAACGAAAAAAATTAAAAAATCTAGCCCATAAAATACTAGACAATTTGTTCCTCTGTCAAAGTGACTTAACAATATTAAGCTTTATTTTTTTTTAAGCTAAAATTAAAGACTAGTAATAAAGATTTGTCGTATTCACTATCCTTCACAATAGCATACCTACCACACCTAATTTAAGAATAAATTTCTAAACGTGAGTGGTCATTTCAATGTCACATGTAAACACAGAGCTTTTCCCGCACCTTTATCACATCCGACTTATAGCAAATCCCGGTGATAAGTAGGATATTGTTCTACAAAAGTAATTAGTGCTCCTCACTGAACGACTGAAATATTAACCGGCGAGAAATCGCCGCTTCAAAGTTAAGTCACGTTCATACTGATGCTAGTATTGTTATCTGTGACATTAAACGTACCAATATCACGTGTCTATGTTTAAATTAATGTACTGGTCTAGGACTTATTCCTTCAACGCGTCGCATCAACCTTTGTTCAATGATTTTTTTTTACTGACAGTAAAAAATATAAAAAAATCTCCAGACTGACACACCAATTCCCTAGTTTCAAACTAAGCTTATGCTTGTAGTATGGATACTAGGTGAACGGGTAGACATACTTAAATACGTTTATAAACATCCATGACCGAGTACAAATGTCCATGTTCATCACACGAAACATTTGCCCCTAGCGGGATTTAACCCGCGACCCTTAGTTTCGTGGCCAGGGTCTCCAACCACTTGACCAACGGGCCAGTCGAAAAAATGATTAAGAGTTTCAATTTGAATGTGAATGATCTATTAATTTGTTTAAGCAGGCGAGTACCTGACCACGTCGGTTATAATTAACCGTTTAATTTAATAAGAATTTAGTTACTTAAAATTATTCAGCTATTATTGATATTTTACATCGCCAAATGTTTAATTATCGAGTTTTGCAATGAGCATTTGCCTAAAGTTCATGAACAATAAATAAAGTACTTATTTGTTTTGATAATTTTCTAAAACCTCTATGTTTCCGTCAATTGGTTTATGATGACTGTACAACAAGAACCCAGATGTTATTACAAAACAATCCCAAATTCACTTCTCTTTTTTATTTTATCACCCACCACCGCTACCCCAGTGTGGAGGCGCCTTAAGATATTAACTTTTCATACGACCTGTCCACTCGACGGGCCTTCAACACGGATTTCTTTGAAGCTTCATCCTCCCTCCGTCTCTCTCCCTCCTACCGTCCTCCTTGAGTGCGAGAGGGACCAAAGACATCTTAACGGCGGACGCATGAAAATTGTATGTGCTAGTTGTTATACAGAGCTCTTTGTAAATAAAATTGAATATTCAGAGTGAGGTGTTGCGGAAATCACGGTTATCCCGGCTGTGGACTTAGGCCGGCCTGCGCGCATTACGTGTGCTCAAGGGGACTGCTTCAGTTGCCATCGATTTTTAACCGACTAAGTCGATGGTAAAAGGGAGTTTTTCTGGATGTGCTCATTGTCTTTAGAAATAGTAGTGAATAAATAAGCTTATAAGTGTGATCTATAATAATTGATCTATAATAAATAAGCTTATAAGTGTATTTTGACTATGTTGAAAACTAAAACCTTCCTAAAAAAGCCAGAAGAAAAGGAGTATCTTAAGAACGAAAATACAGAACAGTTACATCCTGAAAAAAAAAAGATTTAAATAAATATTTCCAACACAAGATATAGGACACCGAAAAATTTTTCAACATTTTCTAACACAACTTTATTTTTGATTACATGTGGATTATGAACCTTGTTGTTAATTGGGCCTTCCAATGGGTTATGCCTTGAAAGATCTGGCGTGGCCTGAAGATTGCGGATATACCTAATGACATATCAGACTAAATCAGATTATGCAATAAAGTTCATCCATACACTTTATTGCATGACCTGATCAAGTTTGATATAAAGTCGTTGTCACATTACCATGTCCATAGTATACAGCCAAAGAGTTCTATTGAAACTGTATTTTTCTTTGTGTTTATAATTCTGATTTCTCTGGGCCATCTAACACTTACACTACACCAAAATCATTCAGTAACATACCGTAACACCAAAGCTACCTTTCGTATGTACCTCCGTGACGGTAACGCAGGTCACTCCGCGTATTCCCATGACACGTAACGAGGACGGCGCGTCCCTCAGAGCTGCTAAATTAAATTTGCTTGACGCGGTGGAGTTGACAGCCATCGTTTTTGCAGTAGCCGTCACGACTGCGTCACTGCGAAAATATGCGCAGGAGATGCCTGAATTGAAGATTATTTGAAAATTCCAGGCGTGCAAGCAACGTGATTGTTTCTCAAATTAAACTAACTAACTAAACTTTACGCCACTTCCTAGCGGGGTAGGCAGAGAGAACCGAACGCCATATGGCACGATCGCAAAAGACTATAGATACGTCCATTTCGTAACACCACCGCTACCTTCCGTATGTACGAGTACCTCTGTAACAGTAACACAGGTATGTCAAGTCACGCTCTTACCATGACACGTAACGAGACAGCTGTTAAATTAAATTTGCCTGACGCGGTGGGGGGTGACAGCCATCGTTTTTGCAGCAGCGGTCGCGACGGCGAAAATGTGCGGAGGAGATAGCTGGAGAAGATAGCTTGTGGAGGATTTAAGGTTATTTGATAATACCCGGTGTGTAAGCAGCATGGTTGTTTTTCAAGTTAAGGGTACGTGACCGGACCTCTCCATGTTTCCAAGTTAAAAGTACATGATGACAAAGAGATATGGCGCAATGACCCCAAACCCCCCTTAGCAGACGAATAAAATAAAAATTTATGATGATTATGATGACCACCCCCCACTCGTAAAGCACATAATATGGTAAAGCTACATCTATACTCGGACTCTGTTTATGAAAGCTATACAGTACAGCCATACAGCATAGAAAATCATCATCTTCCTAGCGTTATGTCCCGTGTTTAGACGGGGTCCGCTTAGACCATGAACCAGGATTTAGCGAGTCTGGTAATTACATTGAAGCGACTGCCGATCTGACCTTCGTAACCCTAAGATAGGGGAACCAGACAATTTTTGGATCATGGTTACAAATCCAAAGTTGTTTGAATTTGCAGGTTTCATCACAATGATTTCCCTCACCGCCGAGCTAGTTGTATAAATACGTACAAAGATTTGAAAAATCCAGAGGTACGTGGCGGGTTTGAACCCGCACTCCTCGGTTAAGAGGCGCGTGTCCTTACCATTGAGCTACCACCGTTCTATAGAGCTTACTAAATATACAGCCATAATATAAACGTATGTGTGATGAACATGGTTAGTGTTCGAGTAGATGGTGTTTATCAAATGTATTTAATGTCTATTTGACATATCAAATATATTTTTTGCTATAGACACATATGTCTATAGCAAAAAATATGTTTGTAACTAGAAATTAGAGCCTATTCTTTGAAATACACAACTAGGTACCCTAGTGATTAAATTCTTAATCAGTTAAAAGAAAACTTGGCGTTTTGAATATTTATTTAAAACCTTTTTCACCGATAAAGCAATAACCTTATCCTTTCCAATCCACAGAACGATTACACCATAACAACGCCGGTGTCCCTCAAGACTCGCCGTCACATCGCGTCTGATTGAGTGAGACGTTTCCAAAATCGCCACCCACCGAGCTCAATTTTGGTAAAAAATAATCTGCACGCAATCTCCGTACACAATATCGAGTGTTGGGGTCACTCCCTGATGAGGTGCCGGGCTGGGCTCAAATAAATTAAATAGCTTTAAAGTTGGGGAGCAAATGGAGCGATATTCATACAGAATTGTTGAAGAGGGAGTGGACAGCTGAGAAAATTGATCGAGAAAACATCGTGGACAGTTTTTTGCTGCATTAGGGATCCAAAGTCATATTTTTGTAGTTGTTAGGGGTATTAGATGGAAATATGGGTGTTTATCCATATTCAAGTGTACCAGAAATTAAATTCTTGGCGACATTAGGTATAGTTAACATAGTTTTTTTTTCAATTTAGTGAAATTGCAAAACTCAGAGTGAGACAGCAAAACACTGTATATTTTTAATTGTAATACAAACCTTAAACAAAGACCAATTACGTAATATACTATCACAAATTACCTAACTATCCAAATTTCAAAACACATTTTCATATCCCGTAGATTGTAAAGATCCTGATCTAGTATCTAATAAAGACCAGTGGTCGCCCAGTGATCGAAATTCGACCATAATTCGTTTATTTTTTATTTATTTAATATATTTCTCAAGCATAATTTTAAAAAAATATAGGTTTCTGCATGCCTTCTCTATATAAACCGCAAGTGTGCTAAATTTAATATTCCTTCGTCCGCGCTATTTTCGTAAAAACGGGTACAAAGATTTTGCTTCACGTATTAATATATAGATATTAGTCTCATAATGTCAATATAAAAATACTTGATAATTTCGTCTTTGAAATTTCTATCTCTGTATTTAAAAAGTGTCTGTCTACACTAGCGCAAATCGAACACACAAAGCCATTTGCCGAACGTCACATCACATCCAACAAAACACACTCCGTACTTTTCCGCGAGTGACAACCCGCTTTAAATTCAACGTCGCGCGAACCCGCGTTCCTCGACAATCGGAAACAAGAAACAGTCCCACGTAGCTGTAGCAGTAATTAGTACCGATGCCAATATCGGATTAACAGTTTCGCTAATTGCAGGCACGGGAACTGGGTTTTATAGGTGACTAGAGTCGGTGGAATTATAAATAGTAAGCGTGGCTTAGATGTGGAAAGTAAGGGAACCTTTTGTAATTATTTACCTTGTAACTTCTTGTGTAAGTATAATTTGACGGTCTGGATGGTACATTCGGTAGTGAAGTGACCCTGCCCCATGCATCAAGAGTTGTGGGTTCGATCCCCACCCAGGAAAAACATTCGTGTGATGAATACTTGTGTTTGTTCTGTGTCTGGGCGTTAATATATAATACTTAAGTATAATTTGTAATACCACTGTTGAATCTTATATCCATAACACAATGCTTAAACTACTTATCTCGGAGTCAGTATGTGATGTTGTTGATATTTATTTATTATTATTATTTATTTATTTATACCATACCGCCCAAAATCGCCAGTGAGGTAGGCAGAGTCGGTAAGCTCAATAAACGACATTCAGACAAAGTAAGATGTAGTTGGGTTAGATGGAAAATTGATAAAGTGGCTAACTTGTGGTCTACATGATCACAACTTCTTGTATTACCGACTTAAAGCGGACCCATGGCGTAGAGACAGTGCCGTAGAGAGCATTTAATGCGGTCGGTGCGAGCTTCTATAGCTGACACTAGTTTCGGCCATTTTTTTTTTGACTCGGAGTACTGCGTTGTGCACCGTGAGCCTACAGGCAAGGTGGTATGTGGGACTCCCGGGGACCTCTGGAATTGGTGGTCCCTACTCCGGCCAAGATGGTTGTGGCTGAGGTATACCCACTAAAACCCTGCCATACCCCTCATTGCTCAAGTGGAGGAACGTCATGGATATGGCTAAACCTCTCTTGCGAAGCTCTTTAAACAGACGTGCCAAACATTTTTAAGATTTAAATTTAATAGGTTCTTCAAGAGCGGTTGACTTGAATGTTATTGACAATAATTTTAGATACATTTGTGGTCTCAAAGAAATCCGTGCCCACAATTCTGTATGACTACCTCGTTGGTCGAGTGGTGGCATGCGCTGCCTAAAGACCAAGAGGTCCAAAAGGTAAAATTTGTGGCTGGGTATTTCAATATTGAAATTACTCAGTAACAGTCCGGAGTCAGGAAGTTGGCGGTTCAATCACCCCCGTGCCTCGGATAGCACGTTAAGCCGTTGGTCCTGCGCCTGACCTCTCTTCGGTCATGTCGAATTGCCGTCTCACCGGCGTATGAGAGTGCACCTGTGTTTGCGAACACACTTGTGCACTATAATATCTCCTGCGACTATGACTAATCCTCGATGAGATTGGCGTGGATACTATTTACGGCCTTGGATATCGGTTAGGACGTTATAACGTTCCACCTGGCATGCTATCGTTTATTTATATATAAACTGTAATACGACGTTAAATAAATCATTCATCTACTAGACATCTACAAGACATCTACTAGACATCTATCAACCTTCGTCTCATTCCACACCAGTCCCATTCGCGGTTATATTTAGCGAAACCGACGTAATGGGGTAGTTGAGACTTATACCCACTGTTGTCTCAATTGCCCCAGCCCCATATCTGGTTAAATTAACAATTTTCTTCGAACCTGGGGAACCTACAACGAAAAATAAGCAAAAAATAGTATTAATTAGAAAATTAATGACTCAGTGGTCCGGTGGTCCGCGAACTACTCGTTGAAACCACTGGTTTAGGCACATCATTATGTTCTGATCGAAATGAGTTGATCCTAGTTGTTTTTTTTTATTCATGTTAATGTAAATTTATTTCCAATAACACTTTTATTAACACGAAACCCATGTAATAGATCCAACCGCGCCCCATATATTATTCCGCGAAATTTTGTGAGTCGTTTTTGCGCGGGCGCACGCTCGCGGGCGGCGATCGCTTCTCGTCACTTAATTGTAGCTCGAGGTCTCAATCGGGCGGTTTGTTTGCGTTCGTAATGAAGCCGATGCGTTTCGTCAATGGGGTCGATGACCTTTAAGTGATTCATAATGGGCCCCCACTGGAAAGCTGTCACGGTGACATTTCTTAGCGCCACGTGAACTTTTGAACAGGATCTCTATTTTTGATTGGTTATTGCGGTGATGTCGAATATGTCCGTTTAATCCGAAGATCTTTTGCTGTGACTCTTGTCTAATAAAAAAAAACAGATTCCCTTTTTGGCATTCCAGTCTACTTGCAGAGCTTTCGCCGAAAATTCAATAAACCCTTAAATGGAAACATACGAGTATAATCACGTTTCCTCCTTATACTTGTGTAGTTTGTTTAAAACGGAAAATATTATACCCAAAATAGTCTCATTTAATTAATTTCCGACGCCTATAGGCGGCGACTGATGACGTAAGAGGAATCTGATAATCATCTTGACATGACTTCGGTGCCCATCCAACGAGGGGCCTGCTAAACCTATAAACATTTTATCTCATACCAAATACGATCAAAGCATGCGCAACCAAAACACAATCGGAAACTGTGATCCTTATTGCAACGTATTAAAGTTAAAAGTTGCACTGAGTTATTTGAACTTGTTTGTTTGTCTGTCTTTGTGCGTGCTATCTGTGGTGGAAGTCACGCAGGCTCCTTAACAATTAACATTTCGCGATCATCTGCGGAGATGCGCGGGCGCAACTAATATGGGCCGGGACGGAGAAGGCCGAGCTCTTAATTACGGAGCCGCTTGTAGTCCCAAGTTGGCGAGACCTAGATACCAGCGGAGTGTCGCTGCGCGTTGCGGTTTTCACAAGACGGTCCCATTTTGAGAGAACTGGATAAGGGGGCCTATTAACTATTCAATGTAATGACTTAATGACTGATATGTTTTCCCACTGCGGCGTGAGACGTTATGTGAACACATACTTTTCTGTGCTTAGTACCGGATGGATAAAATAACAGTACATGATTTTTTCTTACTTCAAATTACGCGATATTGTCAGAAATAAAAATTACTTTTTACCTTTTACCTTTGGGGACTATTAACAAAAAAAATCTTATCCTAAAAATATAAAAAAAACAACTGTAGAACAAAATGGTCAAGCCACAGTAAAACACTAGTATTTCTTATACATTCGCAGTGATCCCTTGGTGTTCAACATTTCACAATACTAGTCACAAGGAAGTAGATAATCTACAGATTCTATTGACCAACTCACACAGGCATTTATCTAAAAAAGAACAAGCTTTACCCTTAGTCTCTATAACAATCAAAATGTATTTCGTCATTATTATAATAGAATTTACAGTGACAAATTTTAAATCACCCCCGATTGCTTTAATTGATTTCAAGCAATCTGTTCGAAATTTTAATTTATTTAAAATTTTCGGGATTAAATTAAGTTCTTTCTTGTAATGAAACTGATAGTATTTTATAGATTCTCCTGTTGATGACTCCTGATCTTCTATTAATTTATTTTTTATTGTATACCGTCTATTAAGTTTGTTTATTTCGAGTTAAAGATAACCATCAAGAGACACTTTATATCCGCTCCTTACTACCTCGCGTCGCGTGGTCACCGTCGCGGTACGCAAATGCGAATGATTACCACATCACGGTCCCGTTGCGATGCGCCTAGGATTCCGCTGCGTCTGCGCAGCTGATTTATGCTAACGTCGACAGCGCGCCGTTTAGCAGTCGACGATGCGCCGGCGCAACACGTACTCGTTCAGTGCTTTAGGTGATTCGTTAGCTCTGTTAGTATTTGTTGATGTACTGATCGAACGATGACATTTTTTGTGGTACGTAGTTCCCATTACACATTTGGACATCCATGTCTCGAATACCTACACATCACTATGAGCGTCACACGAACACTTTGCACCTGCTTGAATTCGAACCCACCTTTGATTTCTGACCAGGGTTTGCAATCCAGCGGCATTTTCTGCTGCATTCAGCACATTGACGTGATCTATACACCCTTGTAAAATATGTTGTTGAAAAGAGTAACTACCGATTTTTTTTGCCGGTTTCTTCTCGATAGAAGCAACATTCCGAACCAGGTGGTAGATTCATATTATAAGTAAATTTTATTGTTGAATTGACGATTTATAAGTGTTTGTTTCAAACCTATAAAAATAAAGAGTATTTTGACTTTGACTTTGACTTTGACGCTGGATCCCGCACAGCTAAATTGGTGCTGGACCCAACTTGATGACTGGCATTGCAATCCCAATCCCTGTTTCTAACCACTCGGTCTGTCAAGATAGTAATAGTAACTAGTGACGTCACAAGATCCGCCTCCAGCCCCGGTCAGCAACGGAATAGCTAACAGCTTCCCGCCATCGATACGCAGCGGTTTTTGCGGCTCATTATATGCAAATGTTTGAAAGCAACACCGCGCAACGTTTTCTCACTTTTTGTCGCGCAACTAAGTGCACGTCCCGAGTGCATTGTTCTAGCTGTTGCAATCGCTTGATGCAGGAGTCCTTGCACACTGCATTATACGTTATGTAATAATAAGTTGCAATGGATGTAGCCACAAGTACCTAAGTAAGTACGACATATGTTCAGAATAAGTACTCGATTCCTTTTTTTATTATGTAAATAATTAACATCATTCTATAACTTAATAACTGACCCGGCGCACTTCGTAACGCCCCGTTCTCGGATTTTCAATACCTATTTATTTTTACCGCCTAACTTTTTCATTTTTTTCTTTCATAAGAACCTTCACCTAATAATAACAAATGCAACTAAAAAAGAATTAGCGAAATCGGTTCAGCAGCTCGAAATTTGCGCTTAGCAACACATTCAGCGATTATTTTATTATTGTAGATTATAAATTTAGACTCTAGAAAGGGCAGTAATTATTCGATCGATATCCAACTCCTCAGTATTCCCCAAGTTTTACCGTCTTCAGTTCATTGATTTTTATTTATCTTACTAATACTAGCTTCTGCCTGCGGCGTTTCTCCTGTGGTACATCGATGAAATATAGCTTATGTATAAGCTATAATAAGCTGTTGTATCTAAAGTTTCATTTAAATCCATGCAGTACTTTTTGCGTGAAAGAGTAACAAACATCTACACATACATTCATTTAATGTAGGTAATGATGGTACATCATAAATATGTCCTGTGTCCTGTGAAGAATATAAATATTAAATTTATATTCTTCCCAGCATCTAACTTAAATATTTGAAAGACCTTCCAAATTCACTTTTAAAAATAAATTAAAACACCACCTACTTGAGTTACACAAAAATTATACATTCCGAAGTCGTTCGCTGAATTTCGGTTGTTGTCCCTCACTGATTGAACATGTATCGGTCTCTCGTCTGTAATTACTATTATTATTTTTAATTATTTTCTCCTGTTTTTTTTGTCTTCCTATGTTTTTCGTATGTATGATTATTAATTTGTTTATTATTTGCACTCTCACTATATAATATGATTATTAATTTATTTAGTTTAACCACTCTTACGCTAACCAGCTGATATTATGATTCCTTTCATTTTTTTAAATTTTTATTTGTGTACCCGCGCAGCCTCTGGGTGACGGCTAAAAACCAGTGTTTTCGCCTTAGGCGGATGCCTACACTGAGCCATGACCCAATTCTTTCTGCAGCAGACATGCATTGTTATTTTTTTAATAGTGTTATTAATTTGTTTCCTTATTTTTTTTTTGTATTAATTGTTTTTTGTTTTTGTTTATAATTTTTGTGTGTAATGTGAATGTAATGTCAAATATGTGTGTTTGTTGCTTTAAAGAATAAACATCTATCTATCTATCTATCTATCTACCTAAGCGTTAGCTCCGTTCATTAAATATTGTAAATTGTACGCATCATTAGTTGACATTCAGCAAGTTGGTTGAACGACGTTAAGTAAAGAGCCTTAGCCGTTTGATTAAACGGATGATCAAGTTAGTTGGTTGCGACGTGTGTATCCAATTTTATGCAAGCATTTAATTATCACAGAAATAAAAAGTATTCTAACTGGTTGGTAGTGTCATTCCACCCGAGTGAAGTTACGTCCATTTCACGAAGAGTTCCGTGACACTTTGAATTTGACGTTAATAGTTATGCATCCGTATGACAGCCATTCGATTTTTTTTCAATTCGATAAAAACTTCTAGGGCAGCTAAATCAACTTTTTTATTTATTTTATTTTGAATCCTGATGAAAATGAAAATTATTTCAAACTATTGTTTATTTTTATATGAATACTGGTTTTTTTACGTAAATAATATGCAGATACGTCTTAAGCGCACTCGATTGGAAGACTCAGAATCATCCAAATAAGGATGGTTTGTTTTTCTTTGTGTCTTAGGAGACACTTCTTTGTGGTCACTGGGTTCGGAACATGTTTTCAGTTGAAATATACGCTTAAAAATAACTTTTTAAAATTTAACACTCGATGACAAGATGCCGGCCATATCGATTAATGATGTGATGTGAATAGTAGTGTCAATCTCTATGAGTAAGCTTTCCGATTCCCGTAGTACCTATGAAATTCATACGATATTTTTTCTAAATTTTAATTAGTAATAAATTTATGAAGAAAATTGCTAAACTGTGTTTACATAAAGAAATTGAGATTATTAGTTATTTTTTACAATCATGTTAGTGTATAAAGTCAAATATGTTTAAAACCGAATAATTTGATTCTTAAAAAGTACGAAGCATGGAAAGGAGTATTGACACCTGTCACGGTAATCTTCTTAGGTGAAACAGACTATATATTCAAATATAAATTACAATGTTTATAAGCACGTGCGTCATTATAAACATAGCATTATTATATAAAACACATAAATATACAATCACAAGGCAAGGGTAGTGAATCGTTAAATATATATGAGAGACAGGATTCACTCAATTATTATGTTTATAAGCGGCCGGGAGCTATTTATGACAATGAAACTCTTCACACATTTACAAGGCGATATCTTAAATTACTGTAGATAGTTACATAAGCAAACTAGCGCCTATTTCATATTATTTTACAATCAACGCGATATTTGTAAATGTATCATGTATTGTGCCATTGTCCTCGTTATAAATAAACTATTCATTAATTAATTCATTCAATGTTTAAATAAAATACTAGGACATATTGTAGACTTTGATAGATGCAATCTACGTAGGTTGCTTTTAAGACATTGAAAACAAAAAAAAGAAGATCATGCAATATTGCTTGCCAGTAAAGTACATTTTAATTTTATTTTTAGGTAGGTAATATGGCTTCCTCTAACTTTATAGCTCCTTAGAATCCGCCCACCCTTGCAGGAGTGATGGTACATAAAATGTAAAGTAACAACGTATAACGTGTAATAAGAATACTTATTCACTCGAAACTGTCTCCAGATTACGAAAAATTGGCGCTAGTCAGCCCAAACGCTACCGCGTTAAATAAAACATGAGCCTTGTAGTATGAAGAAATTACACGAGTCTAAATATTGTAAATAAGTGTCGTGTTTTTTGTTTAACCCCGATTAGAATTTGTAATTATTTCGCCTGTGATGGATAATTGTGCGTCCGGCGCGGTTATTTATAAAGTAATAAGGCTGTGTTAATGCTCTGGCTATGAATAGATGACACCTGGAGTCGGTACCGGACGAAATAGTCCCGTACCGAATGCTTAGGAAAAAGCCCTTGCATGACTATGATAATGGTCGCATATTATGGAATAAAATGTCAGAATAAGGAAATTGCCGGTCCGTATGTATATTTAGGGCGCTGGTAAGTTAATGAGTGAGATATACTATCAATACAACGCGAGGGATGTTGGTTCAAACCCGTACATGAAGATGGGGTTTCAAAAAGTATTAAGAAATTGCTCGGTAGTGAAAAAGCCAAATTGAGAATCTGGACATTCAAATATATGGATTATGCAAGTCAGATGGGAGTGGCATTTATATTATATACGGACTTGCTAAACCTAGGATTATTCCCAAAAATCTTAAACTTGTGAAATAAATATTTTCAGTACTTTCATTAAAAAAATATATTATTTCTAGATTATTATGGAACATATACAATTGGTATGTTCCATTAATATACAATGAAAAAAATATTAATGTAACAATATTCATTGAAAGTTCAAATTCACATCTTCCATTTCACTTTCCTTATTAAAGAGAGTTCATTCAGCATAGTAAGCAATATATTAAAATTGCATACATCAGCTCAATTATTTATATTTAACCTTTAATAAATTGCTAATACGGTCTAATAATTACAAAACATTACTGAAAGACAGAGATGAATCAACAAGCTGATAATGCATCGCTTCAAAGATGAAATAAAACATTTGAATTTGAATTTGAATAAGCTGACAGTAAAATTATATGAATGAGTTTCCTAGTGACAATAAGTATGTATGTATATTTGGTTAATCTGGCACTAAACACTATCAAAGGACACAGCACTAAGTGCAGGCAAGCCACGCCGCGGGCGCGCACTAGTTGCGATACAATCTGCGCCCGCGCACTTTATACCGGCCGTAAGGTTTTACTCCGCCATATCTCAATATTAATCTGCAGATATTATCCGTATCGGTGCGGAGTGTCCGCAGCGCGGCTGTATATTGATTCGGAGAAATAAAAACAAACAGTTAAATGGGAGCCGGCGCAGATTAAGTTGTATTTTCATTTAGGGGCTGGTGCAAGTCGCATGGCGGTACTATATTTTATACCGCGATATATATATATAAAACATATATATTAAGTATTCATAATAATAATAATAAATAAATTCTCCAGACTGACACACCAATTCCCTAGTCCCAAAACTAAGCTTGTGCTTGTACTATGGATACTAGGCGAACGGATAAATACATACTTAAAAACGTTTATGAACATCCATGACTCGAGTACAAATGTCCATAATCATCACACGAAACATTTGCCCCTAGCGGGATTCGAACCCGCGACCCTCGGTTTCGTGGCCAGGTTCTCTGACCACTCGACCAACGGGCCAGTCAAACAACTTTTTATTTCAAATAAGTATTAACTAGACAGTTTAAAAGATCACTAGATGCTATGGAACTGTGTAACTAAATACATGTAGAGTTTTCGTCTCTTTTTCTTTTACTTCGCTGGACTTTAATTAGTTTATCTCTCCTTAAGTAGTTACTGAATTATCAAAACCGTCCAAAGATGATATTCTCGCAAATGAGCTGAACTGGACTCGATTAAACCCCAAATTTTTTATCATGATAAGATAGAATACTATTACAAATTTTCTACTGACTCGACAAAAATACTGTTTAATTTACAGGCTGTGCCTAAAGCTCTGAGTTCCAGAAGTTATTACAGTTACCATAACCTGAGATGATCACCATCCACCATTCCGTTTAACTTCGTCACCGCGTCAGTCCTCTGTCGCGCGCCGCCCGTCCCCTGCGCCGGCGCGCGGTATCGCGTCGCATACATCATGCGTGCGCGTAACGGCGGCGCCCGCGCCCTCGCCGATTTACGGCCGCACTAACGTTTAATTTGGACATAATTTAATTTGAACACGCCGCCGCGCGACTTAATTATGATATCCCGATACCGGCCGATACCGTGTAATGCTCGCCCGGTTAATGATTCAGGACTTCTGCGCGCCGTGTAAATAACCTGCGAGATGGCGTCTATTTGAACTGCGCCGCGGTAGTGCGGGTGCGGCGGCGGCGTTTGATGCGGTTGAGAAAGTGTTGTAGTGTGGTCTAGTTTTACAAGGCCATTATTTTTAGGGGAACATTTTGCAAAATGTATAGATTGCATTTTATGAAAAAATATTTTTATCCGGCATACGGACAAATGAAGAAAGAACGTTTCGAATTACTTTACGATAGACTGCATGATACAAAACCATTTATATAGGCTCTTCTAGATATCCTGAAAAAATGTAAACTATATTAAATATTGCTTTATCGGGTGTTATAAATCGGAATATCTTTATTTTTGAACATTGTTTTGAAATATTACATATCATTTCTGTGTGCAAAACATGTCATGCAACGTGGAGGAGAAATTATGATTGTGAACCTCTGTACTATCTGGAGCAGTATTTGCTATTTTCTTTTTCAAAATACATTCTATAGCAGACAAGATGTTCGTCAACCATTTGATTTCTTCCCATCGTGTCTGGGTAACCAGGGTGCTTACCACCCAGTAGTCAAACACATCATTACACACTTAATTACTTGCAACATGAATAAGATTACAATTTTTGCTTCAGGATATTTAAATATAAGGATTGGTTAAAAAATAAGTCAAAGCGTTTAATTGAGGAAACTATATAGGTTTCCAATTTTGAGCAAATTGACCAGCATTAACCTCAAATGATTATTTTTACAAATAAAAGCTTTGATATTTTGTATCAAAATATTTTTTAAATAATTTTGCTAAATAATAAAAATATAGGTATATGCCAGTAACATTTGGACATCTCACAATGGTTTCCTTTAAGTGCTGTAATTTAGGGGTAAAGATAGCATTCTTTTTCATACATAGACAAAGTAATGTCTTATTCAGTCAGAAAGGTAGTCTTACATATGCACTGAGCTACATCAGCCAAATCTCGCATAAGCTTAGCCTCAAAAGCGACCTAGGAGGCCGCCAGTTCCCAGTACCTCAATTTGCGTACAACCCATGGATTCCACCACATCGCGTGCAAAATTCAAAGGCAATTTGTCATCCACAGTCGCAGATTGGCCGGCCGCGCAGCGCGCCGCACAAAACGAAAATTGCCACTCGTACGTGTGAAAAATTCATAATTAAGTCTTCGGATACGCTGCGAGACAAAACTCGCAGTTGTTGTCAAGGATTGCCAGGGTATAGATCCCGATTACCCTACAACTGACACCAGATTCCCACTTTGATTTGCCAGGAAAATGATTCTGCATGACAGATAACTGACATACTTATAGATGTGAAGAAACTACACAAGTTTTTTTTGAAAAATATCCGCTTCTTGTGCGAAATGTTGTCTAATTGTTATGGAAACTATCATCAAACGCATAAACTAGCGCAGTCAATAACCTACGTCAGTACAAAAATTAAGGGAATTTGATAGGAGTAAATTCGATGCCCGCACCACGCCGGATAAAATATTTCTTGAAGAAACCGGTATCTGTGCCTACTACTTGGAATTAAATCAATGTGTGTGAAGATGTCCAATATTTTTTATTTATTTGTGATGCTGGATATATTTAAAATGTTACAATAAAGCTTTAAAGTATCGACAGATTTAAAACTTATTGTGACTTCTTACATCCAACTTTATTTGCTAATACACAACCTTTTATGAAAAAAAAAGCTCATTAATTTAGCACTCTCAAATTCCACACAAACACCCGCATTACGGGTAATTGCCGAAGCCACCGCGCATCACGAATCAAGATAGTATTAAAACAAATTAGCACTGAGAAATAAACAAATACGAAACGCGCAAGCCTCCCATGAATTATGTCCCATAATTAAAGCCTACAGTTGCTCGGGCCGAGTCGCTCGCGAAATAACTCCATTCGGCTCGCTCCCGATAAACGCTGCTTTGGACATCGATAATTATTTACTTGTAAATTGGAACCGATGGCAGATGACATCTAAACGGCAAGTTAACGCCTTTTACCATTTTAATGCACCCAACTGATGCTATCTTCGGTTTAATTGTGAATATTATACTCGCATTTACACCGGCGACAGTTAAAACTTGCTCGAGTGTTGCTATCGAACTTAATTCTGTTGCTTTGCAAGTGAGCTATCAAATTTAATTTTATTGCTATTTAAAATTGCATGCATTCTGTTTGTTCCGTTGGTTGGTTTAAACGTTTTTTTAATGGTGTAGAATCTGTTTGACTTTTTAAAAAGTACTTAGAAGTGGCCATTTTAGTTAGTGTCGCTAGTTTTAATTGAATTTAATTACTATACAATACGGTTAATCCGAGCTTGAAGTTTAATTCCGCTCCAATTAATAGCAAATTGATTGGATTTCAATATTCATAAAATCAAAATTATCGTTATTAACTCCTTCTCAAATAACGATAAAACTGGAATAAAGGGCGAACTTAAGCTTTATACTTTTATAACGACTGTAGTTCCTTTTTTTTTATGATTTCATTAATACACGCACTTGTCACTATGTTTTCACAGTGCCAACTCGCGCGCGCTCGCGAGTTTCTCGCTCGTCAGTTGACGATTAAGTCAAATTTTCTCTAACTAAACCCAGCTTCATTTGTGGCCAAAAGTGGTTAAAGGGGTTTTTGTTCTCTTGCAACGATGTAGGGATATGTATGAATGTTTGTTTTTATTAAAAAAAAAACATATTTAATTAAGGCACTGATGATTTACAGTTCATTGTTTTCTGCAAATCTTTAGTAACGATCTTACGGAAATCTCAGACGCATATACTTTGCGATACTTTCCCGGGTGACTACAGAAATGTATTACCAATTATCATTAAATACCACAAACAGTTTGGAATTGAATATTTTTTTGAAATGCCGCATATATGTATGTAAGCATCAATTTCGCTTCTTCATAAACTCCTTCGAAGAATTCACCGAGTGACCTTTTTATTGCAAACAATACCAATTTACACTTTAAACCTATTTACTTATACAACGCTTATGATTGTATCAATGGTGAATTTTCATTTTATAATGCGCAAAAAAGAGCCCCCTCGATACCTAGGAATGAACTGACAACGAGACGGAGGGAGCCTAACTAACAACTCTTTCGCCACCCTCAACTTTGAAGGTCATTTAATATCGTCACCTGTACAAACCTATTAGTGTACCTTGACAGGCGCGTTGGTCGAGTGGTCAGAGACCCTGGCCACGAAACCGACCGTCGCGGTTTCAAATTCCGCTAGGGGCAAATGTTTCGTGTGACGAACATTAACATTTGTACTCGTGTCATGGATGTTTATAATCGTATTTAAGTATGTCTATCCGTTCACCTAGTATCCATAACACAAGTATAAGCTTAGTTTGGAACTAGGAAATTGGTGTGTCAGTCTGGAGAATTTATTATTTATTTATTTATTAGTGTATGTCAAAAAAATCCTACTCGAATGATCTTATCAGAATTGATTTTACTCGGAGGTGAGAAAACGTTTCTTCGGTCGTCATAAAATTGTAAATAGAAAGTTTTTCAAAGCGCACTAAATTAATCGAACAGAATTATTATATAGATATCTACTGACATATGTACATCATACTATAAGTACTTGTCGGAAGTGTCTGTCTAAACAACAACTTTGAAGCTTTCTTAATTGAACTTGAACAGTCCTTTAGGATTGCAGGTTAGCAAAAAAAAGTCATAAACGCACCCGGCTGTCAAGTAGATTAATGTTTCAAGCACTTTCTTTTCCCCTTTTCAGTTTATAATTTTTAAACAGTTCGCATTTTTAGTACCTAATATTTTTATAAAAAAAAAGCCATGACCTTAATTCACAGGTATTTATTTCTTGATTTGTTAAAAAAACGCAACATGTTAAAACGCACAACGTTATTTATGTTATCAAATCAATCACTAGATTACTTTTAACCACTAAAAGTGTTGTAACGGAAAATTCCAGTCATGATATAACGATTAATATCTTTTAATTACTCTCGCAGACGCGAATGATCTCGTTGCAACTGGTATATTAATAAGCCGAGGAGGCAAGCCCTCTCTTATCAATCCCCCTGATAAATCGGCGGTAATAAAGCAGACTTCGATTCAATATAGCTTGCGTGTCACTCCGGACACACCCCTCGCAACGAAAGTGGAGCGGCAAAGAATTAACGGGATTACTGTAATTAATACGCGGAGCCGATTTGAGATATTGACTTCTTAAAATACATTGGCATACAATGTAATTTATTTTCTGATTATCGCAAATCTCTATGTACATATATACCTACATATGAGCAAGAATGCTACTCCTCCAGCAGTAATCAGAAAATAAGTTACATTGATATAGACAAATTATACATTTTTGCTTTAACTTACAAATTTACAAAAGGCCTAAATCATTGCTTCTATGGACATGGGCAGCTTACAGTTAATGTTATATAGCCTATAGCCTTCCTCGATAAATTAACTATACATCACAAACATATTTGTTCAATTCGAATCCGTAGTTTCTGAGATGTATGCAGAGCGGTGGTAGCTTAGAGCGGTGGTAGCTCAATGGTAAGGACACGCGCCTCTCAACCGAGGAGTGCGGGTTCAAACCCGGGCATGTACCTCTAGATTTTTAAAAAATCTATGTACATATTTATACCACTAGCTCGACGGTGAGGGAAAACATCGTGATGAAACCTGCAAATTCAAACAACTTTGAATTTGTAACCATGATCCAAAAATTGTCTGGTTCCCCTATCTTAGGGTTACGAAGGTCAGATCGGCAGTCGCTTCAATGTAATTACCAGACTCGCTAAATCCTGGATCATAGTCCAAGCGGACCCCGTCTAAGCACGGGACATAACGCTAGGAAGATGAGTTTCTGAGATGTATGTGATGTAGTCGGAAATGTATGGTATTCCATTTAAATAAAAAATTAAAACCCAGTTCTATCTAGCTTTAATTGTGTTACTTTGCCAAGATTTTTGCAGAGTTATCCATGTCTACCAAGCTAAAACATTGTAATAAGATCGCATCCCATCGCATTTCTGCGAAGATGCCAACTCTGATACAATATCGTCCGTTGTATCTTTACAAACACACGGGCCGACTTCAATAATGCCAGCCGCGAGTTTAACGTCTTTTTAACTACAAAATAATAGTACGATTTTGTGATATGGCCAAGACAAATAATATATTTGCTTTTTAATTGCGAGCGTGCGCAAAAAGTGTCCCCTCACGATGCTAAGTGGATTACATTAAAGACTAGAGCTGAACGAGCAAGGTTCCTCTTTCACTAGGACTCGAATATAGGTGATGGCCCGGTCTGTTTTTGATTGGGTTAAGTCAAAGTTTGATTATGTCTAAAAAGACTCATTATCAATGTCAAAGCAAAATTATTATACAGCAGGTTCGAATAGACACACTTAATTCAAATTCAAATTCAAATGTTTATTGCATGTCACATTGCATAAAGTACAAAAGATGGTCAGTGAGTACATTACATACTAGGTGTACGTACATGTGACGCCCTGTAAGGGCATAACAATAGCATAGCAAATATGTTTATAAACATATTTAAGTATGTATATCCGTTCACCTATGGAATTGTTGTGTCAAGTCTGGATAATTTGTTTATTTATTTATTTATTATGACAGATCATACGGAAACACATCCAAGAAGTGGACCTGTCAGGAGGATTTTGAACGATTTCTACAAAACTTTAGGTAATGGTTTTAGTAGAAGTAAATATCATATTTTATCCAAACCGGTCCAGCCGTTCTGCAGTTTTAGCGAGACTAACGAACAGCAATTTATTTTTATTTATAAGATTTCGATTTAGTTTTTTTTTCGTAATATGTGTATTTCGACTAGGGATTGCAATCCAGCAGAGCTAAAACTGAGCTGGATTGCAAGATACTAACATTGCAATCCCTAAACGGGACCTCTTGGTATATATAGTCAACGTTTCTACCAATAGACCAGAGAGACAGTCATCATAGTTTATTTAACGTATAACGTAGTGTCCAAGTGCCACAGCAGCCGTAGGGTGCCCATTCATCCGGATCCCGGGTGCGCGCGCGCAACGCGCCGCGACCCGCTGATAAGTCGTTTGTGTAATTACACATTCGCGATACTTACGCGGCTCCGAGCTGCGCGTTTAAATGTCCGGCTGTTGCCGCGTGGGGTGCGAATGGGAACAATTTGCTCTATTAAGTTAGAGAAGGTTTGCTTTTCATTGTTAGCAAGCAAGCGTAAATGATTTCGATGCTTGCAAGTATACCTCAGTTGTAACTTACAAATAAAATTACTTAAAGTGAGACTTCGGAATTTGTTATTTTTACTCCGACTCTCTATGACTTCCCCCTTCCACGTATCTGTCAATAGTTTTTCATCAGCTTCAGAACCAATTTACTAATTACTACCACTGTTGAATTTGGAAGGTAGACTGATTTTTTGTATAATTTTAGGGAGTTTGGATGTGATAGGCGGCTAAGCTAAGCTAGGATTTTGACATTAAAAAGGTTGACATTAATTAAATATATTAAATGTCAAATTAACTATTTGAAATTTGGTTTCAGGCCAAGGATGATATTTTCAATAAATTGATCAACTTTGATGTTAAGTTTTATCATGGTAACCCAACTGTCAGAAGCCACCTCTAAAAGTAAATAATTTACGAAATCTAAAAGACATCTTTCATCCAGAAAACGTCTCGAGGGATGCAAAAGTGTATCGGTAGTTAGGCACCAAGTCCGTACATATTTTTTCTAAATAGAAATAGTTACAACAACCCTTAAAGAGTTAGAATTTAGACATGAGTGTCTGCTCGCATGTACAGTGCAATCTCTTTTTTAACCGACTTCAAAAAAAGGAGGAGGTTCTCAATTCGACGGTTTTTTTTTTTTTTTTTTGTTATGTATAATGTTTATGATAATATATCATTAAGAGCTAATTAAAATTGTCCTATGGATACTAGGTAAACGGATAGACATACTTAAATATGTTTATAAACATCCATGACTCGAGTACAAATGTCCATGTTCATCACACAAAGCATTTGCTTCTAGCGGGATTCGAACCCACGACCCTCGGTTTCCTCGGCCTGCCGATTTCATTTCAATTAGCACGAGACTCGCGTTCCTCTTGAACTATTCTTTCCTTAAACTATAAAAACTAATCTTGATATTTTCACTCCCATTAATCGCGCATCTCCTATTAAGTAATTCATTAGTCTCGAAGCGGAATTCACATCACAGCAAAGTCGATTCAGACCATAAATTTTACTTTTTACATTACACTGCAACTTACAAAGTAAACACTACTACTATATTTGGTGTTTACCAAGAATTATAAACGAGCAAACGACTCGCCTAATTACGTCTAATTTGAATGCATTTTCAAGTCGCATTGTTCGCATCAAATCGATGGGAATTCTCAAGTTGGCCCGATAATGGCTGGATATATCGTCTCGAGTCAAGTAAGAACGAACATCACGCTCTAATCACGGCCGCAGTCGTGTACAAGCAAAACGATAATTAATTAACCCATCATTATCTCGTTTCTTGTTATCTCTATAGAATTTCGCATCCCACTTTTCTTAACACCGCTCATTGTTATCACTGCCGATCGCAAAAACTCGGGTCGTGCCGACAAAAGCAGATATAACATTGCAGTGGTGGAATCCGGCTGGGCCCTAGCTCATTAACGCTTGTGAGCAAATCTATATCTCGCGCTGTAATCGCCCTATCTTCGCCTCTACAACCTTTTGAAAGATATATCTTAAACCGAGCACGAAAGTCCAAACTCGAACGGTGCGCTTTTTTGTCAGCGTAAGTCGCGAAACGGCGTAACTGCTTTCGTGTATCTCTTAATCGAATCTGCACCCAAAATCTGAATCAGTAAAGTACAATTTTCAATGACAATAGAAGTGATGCTTACGACATTTCGTCTTTCTGTTTCGGAGAATTAATCAACGAAGAACGTATTAACTGCAGCTAACCAGTTTTCCGAATACCACCTCTATTTCTCAAGAATACGGATCGGTTTTGTTTGGTGTCCGTTAATTTTACGTTGTTTAAAGGCATCCCCGATTGTGTACGATTCGCGATTAGTGTTTTTGCGTCCGCGGCGTAATTAGGGGCTATCGGCGGCGCGTATGAAGACATAAATAAAACGAGATCGTTGGAATTAGCGACCCGCTAACTGCGCGCAGGGTTGACTTAAAATTTCGATCGATCGTTTGTTCTGATTTCTTTGGGCTTGAAGGCGACTCAGAGTTATTGATCATAAAAGATTGCGCGCCGTGCGTGGACTGCCGAGGCGCGCCGAGAGGCCTCCGTTTTTGCGGAGGCACCCGCTATCGATTTCTAGAGCCTTTTCTTTTTGAAGCATCCGTTGAAGCCGATGGAATATTTCCCACGGAAAGCTTTGTGTCAAAAATGACAATTTTGAATAGGATTCCAATGACACAGGCGCCAAAATTTAACGGAATTGATGGATGTCCGCTCCTGTTTTACCTAATCAGATGTTTTACATAATCTATTAATCAGATTTGAATAAAATGGTCATACGAGTTAGCTTTAAACTGTATTTTGTTGGACTTTTGGGGTGTTAATTAACTTGGACCCAGCTCAATTCTATTTATTTTTGGCTGCATTAAAAAAGCAGTATATCTCCTTCAAATGTTATTGAAGGAGGTATAATTTAATTACTTAGGTATAATAATTTTATTTAGGTTTAACATCTAGATAGGTAGCCTTTTAAGTTAGTTAACTTAAATAAACTTTATAGTCCATAACTGAGATTACAAAAAAAAATAAAAAATTTATTTGTATTTTCTTCTGTTCAGCAAACTAAAAATGACGAGGATAACTAACTAACTAACTAAACTTCACGCCACTTCCCTAGCTGGGTAGGCAGAGAGAACCGAACGCCATATGACGAGGATACATCGATTAAAGCTCCTTGTGACGTCACTTGTTTCGTAAAATTTAAGAAACAAGTAGTATAAAAGCACCCCACTCCAGATTTTTAAAGCGCTGTAGGTATCTTTGTAATTTTTCAAGTAAGTAAGCAAAAATACGTATTATATATTTTTAATAACCTTACTTTCCGGACTTAAAAAAATATTTGTGTCAACTAGTCGTTGCTGAGACTAGTTGACACAAATTTTTTTTTAGTTATAGAAAGAGTTACCGCCGTTAGATCTCGGACATTACTTAATATGTCACCATCATCTTCCTAGCGTTATGTTCCGTGCTTAGACAGGGTCCGCTTAGACATTGATCCTGATCATGATTACTTAATATATGTCACCTCAGCGTTAAACATTTATTTGAGTGCACACCATCGTCAACGAAATCAATAATTATTAAACACAAATACGACCACCGTTAACACCCGTGATCGGCACCAATAAATCGGACCACTAACGATATCTGCAATTACCGAATTTAAGATAGGCGCACATTCGTCGCTAATTAACTGTTTAATGTAAAGCGATTGCTTAATCGCCGACGCGTTGTGAAAACGGACATGTCCTTTATGCGGCACAGCTGCGGACCGCTTGGGCAAAAAATCGGACAGGACCGAGCTGGTCACGAGATTGGTTCCGTAGAAGTCCTGGATATGTTCCGGACCTGCTCGTGTAGTCTGGGGACGGTAAAGCTAGCAAATGTTTTGCACATGCAATTTGTATTGATATTAACTTTGCTTATGCCCCGTTTCAATCGTGTATCTATGTTTGGACTGGGTTTCCTGAAGACTGTCAGCCGACTTTTGTAAAGGGGACGAATTAAACCGTGGTTTCCTCAACCATCGATCTAGTCATATGTACATACATCCGTATTTTCATTTTAAAACTGGTATTGTATATCGTATTAATATCATATTTCGATATAGACCATAAAGTTTATGAACCAATAAAATTCTAACCGTTTAATATACCACCACTTTTTAGATATTTTATAGTGTTGATTGCGGCTTATTAAAATTATTATACATAGTTCAAACGCCCGTTTTTCACAATTTACAGGGGAACCCCAAAAATTAGCAAGTAGACAACGAGTTTCTCTGAATTTCCTAAGCCTCGGTTACAATGCGCGGGTATGCAAATCGGGCTTATTAAAACCTAGCACTTCGACAAAGTAAAATGTTGCGAAACTATCATGATTAAGTGGCGCGAGCGTCGCGGCTGGCCGCCCTGCGTACGCGCAGCCGGGAGCCAGCGCGGTGCGTTCACACTGCGCTCGCGCCGTGAAGAATAGTTATTTATTCATTCTACTAAGTGTACTTATATTTTAAAATCCATTAATTACGTGAGATTTGAAAATAAATATCACAATGATCTAAATTAATTGTCAAGAAAAAAAAATTGATATTTTTTTTTGTGAGTAATGGTATATGGGGTTTTGGATTTGTGATTGTGTGGGCGACGAGCTAGCCACTTGTCACTACTTTTTCACAATTGTCCATCTAACCCAGCCCATTGTCCAATGTTGATCTGGGACTTAAAAATAATGTGCAATCTGTGGTTCTTGCCTAGCATGTCGTAGAAGACGACTAATGGTGTATCGGGTTTTGGGTATGTGATTCTGTGGGCGACAGGCTAGCCACTTGTCACCACTTTTTCACAATTATCCATCTTGTTTCTGGTTGAATGTGGTTAAAGGAGCCTGGTGCCTCTTTGACTCTGGCTACCCCTTCGGGAATTATGGGCGTAATGTTATGTATGTACTTTTTGTGAGTCCAACCCAATTAGATTCTGAAAATTACCAAAAAACAACAGATACTGCATTATTGTGGAAAAAAAACTATAATTAGACATTTTTTGATTGGCGTTTATTTTTTAGGCTTGAAGTTGGCAACAGACATACAGCCGGCCTGGTATAAGCTGTTACCGTAACCTATAGGCGCTTTCAACACAGACTGTTACTTGAACAAGACAAGAAGCCTATAGTTGATCCTAAGTTTTGTTTAAATAACATCAGTGTGGATGCACCGTACAACTAGACGAGTGCGTGAACGTCCCAATTGTCCAAGTTCCGTGGTCATTTATCTTGTACAAATACAGAGTTAATTTGTCTCAGCTAACAAGGACCTTACAAATGATACGATACCATATTAATAGCTCGTTGCAAAAAAAATAACAGTTCCCTTTTAACGATACACAGTACAACAGAAAAAATGGTAATTTAAGGAAAACCTTACCATTTATTAAAAATAATAACTTGGAACCTATTATTGTAACGACCTTGTTTTTCTAATTCCAACAATTTAAATTTAATGAGGTAGGGAAATGTCATCAGACAGTCAGAAATAGGGGAAAGTTAGATCAATGCAATTTAAATATTTCCTACGTTTTTGCTTCAAATAGCACGACTTTAAATCTAAGAAAAAGATAACCATAGACGCAACAATAAAAAATAATAATAAAAAATCCAAATAAATCATAGCATTTCGTATCTATACCCACCCTTAATCGATCGATGATTAGCTTACATGCAAATGCGCTGGCGCAAGCGGCAGAAACGCAGAGCGAACGCGATTTATGGCGGACGGACGGACACTCCGATTTGCTTATTACCCGCCTTTTACTAATTACCGCGGTCGACTGAAGTGAAAACCGGTTGATTGCTATACGTATCGTATTAAATTACGCGATAGTATGTTATATAACATAACATAACTTAACATTACGCCCATAATCCCCGAAAGGGTAGGCAGAGTCAAAGGGGCAGCAGGTCCCTTTAACCACATATTTATTACATATTATAGTAAATAAATTATGCATAATCAAGTTAAGTAACTTGTTATACTATAGAAATAATGCGTTAAGCTAACAAACATTGCACCTTTTTAAAGAAATAACTCGGATTAAAATCGAAATTTAAAGTTTATATTTGTCCCATGTTGGTCTGAGAATGTACTAACTATATTCCTGGCGTAGCGATGTAAAAGGCGACTAATGGTGTATGTAGGCTGTAAGCTAGTCACTTGTCTCTACTTTTGTATAACTATACACCTCACCCAGCTCAATTATATGTTAGGCCAAATATGGTTTAAGGAGCGTATTGGTACTTGTACTTTGCCTAACCCTTAAGGTATTGAATAAGATGGCAAGTATAAATAAATAAATAAATATTACATACATTTGATTGATCTGACCCCGAGGTAGGTGGCTTAAGCACTTGTGTTACGGATATCAGAATCAACAGTGGTGTTGATTCTGATATCCGTAATACATGATGATTTTTAATACCACTATTACAAACATATTACATAAATATTAGATATTAACACCCAGACACAGAACAATCACAAGTATCCATCACACGTTGTCCTGGGTGGGGATCGAACCTACAACTCTTGAGGGCAGGGTCACTACCGAAAACGCCATCGAGCCAATCAAGTAAAGTCTGACACCCAAGTCGATTTCTTATTCACTGTAACTGGAAACTTAGCTTAGCATCATTGACAGTTGTTACATAAAACTGATGATACATGCTAATTAGGACCGCACATGAAACACATATTTCATACCGCCCGTTTAAGGCAATTGCTGATAGATTTAATATCAAAATAATACTTACTTAAACTAATGTATTCTAAGTACTAGCGAGCTAGCGATGTCGTGTGTATTTGCCTATGTTTATGGTCTGTGACATAATGTTATTGAAAAAATATAATTAGTCTATGTAAAACCGTCTCACGTTTTTCATTAATTGCAGGACATTGTAAGATGGAAATTCAATGGGTTCGGACCACCCTGACACATAAACCACTTGCTAATAACATTTCTATGTGCATATTTAAAAGGGTGCTTGTAAAAAAATGCTAATTAATACATGTTGTAAACGTTTATTTTATACTAATTATGTTGACAAACAAGTAGTGTTGCCCAAAGCAAGACTCTTGCGGCGATCTTGCATGCCGTTATCTTGCAGACTCAATCTTGTTCTTGATCAAATGTTGCTTGTCGCTTGGTCCTGTGTTAAGACCAAGCAACAAGCAACATTTAAGCAAGAACAAGACTAAATCTGCAAGATGACGACATGCAAGACCGCCGCAAGAGTCTTGCTTTGGGCAACACTAAAACAAGCATACAGGCCTGTTGGTTGTAGGTGAACGGTTTCTATAGTCCAAGCTCATTTGCCTCATCGGCCATTGTCAGTTTTAGAAATAACTAACTAACTAAACTTCACGCCACTTCCCTAGCAGGGTAGGCAGAGAGAACCGAAATAGAAATAGTAATGAACTAAGTAAATGTACATTTATTGCAAAACAACAACACAATACCATTTTAATTTACTTTTATCTTATTGTTATTTAATATTTAAGTGAATTATACTTATGTAAAATTTCGGTTCGGTTCTCTCTGCCTGCCCCGCTAGGGAAGTGGCGTGAAGTTTAGTTAGTTAGTTATGTTAAATTTAATTATAGTCCACATAGCATGCCACAGCAACCTCTAATTAAGGTGGCACTTAGCTATAAGTTTTATGTACTTTTCTTTCTCTGTTTGATTATGTTGTTTTAGTGTTTATCTTATTGGTTGTCTTAATAAATAAATAAATAAAATAAATAAATCATTCATGCGACAAAACCTACAGCTACAAAGTTCAATTAAAATCACACGTCATCCTAACAGACTTTCGCGCTTACAAATTTGTATGGATTATAGCTACTACATGCAAGCAACTACCACTTATGCTTAGGATAATAAATAATTCTTAATTTATATCGGCAACAACGGCCAATGTCGACGAGGTTAAGCCAACTACGCAGGAGATATTATAGTTTAATATGACACAGATGCACTCTCTGTTCCTTCACTTTCATAAACCAAGATAACAACAAAACAAACACCGTAAAGCAACTCGGGGCAATTACAAGGCAATAGCCCGAGGCAATTGTTGCGGCAATTAAATAATCAGCCGATCGTAATGAAGATCGCTCGTACGCGTTATGACCACGTACGTCTCGGTGTGACAACGTGACAGGTAACAAGGTTATTTTCCAATTAAAAACCGTTTAAGCGTAAGTAACCTTTTTTTTACTTTCGCACTAATTCCCTATCTGGGGATCTGGGACGGAGAAAGAATGTACCAATTGTCTTTCCAGGCTAACATATCCTAAAGGGGACTAATGGTGTATGGGTTTGTGACTGTGTCGCCAGGCCCCTCTTTCCCACTGGGCACACTGGGCCCAGGGCCCCGCAATCTATAGAGCCCCCTAGTGCAACGTTGCACCTGGGCACATAAGGAAATTAATTGTTCTATCAGTAAATAGAACACTTAATTTCCTAATGTGCCCAGGGCTCCAACTGGATAAGACGGCACTGTGTGTCGCCGACCAGCTAGCCACTTACCAATCACTACTTATTAATTTTTTTATCTATCCTACTAACCGATTTCGGTCTGTCAATCTCAACGAGGATTAGTCCACTACGAAGGAGTTGTTAAAGTGCACAAGTGTCTGCGCAAACACAGATGCATTATCTGTTCCTTCACTCTCATAGTCCGGTGAGACGGCAACCCAACATGACCGGAGAGAGGTCAGGCTCAGGACCAACGGCTTAACGTTCTTGCACTGGGGCGATTAGATCGCCAACTTCCTAACTCCGGGCTTTTACTAAGTAATTTCAATATTATAATATACCGGGGGTTTGAACCCTGGACCTCTGGTCCTTAGGCGGCGCATGCCACCACTATTCCAACAAGGCAGTTGACTATTTTGGAAGTGGTTTATGCAGCCAGCTGTTCATCATATTTTTTTGATATTTGACATTTACTTATCTCAATAGATAAGCTTTTGAGGATTCCTTAAAGGGTATGTAGATTATTTCAATAGCAGAATATTATATATGCGTACAAATTTACAGATTACCTACTTGTCTTTTGATTTGATAGATATGGTTTCCGTTGTTCATAATTCATTAAATTCTTAATAGCATTTAAACATTCCTTACGAATGACATTTCAATAAACTTATAATTAGACATTAATTGTGTAATTACAGAAAATATACACTATAATGTGTAGACGCACATTATCTATCGTTTTAACTATGTTCAATAGACCCCTGGTAAATGCTTGAGGCTTTTATTGACATTTAATGATTTTTAAAACGTTTTTCTTGTTGTTGCGACGCTTCGTGCCTATAAAAACTGCAATAAAACTAAATGAATACCAGTCAGTGTCTCACTCGAGTTGAAAACCTGCTTAACTCAAAATTTTTCGCTTTTAAGTACTTATTGGATATAATCCTAAAAAGAGCAGTTAGTGTTTTAATTACTTATCAATGTTCGATGCTAGCGTAAGTCAATGGCAATAATTTATTTCGTAATTAGAAATTCTCGCTTAAACAAGAGCTCATTAAAAGCGAGCGAAGTATTATTCAAACAGTTTTATATTAGTATTTATCCGCGTGGTTCCATCAAACTGCAATAGTACCTCCAGTAACAGTACGTTATTTTTGCAGAGCATGTTTTTAATTATATCCTTCGTGTTACGTGTATTTGCGTGAAGGATCTGATATAAAATCGATATTTATTTAATTGATATGCGTGAAAAATATAGCTAAATACCCATGCATTAAAGAATTTCTAGTCGTAGGCTATGACAGTATTTTGAGTCTACTAAAAAATATTTATTTTGACTTACTCGCTGTCACAAGTCACCCACTAATAGAACACTAGTATTGATAACTTGTTGCAACGACAGCGACTAATAACGACAGACAGGTAGCAATTAAAAATTATGGCGTTTAATAAACTACCGCTGAAGATGTAATAGTTTGAGTGCGCGTGAGTCTATGGTTAACATTTGCATTCACACGCAAAGGTGGCACTGGTGTTATTCATAGAATTTCACAAAAAATTGCTGAAGGATCGATTAATCTTCACCTAATTAACGGACGTAATGGCTCCAGGGTTTTAGTATTCGATGAACCGTGAATTGACTTAAGTTAGAAAAGCAAACTTAGTATGCCATATTTGTCGTCAGCTGATTGTTATGCTACAATAGTTGACCAAATATATAGATACTTCGAGATAAAATATACATTAAATATAGTAATTAAAACAGTATCTCTTTAAAGTAAAGCAACCTCAATTAAGTTACAATTATTTTTTCGCTAGAAACTATTTATGGCCAAATTTAAAATTAAGTTTTTTAAATAACACTGCCTGCCTACACAATCACAAACCCAATGACCAATCAGTTTCTTACAATATGCTAGACAAAGAACTCAGTTGGTTGACCAGCATTGCAGAAAAAATTTAATGGCATCTTTGCCCTGGGCTATCCGCCACCGCTACTTGTGGAAATTGTTTAATATTCATGGAAAATAGCTATCAGTTAACAATTTCTAATGTCTACTACCCAATCATGAAATTCACACAGAAACAAATTAATATCATAAAACTCATCGCAACTACTTATATCGGGAAAACAGAATTCTAAAATTAATATATTCCACACACGTCCATGGGAACATAGAATGTACTCTGCAATGTTGTTTGCTTAATGAGGCCATTTGCAATCGGAAATAGGTGGGTTCGATTGAAAATTAAATTGGAAACAGTTCAAACAGTATTACTTCCACAGCGGACTGTTTATTTACGATAATTTAATCAGGCTAGAGTCTATAATATTATAGTATTTAAGCTAGAAAATGCATTTGAGTAGTTACGATGATTCACTGTTATCAGTAGGGAATTTTCTTTTTTATCTTTATGTTAAGAACGCAGTCCCATGTTGGCCTGGAACTTAAAAAGAATGTGCCATCTGTAGTTCTTGTCTAGCATGTCGTAGAAGACGACTAATAGTGTATCGGGTTTTGGGCATGTGATTGTGCGGGCGACAGGCTAGCCACTTGTCAACACTTTTTCACAATTTTCCATCTAACCCAGCCCAATTTTGTTTTCGGCTGAATGTGGTTAAAGGAGCCTGTTGCGTTTTTGACTCTGCCTACTCCTTGGGATTATGAGCGTGATGTTATGTATGTATGTAAGAACGTGACAAGCAAGTGCTTCGCCGATGTGGTGGTATGCGGCCACCGTAGGCTATAGTAGCCGACCTTTGAAAGGTTTTGTTAAGGATATACCGTATCAAGTATGTAAAGGACAAGAGAACGACAAGCATCTTAGTCGCTCCATCGTCGAAAAAGGGGTATTATTTAAGACTGCCTCGTTAATCAGTGGACCTGCAGGTCCCTGGTTCAAATGTCGTGTTGCCGTCTCATGTGTTTGCGCACCACTTGTGCACTATAATATCTCCTGCGCAGTTGGCTAATTCTAATTTAGATTGGCCACCGTGACCGAAATCGATTAGGAAATTAGTATTATTTTTATTATCACTTACTTTGCTTAATGTTATAACGGTCATAACACTTCTATTGGCACGGAGAATGCTTCGCAAAGCACAGGGTCGCTTATAAGAAATAGAATCGTCTGCGAGTCTGCGACTCAAACTTTGGCACGCTTTTTAAGCTATGTTCATATTACACCTTCAAATAAACTTTATTATCAGTTTATACCCTTCATAAACGGTTACATAAGTTCAACTACAAAGATACACAGGTCCTAGTAGACCTGGCGACGAGTGACTGTAATTAATTAGAGCGGTCGACCAGGAGCGTACTCCTGCCTCGAATACCAATTAGCCCTTGACATTATAATCTCAATTTATTCACGGGCGGTGAGTGACGATGTCGGGTATACCACTTGCGGGTATAAGGAGCCTAAGGGCCGTTTTAATTCTTTGTTAACTCGCCAATACTCCGTTTAAGAATCTATTTAAATTATGTACACACTAGCTTTTGCTCGCGGCTGCGCATGAGTGGATTAATGTTGCAGAAACGCTATAGTGTGTCCTGCAAGATCTATCAATTGTTACCGGATATAAAAAAGCCTATATCTTTTCTTCTTGATACCTAATTTCATAGAATAAGTAGTTATTGAAAATATATTCGACATAATTTCGCATTGATGGTATTAAACAATATCATATACATTGATCTACTAAAAAAAATAGTAGTTTAAGCAGTTTGTTATGAAAATCAGCATCGTACATATCTACTATCATCAAGACCGCAACATTTAGCTAGAAATTTTGATGAACGCGGTTCGCATCAAAGTAGATACAGTAAATGTACATATGTTAAAAACCTTGCTTGAACTCGATTAACTGCAATTAAACTCATCTTCAAACACAAAGAATGCAAGTAGGTATCGCAATCACTATAACTCTGTATAATCTAAACAAAATAAACTGAACCCTCGGCGCGAATCCTCGCACTTTTCTTAGTAAACTCCACAAAAAAGGATACGTAGACACAGTGAATCAGATATGAACCGCTCAGCGGTCTCAGCGGCCCAGGCTGCGCCCGCGCAGCCAGCGGCGCGCGACGGCGCGGTGTAATTGCTAATTAACAATCATAACTCATCAATATAGTAATTAATACGCGGCGGTGGCTGGACGGCCGCTTATTTAACTAATTGCAACTGATTTTCATAAAAATCGCTATTTTGTAACAGTTTTGTGATAATTGGATCTATATAGAGTTATTAGTTCGTTGTTGAAATGGTGGTTAGCTTTCTTAAGTTCATACAAATATTTCTTACCACGAATACGTTATGAACCAACACAGTGTGATAAAATTTAAATGAATAGCATAATTCCATATCAAATTTAAATCAAAAATTAAATATATTTGGAGAAACTTGGATTATTAAGGATATTCATTAAAAAAAACGTATTTTATATAATGTTTTGAAGTAGTATACAAAATAAACCTTCAGGTTTCAAATTAAAATCTAATTGAAAATTAATGTCGCTTTGATTTGTTAAGAATACGAATAGACTTAGATATTTACGTTACTGACATGCATTCTAATATGTTAGTCATAACAATATACATATTTACCTTATTTATAGTCGATCGTGATCTGTTTTAGTAGAGCTATTATTTTCTCATTAAACCACTCAACACCCAGTCACGTTCGAATATTTCCGATTTTACCAGTCAACCATTAAAAAACAAATTTCTTCATACACTGAAAAAATATTAGGACTATATTATAATAACAATACTCTGCAACTTCTGTTCTAAGCTCATATACAACTGAATTATCTTTTTTAATAAATACTAATACTTCGGTTCTCTCTGCCTACCCCGCTAGGGAAGTGGCGAGAAGTTTATTTAGTTAGTTTTAAATAAATAACTTACTTACTTGTCCCATGATGTTGGTCTGGGACTTAAAAAGAATGTGCCAATTGTGTGTAGGCGACAAAGTGGCTAGCTTGTCGCCTACACATCACCTAATCACTACTTTTTCACAATTTTCAATCTAACCTAGCCCAGTTTTATTGTTGGCTGAATGTGATTAAAGGGGCCTGCTGACTCTGCCTACTCCTTCGGGGATTATTGGCGTGATGTTATGTATGTACTTATGTACGAAAAACTCAAAAGCCACGAAAATTTAAATATAAATAAATGGACTGGTATCAAATAATCATATTCTCCGCAGCATAATTCTCCCTGAATTGCAAACGGCGGTATTATCAGCTCTCAGCAGGTCGGCTTGACGCGGTGCGGCGTCGCGGCCGCTGCGCCGGCGCAGGCCGTTACAACAGGCCCGGGCAGTTTTTGTGGCGCCGGTCGCGACCCGCCGCGCCCGAGCACAGCGGGCAATGTACGCTCCCGCTGGCGCTTGTAACTTGTCGTTGTCTTAGATTTCAGTAATATCTGATGTACCTGTTTTGTAATTATTATGTAACTAGAAGTTAATAAGCCACTGAATCGTGTCAACTTCGAATTTATATCAGGAATTTGTTTGCATCAATATGCGTGTTAAATTATGGGCAGTAAGTATTTTATGGATTCTATACAATAGTTTGCATGTGTAATAGTATAATGTATACTTTGATACTATTACGTCTGCAGTCGCCAAAGGAATAGGCATAGGCACAGGTTAAACCATTTTAAGCCAAAAGTTTGAATTGATTGAGTCAGATAGAAAATTGCGAAATTGTAGTAATAAATGACTCCCTCGTCGTCTACAAAATCACAAACCATGATATTAGCACAAATGATATCGTGGGCCAAATTGGTCCATGATGCTAATATCATCATGGTCATGGTTTGTGATTGTGTATGCGGAAGTTGCTAGTTTATGATTCATTTATTCGTAGACTATTAAAGTACAAATGAGAATTCGACTCACTACAAAATGAAGTTCAAAGAACTCAATGTTCACGCCTCTCTTAACTTGCGCCACACGCCATCCCTAATGGTACAGTTTTTGTTGATTAACATTTAATAAGAAGATAAAGTTGTAATAATTCCGTAAGTATACTTTGTGTTAGTCATTACCTATCTATAATTATTGCAGAGTATCTGACCTATTGTATTACAAATGCGATTGGTAATCGTTGCTCCAAACTGACCCTATTTGATCAAGGAATACTAAAAGGTGCCGAAGATAAGAGTTTATAGTAACAATGACCTTTGTTACTTTTTTCAAAGTCAAAGTCAAAGTCAAAGTCAAAATACTCTTTATTTATATAGATTTGGAACAAACACTTATAAATCGTCAATTCAATAGGAAAATCAACTAATAATATGAATCTACCACCGGTTCGGAATGTTGCTTCTACCGAGAAGAAACCGGCAAGAAACTCGGTAGTTACTCTTTTCAACAACATATTTTACAGGGGTGTATAGATCATATTTGTATTTCAACCATGTCGTGAAGTTGGCTTGTCAGACACCAAAATATAAATAAGAATACAAGTAATTGTATTCAACAAACCAACCGTAGGACATAGCTCAAAAGTCCTATTGAAGTTAAATAATTGAGATTATATAAAATTATATAATAATAAATAAAATTAATTAATTATTTAATTTACAATATTACATGTCCATGAGCTTTGTGAAAAATTAGTTCAATTAATAATAACAATAAAAATTTAGAAAGGTAACTAACTGGATAGCCTTAAGCATACTATAGGTTCTTGTCATATAAATAATCTTCAACTTTTACTGTCTAATTAGTGATTTATTAATTGTGGGATGGTTTGTTATGTCGCCTTTGGAATTGGATTTAGTTTTTTGTCCTTCAGATAACGTCCTATTCCGGGAGGAATAGGACCTCCTTATTTCACAATTGTAATTTTAAATGTTTTTTCCTTTTTAATTTGACTTTTTCTGTCACTTTTTCTTTTTTGTTGTTTTATTCTAATATAACACGTCTATGTTTCCACCGGCGTTTTATTAATTTTAAATTAATCTATATCCTAAAAAGTATTGCTTGAGCATCTTTTGCGATCTACAACATTTATAAATAGTATAAAATAAAGTCGCTGCTTCTGTCTGTTCGCTTAGATCTTTTAAACTACGCATGGAAGGTTGATGCGGTTTTCACCAGTAGACAGAGTGATTAAAAAATAAGGTTTATATGTATAGCTTCATATTTTACACCGTGCGAAGCCGGAGCGGGTCGCTAGTAGGTATAGTTGTTAGAAATGAAACGATTATTTTTTGTTCTTCAACAATCGTTATAATATAAATTATCAAAAGATTACAGGTTTTCGCCGTATATGTGGTTGTATTGTACAAACAAAATGGAGGAGGGGTCCTTCTTGGCGGGATAAAGCAAAGACAATACATAATGAAGTGACAGTTGGTGGCATTGACAGTTCGTGGTTATAGCATTGGAATACACGGTGTGGACAATAGTATAATTATAAAAACGAGTATTTAATTTTTTTTTATAATGATACTTAGTTTTTATCCTAAACTGTTACTTAAATAAAAAATTGTCTGCAGTTAGTTCCATGTACTCTTATTATACTATTCTTGACGAGGCTAATGTGGATAAACAGAAATGTATTGCAGATATAAAAAAAAGGATTGCTGTTTTATTTCGTATTTTATCATTTACCGAAAACTTAACGGTGATCATATAAGTCCTACTAAAATCACAAATACTGAATTAGGCAATCAATTCAATAATTTGTCTTAACGCTTTCTTATCGTTAACTTATTTTTTATAAATCTCGATAAGAACTGATAACAAAGCTAACAGTTGAACTTTTGACACGTTTTGGTGTTACGGTCAACCGTAAACAGCACTTAATCGTCCCTCCTAAACATTTAAAACCCGCAAAAACCAATCCTTGACGGAAAGCAGCGAAAACATGACTTATCTTTTTAAGGCCAGTGTCGAGTAAAAACGCAGTCACAGTCGAGTTCGTCCATAACAATAACATTTCAATGAGCAACAAATTGCAAGGTTATACGTAGACTAGGGTTGCCAACTATACTGTTTTAAACAGTGTTATACTGTTTTTCACTAAATTATACTTTTTACTGTTGAACAAAAATAAAGTATACAAAATACTGTGTTCAGCATCACATTATTTTTCAGTTATAATTGTGATGAGGCGTATGAAGTTTTTAAAAAAGATTGTAAATTAGTAAGTTGTGCGAGAAGCTCTAAAAAATATGTAATTTAAAAACAAGAAAAACATTAAATAAACAATAAAATACTATTCGTTTTTATAAAATATTGTTTAATATTTTTCATAGACCTAAATATACTTTATTCCTTGTAAAAAAAGTTGGCAACCCTAACGTAGACGCGTGTCTACAGCTCGTAACAGTACCAGCAACAAATTGAGACGCACGTCGGTACGCTAAGTATCGCAGTTATGAAGTTTATAATAAGGGAGGAGGGAGGAATTAGTAATTTATGATAAATAAATAAATATCACACTACATCACATACATTGATCTGACTCCGACGTAAGTAGCTTAAGCACTTGTGTTAAGGATATCAGAAACAACAGTGGTATTACAAATATACACTTAAATATTGGATATTAACACCCAGACACAGAACAAACACAAGTATTCATCACACGAATATTTGTCCTGGGTGGGGATCGAACCCACAACTCTTGGCGCATGGGGCAGGGTCACTACCGAATGCGCCATTGAGCTTGTCAAAAATGATTTAGTTGAAGAATTCGCAACTACTGTTGCGTCGAGTATTCTTCAGGATAGTGTTATTTTTATTTTACTTAGTTTATACACATCATCATCAAGCCCGCAATCCCGGAAGGGGTAGGCCTAATGGCCTAGTAATAAACTACATTCAGCCAAAATTTAATAAAGTTGAGTTAGATGGAAAATTGTGATAAATAAACAAGTGACAAGTGGCGAGCCCGTTGCTACACCATGTGCCGCCATCAATGGGATTCTGGGCAAAGAGACGCAATTGGTACGTTAATTTTGGAGTCCCAGACTAACATGACACTTTCTTGTTTGAGCTTGTTTTTCAAAACCTGTCAAAAGTAAGAACTTCTAGATAGCTTTTAGCATATTGTGTTTTGTTCCTGATAAGAGATTTCTTTGGACAATCACATACGCTTTTGGCGATGGATATTCATCATCTTCCTAAGGTTAGTGCTAAGATAGGCTCTGCTTCGACCATGATCCAGGATTTAGCGAGTCTGGTAATTACATTAAAGCAACTGCCGATCTGCCTCTCGTAACCCTAAGATAGGGGAATAAGAAAATTTTTGGATCATGGTTCCAAATCCAAAGTTGTATGAATTTGGAGGTTTCATCACGATGTTTTCCCTCACTGCCGAGCTGTTGATATAACTACATAGATTTGAAAAATCCAGAGGTACGTGCTAGGGTTTGAACCCCCACCACTCGATTTTGAGGCGCAAATCCTACCATTGTCAGGTGATATTTTGTCTATGATAAATCACTGACGTGTCTTACAATTTTTATCTCACCGAGGCTCACCGAACCAAAAATAATATTTTTACGCCCCTCTACGGGGGCATGCCCCCTGGTTGTGGAGTCTTGATATACTTAGACCAATTTAAAGGTAATGCGCTCAATGTACCATCAGTCAACACTATTAATTTTCTACATAATAATATATATTTAAGTAAAGCAAGTACTAATTTTCCACTTATATTAACAGCTTTAGCTACTAGCTTGCGACCGGGGAAACTAATTCTGTCTGTTAAATATTTATTAAATACTTAAGTTAATCAATGACGCGAACCGCGCTTACTAAACGTCATGTTTATTTATTTAAATTGTGTACAAATACAGAAAAAACGCAAGACGTTAAGTAGCTATTAGACACTTAATTACCGGCTAACTAAAACGATATAGTTTAATTTGCTCATTAAATTTAAACAATAGTTTAGCGGACATATTTACGACTTTTAAACTCGACCTTATTATCTGCTATTAAACGGACGATAAATTGCTGTTTACATATTTATTTTTGTACGAGTTCTATTTCAGTACGCGTGAATGGCCGACGTATAAGTGACTGCAGTTTTTACATGCATGCTAAACACTTAGACGAGATGAAACATTGATTTATTGGATTTCCAATCTGGCTGAAGCACTTTAATGGCATTCTGGAAACCTTTATGTAGGTTGCAGGCACACTGGTAATGTCAAGAGTTTCAGCTATCAGTTGATGTTTAATATCAGACAACATCACATAAATACATACATCTATCTCCGAGCCAAGTAAATAAATAATAATAAACTTCCAAACTAAGCTTATAAGCTTGTGCTATGGATACTAGGTGAACGGATAGACATACTTAAATATGTTAATAAACATCCACGACTCGAGTACAAATGTCCATGTTCATCAAACGAAACTGTTGGTTTCTAAACGTAAACTCGCATCTATGTAATAAAATAGCAAATGAGTTACTGAACGAACATCTAATAAACTGTAAAGTGTTAGTGTCTATGCTCTCCCTGTCTTCCTTCCTCTTTGAATCCTGTTGTGAGTGTTACGAGGGGTTTAAATAAGATCTTATATAATCTTGATCTCTGCTCTTTATTTTTACCCATAACCCTTTAGAAACATTTGCCCCTAACGGGATTCGAACCCGCGACCCTAGGTTTTGTGGCCATGGTCTATGACCCCTCGACCGACGGGCCAGTCAAAATTGTGAAATAAATTGCATTAAATTCTACCGAGAAGAACCGTCAAGAATGGAATGTATTAAAACAATAGACTACTTGAATTAAAAGCTTTTTTAATCCGTCAATGTGTTGTACTTTCAGTATTTTTCTTGTTCAACAAAAAATTACGAAAATAACTTAAAAAACCGCATCATCGTAAATTTTCGACTATTATTTTTTTTGTTTCAAGCACACAACATCTCATTTTTAACTAAGATTATACATAGACATTTTCATTTTAATAAAATATCAATTATTCATTCCGCCTGTGACATAAACAATAACAAGTATGAACGTTTCACAGCCATTAACACCATTTGTGGACACACCAGCGGCTCGTCCCGGCCACTGTATGTAAATGTCCCGATAAAATACAACTAATGGTCACCGTTATTGTCCGAAAGAATCCCTAATGGTAATTGTCTAGTGTGAACGCTTGCGCAATAAAGGTTTTGTATAGTTTTATTGCGACCAATTTATCAGCGGAATTTTTTAGTTTTTCCCTTGTAAAACACATTCAGGGGAAGGTGGAAATTATGTGTTTAATCAAAAAAGTCCTAGAGCGATAACTTTTTAGTACTAAATTACAGTAAACACGTTTTTTAGAGGATTCGACGCCGCAGATCAATTTCTATCAATTGTCGAAACGAAATTTTAGTAGGGCTAGCCGAAATTATAGGTAATCTATAAGTGTAACATTGCTATTGTATAATTTTATACTTATACATATCATCACGTCCGTAATCCCCGTAGAATCCAAGAAGGAATAAACTTTTCAAGTTAAAAGTGAGTTAGATGGAAAATAGTTGCGAGCGGCTCGCCCGTCTATGTCGTCACAAACAACACTTAATACAAAATTAATCGCCTTTTAGGGCATGCTAAGCACAGTTGGTACTTTATTCTTAAGTCCTAGACTAAATAATAATAGATTTAATCTATTTTACAACTTACACAGCCCATTGTCCCAACAAATTATATGAATTTGGTCTGTGACTTAAAAATAATGTACCTACCAACTGTGGTTCATGTCGTAAAAGGCGACTAATGGCAGGTATATGGGGTTTTGGGTTTATAATTGTATAGGCGTCAAGCTATTTGTCACTAATTTTTCACAATTTTCCATCTAACCCAGCCCAGTTTTATTTTTGGCTTAATGTGTTAAAGGGGCCTGCTGCCCCTTAGACTCTGCCTACCCCTTCAGGGATTATGGGCGTGGTTCTATGTATGTACGTAATCTATTTTGACTGCAGATAAATCTCAAATTATGGATACCTAGTAGGTAAGTACCTATTTTTAGTAACAATATCTACAAACATAGATTCAAGTTTATGAAAACAAAACACACTTTCACTTAAGTGTTTAAAAGAATGACAAACAACACTTTCTTCTTAATTGTTTTTATCACCCGTTGCAAATAGGCTGAAATAAAAGTGTTTATTAGCGACATTATTGACACAACAGATAAATAATCAGTTAATCCTGTTGTAAACATGTCAGCGTGCGTTGTTAATTCAACATGTTTTGTTTATTCGCTTCCAAGTTTTATTCTGATAAGGGTAATAAGTCATAATAACTTATGTCACGCCATGCCACGAACTCGTCGTTTTTTGCTAAATTTGCATTTTTGTTTAACGTTAAAATATAAATAAGTACAGTTGCGGTGGAAATATCTTGATAATTAAAAAAAATATGGAATGTGACTTGTCACACGACTCATTTATGACTTATGGCATGACTAATACTAAATGGTTTAGGAGTATGGACTATATGTTAACATTATTAGGAGTATGGACTATATCTTAACATTCTTTTCAAGATAGTATATCACATACATAAAGTACAGATGGTATTGTTCGTTTAAAACTTTCATTTGGACTTCTAATAGCGAACACAAACTCACAATACACTTAGGTATATAATCTATATGTATATATTTTAATATGTGAAGCAAAAACATTGTACCCATTATTATGAGCATTACGCAGACGGAGTAGTATGAGATTTGGCATACTTAAAGTTTATATGGAGAAGGAGTGCAGCAAGCTAATATTTCAATAAATAATAAAAAACAAACTAATAATGGTCGAAGTTCAATCAGCGGGCGATCACTAGTATTATTAATTGTTTAATACGAGTAGTAAATACAAAATTAGGCATCATGAAAGATTGTAAGATTGAATAATAATAAATAGGTACCTCCGGGATACGTTATACTTGGCCCGACATACACTTGACCAATTTTTTTAGTAGGTATAATCATCATCATTGCGCAAGCAAATATAGCCCTTAAGATGGCAATCATTTTCTGGCCGCTCCAGTAATTTGCTGATTAATTAATTGCAAAAGTTACTCCTTAAGCCCGCCATATTTGGCGTCACTGCGCAGGAGTCGTCACGGGGCTAATTGGTCGAAACGTTCTACACCGGAGATGTAAAGTGATGTTTAAGTACACTGTAACTATATATGGGCTTGACACTTTAACCCTTGGAAGCAAAATAATAGCTTTTTTCGATTTGCCCGATGGAAGGTACAGCTGTTTTATGGGATTTTACCCCGTAGTAGAGAAACCTGTTCTACGGTTTCTCATAAATCTTTAACTTTATAAATAATACATACATACATAGATATCATCACACTCGTAATCCCCGAAGGGGTAGGGAGAGATATAGCAGCTAGCCTCCTTAACCATATTCAGCCAAAAAATAAAACTGGGCTGGGTTAGATGGCAACTTGTGAAAAAGTAGTTACAAGTGGCTAGCTCGTCGCCTACTTACACAATCACACACCCAAACCCGATATACCATTAGTCGCCTTTTACGACATGCTAGACAAGGAACACAGTCACTAATTTTTTTAAAAGTGTAAACCAACATGGGACATATAATACATTATACATTTTGGGAATAACTAATAAACTTTGGGATATAATAAGTTTTTTTTTTTAATTTTGACAGGATTTCAATTACATAAACGGTGGACATCAAAACCAAGGGTGGATGCTCGACTCCTGGAAGGGACAACTAGTTGTTTTGTTCGTAAACCAGATGCTTGAGGCGTTTTCGTTGGTTTATCCATAAAACAAGCTCTTAAACTACGTACTGTGATACATAAATTCTGAATTAATGACTACCTGACCTTCGTAAGTATTAAGACATGGAAGTAGAAAGACTGGAGCATAGCTGTTAATGTATAATAACTTAAATGTAGAGTATGAGGAAATAAATTTCCTCTTAAACGTAAGAAAGAGAAAAGTGGAAATCTCTTTTCTGATACGTTATCGAGTTTGAACCAACGCGTTTTAAGAAACGTATCCAAACCATTGATCTACCACCGCTCAACATTAAAAATGCCATCAATATGAACATGGACATCAGAACATTAATTAGCCGAGACGTCTTCATTTGGGATTAATGCGGACCCTTTGAGTGCGCTCCATACTATTTATGGGTTAACCCTTTAAGGGGTGTGTGGTGCGCCAAGAACCCAAGGTGTTAATTCTTACAAACAATGCCTCTGAATGAAGTTATTAAGAGGTGCTTTTACATGTTATTTTGGAGTTCCGTACATCAGAAAGAAGAAAGAAAACCCTTTAAGGGTCACTTTGTCTGCAAGATCAAGATTATTTTTTTGAAGGCCGCGTGGAGACATCAAAGTGAAATGTTATAAATACAGATATCCTTCTTTATTGTAGATCAGTCGGAAATGTATTCAGGCCTCTTGGAGTTGCACAAACTATATCCCTAAAGTCAGTATCCTGGGGACGCGCCAGTCCAACTCAGACTTGACACTTACCAAAAACGAACCCACAGCCCGCGGGTTTGAGTCCCGATAGAAACACTCATGTAACGAACAAGGGCGTAATATGTAATTGAGTCGTGCATATTTATACAAAACTGATTTATGTATGCATAAGTATATGCTTAGTTTGGGAATAGCGACTGTGGTATATTATAAATATTTATTATATGATACTAATATGTTTGTTTTTATTGAATAGGCCCTGAAACTACTAGGCCGATTTGATAAATTCTTTCACCAATGGAAAGCACCGAGTAACATAGTATTTCGGAAAATAGGGGTGAGAGCTCCCCGCTCCCCCGCCAGCCCGGTAGGTAGTGGGCCGGTAACTAGGCTCGGTTTGAGAGGACTAATAGTCCTCAAAAAAACCCCACGGAAAAGAGAACAACGCGGGTGAAACCGCGGGGCGCTGCTAGTATTACCTACATATATTATTATTATAGTAGTCTTCTAAAGAATAAGCCTTTACACATTAATAATATGAAGGAGGCTGATCAAAAAAGGTGGCTCAGACTATGCGATTCGGAGCCAGCTCAGCTGTAAAGAGAGTATCGATCGCAAAAAGCGGCTCGGCGGCCGCAAAGCACACATTCGGCGCATGCGCCGGCGCAAGTTTTAATTGCGCCGTATCATCGCATACTAAAGGGCCTTTACTTTTTCCGCCTTTAATGACATAATCGCGGCCCTCGCGGATGTCGCCTGCCCTTTTTACGGGACATCTGTGGATTCCTTCGCCTCTTTTGTAACTCACACATATAGTAAACTATGGCTCGGAGTGTTTGTTAAAGGTTCTTTTATACTTCAAAGCGAGGCGACATAATGGATTTGTGAGATAGCGTAGAAGATTTCCAAAAACATTTTGATAATTTGTGACCTAGGACGCTAGATTGATGGTGTTCTACGACCTAAAAAAAAATGTACCTAAGTACCAACTGCGTTCCTTGACTTGCAGGCCCAAAAGACTGCTACCGGTGTATTGGGTATTGTGATGTTGTTATAATGTAGGCGATGTTTGACAATCAAAGTTGAGTTGAGTTAGTTGTAAAATTTGAACCATACTTTTTATAATTTTATTTTTGGCTAATGTTGACTAATGGAATTTACTGCTTCTTTGACTCTGTATACCCCTTCACAGTCTCGCTGGTCTAGTGTTAGTATGCGCCGCCTGAGGACCAAGAGGTCCCGGGTTCAAATTCCGGGTGAGGCCAAAAAAGGTGTGGCTTGTTATTTCAATATTGAAATTACTCAGTAACAGTCCGGAGTCAGGAAGTTGGTGGTATAATCACCCCGTTAAGCCGTTGGTCCTGCGCCTGTTCTTTCACGGGTCATGTCGAATTGCCGGAATATGAGAGTGAAGGAATAGATAGTGCACCTGTGCTTGCGCACAAATTTGTGCGCTGTTATATTTCCTGCGCAGATGGCTATTCCTCGTTGAGATTGGCTGTTACCGACATCAGTTATCAGGACATTATTATTATACCCCTTCAGGGACTGGCGGTGTGATAGTGTGTAAAGATATGTTTGTGATGAATAGTCTCTGTATAACCACATTTGATACCGTGTCTACATGGAACTAGCTACGCCACTGGACAAGACCCTAAGGCGGTCGTAATGAATGGCTCTCCTTAGGACGCTGCGGAAACATCGGGGCGGTTGTCACGTACGCCATAAAAAGTAACTGATACTAACGCTACTTAACAATATAGGTACATGCGAACATTTCTGACTCAGGCATGCGTAAATAAATGACTGGATTAGTATAAAATGCATTCAGGCCTATCTTAAACGATTTTAGATTAAAACAAAACCAAATTTAAAGGCTATGGCTAATCATGGTTTCATGATTTACAAAACAACAAGGGATTGGCCAGATAGTAAAAAATAATATAGCTTGCCAAAGCGTTAATATTTTTTTATCATTTTAAATTCAATTCAATCAACTCATCGATGGAACTGAGAATCAATGAGATCGTCACGTCAGATAAACACCCAACACAACACACATTAATATATAGCAATAAATATATATTGGTAAATTGAAATTCCAAATTCCAGCGCAGTAGACGGTTAACTTAACAGATCTTATTTGTAGCCAAATATGTACTTACATAAGTATTTCAACTACCTACATAGCGTATCCTTTTTACACCAACATACAAATTAGTTTCTTACTAGCAAGAAATTTAAAATTTTATACGACTACCGCTTTAATAGCCTATAACATGGTCTAGGTAAAGGTAAACTTTGCAGATTCATATCCTTTAAATGAAATACAGATGATTATAAACATATTGAAACGTTTAAAATAAAAACTTGTACTTGTTTGAAGAGTGAATGATTTACAACATTCTTAAATAACAATAATACCTCAATGGCAGTTTTCACAGCCGCAACGGCGGTTGATTGCACCGATTGACACATTTCCGTCACAATTACACCGGAGACACTCGGTGCAGCACCGCCTGCATCACTGTAAACATAAAATAATTACAAAACACTTTTTAATTAAACCGTAACTAGCCGACAGAGCGCGCAAAAACTCGTGAATGACCGACGCCATCTTGCTCGGCCATCTTATACATTATAATTATACAAAATGGCCGCGGCGGCGATTGATTCGCGGGTAAAAAGCCGGCAGAGTGTTAATCGCTCCAGATTCTGTTAACGAAGTGTGATTGGCGTAATTACACGCCGGGGTGAATGCTACTCGACAATTATCGACCACTCGCGAGTCGTGGGATAGTATGGCAGACGTGGGCTCACTTCGGCTGGATTCGCCATTTTAAACTTCACTATATATATGATGTTTGTAGTTTGATGGTTAATTATTTATTATGCATCCATGATTAGCACTAGTTGAATTTTAAACAATACAGATGTGCCTAATAATAATTTGATTTGACAATAACATCATATATTTGAATAGGTATTATGTTATTGTAAGCTTCTTATATGTGGTCAAACATTTCAATCTTGTAGCTTTTGTTCGCAAGCAAAAGTCAAGACATTTTTGAAAAATCCCGTCACGAGATTTTGTGAAAGAATGCGCATCGCTCTCACAAAGGGTCGTAATGTCTCATTCTTAACGCGCGAGTGACGTCACAAATATGCCGTAGGGTTGACAAGTATTATAACAAACGTTGAAAGTAGAATAGTGTAGTTATTACTACGTCTTACTTAGTGAAAGAAAGAAATTGTTATATGCAGCTACTGATTTATTTTGCTTAATTATCTCATCTTATTCCAGTCTTTATCATCAGGCTCGCAATCCTTGAAGGAGTAGGCAGAAGGAGCACTAGGTAAACTCCTTTTACAACTTTTAGCTAATAATAGTATTGAGCTGGGTTACGTGGAAAGTTGAGAAAAGGTTTACACGATTACATTGCCGATATCCTATGCACTATTAGCCGCCATTTACCTTTTACTGCCAGAATCACAGTGCACGCCTTTTTAAATAATATCCTATGACTCAGACTAACATGGGACACACAAGAAAATCATTATTTTTATTCACCATCCGTAAAATCGTTAAATTGTTGCAGAAGAGTTGGCAACCCTGACCAGAGACCAAGTGTTAGCTCGTCGGCGGCAAAAACCGCTCGCCGAAAGGCTGTGTCGGTGGAAACGCTGTCAGTGAAAAAAGAGCGCATACCGACCACTACAACGCAGATTCAGACAGGTCTCTCTATGTACAGGTTCGTGTTATTTACCTATTCGCACAACACAACACAGAGTACAGAGGTCCCAACATGCACAGGTTCATCATAGTTACCTACACATACCTTTTCTGTTAAGAATACTCACCGAGTGATTTTTAGGTTGTAAATTTGTCGTGTACAAAATATCACAACGATGATATAAACGAAATTTCATCTGCCCAAAATATCAGCGCACTCAATCCATAGTTCTACGCTAAACATAAATACTTGTTCAACATTATCTACTTACTTGCTATTTGGAATTGAAAATTATCAAGTATCCACCTATAGCATATCCGGGCAATTCGGAAAACGTTTAGCAAATACGAATGTTGACACATGTTACCAATTCATGTAAAGTTATGTTTTATACATTAAATACAGTATTCAAAAACCTATAATAACATTTTTAGAATAAATTTATTTGCAATAAATTAAAGAAAATTTGTTTAAATTTTATTTATTTATTACCCATAATCAAGTGACGATGACGTCACTGACCGGCAAACAAGCTGACATATTCGTTTTGTATTTTTTAAATGAAATTTTAAAAATTTCATAGATAGACCCTTTTTAAACACGAAATTACTATTTTCGTGTTTAAATAGGGTCTATCTATGAAACAAAATCGATTCCAAAAATTAGTCAACATCCCTATTATTTACAATTTCGTTAAAAAGTCAACTATGCCACCGAACTTCTTATATAAGAACCTATCCTTCTGTACCTTACTCTATGACGGCGGCAAAGGGTCGATTTCAGATAACGCCAGAAATGGAAGCTGGTAGCTCACTGATTGAAATGCGCTAATTAGTAGCGTAAAATTAAACGCGGCGCGAGCCGCGCAGCCTCCGAAGTGGCGGCAAAAAAAGACACTTTCGAGTCACCGAGTCGTTTAAAAATAGCGAAGATGCTAATCGATTGTTTCGTCGTCGTGATTACAATCCGGTTGGGACAGCCCTGACCGGATTGTTTCGATCGGATCACTATTTCATAACCAGTGGAAATATATAAAACTAATGAAATTTCAAAAAACATGCACTGGCATGTATTCTGATATCTATCTGGTATAGTATTACCAAAGTCGTAATCACCTTATCTCTAGTCATAATCACCTTAGTTATGTCCCGTGTTTAGACGGGGTACGCTTAGACCGTGATCCAGGATGTAGCGAGTCTGGTAATAATTACATTAAAACGACTGCTAATTTGATCTTCCTAACCCTAAGATAGGGGAGCCAGATAAATATTGGATCATGGTTGCTTGAATTTGCAGGTTCCATCACCGCCGAGCTAGTGGTATAAACACGTACATAGATTTTAAAATTCATAGGTACTCGGGTTTGAACCCGCACCCCTCGGTTATGAGGCGTGTGTCCTTACTATTGTGCCACCGCCGCTCTTAAATTCAAAATCAGCTAAAGCACCACAAACACCCAGACCGGTGACAAATTAGCGATGCGCCTATCCAATTCGATCTTTTAGAAGATCGGACCAAGCGAAGGCATACGATCTAATCGATTTTCGGATCGGATCGAAACCGTGCGATCCGAACTGCGGATCGAATCAACTTTATCAAGTATCAGAACGCGGTCCAAATATTTTGGTTTGTACACAAATTATATGAAAGACGAAACAGACTATCCGCATCGCCTCTTAAAATTTCTGCTTCTCAAATGCCTAAAAATTTATGATGACATCATCATTAATACTGTAAAAATAATGTGATTTTTGTGAAATAAATGAATAAAATGTTTTTTATGCAACTTTTTGTATTGATCTTCCGGGGATCATATCCAATCTGCGGATCGAGATGTTAAGATTCATAATTACCTTCGATCCACAATATCAAATCGAACTTAAAACGAATCACTTCCCTATGATAAATGCTTAGTGCGCTGGTAGCTCACTTTTTAAATAACCTACGATGACTGCTTACTTTTGCAGGCCAAATGCTTTATATATAGCTTTAGCCCTACAATAATGTAAGTAAAACTGCAGGAAAATGTAATAATAATAAATAATAATAAAATCTCAAGACTGACACACCAATTCCCTAGTTCCAAACTAAGCTTATGCTTGTACTATGGATACTAGGAGAACGGTAAGACAAACTTGTAACTATGTTTATAAACATCCATGACTAGCGTACAAATGCCCATGTTTATCACAAGAAACATTTGCCCCTAGCAAGATCAAACCCGCGACTCTTGGTTTCGTGGCAGGGTCTTTCACCACTCGACCAATGGGACCAGTCATTCAAGTAGATTCCTTCATAATTTTAAGTGATATGCTTTGAATAAATTGTTATTTTAACTTCTTCGCGTAATAAAATCGTTTATTCTATAAAAATTTACGTCGGTAACCACGATATATTCATTTCAACCTTCATCTGAATATTTGCTATCACCTTTTTTTGCTTAAAGCAACGCACCACACCACTTTTCACTGGACTCTAACGTCCCATTAAATCACCCATACAAGGACCTGCTAGCCATAAATTCTAAAGCATTTGACATAGTATCGTCTATTAGTCATGCAACCGAAATATAAATAACCTAAGCAGACTACGCGTCTTAATCGCGGTCGGCAATTAGTGGACCATTAATTAACCCCCCTCCCCCCCATAACACGCCCCGTGTCAAGCAGCCACTAATATGGACTGGACACCCTGACTTATGGGGTCATGCGGTGAACCGTTCGATTAATGGTGATAAGCTGAGATTGATGGGGAGTGAAAATAAAACGACTGCTACGGAAATAAAACTGTGTCTCGTTAGAATGATGGAGCTTTTGGATTAAACATCTGTTGTATGAACAAAAATAGCCTACACAAAGTACTGACAAATTGTTAACAAGACACACACATAACATCACGCTCTCAATCCCCGAAGGGGTAGGCAGAGTCGAAGTTAAAGTTAAGTTAACAAAACGATAAAAATATACCCTGATTTTACCTGAGCCGTCAGTAGGTACCTAATTCAAAAATTTTGCAAATATATTTTTACGCAAGTTATTGGTAAAATAAATGTTTCGTAGTAGTTTCGCAGATCTGTTACCTCCTAATACTTATATAAACTTGCTAATTTTCCCTGTTAGTAATATATTAATAAAGATTCAAGAACTGTTATTTCACACTCAATTTTTTTTAAACGATGGATTACATGTTGATAAAATATAGCAATAAAATATGCGTGCTTTTATTTAAAAAAAACATATCTGCACTGTTTATACATAACATCTAAACTGTGATCTTCTAGTCATATCCACACTAAGCTTTCATTCTTAGTGCGATTCGCTAATGAAGATATTTGGGGCACCGCTATCTCATTGTCAATAAATATCACCTCGCCGCCCCCGCCCGCGGCGCCTCGCGGGCCTCCTACGCCTTTATTGCCTCTTTTGTTACGAAATCGATATATGGACACACCCCTTTAGCAGTTACGAGTGCAGCGATCCGAGATCTCGACTACAGATATGGCTAGTGATACTTTAAGTCCAGATCTTGAATGATAAAAGCTAACTATTGATATGACGATAGAGCTAAACAGTCTAGTTCGTCCGTCGGTGTAGATTTAAGCAGTATCTATACTTATTTTACATAAGCTCGACGTCTACACAGTCACAAACCCAATACTCAATAAACTATTAATGCATAAAAGGCATACAAAACATTTATATAAAAAAAAAAACATTTGATCACTTTTTTACAGATGGCCGCTTCAGAGAGTTCAGTTCCTGTTCACAACACCATTAAAGCATTGATTTTTAAATGTTAACCAGTGTATTTCTTTCATTAGAGTCAATTTGTTTCTGAAAGCCTCTCTTTGATTACTACAATCCGATTTCTCAACTGATTTATACAGCAAACCAGAACAACCATCACAATTACAGACCAAAACGCATCAACCACCATGAATACCTAAACACCGAAGGGTTAGTGATAAACACCATCGATTGGTATCAACGGGAACGATTCCCAAAATTACTTAATTGCTACCAAACCGTTCGATGGTGCCCTCAGCAAGCAGGCGGCTCAGCCAGCAAATTATACGGCGGTAAATGTATGGCATCGTGTTATTTGGTGATGATGATGATGCTGGGCGGGACTGTAGTCGTTTGCGATGACAACTGATGTTGCGTTTGCAGTGCGATGGGTGTTAGGAGACGGTTACTAAGAATTTGCGACAAAAAGCGCCAAGATAATGCATGTTTATGCAGTTTAACACATTCACTGCCGCTAAGATTTTCATGATAGGTTACATGTTATGATGCCCACATATTAGCGAAACAAATTGAATACACTAGGCGAGTCGTCTGCCAATCACATGCACATTATTAAAAAACAGGGGTATTATCACAAGCAACTGATATCAAGAAAACCTTGCTAAGCTGCGATGAAATGTAGTAGAATCGCTAACGTTAACCTAATCATTTTTTTTTTATCGTTTAAAAGGGTCGTTCAGTGTTTGGTCCCACAACACTTTCGTCCCAATGGGACGAAACACTGAATTCAAAAAATATGTTATTGTTGGTTCTGTAATTCGTCCCATTTAATTTATTCTTAAAACATGAAGAGATTAAGTACAGTCAGCAAGTCAAGAAATGTTATGTTGCGAATCGCTCGATAAAGTCTCTGTGCCTAAAAAAACAAGTTCCAAGAGGGCAGAGTTGCCGGCAAAACATATCCCATTAGTTAGTGTTGGAAAACTAATTACATCCTTTAATGTCATGTAAAAGATGTTTGTTTAAGTCAATTGCACATTACTCATTCCTGAACGAGCAAGAAAGAGGCGTAGTCCACCCGTCCGGACACAATGGACTTGTTACGCGTTACGGCGAGATTAATCAAGTGAGAAATCGTTATTGGACCATTTTCTGTGTTCACATCAGTGGTAATAAAGTAACACCTTGGATTCCATGTTACATTTTAATTACCACTTGAAATGGCTCAGCTGAACACCTTATCCTTGTTGTAGATGCAAAACCTATGTAACTTTCGCTTTGTTCGTGATAATGAAGGTTTTTATCCCTCAGGAACGGTAAATACGATGAGTCGTTGGCGGTTATGACGCCAAAGCGTTATAACTAGACAAAATCACTTAGGTTGATCACTGGATAAGATATCTCTCTGCCTAAAACTCTATTTAATATATCAATACCTTTGTATCAATAAGATTGTCCCATGTTGGTCTGGGTCTAATGAGAATGTGCCAAATGTGTTCCTTGCCTAGCATATCGTAAAAGGCGACTAATGGTACCTATGTCGCGTTTTGGGTGTGTTTATTGTGTAGGCGACGTAAAAGTTGTGACCACTTGCACTATTTTTTCACAGTTATCCATCTAACCCAGTCCATTAGCTGCCCCTTCGACTCTACCTACCCCTTCGAGGATTTCGGATGATTGAAAGGATCAAAAAGGAAATTAAAGGCCAAATTTTGGCCGTTAGAGCAACGTGTTCGTGCCTCCCTCGAGGTCTTTGAATTTTCCGGATATGAAAATATATCCTACATACTTACTTAGGTTTCAAACCTCAGGCGAACCTTTCATCTAGGGCAGGCAAGGGCCTATCCCTACGAGATCTGTTTCTAAATACAAAGGTCAACAGCTCTTCCACCAAGGCAATACCGGTCATTACTAGTCTGACACAGATATCAGTATCAAAGTCGGCTCGCCAGATAAAACAAAGGCTTGATTTCAATCTGCGCAGGATTTATTCGACACCTCGCGACCGATCGGCCCCGCCCCGGCCCGTATATCATCCGTAAACACCCAGACTTTATCTGATTCGCCGCAGCTGCCGTACCGAGAGATGTAGTTATTAAAATGGGAACAAAACGCCGATAATTGCTGAGGTTTGTGCTTTTTATTTGACAGCTGAAATTGAGATTGGTATGTTTTTTGTTTCGGCTTAAACGGGAGGTGGTAGTGTGGCTAAACTCGCTTGCAGCCACCACTTCGCTCGCATAGAACAGGAAATGTGCATGACATTTTTTTTGTATATTTGTTTCTATCTACAACTATTGCGGGGGAATTATTTTTGTATCTCGATTAATAAGCAATTTATAATCCTCAATAAACGAGTACAGTTATACAGAAAGATTCGGCGGACAGTTTGTTATCGAATAATAAAATACCATACGTCTGTAGCTTAAATATGTCATAATGGATATTTAAATAAAAAAGTTACATCTCATCCGTTTAACTATCCAATGGAGTCTTTTTGTGCTGTACTTAAGTAGATACAGCACTTTCAACTCTAGGAATAGTCGAAATTAAACAAATATCTATGCTCTTCTTTGGCCCATATAAACTTATAATAAAAGACGCATGCTCTCTGATATTAGTCATCCTATTTAATCAATCAAAGGAAGTCCCAACACTCTATTAATTAAGTGACATATTGAAATGTCGCGTTCAATTGTTGACCTGCAAAAGAACGAGGCGACAATTGACGCCGGCGCCGGATATCGCTTAATTAGCAGCTGCATATGCTAAAATGTGATTTTGTCTGTTTGTCTGTATGTCACATGTTTACGTCTAAAAAGCGAAAGTATTAGCACAGCGGTGTGGGGGGAAACATTGTACCCTGCTGCTAATTGTAGACGAGTAACCATATTCCAATTCGTCCGCTTACCTTGTCTGAGATTTAAAAAGTTTCTGGCAGTCACTTCTACGTAATAATTACATTGACTCACTAAGTGCTTTTGGTCCAGACGGACTTTATTAGAAACGGGGAATAACACTGGATAGATGATTCCAAATAAATTTATGATTGCGAAAGGAATACAAGCCAGATTGAAATAACTATTATTTGACTGGTTCGATGGATTATTCAATAGTGATCCTGCCCCATGCGCCGAGTTGTGGGTTCGATCCCCACCCAGGACTAACGTTCGTATGATGAATAAGTGTGTTTGTTCTGTGTCTGGGTGTTCATATGTATATATTTGTAATACCACTGTTGATTCTGATATCTGTAACACAAGTGTTTAAGCTACTTAGCTCGGAGTCAGATCAATGTATGTGATATTTATTTATTTAACTATCTATGTGTTACCATGATTTACTTTGTCTAACACAATCTGTCTGGTTCCCCTATTTAAGGGGAAAAAAGCCAAATGACCGTCGTATCTAGGTAAGGCAAGGAAGATGACGGTCACCATGTTGTATACTACAGCTTTCATGTGCTGTACCTGGTGGAATTTCTTCACAGGAGATAACGCTAGGAAAATGACTGAAGTATGATGGTCGTGGCGAGTCTCGGAGTAGAAGAATTAAAGAGGCATGTAACTAACGTAGTGACAATGTTGCTGAAAGGCAATATAGTGAACATTTACACGACTGTTTTTGCGATGTTTTGTTAAACAGTTACCTTTGATATACTTACTTGTCATTTCATAATACTTCATGACAAAAACGAGAATGTATACTGGAACACATGATAATTGTTTCAGCAATAACATAGCGGTAGACAGATGACGAAGATCATCAGATGGCAAAGATCATCATCTACACTGCAGGTCGCAAGTCGTGCCGCGGCATGTTAGCCGAACATTGTGACGAGATCGGGCGTGCGATAGCCCGCGTTCCTGTATCGCCGCGATCTATTCGCGGTTTGCCATCTCAGGCATTTGCTACACCAAGGTGCCGAAAGATTTTCTTTTAGCAGACAACTTTAAAATATGTACGGAATGGACTTGTTTTTATATTTATTATAATATAATAATATCTGACTACATCATAGACACATAACATGTCCCATGTTGTCTGGGACTTGGCCCATGTTGATCGGGGACAAAAAAAAAGAATGTGCCAACTGTGGTTCTTGCCTAGCATGTCGTAAGAGGCGACTAATGGTTTACTGACTTTTGGGTGTGTGATTGTGTAGGCGACAGGTTAGCCGCTTGTCATTGCTTTTTCACAATTTTCCATCTAACCAGCCCGGCTTTATTTTTGGCTAATTGTGGTTGAAGGGGCATGCTGCCCCTTTGACTCTGCCTACCCCTTCGGGGATTATGGGCGTGATGTTATGTATGTTATGTATGTGTACATCACATTACATTGATCCGACGCCGAGGTGAGTAGCTTAAGCACTTGTGTTAAGGAAATCAGAATTAACAGTGGTATTATAAATATTTACCTAAATATTGAATATTAACACCCAGACACAAAACAAACACAAGTATTAATCACACGAATGTTTGTCCTGGGTGGGGATTGAACCCACAACTCTTGGCGCATGGGGCAGGGTCACTAACGAATGCGCCATGGAGCCAGTCAAGTCAATATTTGTACCACTTATTAAGTACCACTTCCTCAGTGGTGAGAAATGACAACGAGACTTCTTTCATATTTTAATTCACATGATCAAATTTGTATGGTTCCCCTATTATGTAAGGTAACATAATTATAGATAAGGAAGTAATATGATTTGATACATACATAACATCACGCCCTATACATATCAGCATGCTCCTTTAACTTTTAACCAGGTTCAGCCAAAACTGGACTGGGTTAAATGGAAAATTGTGAAAAAGTAGTGACAGGTGGCTAGCTCGTCGCCTACACAATCACATACCCACAACCCGATATACCATTAGTCGCCTTTTACGCCATGCTAGGCAAGAACCACAGTTGGCACCTTCTTTTTAAGTCCCAGACCAACATTTTACATTTGATTGTGTGTTCTTTTCATTAATAAAGACAAATCGCTGTACACTCTCTTTGATCATCCTAGTTATTAAGTTATAGAAGAACGTGGAAAGCTAGCTTCTAAAATAAAATAACAGCTTATACCCCGACTCTGTCTACGTGTAAATAGATCTATTACATAGACTCTGTCAATACTTTTAGGTATAAAGTAGCAAGTATCTATGAGAGCGTGAGAACAAAGAGTACCTACGCCTGCGTTTGCGCAGACACTTACGCCACAATATCTCCAGCGTAATTCGGCAGCCAATCTCAATGAGGCCTGGCTATTCTTTCGCTGTGACCGAAATCGTTTAGGTAAATAAATAAATAAATTCTCCAGACTAACACACCAATAACTTAGTTCCAAACTAAGCTTATTATCGTACTATAGATACTAGGTGAGCGGATATGCATACTTAAAAACGTTTATAAACATCTATGAGTCAAGTACAAATGTCCATGTTCAACATACGAAATATTTGCCTCCTATCGGATTCGAACCCGCGATCCTTGGTTTCGTGGCCAGGGTCTCTGACCACTCGACCGACGGGCCAGTCACGTTGGATATTATCACTGACCCTATTTCACAAACCCCAGTATCCCAGTGGCGTAGTCCCTACCCCCGAGCGCACATCTGCCCCCGGGGTAACGCGAACACTCGCAGTATTGAAACAATGGTCAGGAATTTAATGATCATTATGCTAATACAATTGTATGAATTATTACTTCTTACACTCTTACGTCATGCCCATATATATTCGCGATAAGTGGGCTGGTTACAGAACGGTGTAGGGGTCTGCAGAGAAGGATATAGTTACTGTAGTTAATGAGTTGGGAGGTGGTGGCGCCACTGTCATGAGTGTTATCAATGTAAAATTACTTGTTTTTGTGTCGAACTTTAATAAATTTAATAAGCAAATAAATAAATTATCTAACTGTATACTAGTAAGTACTACTATGACTGAGCTGGGTTAGATGGAAAATTGTAAATAAGTAGTTACAAGTGGCTGGCTCGTCGCATACACAATCACATAACCAAAACCCGATATACTATTAGTCGCCTTTTACGACATGCTAGGCAAAAAACACAGTTGGTACATTATTTTTAAGTCCCAGACCAACATAGTACTAATGAACAATACCTATATATGAGTAATCCAATGGTCTAGTATTAATAGCGCTTATGGGGCAAAACAATCATATCAAAAACATCGTGAGCAAATCATCTTCCTAGCGTTATGTCCCGTGTTAGGACGGGGTCCGCTTAGACCATGATCCAGGATTTAGCGAGTCTGGTAATTACATTGAAGCGACTGCCAATTTGACCTACGTAACCCTAAGATAGGGGAACCAGACAATTTTTGGATCATGGTTACAAATCCAAAATTGTTTGAATTTGCAGGTTTCATCACGATGTTTTCCCTCACCGTCGAGCTAGTGGTATAAATACGTACATAAACCTTGTAAATATACAGAATCCTCCCTTCAATTATCAAAGTTACCCTTAGCAAATTTTTACACATTGCTTACCACACATCCAGAAACGTTTTAAGACTATCCAATTAAATGTGTTAATTGTGTGAGCTCAGCGCTCCCTCAACCTTGTACGTGTTTTTACCCCCTATAAAATGTCACTTGGATGGTGTTGTTTTGTATATAATTATTTAAAAAAAAAGACAAAGAATTGAATTGTAATGAAGACGCTGCGTAGTTAAGCTGACATTTTTATATTGTTGTGTCAATTAATATTTGTAATGTAGTAAGCTTTTGTATCTTCTATCTCAACACCTGTAACGATGAGGTTTTGAATGGTAATTGAGAGCTGCAACCGTTTTTGTTTTGTTATCCCGGGGAATGCGTTATTTATAATGCGTACCGCTGAAACCGGGGGATAATTAGCGGGTTTGGCGGACTCCCGGGGCTCTCATGCACAGGACCCTGCTTTGCCCAAGGTGGACCTGTAACCTGCATAAGAAACATTTTGATATATTTTCATTGTATTTGTGTTTGTGTTTTTTCTTGAATTATTAGACTTTGGCATATCAAAAGTATGTCATCATCATTTATAGTTTTCTAAGATATATCAATAATATAATTTTACAATCTTACCCTTTTCTAATAAAAACAATGAATAGTTATTATATTACTTCCTAGACCCTACTTGATCTAGTTTTCAATCTTGACTCCAAAACTAAAGGCTATGGATTCGAATCCCAATAGGGGAAATGTTTCGTGTTTTGGAAATAGTCTCTAAATCCATACTAAGGTAAATTTTCTAACCATACAGAGGTTGCATAAACAAACATTAAAGTGCCTGGATTTGAACTTTAAACTTCCGCATTTGAGACTAATATTTATCCACTACCTAATCCTCAACGGATCCCCTGATATTAGTAAGAATACGAACTTCCATTTAATATTACACCAGAATGGCGAATGTCCTGCAAGCATTACTGGCCTAAGTCATTAACTGTCTCGAGTGAATACAATTTCAAAAACTCATTTCGCGTTTTAATTAGACTAAGCAGATGGTGACCGGCGGCAAGCGCGTGCGCCGTTCGTGAAATTAATGGTTCTGTATATTATTTTTTTTATTGTGAATTTAAAATTAGATTTTATATTTAGGTATTTGACACAATTTGAAAATTTAAGAAATGGGTATTCGACCACTTTTACATTAAACGACACTGCAAACAAAGTGAACAAAAATAATCATAAATGATCACATGACAGGTATACAATGATTCTGGTTTACTTTAGCATTTTTGACATGAAGTTTTTAAGTAACTATAATGTACATCTATGTTCCTAGCGTCACACGTGGTAAAGTATTGCATTTCTTATTGTGAATTGTAGCTACGTGTCGCTCTATCAGAACTTTCCATGAAACGCAACTTAAATTATTTATTTATTGACTAAAAGTGGCACCAGGATCTCGGTGCTCCTTGGACTTTATCTACCTATTTAGGGAACGTGCATGATAATATATAATTTGTAAGTATGTATGTATGTATGTAATTATACAGGGTCATTTGTAAAACATCAAAAACCTCGCAGGAGTTGATTACTGATAATAAAAACAATAACGTTTGTTCTACGACTTTTCCTAAATCGACAAAAAAACGGCTTTCCATACTAAATGACCAAACAGCTGGTGTAGTTTGTATGCAAATTTAATTGTTTGTTTTTCCATTTAAAAAAAATCTAAAAAAAGTTTTTAACCGACTTTGAAAAAAAGGAGGAGGTTCTCAATTCGACTGTTTTTTTTTGTTTATAATGTCAGTAATCTACTACAGCGAGGTTGTTGATGTTTTACAAATGACCCTGTATAATTTAGCGCGGTTATTTTATCATTCTTCAGAATGAGTGGAACTCTAGCCAAATAAACCGACCTTTGTAAATGCAAAAGCTTTTAATTGTTCTACGTACCCTTATTCCTAGTAAGTGCCTGTTTAAGTTGAGGAGAACATATCGCCTCCAAACACGATATTAGCATTACACGGGTACTGATAGTACTCAGGGGTTGTAGAGGGGAAGTAATCTAGCGCCAATAATTGACTTTTTTGTTGATCAACATTCAAATAAGTACAATTTATTTTTTATGCTACGTAAGGCAACCCACAAGTAAAATATACTGCCTATAAGGTAATTAAGAAGAATTTCGTCCCATGGATAGAGATGAGAAAACTATATAATGACTATGATGATGGACATCTTTTGTTTAATAATTCACTCATGTTATGATAAATTTGACAAAATACCAACTTGATGTAATATTATATTAATCCCTATAGGATTAATAGCGACTAATTGGATACGAATGCGCAGCGATAGAAATTAGTGATTTTTCAAAAGAGATTAGGCGTAAATAATTTTGGAACCTGTGTTTTAGTTAAATATTTATCCAAAAGGTAACTGTTTCCTTAGCAACGTAAAATGAGAAATGTAAGATTAGTGTTGATGTATTCGCCCATCAACCACTAGTCAATTTCAATAATAAAAGTCCAAAAGTGGCTCTAGCTGAACATTGCCCCCGCCGCACTTCGCGTGACTTAGCAATTCTAAACTATGTTTGAACTACTTTTAAACCGTACTCTATTTTCATAAACTCACTTTGCATACCAGTTAAATGTAAATACTTGCAATTAATATTATGTTAACAGCCAATCTAGAGTCACCTGCTTATCAGAATCAACGAATTATTAATGAACGAGGTACTTTTAATTAATAAGAGTTTATATGTAAATTAATAAGTATTTATTTCTATTTAGCTTAAAGGTCACTAGTATCCTCAATTTAATAAATGTGAATCGTATAATTCGAGCCGTTTAAGTTAATTATAACAAACTCATGTACGACTTTTAATATTTGGAGTGAATAAAATGCAAACGGTATTAATGTACGTCATTACAACAATAGCTGTATCAGAAGCATTTAGTCTTTGAAATGAAATGAAATGATATTTATTTATATAGGCTTCAAAAAGCACTTATAAATCGTCAGAATAAAATAAATATAAACCGGTTCAAAAAGCAGATTTTACCGAGAAGAAACCGGCAAGAAACTCGATAGTAACTCTTTTGCCAAGTCTAATTATTATGTAGTTAAAAATTTTTAGTCAATTTAAATCTATCAGTGCAGGCGAACAGCCTATTCTGAGACTGGCTATATATCCTTATTATTTAAATATATATTATAGTAGACTAGCAGCGCCACGCGGTTTCACCCGCATAGTTCCCGTTTCTCTAGGAATATGGGGATAAAATATAGCCTATGCTACTTCCGAATAATGTAGCTTTGCAATGGTGAAATCGGCACAGTAGTTTTTGAGTTTATTCAAACATACACACACACACACACACACACACAAATGCAAATCTTTCCTCTTTATAATATTAGTACAGATAGGCTTTGCTTAGATAGGTTATTATTTGTTATTAATATGATAGTGGCAAACAAGCGCACAGTCAGCTTAGCCTACATGTGTTTGGAACAGAGGGGGGTTTCACCCACACGTCACCGACACTTTGAAGTCTTCATCCGAGGTTGTCGGCGCCGAATCCTAATAGTTGGGGCACTACTCTCAGTTCCTGAACGTAACGCATCAGAATGCCGCTGTTTTGCACAGAGCGATCAAGCTAGCCCTTTGTGCAGAAAACAATGTTCCTTCTGCGTGTCTCTAACATCTACAAATTCTGTCGGGGATCTAATGTCAGACACGACCGTCATACCTATACCAAATTAATATACAAAGACGGTATCGATGATTATGGTGATAATGTCCAATGCAATAATCCTATATAGTACGTCACACGAATTTCATGATCCCGTCCCCTGTCCCCCATCCCCGTCCCCGTCCTTGTCACAGCTGGTCACATTTGTGATACTCCCCTCTTCCTAGTGGATATGACGTCTGTTTAGCAATTTTAATTAAAAAAAATTGCAAATTATTATGTTAGGTTAGATTTTAAAATTTGATGTCACGAAACATATGACCTCTTCTACCCACTTCACAGTATGTAGACCATCTCCCTTAACCTTTACGTGTGACGTACTTTATGGATGGCCCCTTATTGCATTGGACATTTTGATCCTTTGTTTATTTGTTTGCAATATCAAATAAAAATTACTTATTAATTTACAAATCTAATTTTTTACCCTGTATTCATTTGAAAAGTAGCTTTGCCCATAACTATACAAGTATTTCCCTTGTTTCTTATCTTAAGCTTGGCTATCAAGTCCCCCAGCGTAAGCATGACAGAGTACTAAGAAACTCCAAATTATATCCCGCCGAATCTGATTACGGCTTTATTAAATGTGCTTGGTATTCGGATTAGATTGTAAAACAATCTGGCGGTTGGTAGCCGGCCGAATGTCGTTATCCTGGATGCAGGAAGGGCCCGACACAGAGATGCTTTGTGGGGCTAATTGGTGCCCCTGGGCGCTGGTGGCGCTGGTGCGAGGGTGACCAAGCGACGGGTTTTGATAGGACAAGCTTTCACTACAATAATTCATTCAATTGACATATTTTTTTTAAATAAACATGTATTTATAATATGTGTTAAGATATGTTTAATGTTGACAAGCTCGATGGCGCATTCGGTAGTGACCCTGCCCTCTCCGCCAAAAGTTGTGGGTTCGATCCCCACCCAGAATAAATATTCGTATGGTGAATACTTGTGTTTGTTCTGTGTCAGGCTGTTAATATCCAATATTTAAGTACATATTTGCAATACCACTGTTGTTTCTAATATCCTTAACACAAGTGCTTAAGCTACATACCTCGGAGTCAGATCAATTTATGTGATGTAGTCTGATATTTATTTATTTTATTTATTAAATATAAATATTACCTTAGGTTTCTTCTAAAATTTCCTATAGTTTATGTGGTAGAGCCTCGTTGTCGCTATTTATTGACTGGGAAAATTACTACCCTTTTACAGTAAGTCGGCGCAAAATAGTGCATCTGTGCTGCTGTGCTTTGCATGACGAGTGAGAGCGCTGGAGGCTCTCATAAAGGCCAGTATCACATCAGCAATACCTCTACAAAAAGCTGCCCGATAGTGATTACTTACCACCTAGGTGACTAGCGAGCCTTTTTGCCGTTTCTAATATAAAAAAATTTCATAATAAAATCATTTGACAGGCCTGTTGGTCGAGTGGTTAGAGACTTTGGCCACGAAAACAAGGGTCGCGGGTTCGAATCCCGCTAGGGGCAAATGTTTCGTGTGATGAACATGGACATTTGTACTCGAGTCATGGATGTTTATAAACGTATTTAAGTATGTCTATCCGTTCACCTAGTATCCATAGCACAAGCATAAGCTTAGTTTGAAACTAGGGAATTGGTGTGTCAGACAGGCGAATTTATTAATTATTGATTTATTAATTTTGTCGCTGTTTTCCCATAGTGTCCTGCGCTTTATGTTAAGCATAGCGGCCCTACCCTCGTCTAAGAGTAATTTACCGCTCGCAGCCATCTCGGTCACAAAGCGCGTCGTTTACGCGATAGTCGCGTTGCACTTAATTGCTGATTACCCCCCCAAATGACGCTATAATATGGGTTTGTTTCCCGGCGACATTGGAGCTGAGAAGCTACATAGGAGAATATTAATAATAATATGTATTACTCCTACTAAAGACTATGACAGAAGGAGTAATATGTACATACATACATAACATCACGTCGATGAACCCCGAAGGGGTAGTCAGAGTCAAAGGATCAGAAAAAAAATACATATATCATCATCTTCCGGGGTCCGCTTAGACCATGATCCAGGATTTAGCGAGTCAGGTAACATTGAAGCGACTGCCGATCTGACCTTCGTAACACTAAGATAGGGGAACCAGACAATTTCTGGATCATGTTTACTAATCCAAAGTTGTTTGAATTTGCAGGTTTCATCACGATGTTTTCCCTCACCGTCGAGCTAGTGGTATAAATACGTACATAGATTTGAAAAATCCAGAGGTACGTGCCCGGGTCTGAACCCGCACTCCTCGGTTAAGAGACGCGTGTCCTTACCATTGAGCTGCCACCGCTCTGACAGAGCTCTCATAACCACAAGCAGCGAAAAAATAAAACTGGGCTGGATTAGACAGAAAATTGTGACAAGTGGCCAGCTCAACGCCAATCGTACACCCAAAACCCGATATACCATGAGTCGCTTTTGAGGACATGCTAAGCAAGGAATACAGTCGAGTCGACTCATTCCTAATGAGTCCCAGACCAACATGGAAACAAGCCACTTTATTTATTATTATATTGGTAAACTTCGCTACTCTTAAACAAAAAACAAGACCAATTGGATCATAATTCATATACCTACGTCCTACATAGTTGCTTGAATGTCTATACTGCATGTGCATTTCATCCTTACGACATTTTCCTTCACCGCATTCGTAGTAGGTATATTACCGTTCTTAAATATGAAAGAAATTGGCGTGATGTCACTTAGTTATTAAATAGGCTAGAATACTTTAAAAAAATTTAGGCCATTTTGAGATAACAAAATAAATATTGCTTATGTATTTTTACTTTTGTATTCAAACTAAAAATTATGAAGATACAGCGCGTTAAAATACCGCGTGATGTCACTAGATCCGGACAAAATTTTATCGTCCAAGTGACGTAAAGCGCCCCATGTCAGATCTTTAAAGGGCTGTATTTTTGTAATTTTTCGAGTATTAGATTTATGTAATTTTTTTTTGATAATGTAACTTTCGTACTGTACATTTTTTTTTAGTAAACTAACCTATTATGAAAGTCAATTTAGTACCAGGACCCGCATGCATCACCCTCTTCGCCCACAACCGATGCGTAATCTGCATTAATCTCATCTAAATACGCCACAAATGCACGAAATGAAACCCAATCCGGGACAATATTAACGCAATACAAGTATAATAACAGAGCCGGGAGAGTGTAACGAGATGAGCCCGGCTCACTGGAGCTCAATATTGCTCCGCCCCGGGCTAGCTCAGCTAAAGGAACTCGGTATAAAGGGTACGACTAATAACGGTATGAGCGGGATATCAAAATGAGGAAATTTTTAGATCGAATTTGGTACTTGGCTGTTAATAGAAGAATGGGAGAATGATGCGCTCAGTAAACTGCAAAGCTTAATTACTGTGTCTATACTATATAGCTTATAGCATCACCATACACCTTTTTTTTTGTAATATAAGTGTAGGCATAATAAAAAAAAATATATTTTTGAAAAATTGGGATGTTGACACCATTTATACTTAATTTTGTAATATCAATTCTGAAAAAGAAAGTATCGTAGTATGCTGTTAACCCTTATTGATTTTTAATCATATTGAGACTAAGATTTTTAATTTTACAAAAACTGCTTAATATTAAGTCAGTTGACTATACAAACTAGTGACGTCACACGTTGACAAGCCCATACAAAATCTATGAAGTGATTTTGTTTTGACAGCTTTTAAAAAGCATCTCAATTGACTAGCCAGTCAACATCCCAATTCTGGATTTCTACATAGCTACAGCTAGAGTGTGAGAGAGACATAAATATAGTTGCTGAGTTATCATTGTTTAGATGTACTTATACTCGACAATACATCACATACAAATTTCATAACTTTGGTTTGTAGAATCTAGATTGTGCTTGTTTCTAGCTAGCTAGAGTTATACTTCTAATAGAGACCCACTTTGTCCTTATCCTAGAATTATGATTCTGGAATTAAGAAAATTGAATCTTAGGTACCTACATTTATATATTACATTGAGATTTTTAGCGAAAACATTATTTTTTAACATTTCTTCAGCTGCTGTCCATACAACAAATCAAAGAGACAATCCCCCTGGCGGGTCGAGCGGACAGACTGAGCCGCACAATATGTCCCGGGGATCGTCCCTGATTCAATTTGGAGCGGGATCACTGATATACTCGACTCGTCTGCGCAGATTGGGATTGCGTAGACAAAGCACCTTATCGACAAGTACGCCGTTTGTTTTGGAGACTAGTCCCGCCGCATCGCCCGCAAGCGATCTCGTCTGTTACCTACAGAGAGTAGGCAGTGAGATCGATTTATTTATGATTTGAATTACATACATACATACCAACACGCCCGAAATCCCCGAAGGGGTAGGCAGAGTCCAAGGGCCAAAATGCTCCCTAAGCTACATTCAACCAATGAGGGTTTTCAAAAATACAAAATCCGCTAGGTGGCACGAAGGAGTCTCGTGGTCTTATCACTGTTACTATTGTTGGCAAAATGTCAGTTTGATCTGACAACTAACCAATGAGGAGGGTGACAAAACCGCAAGTCACAGTTACGTCATCTTTTGGATGTTTTAATTCTAAAAACCCTAATTGTTTCGAATTGGGTCCGCAAATGAAACAATAGGTGGTTTCTTCTTTGGTTTATATTTTTCGTAATATGTATGTTATCGTTAGACTACTGCCTAGATCTAGTGGTAGCATGCGCCGCCTATGGACCAAGAGGTCCCGGGATCAATTCCCGGATCGGGCCAAAATTTGTGGCTGGGTATTTTAACATAGAAATTACTCAGTAAGAGTCCGGGCTCAGTAAGTTTAATCACCCTCGTGCCTCGGAAAGTACGTTAAGCCGTTGGTCCTGCGATCATGTAGAATTGCCGTCTTACCGGACTATGAGAGTTAAGGAACAGAGAGTGCACCTGTGTTAGCGCACACACTTGTGCACAATAATATCTCCTGCGCAGATGGCTAATCCTCGTTAAGATTGACCGCCGCGACCGATATCGGTTAGGAGGACATTATTATTATGTTATTGATTTTCAGGGTTTAATAAATAAGTGAATGTAAAACAATAATAAATATTACATTGATCTTGTTCCTAATATAAGTAATTAAGGAACTTGCATCGTGGCATTCAAAATCAACAATTGAGTCACACCTAGACCTAAGACAAATGCGTGTCCCACCAAAAACTTCAAACCTCGGTGCGGGGTTCGAATCCTCGGTATCCGAAGTCTGTATCTCGCACTAACGGGCTTGTCAGAATAAAAGATAACATCCCTATTAAAGTTTTATAGATTCACAAAAATCTCGAGTCCCCAGGGAGGGCCGGGCGAGGTCGCGGGTCGTTTTCTCATTCGCCGCTGTAATTGTGCCCGATTAGGGTATCAGGTTTCGTCTGGGGCCCGGCCAGGGTAACAGATTAAACTAATCATGTTTACAATGGAGACGTAATCACTCAACTGGGTTGCAACGAATTTGTGAATAGCATCTGTGTCTTTAGAAAGGCGTAATTTAGGAGACAATCGATCTGCAAGATCCACTGTATTTCATATGTGTTATCGTAAAATGTAAATAGCTACTTAAGCCCTTAAAGTCACGTTAAAATTTTGGGTTTATAACTTGAGAAAAGCTTACATTTTATTAACAATACAATTATCACAGTGTTGAAAAATATATTCATAAGATATGACCTTTATCTGGTGTACCTGGGTACCTTTATCCCTTGTTTAAGGATTACGAGGATTGATAGTATTAGCGATAGATGGTTCTCAAAAATTTACCCCACGGAAGAGTTTAAAAACTAACATAACTTCACGCCACTTCCCTAGCGGGGTAGGCAGAGAGAACCGAACGCCATATGTCACGATCCTTACACATCTCACTCGCCCCTTCAACATTCATAATCCTTTTCATACAAGCTCTACGGTGATTTAGGTTTTTTTTTCTTTTCTATCGAGTTTCTTGCCGGTTCTTCTCGGTAGAAGCTACTTTCCCAATCCGATGGTAAATTTTAATTGTATGTACTAACTATTTTTATGTGATTATTTAAGCCTACGTAAATAAAGATAATTTCATTTCATTTCATTTTAACAACAGAAGGGACATTTTACTTCCAAAATATGCAGCTGATGATATCAACAAGGCATATCATAAATCATCACATTATATCATCCACCCAACAGTCCCATGTTGGTCTGGGACTTAAAAAGAATATGCCAACTGTGGTTCTTGTCTACCATGTCGTAAAAGGCGACTAATTGTATATCGGGTTTTGGGTGTGTGATTGTGTAGGCGATAAGTTCACTGCTTTTTCACAATTTTCTATCTAACCCCGCCCGGCTTTATTTTTGCCTGAATGTGATAGAAGGGGCATGCTGCCCCTTTGACTCTGCCTACCCCTTCGGGGATTATGGGCGTGATGTTATGTATGTATGTATGTATCACATTATATAAAGATATTTTACTCCGTCCATTTGTACGTCACTAACTAGCCGGTTATCATTACATATTTACGCGATCACCAACAATGGAAGACACTGTAATTAAACCACACCTGATATATTGTTAAATAATAATATACATATCAGGTAACAATTACAATAAAATGTGGCAACACAACATTTCGTTGCGTACTGTGGATTTACAGTTGTATCGAACACCGCAAATAGTGGGTTAATTATAGCATGCCGCGCGTACCGCGGCGCTCGCAGATACCGCCGGAGATATGTTAACAACTTCATCAGGGATGGGTTGCCAGTGTTGTGACGTTACCACTGGGTGCAGTAGTTCTGTTGCGTATTGCAACTTGCAAGCTCTTATGACGTAGTTGCCTGGGAAATGTGAAAATTGGCATTAGGTTGCTATAAGTTTTATATCCTACCCTGTTTGGTCTGTGGGCCAAATTAGAGCTAATAGAAAATTTAAAAAAAGCGTTTGAATTGAAATGTGCAGCAAAAAAAGTTATCACAAATTTTTGTTTCACAGGAAAATTTTATCCATGTTTTATATTAATACTCGTATTTCGGATAGAACACAAATGGAGCGGTGGTATCTCGATTGTAACGACACGCGCCTCTTAACCAAGGGTTACGAGGGTAAGGGTTCAAACCCGGGCACGTACTATCTGGATTGTTCTCATCTAAGTAGGTACGCATTTATACCACTAGCTCGGCGGTGAGCGAAAGAAAATATCGTGGTGAAACCTGCACATTCTAACAGCTATGAATGTGTAACTATGATCCAAAAAATTATCTAGTTCCCCTAAAGGTCACGAAGGTCAGATCTGCAGTCGCTTCAATGTAATTACCAAACTCGCTAAATCCTGGATTATGATCTAAGCGGACCCCGCCTAAGCACGGGACATAACGCTAAGATAATCAGGATGATGATGATTTCGGATAGAAAACAAAAAACTATTTATATTTAGTGTCAACATAATGGATAATGGATGTCATCGGTAAATGAATCCTGGGTATTTAGGTAATCATGGGAATGCAATAATGATTCAATTTGACAGGTTCCCTTACATAGTTGTGATCAAATCGCAACCCCATTAACAACAATTCTACATAAGACAAGGGATGAAATGAAATGAAATTGTCTTTAAAAAAAGTTCTTATAAATCGTCAGAATGAGATCAATATCTACCGGTTCAAAAAGTAGATTCTACTATAGGATGTAGCCTATTGGTGCACCATGAAGAGCTGGCAACACCACATCATCTCTCATTTCAGACTACAATGCACTCTAATAAAGGTGCATAACTATGGATTATGTTGTAATTGCGTCAGACCCGCTTTGATATTCGCCGCAGCAGGTGGGGAACTCGGAATTCTATAAGAAAATAAGCTAATTAGATTGGCTACAAAATTATTCTTACCCATTGGTATTGCAGATATGTTGAATTGGCATAATAGGAAAACAAGTGCTGAGCCCGTTTGTACTTCATAATGCACTTGGAAGGCATTTTTTTATTAAATGCAATAAACTTAGCTATGCTTAATAATAATTATAGTGCCTACCAATAATAAAGTCAATATTAAAAAAAAATCGCCAAATGTTTGTTTGATCATTATTAATATTGCCGACGCTGGACTTACTTGTATATTAATACTTTTTACACTTTTATTTTTATCTTTTTATTTTTGTATTCAAGTTTAGAATTATATTTTATTTTTAATATAAAGTACCTATTGTTTTTCTAGCAGTCTCTTTACAAATATACGTCTGTTCACACCTTGGCAGTCTCTATCATTTTTAATAAATATAGAATGTTTTATAAAAAAAAAAAATTGTATAAAGAGAGAAAAAAAAGTATTAGGAAGCTTATAATTTCCTTTCTTTTCCCCGTTAAGGAAGTGGCGTGAAGTTTAGTTAGTTAGTTTAGTTTTTATAATTTTTAACTACTGAGTCGCCATATCCTCAAGTTACCTACCCCTCTTTCCTTTAGCATGTCGTAAAAGGCGACTAATGGTAAGTATATGGGGTTTTGGGTATGTGATTGTGTAGGCGACGAGTTACTTGTAACTACTTTTTCACAATTTTAGATCTGACCCAGCCCGGTTTTATTTTTGGTTGAATGGTTAAGGGGGGTTGCTGCCCTTTTGACTCTGCCTACCCCTTCGGGGATTATGGGCGTGATGTTATGTATGTATGTATGTATGCAAGCATAGTTTCGGTCTGTGAAAATAATGAAAAACGCCGCAATAACATCGATGGGTATAATAGAGGGTTGATAGACAAATTGGCATGACATTACTAGTGTAATAACCAGTGTTTCGCCTTCTTGTTAGCATAACCACATCAAGAAGTAATGGGGCCCCATTCTGCATAACAAAGACGGTAATGCAAAATGGCCGAAGCACCGGCGCGTCACGGCTCGTCAAAAATGCGACTAATTTTAATTGCGTGTGCGCCGTGACGTTTTATTATCGCGTTACTCGCGCACACTGGCCACCCTCGGCACAGGGAAGTGGGGGACAGAATGACATCTTGGGTTTTAAAGTTCGCACCCCCTTGCCCTTAGATAAGAGTGGATTTCCCGACAATAAATTCTTGTTTTGAATTGTCGGTAATTTAAAAAAGCATTGGTTAACCACCGAATGACAATACTTTATATGGGCGCGCGAGTTGACGACTAAAGAATAGAAAATCTGAAGGTGCCAACTTGCTTAAGCAAGCGAGTTGACAAACAAGTCGAATTCTTTATTATTTTTTTAAGATTGAATAGACGTAGCCGAAACAAATGTTGGTCGACATTAATTTAAAAAGTCAAGCATTCTAATGAATGTTTGGCAAACGGTAAATATAGGCAAAATACGCACTCACATCAGAATTTAAAAAGTGTTAAAAATACTAGAGCTGCAACTACTCCGTGTCCAGGTCTCTTCGAACGCTAGGAACCTATTTTGTGAATATTATATATTATTATTGATAAGTATGCTCCATTAATCAGTAGGTACTCTTAGTTATCAAGTTTCTATATTATATCGAAATATTTACCTGTTTTAGGCCTGGAGCGGCAAAGAGCTGTACGAGGCCCCTAGTGGGGATACGAGCAGTGTTGCTTGACCGAAATGGGGAGGGGTTGTTCCACTGTTTGATTTAGGATGATGAAAAGTTGGAGATAAAATGAGGCCCCCCAGGACCAGAGGCCCGGGGCGCACCGCCCCTTTCGCCCCCGGTTAGTCCGCAACTGGACTCACTCATTTGTTCGCAATATTATATATTATTAATGTGTCTGTTTTGAAATGAAATTAAATGAAATTACCTTTATTTACGTAGGGTCAAATAAGCACTTGTAAATCGTCAGTACATACAAATGAAAATGAAAATTTACCACCGGATTCGGAAAGTAGCTTCTACCGAGAAGAACCGGCAAGAAACTCGATAGTTACGATTAATAGAAATAATAGATAGATTAATAGAAATATGTATTTTAATAATAATAAGAACTTACTACGTAATTCAATAATTTCTTTACTGGTTCGTTCTCTACACTGTGCTTGGAGTCACGACACGACGGACTCTAACTGCGAAATCACACAATTATCAATGACCGGCCTCTCTTTTTTCTCCCCGAATATTTTCCATAATAGCTAACAGAAGAATTTTTTAAGTAAATACAAAACAGCCGGTGTCGCCAAACGAAGCACTAATTAGATCGCCTTGCTTTGTTAAGATTTTTATACAATAACCGGATTAAAACGTCAGACTCTTAAATTGTCTCGTTGGACAACATTTTTATTTTTTTAACTTGGGCTGACTTTAAAAATATAGCAAACGAATGTTTACCTCCGTGATTTTATAATTAAATACTGTATATGACTATAAATTAGAAATTAAAAGTACATAATACTATCGAATGAATCTATCAATATATGAATTATACTTACTTAATAAATATCAATGTCTACTTAATATGTTTACGTACATACATAAAGAACATATATTTTATATTGAAAGAAAAATATATTTGACTGGACACCCAGGACAAACATTTGTGTGATGAATACTTGTGTTTGTTCTGTGTCTGGGTGTTAATATCTAATATTATATTTGTAATACCACTGTTGATTCTGATATCCGTAACACAAGTGCTTACTGCTACTTAGCTCGGAGTCAGATCAATGAATGTGATGTTGTGGGATATTTATTTATTTATTATTTATTTATATCTCAGTCATCAGTACTACAAAATGCAAAATAAGGCCAACTGTCAATTGGTTTCAAAATATTAGATAAACACCTATTTTTTTCTATGTTGTTGTATTAAAATAACATATGTATTAGTTAACATTTATAGAGGCGGTAGCTCAATGGTAAGGACACGCGCCTCTTAACTGACGAGTGAGGGTTCAAACCCGTGCACGTACCTCCAGATTTTTCAAATCTATGTACGTATTTATACCACTAGCTCGACGGTGAGGGAAAACATCGTGATGAAACCTGCAAATTCAAACAAAAATAAAATGATTTTATAAAACCGTCATTCAAAACACCTGTGGTGCTAAATCATAACATCTCGACGTAGTCAAGATGAAACCAAGCAGTGATAAGTCGCGAGGTAGGTGATGCTCATGCGCGCGCGCAGTTCAAATGTCACGCGCTCTCACCGCACCGTGGGAACGCACGCATACTCACGCGCAGATTATGCCAACAGATATAGATAGGTATAATAAGGGACCGTCTATAAATTTACGTAAGGTGTTTGTTTTAAGACCTCCCCGGTTCAATTGGATCTAAATGTGGGGCGGTCCGCCCCGGGCCCCTGGTCCTGGGTGCCTCATATTATCTCCAAGTTCCTGTAATCATCCTATATCAAACAATGAAACCCCCCCAACCCCTACTAGGGTCCTCGTACAGCTCTTTGCCGCCCCGGGCCTAAAACAGGCTTAGTCCGCCACTGGTCCTGCCAAGTATACGTATTTTTTCTGCAAGAATCAGTCTAAAAAATGGGTTAAATAAAGTAAATCGTGTTTCTCTGCTAAGAACACGGTTTAAGTTGGGGTTAAACTAAACCTCACGACTTCTCCGTAAGTAAAGAAGTAAAAAAAACATCAAAATACCTCATGTATTTAAAAAACACTCCATAAGCAACATATGAACTACCATTATATTCTAAGCAGAAAAGATCTCTAAAAAAATAAATGTGAAATGAGAGCCAAGTTCAATATTATAATACTTATATGCCTTGGTTGTTGACTTCAACGACAAAAGAAGTGAGATCTAAATGGGCGACAAGTTCAATGGTCAGTCCTGAAATGTATTTATAACAACATAAAATATCATTTCTTCTTATAACTCAGGATAATATCAATATATTAGACTTCAGGTTACAATTAACCTTAGATCTGACTTGGCTAGTTTTCATATAATTTGACACGTTTATGTGAAATAGTTTTTGAGTTATGAGGGGGTCAAAAGTGGCTGCAAATGGTTCATGTAATATAACACAAAGTGCTGCTCGCCAGTTCTGTTACTTGAACTTGGCTTGACACACTACCGCGTGTCTAGATAACCTGTATATTTAACAGTTTACAGCAACTAGATATTGGGTGGGGATAAAGTCTGTTCCATAAATCACGTCACTCATTCATGGCTTTCCATATGTGAGTTAATTAATCTTTCCTTCGTAGCGTTATCTCTCATTCGTAGTCGGTACAACCCCATCTACCATTTGGCGACATTTATGTAACCCATGAGAAGGTCAATCAGTCTAATTCAATCATGGTACATATCCAGAATCATTTGATTCTGCAAAATGGGTATTTACTGATATTTATTATGGAGACGGCTACTTATTGATTTTTTCTCGTTATGGATACTCATATCATTGTTTTAGTTTTGTAGATGAATTAAAATTATATACTACAAAATAGGCTATGTTATATGAATAAAAATAAAACCCTTCTTGAGGCAGTACAGTATTCATAGCCTTAACATAGTTTGGTTAACTAAAGATTAAAGATATTGTTCTATTAATACATCCAGCAATACGTAAATATACTCGTATAAATGCTACAAACTTGGGATCCATATTCTAAACCGTTTAGGCCAGAAAACGAAATATCTGCATCTCAAGTGCACCGCAGTGCACCGAGCGTACCTGACCCATTTGACGTAATGAGGCCCCTCGTTAGCCCGGAGAGCCCTAGACGCGGCCCTTGCGTCTCACTCGCCGTTACTTTCGGACGGACAGACAGTTTTTAATGAACTTTGTTCGTTAACACTTGTTCGAGTGAGGCCTCGTGTGAGCATCGGACTGTCGCGAAGTTGTAATTGGGGGATGATGTAATCGCGAAAGAGTTGAGATGACAAATTATTTTTTTATAAGAAAGCTTTACCTGCTGAAACTATACATTTCAGGCCACATAATTAATTTTATCTATTGATAAACACAGTAAAACAACGAACGAAGTTTTGCTTTTCAATATTTCCCTCCAAGTTAACGTGTTAACGTGCACCATTATACTTATAAATTAAAAAAAAAATCTACATTTATTATACTTATTTCAATATATGCTAAGCTATTAGCAGAATGTAAATGTCCGAACCCACTGGCATAATATATTTACACCGATACGTGAGAAAGTATTTCTATAAAATATATTTGCTTCATTAAACTTCTCACGTCGACCAAGCGTGAGACTAATCATCAAATGAAACTTTACAAATTAAAAACAAATGACTCCATCAAGACACTTCGCGCGGCTCTTAAGCCCCCTTAAAACTCACGCATAAAGCCTCTAACTAAAGCAATTTTTAAATTCCACCTCAAACTTGAAAAGTCATTAAAAATAACAACAGAAACTTAAGAATAACTTTATAATAATTCCGATTCTGTCTAAGAAAGGGTCGTGTGAAGGGCCCTTGTCCGAAAGTCAAAATCCACAATACACTAGCGTTTAGTTCCCATCAGTAACTTTTTAACTTTAAAACAAGAACAAAGCGCCCTCGATCGCAGGCCGACCCTAAAGGGCTAGGCCCTCAAAGACAAAGGGTTCCCGGCGCCACTCAATTTAGCTCTATTTTGCAAACACCACTCGGCATTAAGAGGCAATTCCGTCGAAGTCAACATTCGGTTTCATTTTGTGTCAAAATTTGCGAACAGTTTTCTTTTGTTTTTCGTGGGAAATAATTTAGTTATTGGATCGAATCTTTAATACATTTTTGGCCTTCTAATGTTTTTGTGCTTGTAATAAAATTGTGAAACCGTCATAATTGACAAACTATGTTAATAATAAAACTATATAAATATTAAAACTAAGAGTTTATTGACGGCGTAAGGTAACATTTACGGAAATTGTTACTTACAAACAATGGGTTACAATGATCAGATAGCATTCGCTTCAATCTAAAATCCCGTAGTCAACGTCGAACCCCAGCTAGAAACTACATATTTATTTCTTTGTTGTAGGTATTCAATGAGTTATAATAAAATTTTCTCTGAATTCTTCATGTATATGGTAATTGTTTTGACAATTTTTTTTTTTGTAAGTAATTTATTGTTCAAATATTTACAAAAACAACATAAACAAATTGTGATTGTTTAGGCGACAAGCTAGCCACTTGTCACTACTTCTTCACAATTTTCCCTCTAACCCAGCCCAGTTTTATATTTGGCTGAATGTGGTTTAAAAGGCTAGCTGCCCCTTTGACCCTGCCTACCCCTTCGGACATTTTGGACGTGATGTTATGTATGTTTTTAACCTGTATAATATATTATCAAATACAGCTACCGTACATTATTTTCAAACACCAAATGAAAACCACCACCAAAATTAAAAAACAGTCATATGTTTTCTGTCAAATGATATAAGACCGTTTTATCTGTAGTAGGTATGTCAACGTAACAATTTATTGCTAGCAACGATTGTCGGAATTTACCAAAGTCCCAATGGCCCAATCTAGAACATAATAACATGTACTCGCATTATACTTAAAAGGATCAATATCACTCGATAAATCCTGCGTCGCCAGTCGCCGTAAGCAAATCAAACGCTGTAGGTACAACCAACCAGCAACAATAACAGGATTTAGCGCAGACTCGGCCGAGTTCATTACGGCGGCGATCGCGTCTGCGTCGGGGAGACGGATGGCCTTATGCGAGAGAGTTGAGCCATCATCCATACTTTGGATATATTTATAAAACCAAATCTCTGTCTGTTAATAGGGATGATGACTGCATTAAAAAACGATAATTCTATTTAGTCCGTTAGTTAGATTATACAAAAATACTAGACACATATTTTTCGCTTTATCAAATTAACAAATAATCACAAGGTTAAAGAGCATCAAAGTTTTGGAGTGGGGGCTTGCGACGTCACTATTTGGTAAAAATTGTACGAAAATGTGACGTCACGCGCAACTTGAATGCATTGTATATTCGTCAATGTTTGTGTGACAAATAAATAAAAAAATACGTGTTCAATATTTTTTTATAATCTAACTGACGGACTAATCAGAATTTTTTAGTCATCTAGCCTATTATTTTTGAGAACCTAGTCTGCTCCCTAAAGCCATAAAATCAAACACGTTATACTAACATAACGCACCATGTACTGTATTCTACAATTTTCTCTCTTTTTACTTTTCTGTACCTCTAAAGACAGCAACTAACAATACGGCTAGTCTGCTGGTTAACGATAACCGTAGCCAGAAGTGTTATTATTGACCTTGCAAAGAGGTCACATCAAGAACTGTTACCAAGTTAAACATACCTATTACTTAACAGATTGGACTTTACGTCAATCTATTGAGAGGATGGATGTTCATAAAATTAATGCTCTAATCAATGCTTGGTCAAACATGGCCTTATCACCAACGGCACTTACAATCTTCCCAAATAAAAGCTCTGTTATATAATAATATCCCCAACACGTGTCCTCGCGTCTCCATCTCTCATTCCACCATCCAGTTTTGTTTGACATCTCTACGATGTTTTATGCACCATCGGTCGCGATCGCACAGTCACTCCTCCGATATTAGGATATTTGCCCAGGCGCAGGGGATGCCGACGCCGCGCACCCTACGGGTTTTTTATTCGGCACCCGACACGAATAAATGATTAAGTGTCAATATGCATTCAGCACTTTGAATCAAATCGGCCGTGAAATTTTTGAACACGCATTTTTATCTTCAAAAGTTACAATAAACGCGAATGGAAGTAATTTTTTTGATAGGCCCAATTTTGTAGTTACGCGATGGAAATTACCAAAAGTGTACTTGTACACTTTATGATGACAGGACTAAAAACTATTTGAACTCTATATTTTGATAAAATGCAGTGTACACTGGCCAGCTTTAAATTTAAAAGAAAATATAGTTACGGCAATGGATATGCTAAGAATTGACAACGATGTTTAAAGATAAATATAGCTCAGTACAGTATTGATCCAATTTCGTAAAACAATCCGTACAGTAAATATATCAACAATTTCAAACCGTTACTGAAACCATCAAAGACCGCCTCGCGTTCCAAATGCGAATGTATCAAAGAAAATCCACGTCGGCCATTACACGAATTAGACGGAAAAAAAAAACTCAAATGCATTTCCCGCCAGTTTCACGTTGCCATTCAAAATAGGAACGTATTACCGCGCCGGTGAAAAGAACCGTCTCAAATTACTCCGCATCCCGCGTCCCTTTTCTACACGTGGACGCCCATGTTTTCGTCTCTTTCTCGAGCTATACAAACTCAGATAAACAAATACAAAGGGCCTAATTGAGTAACTAGTAAAACGAACGACTCTCTGCCTTCCCTTCGTATAACTTAACAACATTTATTTTGCCTTGATTCAAAATGAAAATTGATCGAATTTCGACTTTAGTATTTGGACATAGAAACTTTTTGAGAGTTTGGAGGGTAGACTTATAAAGTGGTGTGAATGTAAAATTTTCGTAGTCGCTCTCTCAAGTGGTAAGGGTGTTCGAGTCCGGGCGGGAACTTAATTTGTCAACAATTTTCGATATTTGAATACGTTTCGCTGCTCAATGAGCTTCTGTCAGCTCAAATTGTTTTTCTTTCTTTTAAATAATTCGACAGGGCTCGATTTTGTGCCAAAGGAAAATAGTCTAAGGGCTATAAGAATCAAATATAGAACAAATATATTCATGAAGAGTGGCTATTAAATTTTAAGGTAGGTAGGTACTCTCAGATGTTTTTATTATTTTCGTAACTATTATATTCTAAAACACATTACGCTTAATTTGTTTATGTTTTTAATGCAGGATTTGAGGTGAGATCGTTTCTGTGAACATCAAAAAGTCTTTATCCTAGCCATATTGACCGGCCGGATGGAGCATTCGGTAATGACCCCGCATTAACCAATGCGCCGCAAAGTTGTGGGTTCGATTCTCGATCAATGTACTTATGTGATGTTATCTGAACCTTACTTAGTAATAATATAAAATCGACAGTGTGTACGTTTGTACGTACTTTAACTTTTACCGATTTTGATAACTGTTAGTATAGATATAGATTAGGCGTTGAAGACGGTCAGGTATACACCTTTCCTTGGGAAAATATTTTTTTTAAATAATTAGGGTTCCGCTTTATTTTTTTGTTCTTTCCCGCGCGGACGAAGCCGCAGGCAAAAGCTACTATGTATATATATGATACATATCCCTGATGGACTAATGGGTCTCGTTATCGAGCAACAACAGCGATTAGGCCCTCTCCGTGCATCGCGACCAATGGTCATCTCCAATTGCCGCGTCCGGCGCGCAATGAGGATGCGCCGCGGTTATTGGCGGATGTCCTCGCCACTCCTGCGCAGCTCCGCGCCCACGCAGCGGTCGATACACCGCTTATACGGCTTGCTCCTTCAGTATTGCAGTACATACATATCATCATGCCCGTAATCCCTGGGGGGTAGGCAGAGCAAATCACTTTAACCAATTTTGGCCAAAAATAAAGTCTAACCTAAGTTAACCTTAGTTAGTTTTAACCCAGCCCAGATTTATTTATGCCTGAATGTGGTTAAAAAGGCCAACTGTCCCTTTGATTCTGCCTACCCCTTCGGGGATTATGGGCGTGATGTTATGTATGTATGTAACCTAAGTTAGATAGAAAATTGTGGATAAATAATGACAAGTGGCTTACGAGCCAGCCTTCTCAATCACACAACACAATAACCCAAACACCGAAATGAGCCTACAGGCTCAGCTAAGGGACAAAATTGGTACATTCTTTTAAGTCCTAAACCAACATGGGCCATTGAGACATGTTCTTAAATAATATTGAACTTTGTGGGTCAAACTCGTCAACCCTAATTAGCTCAGCCTCATCACTTTCCGTAGCTCCAACCCTTACACTGCTCGATTACGTAACAAAGAGCTCTTCAGGAGCTACATAAATATTGATCGACGACACTCGCGGGGTAATTACTGCGGGGTACGCCGGCACCCCAGTGGACAAACACTTCCATGGGGCGAGTTACTGGACAATGAATAACGAATGAAGTGGATTAGAAAACGATTCTAATGCTAGCGGCCTTATTGTTCCCGTGCTGACGGGTGATGATCAAATAAACGATGTCTGTCTCAGTTAGTTTTTTATTTCTTTTTAAAGGACTCTAGGTAGTTGGACGAAGGCGGCCTTTACTACCTACCGGGTTAGCGGGGGAGCGAAAGCTCTCACCACTAACCTAGACTCAGTAAGTAATTAAATAGTTTGGTATTTTAACAGTAGATGAGAGGTGGTAGCTCAATGGTAAGGACACGCGCCTCTTAACCGAGGAGTGCAGGTTCAAATCCGGGCACGTAACTCTGGATTTTTCAAATCTATGTACGTATTTATACCACTAGCTCGACGGTGAGGGAAAACATCGTGATGAAACCTGCAAATTCAAACAACTTTGGATTTGTAACCATGATCCAAAAATTGTCTAGTTTCCCTATCTTAGGGTTACGAAGGTCAGATCGGCAGTCGCTTCAATGTAATTACCAGACTCGCTACATCCTGGATCATGGTCTTAGCGGACCCCGTCTAAGCACGGGACATAACGCTAGGAAGATGAAGACTATTGGTAGTTGTCCGAAGGCGGCCTTTACTACCGGGTTGGCGGGGGAGCGGGAAGATCTCACCTCTAACCTAGTCTCATTTAGTAATTAAATAGTTTGGTATTTTAACAGTAGATACAAGACCACAGTCGTTGCAACACGGCCGAAACGTCAAGCTGTAAGTACTCATGTACTACATAATGCATATCGCGTTTAATCCCGTTAGTATTGTTTCTACAGATACAAGTAGAACTAAAACAATTATAAATTTTTAATTAAATGATAATTTTACCGATCACTGTTGATTATACCGATAGTAATACTAATTTTGTCAAATACACAATCGACTGTTTCGCTATGCGATTATCACATCTTTGTTTATTTTGAAATAAAAATAAATAAATAATAAATTCTCCAGACTGACACACCAATTCCCTAGTAGACAAACTAAACTTTTGCTTGTACTATGAATACTAGGTGAACGGATAGACATACTTAAATACGTTTATAAACATCCATGACTCGAGTACAAATATCCATGTTTATCACACGAAACATTTGGCCCTAGCGGGATTCGAACCCGCGACCCTTGGTTTCAGGGCCAGGGTCTCTGACCACTCGACTAATGGGCCAGTCGAAAATGTTAAATAGGTAGAAATCCTTTTTATTCTCCAATCTTTATATTTTGGTCATTTTTACGAAGTAATTAGATCAAAAGATTATTTTTCGGTTAAGCAAAATTAAAATATACGAGTGTAATACGATGTTATAAATATGTAATAAATACTGTTTCATTGTTTTATGTTTTACTCGCGATTACCTACACTTATAATTTAAACAGGTACCTGAAGTTAGTTTAGCCCACATAAATAAAACAGATAATGCTCATGGTCGGTTAATAGGTAATAAATTATTTTCTCCGACATCGATCATTGATTAGAAAAACCGGTGTCGATAACAAAAGGAACGCGTTCGATTCCCGGTCTGTTTCCGTCAAATGTGTGTTCTACGGCTGATCCGACAGGCCACCTGCCCTCGACCGCTTAAACCCTATGTTTTATTTAGTAGTTACTGTAGTTATACTGTTAAGTATAACAACTGATATAGACCAAATAAACTATTCTATTCTATTCTAAGTAGGTAGAATATCTATTTAACTTCTTTGTATTATGTTATGTTTGTTTGTATTATCTTTTTTTGATTTCAAAAGTATAGTCCCATTTTGATCTGGGACAAAAAAAAAAGAATGTGCCAACTGTGGTTCTTGCCGAGCATGTCGTAAAAGGCGACTAATGGTTTACGGGCTTTTGTGTATGTGACGGAGTATGCGACGAGCTAGCCACTTGTCACTCCTTTTTCACAGCTTACCATCCAACCCAGCCCACTGTCCCATGTTGGTCTGGGACTTAAAAAGAATATGCCAACTGTGGTTCTTGCCTAGCATGTCGTAAAAGGCGACTAATGGTATATCGGATTTTGGGTGTGTAATTGTGTAGGCGACAGGTTAACCGCTTGTCACTGCTTTTTCACAATTTTCCATCTAACCCGGCCCAGCTTTATTTTTGGCTAAATATGGTTAAAGAGGCATGCTGCCCCTTTGACTCTGTCTACCCCTTGGGGGATTATGGGCGTGATGTTATGTATGTTATGTATGTAGAAGTAGGACAACAATTGGTAGTTGTTGTTTGCATTGCTTCATACACCCGTGTAGCATAAACCGATTAGAAAAAAGGAGGTTCTATAATTCACTGTCATCATCATCTTCCTAGCGTTATGTCCCGTGCTTAGACGGCCGACCCCGCTTATACCATAATCCAGGATTTAGCGAGTCAGGTAATAACATTGAAGCGACTGCCGATCTGACCTTCGCAACCCTAAGATAGGGGAACCAAACATTTTTGGATCATGGCTACAAATTCAAAGTTGTTTGAATTTGCAGTTATCATCACGATGTTTTCCCTCAATAATAATACATAATGAACAAACACATGTATAGTGAATACTTGTGTTTGTTCTGTGTTTGGGTGTTAATATCCAATATTTATGTATATATTTGTAATACCACTGTTGATTCTGATATCCGTAACACAAGTGCTTAAGCTGACCTCGGAGTCAGATCAATGTATGTGATGTAGTCTGATATTTATTTATTTATTATTTATTGTAATATATCCAATATGTTGTAACTGTCCATAGAACACTATACGCTTACCATCAGTCAGACTTGTTCGTTTGCCAGCTAGAGTAATATCAAATAAATCTATTTTCCCATAGCTATAATTTCCCCATTGATATGACATGTTATAGTTTTCCCCCGGTATGACTAGCTAATACACCACTTCTCATAATTAAATTAAAAACAACATTCACCCATTCCCAACCGCTGGAATCCACGTTCCGTTCCACGCACCGTTCGAATAACAAACCACGTAATTATTTCCCGGCGTTTTGACGTTCCAAATTATTAATGTTTATTTAATTAAGGAGAAAAAATAACGCGGTCGCTTCCCACCGGAGTGAGGAGTATTCTTTAACAATTGGAACCGATCCGCGTGGCACAATGGACGGGTAAACGAGGGCTAAACGGAAGCTTCTTTAAATTGTTTTCTAAAAACATTCGGAGTCGTTAGCCGGCGACGACGCTGACGCCGACACAAAAGGGTTTGACGGCTGACGCGCTACCGCTCGCCTGCGCCCGCGCAGGGGTGCCGACGGGCCTCACTAACCGGCGGGACATACCATATGGTCTATGAAGACAAATAATATTATTATGGAAAAAGTGTTAAGTTTAGTCCCTGTTTGCATGAAGCATATTATAGCTAATATTATAATAGTTAAGGATATGTAGAATATTAACTGTAAAAAGTGGCTGCTTTCACGTGTTAATCCGATGTATCCTGTTAGATTCAAATAACTGGTTTTATTCCAATGCTTCATATTAATTAGTTATGTAAATATATATTTATTTTAAATAAAGTTTTAAATTATTTTAGATTAGTGATTTAACTGTTTAACAAAGTATGAATGTTTAACTTAAACATTCTTTGTGGTTACAGCTAAATATATACTGAACATTAAGTTAGCGAGATCCATGTCTAAGAGTATGATTTGAGATTCGCTTATATCCCTAAATAAAACTTTCACTATTCTAATTCAAATCATAAAAACATCGTAAATTTTGACAGCCCTATCAATAAGGAAATATTATTTTATTTAATTCTCGGTGCGCGTGAGCAGTGAGCAGCCATAATGACGAGCTAACTGCGCCTTAATGCACAAATTATAGTTTTGTTGCGACCGTAATAGTTGTGGGCATCGGCTGATTGGGATGAATCTTAAACTGTCTTACCGTCTGGATGACAGACGTTTTGAAAATAGTCAGAACAGTCAGTCATCGCGACAAACTCTGGTGGTGCACATGCAGTTAAGTTAAATGTTATGATGGGATCGAACCTTATATGAAAGTGACTTACTTAAAAGGGAAGACCAAACCATTGAAAAATTGTTACTTGTAAGAAACAAAGAAAGGTTTTTATTTTATTTTTTAGTGTTCCTGACAGTTTCTCATTATTATATATTATATTATAAAGACAAGGTTCGATTAAGGAGAAGTAGCTTACTATATCTACCACTAAATAAGAGATAGTTTACCAGAAGTAGTACCTAAACAATACCGATACAAGATACACTCGTATATACGAGCACATACTACTATTAACATACTTAGATGTTACAAAGTAAAGAGCGATTGTCCACCGAATTAATAAGGAATTCACGTAATGATTTCAGAGCGTTATTTATAGGGCCCATTTAACATTTATCGTGTTAGTGTAAATTTATGCTGACACGGGACGATAAATTGCCACACGTTAATTAACCTACCGGGAAATTCGTTTTTAGCGAAGTACCTATCTACGCGGTCACTTTAATAGAATTTGCTTGTTCTTCATTATAACGTTGGCAAAATAAATTATATCTAAAGTAAGTGCATTTAAAAAGTACCGCTCATTTGCATACGCTTGGTAATAGGTGACTTATCTTGCATACCAATATATAACGGGTGCAGGTTAGCAGTCACCTGCTGTAAGCTATTAACACTTGGTTAAATTTTCTAAGTTACCTTTTTTCTTGCGACTAATTCTAATGAGCTTATTTTAATTCGTTTAATGAGTTAAATAACGACCTAATTTGTCATGCTAGTTGCATGACAAATTAGGTCGTTATTTAACTTAATAATTTTTAATAATAAAGACCGGAAAGGTATATTCATTTAAATAATGTATTATATAAATAATGATTATTTTTTCCGCGGCTACGCAGTTCAGGGACGTGAACTTCGCTTTTATAGATCCTATGACCATGGGCGTATGCTAGGGGGGGGCAGAGGGGGGGCTGTGGGCCTGGAACTCGTGGGCCAAGGTACTTGTTGGTCTATTTACTATCAATAATATTGTACTGACCCCCCTGGACCAAAAGCTGCGTAGGTTCGCCTGTGATGCTCAAGACAGAGGGGACTCTATCAGGATCTACTTTATCCGCAATAGTAGGTAAGCCTATATCCTCGCTTCTCATTTGTAAAATTAGCAAGTATCTATACTGTCTGATGTTGGTCTGGGACTTGAAAAGAATGTGCCAACTGTGTCTTTTGCCTAGCATGTCGTAAAAGGCGACTAATGGTATATGGGGTGGGGGGTATGTGACCGTGTAGGCAACGAGCTAGCCACTTATCACTACCTTTTCACAATTTTCCATCTAACCCAGCCCAGTTTTGTTTTTGGCTGAATGTGGTTGAAGGGGCCTGTTGCCCCTTTGACTCTGACTACCCCTTCGGGAATTATGCGCGTGATGTATATATGTATCTATACTAAAATTACTTTAAAAATACGTCCTTAAGACTACAAACTACATATTTAGGCTCATAAGTTTGTACGGAAATTGAGGTGCCACATTTCTACTCGATACCCTGCTTAGATTTTAAAGATTATCTCACAATTCCTCTACAAAGTTACCGATTAAAGTATCAAAATCATTAACGCCGCAGTAGAGATACATTACACTATCATGGACATTGTAGTCGCGAGGGGGTGTGATGGCCACGTGCCGTCATCAGGCGTCTTTGTGAGAGCTGTCGCTGACGCGGGGGCGACGCGAGCGAAAGTCGACGCGAAAACTATAGCGAAAATCGATAAGGGCACTAACCCTAATCCATTTTTGCTAAAGTTTACGCGAACTAACGTATATCTAAACTTAAATCGCAATCTCAACCAATCTACACTATTATTATAAAAGGGAAATATTTGTATGTATGTATGTATGTAACGAATAAACTCAAAAACTTTGGAACCGATTTCAAACATTTTTTCACTATTAGAATGCTACATTATCCCTGATTAACATAGGCTATAGAATATTTTGAAAAAGTTAGGTTAGGGTAGAAAATACATGTCCACCCTTGCAAGGCGGGACTGGCTGTTAATAAGTAATGGGTATATGTTGCCATCAGTAAATGCCAAAAATATAAGAACAGAAATAGAACAGGTTTTTTTTATATTGCTTTTTTTTATATTAAGCACATACCAGAATAAATAGAAGACAATTTTTTTCTCTGAATATAGTTCTATTTTGCACATGATCAGTTAATATCTAACTGAACCGAGCTCAGCCCACGTTCTCATTAAATACTTTCCAAAAAAATCATTAATTCAGATTGGTTCAATATGTCTTAATAAAAATGTGCCGCACTGCCGCACGTAGTAAAATACAGCACGTACTCCACGTACTGAACCTAACATGAGTAAGCATACACTAACAGATTGAGAGATATATAAACTGTGATACAAAGGTAAATAATAAATAAATAAATTCTCAAGACTGGCACACCAATTCCCTAGTTCCAAACTAAGCTTATGCTTGTGCTATGGATACTAGGCGAACGGATAGACATACTTAAATACGTTTATAAACATCCATGACTCGAGTACAAATGCCCATGTTCATCACACGAAACATTTGCCCCTAGCGGGATTCGAACCCGCGACCCTCGGTTTCGTGGCCAGGGTCTCTGACCACTCGACCATCGAGCCAGTCAATAAAAATAAATGAGACATCCACCAACTTTCGTCTCATTTCCACACCATCCCATTCGCGGTTATAAAAACAACAACAATTCGCTCTTATTCTACAAACTTGCAAAAACTAGAGCTCCAATATCAATATCGCCCATCGATCTCTAGCGAATTCGACACCGAATTCGAAAATCGCCGGCGAAAGCGACCCGCGCACCCGACGGGCGCGTAATTGTCGAATTAGCGAGGCGGCAGATCAAAGGATTCGGCGATTTGTCGCTTTTTGATAATGTGATAAGTTTCGCGCACGATTACAACGGGGTGGAGTGCCGGTGGCGCATGACGTCACAAGCGGAGCGGAAGGGTGCGTTGGGTGGTAATTTTTTTTAAAATTTAATATTTATTCATCTTATACAGATACGAATAGACAATACTTAAAAGACTCGGCGACTTTCGCAGAACACCAGTTTATGGTCCCATGTTGTTGGGGACTAAAAAAGAATGTGCCAACTGTGTTTTTTGCCATGTGTAGGCGACAAGCTAGCCATTTGTCACTACTTTTTCACAATTTTTCATCTAACCCAGTCCAGCCCAGTTTTGTTTTTGGCTGAATGTGGTTAAAGGGGCCAGTTGCCCATTTGACTCTGCCTACCCCTTCGGGGATTATGGGTGTGATGTTATATATGTATGTCTGTACCATTATATGGACTCATAAAACTGCCTATACGAATGAACAGGATTAATGTTGGTTGGTTGTTGGTCAAAATATAGGTAGGTGTACCTCTGGTCATATCTACATATTCACATATTCATACCGCTTTGTGGCGATAGAAATCCTCTCTAGAGGAGATGGACCTGACTAGACCTGACCATTCAAAAAACTATGGATGTGTTTACTTTGATCAAATTTGTTTGGGTCTCCTATGTAATTAATTTAGAGAAATTAGACGACACTAGCTTCAATGTAGTAACCCCGCTAAATCCAGAAACATGATTCAAGCGGTTCCCGGTTTGCCTAACCGGGATTCGCTTAAATCATGATTCTGGATAAAAAGTTAAAAAAGGTTAGGGGAAATAACCTATTTATTTAGTTACTATCTGTTGTCCGCAACTTCAACCACAATAAATATTTTGCACGAAACTCTAATGAAACAAATGTAGCTCTAGTTACTCCTTGTACCAGCGTGATAGGTCTGTCAAGAACACTTCAGCCGTTTCCTATATTAGCCGGAATAAACAGGTAGGCGTACGTATATACGATGAACTTCCATTTGGGCATTCAGAAATTGCTATACCGACCTTACAGACACTTCAATTAAATTTGACTGTATAGATTTATTCATTAACCCGCTAGCAGTGGCGCCCCACCCGGTGATCCCGCTGACTTTCGCCCCCGCGTGGGGAGGAGTATTTGAAATGGGGTAATTTGCTCCGTGATGGGATAACGGATTGGTGAAATTTCAAACTACCCGCCCCGGTGTCGAGTCTAATTTATTTTAAAATTTAACCAAGTTTTTGTAGGTACACCTGTACAATGGTAAAACATGTCTTGCCTCCATAGACATTCAATATTATAATTGAGAGAGAATCACATGCTCATTGCATGATGATGAATAAATACTACAAATAAAATAGTAGGTAAGTAACTTACATGCATACAAATGCGTAATGAACGGAGCCCAAAGAGGAACAAACTACTTAAAGCCAAAAATAACATTGATTCAATAAATAAATTGTAGTGCTGGAACAGGTGAATGAAATTGTATATCTAGGATCTGCATTTAGTAGAGATGGAAGGTACTCCGCTGATATAGAAAGAGGAGTGAATGCAGGGAATAGGGTGAATGGAGCGTTAGGAAAACTTTTAGGCAGCAAAATCTTAAGCCAAAAGGCCCAGCTCGCCATACACAATGCGGTGCTGATTCCTACGCTAACATATGGAAGCGAGAATTGGGTATGGCAGAAAGAGCATGAAAGTAGAATAAACGCGGTCGAGATGCGTGCGCTGCGGAAAATCTGCGGTGTATCGCTCACAGACTGCGTTCGGAATGATGATGTAAGAAAGAGAGTTGGTCTGAGGGACAGCGTCGGAGTCAAGGTAAGAAGAGGCATTGTATTATTATATATTTGTAATACCACTGTTGTTTCTGATATCCGTAACACAAGTGCTTAAGCTACTTACTTCGGAGTCAGATCAATGTATGTGATGTCTTTGAATATTTATTTATTTATTTATAATCACAAACTTAATACCCAACATACCAGTCGCCTTTAACGACATGCTAGCCAATGAACACAGTTTATAGATTAGTTTTGAGTTTCATACAAACATGGGACGGTTGTATATAGTTACATACATTACATACATACATATAATCACGCCCGCAATTCCCGCAATACACAATCACACACCCAAAACCTCATATACCATTAGTCGCTTTTTACGACATGCTAGGCAATACACAGTTGGCACATTCTTTTCAAGTCCCAGACTAACATGGGACGAAAGATCCTATATTATTTATACTTATTTATGCTGGCCCGTTGGTCGAGTGGTCAGAAATCCTGGCGAAACCAGGGGTCGCGGGTTCGAATCCCGCTAGGGGCAAATGTTTCGTGTAATGAACATGGACATTTGTACTCGAGTCATGGATGTTTATAAACGTATTTAAGTATGCCTATCCGTTCAGCCACAGCACAAGCTTAAAAGCTTAGTTTGGTAGGTACTAGGGAATTGTCGTGTCAGTCTGGAAAATTTATTTATTATTTATATTATTTATCATTAACCATATTGTAATTAGAAGCTAAAGAGTATCTATAACGTATTTCACCGTGTTATCCTCTCGTGTTGATATATTAGTCAACTGGTTAGGCCGCTAATTAAAACACGGCTAAACACACTAATTACGCATTAACAGTGTACTCGCGTGCCACAATTACTCAGTGTACACTCATTTTGCATAGAACTGTGCATTCCGGTGTACAAACAAACAGTAGTTCCTATTGGCTGATTTGCATCTAATTGTATAAAAAATCGGCACTTACCTTGCCTTTGCTAGCGTCGGGTAAAAAATAATTTATTATTTCCGCTTTTCTACTTGATGTTTATCTGAGGACGCTTGTAGACATGGCACGGAAGCGCGGGAAATTCTGGATTATTTTCTGGATTGCACTCCTGTGGATTTTTTTTCTGGAACGAGAACATGACGCTGGACATAGCAGAGCTAAAATTTTGAGCTTCTAGCAACAGATAATGTCACCGACTAACGATTATCCACTGCAGATTTGTCAGCGACAATCGTAGGTGATCTGACATCATCATCCTCCTAGTCTTTAGTCGGGGTCCGCTTAAACCATGATCCAGGATTTACCGAGTCATTATATTAAATATTGACTACCTATCTACCTAATATTACTGTTTTTATGTACTTGGCTCACACATCGCTGAAGACATGTCAGATTACACCTCTCTTTCTCAGTCTCGTTCAAGTGTCAAATATTTACGTGACGTCATCAAAGGCTCGCCGCTGCAGCGACACTGCATCCATTGTGCCGGCTAATCGGAGGAAGCCGCTTATTTCGCTCAAAGCGCTCGCTCAAAAGCGCATAATACGAGCAATCGCGACGCTCAATCAAATAAAAGCGCATTGTAATCAAAACTATGGGATCAAGTGAAGGAGCTTTTGTGTCGCTGCCAATGAGGGTAGTTAGCCTTTTAGGTAAACGACTAATTTATTCTTCTATATCAACTGTTGAAGTATGAAACACATATCTTTGTTTAGGAATTCATGAATGTTGAAGAGGCGAGTGAGCCGTGGCGTAGCTACCCATGGGCAAGGCGGGGCAGTGTTCCGGGACTCTAAGCTTAGGGGGGGCTAAAACCTGATAAGCACACCTCTTCATTTGACTTTGATTTGACTCTGTCTAACGTAGCAAGAAAAATGTGAGTGCCCTCCCTGCAGTAGGGGGGGCTGGACCAAAAGCTGCGTAGGCCTTAGTTTCTTTTTTGCCCCAGGGCCCTTGTTACCTAGCTACGCCACTGCGAGTGAAGCGAGTGTGTAAGGATCGTGCCATATGGCGTTTGGTTCTCTCTGCCTACCCCGTTAGGGGAGTAGCGTGAAGTTTAGTTAGTTATGCAGGAGTTAAGACACGTCACAATATTACTTAAAGAAAAACTTGTAAAAAATTTAATTGTAAAATAATAATAAGGTAATTAAATTAATTAGGCGTTTTCCTAAACGACCTAACATACACAACAGCTTTGACATATTCAGACTAGATTGTTTTTTTTTAATACAGTGCACAGGAAGCGACAAGGAAACCACCAGCATTCAGCCTGTTCAAAGCGCGCCGGTTTCAAAGCAACCTGCAAATTGGAAGGCGACGTGACCGACCAGAAAGCTGAATACATCAATTATGGAGCCGTGTTTAATGCTAAGTAGGTTATAGTGTCTCGTGTGAAAAGCTTGCTATCTAAAATAATAATAAATAAATAAATATCCGTCTACATCACATACACTGATCCGAGGTAAGTAGCTTAAGCACTTGTGTTAAGGATATCAGAACCAACAGTGGTATTACAAATATATACTTAAATATTAGATATTAACTCCCAGACACAGAACAAACACGAGTATTCATCATACGAATGTCTCTCCTGGGTGGGGATCGAACCCACAACTCTTGGCGCAGGGGGCAGTCAAAAATACAGGCAAAGTACGTTCAATTTGAATACCAACAGAACGTAAACCTTAAAACACATTAATACTTAATAAACATTCGATCGAGACTAAGATTGATCTGATTTCAGAATAGGTAAGTAGCTTCTTGTGTTAGACATAAAAATCAACAAAATTACCTTATAAGTACAACTAGCCCAAATACAAAAAAAAATCATTTGAATTGAGAACCTCCTCCTTTTTTTGAAGTCGGTTTAAAACTATAACACATAGGCTAAGATCCAAAAAGACGTTGGTAGATACTATACGACGAGCTAACGTTGCTTAAAAATAATAACATCACGAAAAATAAAAATAAAAAAACTGTACAATAGCGTAGTTACCATTTTACAATTCACTCTTGATCTTTAGCACCCAATTTAAACAAAAAGCAATTCGCAGCTCGCGTAAAGATCCGTCAAGAGCAGACGCCGAGCTCAAAGCGAAAAAACATCCATCGATCACAGAGTATGCTAACAGCTACAATAGAGAACTTCGCGAGTTAAAATTCAGTTCGCGAACAAATTAACCCAACAGGGGTTTATTTACGGTGTCACCTCAGCACTTTGATCACGACCAAGTTATTCCGCGATCGCAAAAGGATTTTTCCTTTGTCAGCCACGTATCGCACTATGATTGACGGCCGAGCCGCGAGAATTCTCGCGCCGCGGTAATTCTGCCCGCGATAAAGATGCTGACGCGAGACTTTGAACTCTAAATCATAGGCAGTAAGATTTGAATGGTGTTGAAGGAAGGGTGTTGTCAAGTTTGCGGGCGAGTGAAGTAACAGCGTCGGGATTGCGGGCGTCGAAAACAAAAGACGGTCGATTGTGGACCTTCTCCGTGGCGCGGAAGAGGCGCGAAAATTCCCGCGGGCAGCAAACCAAGATGGCGGCCGTTAATAAGCGCGCCTCCGTTGGAAAATGAGTTTCCTCGGCGGCGTGGGGGGGAGGGGGATAATTGTGGCGGATCAAAGCGGCGGCTGATGTCGGCGGCGGCGCCTTTTGATTGTTTTTCCGAGCCTATCGCGTTTTTGCGCGACCACCTGTCCGCGTAATAGCGCAATCGTGATTATTTACGAGGCCCAGCGCTCCGAGCCGTCTGGCCACCGATACCGGAGGCTGCCCTAGCGTGCCAGCTAAATCACCTAACGACATTATTAATTTCTTTACACTTTTTCTTGAGTGCTGAGTCCACCTTGTCTCATACCGGTTTTATAGCTCACCGGAAAGCGGCAATAATACTATTCCTTCGAAAAAACACTCACAAAGATAGGTTCTGTTAGTAGTGGGGAAGTATAAAAAAAAATACATTACTGGATAATAAAAACGTAACTAACGTACTACTTATTATTTCCCATCTTACTTTTTTTTTTTTTTTTACTTGAGGAATGCATTTACGCACCATCCAAATAGAATCCTGGGTGGACACATAAGGGTGAGTCGGGCTCGAAACCGGTAGCAATCTCCGGAGACCCTACCGACTAAACCTCAAGGCTGTCGTTCTTCGGGCGCTAACGCAAAACCAACGGGATCCCCACTGTCGGGATTCATCTCGAAAAGTCTGCGCAGCGCGCGCTGCCGCCTAGCGGCCCATCTCGAGGGAGTGATATTCTCCCCCAGAACACCTAGGGTGGTGTTTCACGACCACATAGACAGCTGTGTACCCTATCCTGACGGACCGGGTGTAACACCTGCAGTCGGCTTCTCCGGGGACGATAGAGGGCCAGAGGACCCATCCCCTAACCCCCACGACCCCAAAGGCCCTTTTAGTCGCCTCCTACGACAGGCAGGGATACCTCAGGAGTATTCGGAGCCCCCCCTGCAGGGCGCACCTACTTAATGCAACCTGATGCAACCAATCAAATCCCCACCGAATCCCAACTAAATAAATTCAAATCAATATACACTGACAGAATCGTAAAACCAAAAGGACCCTTTAAAATCGCCTCCACACTAAAACCGCAAAAAAGATTAACAAAATTCCTGGCCACGTATCGCCACATCGCACGTTGCATTATCCACCTTTTTACACAAACCGCGCGTCCACGCGTTAATTGGTCTCCCTTCGGTATTTTAATCACTCCTATCGCAACACTTGCCGCGCTAAAATGTAGATAAGTAAAGAATAGTTTCCTTAAATGGATAATTTAAGTTTCCACTGTCCGTCCGTCCATGTGCCCTCGTTTGCTAATTATCTAGAGACGTTATGTGCAGATAAAGTTTAATTGACTGTTGAATGATTAAATTAATGACATTGATATTGTCATGCATATTACAATAGTCTTCTAATGGGCAGCCTTTGTGAATGCAACAACATCGGAAGGGGTAATTATTTCTAAACTATTTGACAAGGTAATAAATTAAAGACTGTTATTTTAGTTATGAGTTCAAAGGCGAATGTCGATGGCAAGATTATGGTTAAACAACGGAATTTTACTTCCTCGGGAATATATACAATGATGATTACATAAATAAATGTATTCTTTTTTGTCCCAGATTGGTCTGGGAATTATAAAGAATGTACCAACTGTGTTTCTTGCCTAGCATGTCGTAAAAGGTGACTAATGGTATATCGGGTTTTGGGTGTGTGTAGTGTAGGCGACGGGCTAGCCACTTGTCACTACTTTTTCACAATTTTCCATCTAACCAAACCTAGTTTTATTTTTTGTCTGAATGTGGTTAAGGGGCTAGCTGCCACTTTGATTCTGCCTACCCTAAGGGTGTAAATGATAAGAAAATCTGTATCTTGTTAAATTCAGGATCACGGTCAAAGTGTTAGGTTTGGTTAACTTTCATGAAATGCTAGGATAGTCACGGCTGATTCGGGACCCTAATAGTTGCACTTACCACCACATTTAATACAAGGCTCTAATAGAACGAGTGTTACGGATATCAGAATCGACAGTGGTATTACAGATATATATTAAACATTGGATATTAACACGCAGACACAGAAAAAAACACAAATATTCATCATACGAATGTTTGTCCTCGGTGGAGATCGAACCCACAACTGTTTGGCGCATGGGGCACGGTCACTACCGAATGAGCCATCGAGCCAGTCTCGTATAATTAAAATCCCCTACCACATTTTTAAGTAACCAACACCTGCTACAAATTACTAATACCTATATAATTTTGTTTTGGACATTTTCGAGCGTTCCTGACAAATGAGGTCTCGAGACTCCTAACAAATGGGTAGTTGTAAAGAATCGAATCTGTCCCCTGTCGTCGGCGCGGCGAGTGTTTGTGGATGCTCGCGAGGAGTTTAAAACAATACGCCACATACTTCAGATCGGGTCACATTTCTATACACCCCACTATTAGGGTTGCCACCGAACGAACAATATTTAATTTTCATTTATTTATTCGGTATTATTATCTGTGATAAATTATCATAATCGGCAGTAAAAGCGGTGGTAGCTCAATAAATACGAACCTCAGATGAGAGGAGTGCTAGTTAAAAACTTTGGATTTTTTCAAATCTTAGTACAGATTGTTGAAAGGAAACATCGTGGTTAAACGTGCTCATTAAAATAAACAATATTAAATTTACCTGGTTCCCCTATCAAAATGTCAATGTCGCAACGGTCAGATAGGCAGTTGCCCAAAGTAATAAATAGACTCATATAATCTAGGATCATCGACTAGATCCTGACTAAGAATGAGATATATCGCTAGGAAGATGATGATATAATAATACTAGCTGACCCGGCGCACTTCGTAACGCCCCGTTCTCGGATTTTCAATACACATTTTTTATTTACCGCGAATTCTATTTTTTTTTCTTTAATAAGAACCTTCACTTAACATTAACAAACACAACTAAAAAAGAATTAGCGAAATCGGTAAAGCTGTTCTCAAGTTATAGCTTTGGGCTGGACCACTTTCTTAACATTTAGGGGTATGAAAAATAGATGTGGGCCAATTCACAGCCCTACCCAATAAGTACACAAAATTTTATCAAAATCGGTTCAGCCGTTTGGGAACAAACAACGCGACACGAGAATTTTATATATTAGAAGATTATCGGTTCTGATGGATGCGAAATAGTCGCAGCTTTCAATTTATTTAAGTTATAATAAAAAGGTTTGTATACAATGGGGAAATGGATTGAAAATAAACATGTGGGGCATTACGTAGACGGTTTTCATGCCTTGATCAGAAAAAACATTATATCGATCCAAAACAGAATGCTTGGCAGTCCCAACAGTATCCTAAGGGTGCTGGCGGGAAGGTGGGACAGTACGCTTAGGCGGCACTGGATCACGGCCCTAATAAACCCGAAGGCGGAACAAATCCATTACATTAATTGAAAACTTTAATTTTACTAACAATAGATGTAAGTCTTATTACTAACAAATGGATCCTATAGTTATCTGAAATAAATAAATAAATAAAAAAATAAAAAAAAAATACTATTTCTTCTTTATTTCAACATTGACTAAAGGTAGTATCTATCAATAACAAAAACAATAATAACAATAGTACATCTACTATTTAAGATGAAACACGTGATGCCAAATATACTTTTAATGTAGCCCAAAAATTTTTATACTATTTGACAACCCTGAGCGATCAGTCTCCCGCGGACATGTGTTTAAAACTGAGCAAACAGAGCTCCTTTTACGGGATCAGCGCGACACCGGCTGCGCCGGCGCCTGAGGACAAACACTGGACAACAATCACAACACCACACAACAGCACACAACGTAACATAACATAACACAACATCAAACAACATAACCACAGACTCGACTTTGAGAGATTCCGAGAATTCGCTCAGTATGTTAGCAACTGTCAACTTGATGACATCTTACTGATGTCCAGCACGAGAAGTAGAATTACTTACTTACTTATAAATAAATAAATAAATATCAGACTACATCACATACATTGATCTGACTCCGAGGTAAGTAGCTTAAGCACTTGTGTTACGGATATCAGAATCAACAGTGGTATTACAAATATATACTTAAATATTGGCTATTAACACCCAGACACAGAACAAACACAAGTATTCATCATACGAATGTTTGTCCTGGGTGGGAATCGAACCCACAACTCTTGGCGCATGGGGCAGGGTCACTACCGAATGCGCCATCGAGCCAGTCAAAGCCACTTATATTGTGAAACATTGAAATTCCAACTGTTGTCTGGCCCGTTAGTCGAGTGGTCAGAACACCTGACCACGAAACGAGGAAAATGTTTCGTGTGATGAACATGGACATTGTACTCGAGTCATGGATGTTTATAAACGTATTTAATTATGTCTATCCGTTCACCTAGTATCCATAGCACAAGCTTAGTTTGGGACTAGGGAATGTCCACTGAGTAGTGTGTGAGTCTGGAGAATTTATTTTATTTATATAATACTAGCTGTGCCAGCGGTGTCACCCGCGTTTATGTTTAATATTATAAAGACTATTTCCGTCATACATGATTTCTATGTAACTTTAACCATTAAGGCTGCACAAGCGACGAAAGCTTAAAAAATGGAGTAACTTCTCCCGTTTTCCCAACATTTCCCGTCACTACTCTGCTTCTATTGATTGTAGCGTATGGAGTCGCCCAGGAGTATGAAGAATAATTGTACCAAGTTTCATTAAAATCCGTCGAGTAGTTTTTGTTTCTATAAGGAACATACAGACAGACAGTCAGACAGACAGACAAAAATTTTACTGATTGCATTTTTGGCATCAGTATCGATCACTAATCACCCCCTGATAGTTATTTGGAAAATATATTTCATGTACAGAATTGACCTCTCTACATATTTATTATAAGTATAGATTATTAAGTGAGTTTGTTTGTTTGATACACTTTTATGTTTCAACCACAATTTTTTATAAGTGATTAGGGGTACAAAAAAGGGTTATATAATTAGAATATAAAATACTGCAAAGCACAAGCAAGCAAGCTCAGTTTAGAGCTATAAGAAATTAGCTTCGTACTTTCTGTTATACTGTATATCTAATAACTAGCTGCGCCCGCGGTTTCACCCGCATTTATGGTTAATGTTATATAGCCTATAGCCTTCCTCGATAAATGGGCTATATTACACAAAAGGATTTTTTTTAATCGGACGAGTAGTTCCTGCGATTAGCGCGTTCAAGCAAACAAACAAACTCTACAGCCTTATACTATTAGTATAGATGTAATTTAAATTTCAATATTCTCGACGGCGCATTCGGTAGTGACCCTGCCCCATGCGCCAAGAGTTGTGGGTTCGATCCCCACCCAGGACAAACATTTGTATGATGAATACTTGTGTTTGTTCTGTGTCTGGGTGTTAATATCCAATATTTAAGTATATATTTGTAATACCACTATTGATTCTGATATCCGTAACACAAGTGCTTAAGCTACTTACCTCGGAGTCAGGTCAATGTATGTGATGTAGTCTGATATTTAAAATGTATATTTTAAAATATATATATATTAGAAGTGTAATTCTAACAAATTTATGTATTTTACATTATTTAATATTGTCCTATCATTTGACATACCATTTGATAGGATTATAAACCTTCTTTGGATACTGTAGATACATTAGGTATCTGAACCCGGGACCTCTTCGCCCTTAGGTGGCGCATGCTACCACTAGACTAATGAGGTAGCCCGGATCGGGCCAAAATTTGTGACTGGGTATTTCAATATTGAAATTAAACAGTAACAGCCCAGAGTCAGGAAGTTGGCGGTTTAATCACCCCCGTGCCTCGGAAAGCACGTTAAGCCGTTGGTCCTGCGCCTGACCTCTCTCTCGAATTGCCGTCTCACCGGACTATGAGAGTAAAGGAATAGAATTTTCACCTGTGTTTGCGCACACACTTGTGCACTATAATATCTCCTGCGCAGTTGGTTGATCCTCGTTGAGATTGGCCGCAGTGACCGATATCGGTTAGGAATACATTACATTTTCTGAAAAAAATTTTTCATTGCGTTTTCATTTTACATTATAGGTACCGTATACACTAAAGTAGCTCACTTTGAGAAATCCTAGTCTATAGGTACACTAGTTCCCACCCAGTGGTTAAGTTATTCATATCTCTTAGTCGAGAAATCGGTCTGAACATGTCTTATTTCTTCGCCTCACAATGAGACACCCAATAGGAAAAAGGCAATTACAATCAAATGTTGATGACTAACACTGAAGTGCAACACAGTACAAAAAGGAATAGTAGTTTAACTTGACAAGCAACCCGACGTGCATAAACCAATAACATGTTGGTTAAAAGCGAAAATACTTTACAGCAAAATATGAAGTTAAGTTAGTCAATTTAATTTATTTTATGGAAGAGCTTTTTTTAAAGGCTTAATATCTTCGGTCGTGTTTAATACAAAATGCACATTTTAAGGGTTGATAGGATAATCATATATGATACCCAATCAAAGACAGAGAAACTACAAAGTTTATAAATTACACATTAAAAAGACAAAATGCTAATACTTAATACTTATTAGCGTAAGCGTTTTAAGAGATATTTTATAGGACTTAAATGCTCTTTTATCTTATAGAACCAAACCGCTCTGTTGAAAACCTTTATAGTACAAGCAGTTACAATGGTTACCATTTAAGGCCTACTATACTACTATTTGGTGATAAAACGCTTTTGTTACTTGGGATAACTTATATAAATTAAGAGTTGGGAGGGTTTTCTTACTACGCAATTTAAAAAATATATAAGAATAAAAAGAAAAATTAAATATTGTTTTATTCCTATCTATTTTAAAATGGACTACTATACCTAATTATACTATGCCATGCGTTACGCGTTACATTGTGCGCTTGCGCAGTTTATAACCCGCGATCCATGACAGACAGAGCCGTTCGCAGAACAATAGACAGGCAGACAGACTGCATAGTAAAACAGGAGAAGACTAACGCACTTGGAACTGGTGATTAGTAATACAGAAGGGAATCTTTTCTATTATCGATTTAATAACTAAGGTCTAATATCTCATCGATATTAAATGAATTTTCTCTAGTATAGATTACATTCAGCTACCATATTTTTTATCCGCTAAAATGAAATAATTCACGACTATCTTCGTATTTTCATAAACTTTTTAACATCAGAATCGAACCGCAGCTATGACTAGGTTTTAAATGAGTCTGGACAATTTCCTACTTTCTTTTTTGTACCCGTTATCAAGATACCATAATTATGCAAAATTTCTTGTTGATGGTTCGAGTAGTTCATGACTACATGTTTACACCTACCTAAGTGTACCAATCATAAACACAAACAAACCCGCTTTGGAATGCTGACGACGAATATCGCGAGCGAATTTCGTCAATTAAAGCCTTTAATAAATTAGGTTTGTATCTGAAACTTTAAGGCAATAGACATCAAATATATCGCCCCTCTGCGAGCAAGTAGTCTCTCTAAACACTACGTTAGACATCAGACAATGCTTAATAAGCTCGATTATAAATAGCTAAGCAACTGCGAGCCATATACGGGGCGTACTTGAAATAATTATAATTAGCTTTCAATTATTAGGTATGCTTCACTCAATATACGATTATATAGACTATCGGACTAGAGCGATGGTAGCTCTATGGTAAGGACACGCGCCTCCTAACCGAGAAGTGCGGGTTCAAACCCGGGCACGTACCTCTGGATTTCTCAAATCTATGCACGTATTTATTTATACCACTAGCTCCACGGTGAGGGAAAACATCGTGATGAAACCTGCAAATTCAAACAACTTTGGATTTGTAACCATGATCCAAAAAAAATGGTCTGGTTCCCCTATCTTAGGGGATACGAAGGTCAGATCGGCAGTCGCTTCAATGTAATTACCAAACTCGCTAAATCCTGGATCATGATCTAAGCGGACCCCGTCTAGACACGGGACATAACGCTAGGAAGATGATGAGACTATCGGGCAAAATAATCATAATCATGAGCTTTTAAATATGAATAACTAGGCGTGCCCACAGTTTTTACCCGCGTTTATGGTTAATGTTAGCTTATAACCTTCCTCGACAAATAAATTATACAACACTTTAATTTGGACCAGTAGTTCCTGAGATTAGCGCTTTCAAGCAAATAAACGAACTCTTCAGCTTTATATATCAGTATAAATATAGACTAATGATGATCATAAACCGCAAAGAGAGGCAGAGACCACAGAACTGCAAACTACTTAAACCATTTTTAACCAAAACCCGGAATAAACTTTTGTTTATGGAAAATTATAATCATTGGAAAATTACAAACTTTGCACAAAATAGCCTTATGCCAGTTTATCAGTAGACACTCGTAAATAATATCTAAGTAACATTGGAATAAATTACAACGCGGATAATTTTAAAACGTATTTGATAAGTAAATAAACTAACTAAACGTCACGCCACTTCCGTAGCGGGGTAGGCAGAGAGAACCTTATTGTATAAAGTTCGTATAAAGCCCTTATGTAGGTACAGCTTTTTCGCCTCCACTGTCCATCAAAACAAGATTGACACACAAAACGACCTCAAAAAAGTATCGAAAGATTCTTAATTTCAATGAACATTTCAAAATAACAAATGACCCAATTGACGCACTCGATGGTATCGGGATCGAGCTCATCATCATTTCAATACCTCCCCCCTCCCCCTCATGACCAACGTGTAATTATAAGAGATGGCTTAATTTCGCTGCTTCCTGTTAATTAAAAAAAGATTACTTTCTTTTTTGCGAAGATCACTTAAAGTCATCATGACTCGCGCTTTCGACGGAGGAGGGGAACTTGATGGTATTATTTCCTCGTCGGATTATAATTTTGTTACGACATACGTTTTTTGTGCGTTCTGTGGGTTTTGTTGAAGCGTTGACCTCAGCTGGTCGCGTACTTGGCAAATAGAATTGAGAAAATAAGTTTTGGATTGACTCCTTTTATCAAACTCTCTGATTGTTTAATTTGCAATTAAATGTAACGAACTTTTTCTGGTTAAAATTTTAGTTCTTATCATCTCCGTTTAAAAAAAAGCAAAAAAAATCCCTGGTCTGTGGTCTCCGTCAATAGATAACATGTGTAGTAGGTATTTAAAGAAAATACATAAATAAAGTTACATTTCCACATATTTGATTAAAGCACGATTACAAAATATATTGACAGCATTTTTCCCGTGTTTGTGATTAATACAGGCGACGAGCTAGCTACTTGTCTCTACTTTTTCTAAATTTTTCAGCTAACCCAACATTTTTTTTTTGGAATAGGTAATGTGATTAAGGAACTTTTAATTTACTTGGACTCTGTGTACCCCTTCGGGGATTGCGGGCATTATGATATGCATACTACTAACAGAATATCTATACTTATAATAAATCTGTAGAGAGGTCAATTCTGTACATGAAATATATTTTCAAAATTTAACTATCAGGGGGTGATAAAAGATCGATACTGATGCCAAAAATGCAATCAGTAAATTTTTTGTCTGTCTGTCTGTCTGTCTGTCTGTCTGTCTGTATGTTCCTTATAGAAACAAAAACTACTCGACGTATTTTAACGAAACTTGGTACAATTTTTCTTCATACTCCTGGGCAGGTTATAGTATACTTTTCATCACGCTACAATCAATAGGAGCAGAGTAGTGAAGGGAAATGTTGGGAAAACGGGAGAAGTTACTCCATTTTTGAAGCTTCCGTCGTGTGTGCAGCCTTAATGGTTAAAGTTACATAGAAATCATAACCATAAACGCGGGTGACACCGCTGGCACAGCTAGTCGATAATAAAAGGTAAAATTTTGGAATGTTAACATTTCCCACTATTGAATTCAACATCCAAAATTAATTATTATTTGTTTGTACATAGTTAATGCCAAAAGAAACAAAACATTTAAAAATACAAGCGACGCCATTAGCCAATAGTCATAGATTAAAAGTACTTTAACCCTTATTACTGCAGATAAAATTAACAATGAACAGAACAACGAAAGGGCAGGCTCGTATCTTTAACTGTAAATACTTAGAGCATCACTCCAACCGGAGTAGTTATAGACCTGAACCGCTAATATACTCAACTAACGCATATACGCTTTACACCTATGAATTATAAAAAGTATTTCAATTTCTCAATTGTGTACAGTAATGTAGATTCTATTTCAATTGGTTACTTCATTAAAAAAATGTTCACTGCTACATTTTTGTACCTGAATAAGAGCGTTAATTGAAATTGGCATTTATCTCTAAGGTTTCTCAATCTTGTAATCGGATTTTTGCTTAAGCTACTTTGGTAAAAGTACGTTATAAATACAAATATATCACATTTATAATAGTAAACATACTTATAAAATAGTAGGATTCGTTCTACAATTACAATAAAAATAGTAGGTAGGTAGGTAATTGTGACTTTTCTCATATAATTCTTATTTTTTGCATAAAATGAGCACCACCCCCAAGTTTGTGCCCTGAGTAATCTCTAGTAGATTTTAATATAATTTATTATAATGTTAAAGTGATCATCAATCAAAAGTAAATAAACCACTAGGACACCAATTAAGATCACACTATACAGAATGCGCCTTTCACCTCCTCTCCAGGTTGATTGCTCTAAGTTAAAGTAGTAGCAACCCATTACAAGCCGCGAAATTATTTACTTGTGCCATTTTTACAACCAAACTGGTTTAATGTTAGCACAGGCTAATAGCTACGCTATCGGTGACGTAAACATGTCCAGCCGGGTTACTTACGAGTGTTTGTATTCATTTCCAAAGTCGGTTAAGTAGCTAAATTAATACTGTGTAAGTAAAGGAAGCGGTGTGAAGGTTCCGTAGAAAGTTAACCGAAAAACAAAGGAATAATTAGAAATGGTAGCGGACCAATATTATTGCTGCGATTCAAATGTAGATCGATGCTGTGATATGCTAGAAAAGTTGTTTTCTTATACTAACTGAGGTGAAGGCCTAACCTTAGGCACATCAGAAACTATATTTTTTTTTGGAATATAAAAAACTGAAGCCCACTGAAGCTTAAGGTGCGATATAAGAACAATAAACCTCATTGATCATCATAGCAGTAATCCTGAACCTCTGTTCTATTCGATTGGTACTTAAGTCTATAAGTGGGACCTTTTTATCGACTTTTGCTGGGATGCAGCCTGTCTGATCGTCTGCAGTCTGTGGAATTCGCAGAACTAAAGATATCATTTATTTTTGGCTGAATATGGTTGAAGGGGCTTGCTGCCCCTTCGACTCTGCCTACCCCTTTAGGGGATTATGGGTGTGATGTTATGTAGGTATGTAGAGATATCAAAATATGGGATTGGGTATCCTAAACTTAACTCACTGAGAAAAACAGACCAGAACGCTTGATTTAATTTTTCTTTTACTTCAATGCTCTATCTATGAGAGTGTACGTTACTTATAATAATTTAAAGAATTCATAAAAAATGTTGTGTAGTTAGGTTAAAAATTAGCTACGTAATTTTTTAATTACAAAAAAAAACCGCAATTAACACGGACCCCTAAACCACTTGAAGTAACTTAACCTGAGCGTCCATAAAGATGTTCCGAAGTGTCAAATCATATTTCACAGCGTATCGTGATGAAGGGAACACCTGCGAATGTGTAAATGAATGGCGCGCACGCGAACAAAGCCGAGCGCCGCGACGAGTCTATCTATACTATACTTTCAGAGGGTCGTACAAAGTACAGACTATGATCACCCATCATCTTGTCCGCATCAAGAATGATTTCACTTTGTTAACCATCAGCAAGTGACATTAACAGACATGGAACAAGGAAAAAATCATCAAAAAAAGGGTGTGGCGCCAACGTCACCGTGAGAATGGCTCATTTTCCGAAACGGGCCAGCTCGGTAATTTAATACTTAACGTTTTTGCAAAGTTTAATATCAGCAGGAAGTATCAACGTGTTTATTTAGGATCTCTCACGGCCGAATGTAATGGAGAAAAATATTTATATACGGAACTCGCAAATATTGTAGACGTGTCCGGGTGTTTTTAGTGCAAACACCCTTGTTGCTGTCGCGATGTCGCCACGAGACATTAGCCCTTGGAGGGCTTTTATCCGACGCGTATTATCTGTGAAAACAAAAAGAGCCTTTTTGAGTAGCAGTCGGATATGCCTTTGCAAAAAAAAAGAAAAAAATTGCAATGTCGCAGTCTGTTTTGTTTTTCTTTGTTTCTGAAATCTAATGGCTGTCTAGTGGCACTTTTAAGAAAAATAGGATGGGATTGTACCTACTTCCTATGCAAAAATAGCATGCTAACAAATGAATAGGGACCACCAATTAATTGACTTGATGATCCATCTAAATGCAATGCTTAAATCGGCAGTAGCATTATCTAATAGTTATTGATTGTATGATTTGGTTTAGAACTTTATAAAAAAGTGTATATTACTCATGTATATTTTGACGCTGAAAAGAGTAACTACCGAGTTTCTTGCCGGTTTCTTCTCGGTAGAATCAGCATTCCGAATCGGTGGTAGATTGACATTGTTCTACAGATTTTTGTCAAATTGACGATTTATAAGTGCTTTTTTGAGGCCTACTTATATAAAAACATTTTGAATTTAGAATCTTAATAAAATATCTGTTATTTACTAAGTAATAATAAATAAATAATAAATCTTTCAGACTGGCACATCAATTCCCTAGTTCCAAACTAAGCTGATGCTTGTGCCATGATGAATAGTGAACGGATAGACATACTTAAATACGTTTATAAACATCCATGACTCGAGTACAAATGTCCATGTACATCACACGAAACATTTGCCCCTAGCGGGATTCGAACACACGACCCTTGGTTTCGTGGCCAGGGTCTCTGACCACTCGATCAACGGGCCAGTCATCTGTTAGATAGTTAAACAAGAACTCGTAACAACGTATATACCTACCTACATACCTGTCATCACACGCGTATTCGAAGGGTAAGAGTCGATGAAGCAGTAAAACCTTTCAACCGCCTTTAGAGAAAAATAAAATTAAGCTGGGTTTGATGGAAAAAAAATTATAAATTCTCTAGACTGATACACCAATTTCCTAGTTCCAAACTAAGCTTATGCTTGTACTATGGATACTAGGTAAACGGATAGACATACTTAAATACGTTTATAAACATCCATGACTCGAGTACAAATATCCATGTTCATCACACGAAACATTTGCCCCTAGCGGGATTCGAACCCACGACCCTTGGTTTCGTGGCCAGGGTCTCTAACCACTCGACCAACGGGCCAGTAAAATTATCAAGTCAAATTGTGAAAAGATAGTGACAAGTGTCCTATAATACGTAGTTTCTAATGCCGCTGCTGTTTTGACTGCAATTTTTTTCCACTGTCTCATTACACTGGTTCGAAAGCTTATAAACTCGAATGGCGAATAAACATTAGTCACAAGGGTATTATGAAGACAAGTGATTGATGATGCCTTAAATATTAGTGACCGTCTTTAATTTTTCACACAAAATAAATTAGACAAATAACAAAACCTAGTGTTGGACTGTGACGTAGCGTTGTGCCACCCTGACAGAACTGGCTGGTCTCTTCTCAAATCAAGTCAATCAAACATGACAAATTTCGTCTTTCCCCTTATGACCATAATCAGTAATTGTGACTTCTCGCACAACAAATATCAGTTAGCGGACTGTATAATTGCATTATCCATTAACACGTAACCGGAGCTGCGCAGACGCAGCGCGGCGGATGCGCCGGCGCCGCGCTGGCAGCCAGCTGGGTCGACTCACTGAAACTCGTGCCACAAGGTACAAGCAAAATGTGCTGAAAAGTCAGAGGAACAGATATACTTACTTAATAATAGTATGATAATGTCTTAAAATCGATGGTTTGTTTCAAACGGTGAGGCTTTGGTTTCAAAACTTCAAGTTCTGTAACCGCCACAGCTGTGACTACTCTCAGTCTCTCTCCTTTTATCTCCGTTGCCCCTCGCCTAGCATTAACGCCCAGTAAAGTAGCCAATGTAAACTCAGATTCTGTGATACACACATAGAACACAAACATCACAACCGCAACCCGCTACTAAGAGTTTGAACTACTTACTCTCGATCTACTATCCCTAGCGGATTTGCTTCTTGGGGAGAAATATGCGCATTAAACTACATTTAGCAAAAAATAGAGACGTTTATAAACGTATTTTTAGGCATGGGCCGGTGTCTATCTAAGGTTCTTTTTTTAGCAAAGGAATTGTTGACAATACATTTCAATGCCTTATGAGTTACCCACTTTACCCGCGATTTCTCGTACCTTGCGCCGCCGATCCTGAAACTGTACCCAGCGAGGTCGCGAGGTGATAGCCCGCCATCACTCTAATGAACTGATGTGGCGTCAACTGTCAACACACGCTTAAATATAGTCTTCAGAGGGATCGCTCGTGTCAAGTCGTGTCTCGCATGCCATCGGGCTCGTACACGATCAAACGGAACGAGAGAAACATTGAAGGGAACAATATGTTCCAAATCAAGTAACTAAAAGTATACCATTAATTAATTATATATATAGGTAGATATGTTTGCCCACGTTGATCTGGGATTCAAAAATAATGTTCCTACCAACTGTGTTCCTTACCTCATCATCTTCCTAGCGTCATGTCCCGTGCTTAGACTGGGTCCGCTTAGACCATAATCCAAGAGTTAGCGAGTCTGGTAATTACATTGAAGCGACTGCCGATCTGACCTTCGTAACCCTAAGATAGGGGAACCAGACAACCAGTTACAAATCCAAAGTTGTTTGAATTTGCAGGTTTCAACACGATGTTTTCCTTCACCGTCGAGCTAGTAGTATAAATACGTACATAGACTTGAAAAATCCAGATGTACGTGACCGAGTTTGAACCCGCACTCCTCGGTTAAGAGGCGCGTGTCCTTACCATTGAGCTACCACCGCTACAGCTGTGTTCCTTACCTAGCATGTCGCAAAAGACGACTAATGGTGTATTGGGTGTTGGGTCTGCGATTATGTAGGCGACGGACGAGCTAGCCACTTGTCAACACTTTTTTTTAGGACTAAATAAAAGATTCACTGTTGATAACTAGTTTGACTGGCTCGATGGCGCATTCGGTAGTGACCCTGCCCCATGCGCCAAGAGTTGTGGGTTCGATTCCCACCCAGGACAAACATTCGTATGATGAATACTTGTGTTTGTTCTATGTCTGGGTGTTAATATCCAATATTTAAGTATATATTTGTAATACCACTGATATCCGTAACACAAGTGCTTAAGCTACTTACTTCGGAGTCAGATCAATGTATGTGATGTAGTCGGATATTTATTATTTATCAACTAGTTACATATAAACGTTTCAGGCAGAATACGATTTCTAGATCGCTAGTAGGAACATTCATATAGGTACCTTATGAAAGTATTACATAATAATACGTACATACATTGTACATATCATCATCGCAGGCAACGAGCTACTTAAAACTAAATCATATTTAGCTAAAAAATAAAACATTACTTTATACTAAACCAACTTTATACTCTGAATGATTACCCTGATTAGCACAGAGTCCTTATTAGAAATGATTATTTTATAACCATAGACTATTTTAAGGCTCTGGTCGATTACTCTGATTAACCCAAAACATTGTGGTAATTACAGATGGACTTATTTACGATTCCGTAGGAACGTTACCATAAAATATCCGAAACTACAAACTAATCAGCGGTTCAATCCGCACTATCCAGCAATTGCGCGCGAATTATTCAAAACAGCGGCAAAATCTAAACGCGAGCTGATGAGCGCGCAAATTACTGACGCGCGCGCAAACGGTCATCTGACAATCAGCCGTGTTTGCGGCCGCCGCGGCCCCCCATGAATTATTCATGCGACGTGACAGCTAATTGTAATGAAATTTACGGCCCCCTCGCCCCTGAAGGGTTAGCTTGAGAATACATGGACCGGTTTGATATGTCACGTTAAGAGCGTCGTCCCGTTCATAGTGGGGTCGGTTGGAACTTTGACGGTTTAGCGACGTTGTCCCGTTCGTAGTTGGACGGACGGACGGAGACGACTGTCATCTGACCTAACATATAGACAGCGAAACTAAAAATACAAAGAAAAAAGAACATTGTCTTAGATAAATTGTACCTGTTTTTACTATTATATACCTTAATATTACCTAACTAGCTATTGTATTGGAGCAATCAGATTCATCATTCAAAAATACTTCATAATATTTATACTCAATTGTAAATAAACAGTACACCTATTGAATAAGTACGCTGTCAAAATATTCTATTATATGCACTAAGTAAAATAAGTACATACTTAATTTGGAGTCAATCATATGCATTGGAACATGATGTACTTAGTATTTTTTTATATATATTTTTATTAACTATCTTTTGTCCTCGATTCCACGAGTGAGTAACTCGTTTTTCGCATAGAAACTATATTCTTTCATCTCGTGAGAGCTGTACCTATATTTTTGGGATAGAAAGTAGTATATGCCTGCTCATGGGTCAAAATTTAGGCGAAGCAAATGCCTACATCGAAATCATCTAAGTAGATTAGGCGCGAATACATAACTGACATAATCACATTTGCATAAAAAATATTAGTGAGGTTGTTGCAGAAGTTCTGTGATCGTAACGGTCGCAATAGCCGGCGTCATGTGAGCCGAGCTCGCCGCAAAGCGCTAGAGAGCACAGTCTTATTATTTTATTAGTTCACGCGCGATTTAATCACGATTGTTGGTTTTGGTAAGTTAATAAGCGGGAACGGGTTGGATTGCGCCCTCCGCCCTCCGCCCTTGTCCTCCGCCCTCGGAGACAATTGCCGCCCGGGTGAAACTGTATCGCGATTTGCGTATGTTAAAATGTCACTGGGTTATCGTCTGCTTGATGAAATTCTTTGACATAGAAGCAATTAGTAGCCTAATTTGGTTTTTTATGTTATCCAGAGGCTTAAAAAAAATCAGTCTTGTCTTCAAGCCTTTTTTATCATCATCCTCCTAGCGTTTTACGGGGTCCGCTTAGACCATGATCCAGGATTTAGCGAGTCTGGTAATTACATTGAAGCGACTGCCGATCTGACCTTCGTAACCCTAAGATAGGGAAACCAGACAATTTTTGGATCATGGTTACAAATCCAAAGTTGTTTGAATTTGCGGGTTTCATCACGATGTTTTCCTTCACCGTCGAGCTAGTGGTATAAATACGTACAAAGAATTGAAAAATCTAGAGGTACGTGCCTGGGTTTGAAGCAGGACTCCTCGGTTAAGAGGCGAGTGTCCTTACCATTGAGCTACCACCGCTCCTCGCGGTTTTTAAGCCTTTTTTATATATGTAGGTATGTATTCTAAGTGTCTGTATTATTTTTAGGTCCAAAAATAACGTCTCTGCTTAAGACTCTACAGGAAATTAAGGGTTAAAAATATAAAACTTCATAACGCTACTACAGATTAAAACACAAAGACAAGAATGCCTGACTCAGGAAATATTCATTTTAATCCCATCCTTTCGGCCGGTAGCGAAAAAAACACCCTATCTTAGCAATTCGTAAATCCTGTCTCAAAAAGATCGTAACAAAAGATAGGATGGGCAGAGGGAGCTACCTACAATGTCATTTTTTACACAAAACAACCACTTTTCATATACAGCTGTAACGCTCTGGAATTAAGCAAAAGCGACCGTATTTCTTTTAATATAAAGTCTACAATGGTTGGTGTGGGGTCAGGTAATTTAAAAATGAGTTTGTTTTAAATAATTTCGGGTGGAGTGGGGCGTTATCGCGGCCATGTCCATCTATTTACTAATGACTTCCGGCGTCAGGTGCGCCCGGCCTCCCCTTTTTAATGATTTTTTTTTAATGTTCACTCGAAAAAAAGTACCTACACGGGCGCATCTTTTAAAAAAATAAAACGTTCGTTTTGTAAGTGACGTCATTTTCTTAAGACCAGTCCAGTCCAGTTTTCAATACTGGTGTAGGTATTTTACAAAAACAACGATATGTTATGATCAATACAAGTAAGTAGATTAGTGTACTTAAGCCAGCCCAAAGATAGTCCAACAATCTAAAATATTTGTATAGTATAAACTAACTAACAAACTTCACGCCATTTAAATATAAATAAATAAATAAATATCCGACGACATCACATAAGTACATTGATCTGACTCCGAGGTAAGTAGCTTAAGCACTTGTGTTACGGATATCAGAATCAACAGTGGTATAACAAATATATACTTAAATATTGGATATTAACACCGAGACACAGAACAAACACAAGTATTCATCATACGAATATTTGTCCTGGGTGGGGATCGAACCCACAACTCTTGGCGCATGGGGCAGGGTCACTACCGAATGCGCCATCGAGCTTGTCATTTCCATTGTTAATCCAAAAAAATAAGAGACATATACTTTACTAATATTATAAAACTGTACAGTTTGTTTGTATGCTTGAACGCGCTTATCTCAGAAACGACTAGTCAGATTTGAATAAGTCTTTAAGTGTTAGATAGCCCATTTATCGAGGAAGGCGGCAACATTAACTATAAACGCGGGTGAAACCGTGGGCACAGCTAGACTACCATCACGTCGTAATAATCACGAAGGGGTAGGAAGAGTCAAAGGAGAAGTGAGATCTTAAACTACTAGTAAAAAATTACATTTAATTAAAATAATATGGTAACTAATCATGTTACGCGCCAGAATAATCTATGTAACATAACATCACGCCTATAATCCCCGAAGGGGTAGGCAGAGTCAAAAAGGCAGCAGGCCTATTTAACCACATTCAGCCAGAAACAAAACTGGGCTGGGTTAGATGAAAAATTGAGAAAAAGTGGTGATAAGTGGCTAGCTCATCGCCCACGCAATCACATACCCAAAACCCAATACACCATTAGTCGTCTTCTACGACATGCTAGGCAAGAATCACAGTTGGCACATTCTTTTTTAAGCCCCAGACCAATTCAAACAAAAAATAACAGCATACAAAATGTCTTTTAGGTATGTGTATGTCTGCAACTTTACACAGAAATTACAAAGAACAACTGTTTACAGCTTGGTTTAAGCTGTACCTATACCTATTACTTACAGCTCGATGTTATCAAGGTACTTATGATATAAAATGATCGGACAAAATCTATGTATATTATAAAATATACCTATCTACGCAGATAAAACTCATGATCGACGCTTGAAAATCCTTTGATTTAAAAAAAAGTGTTGTGAAGTGGTGGTCTGTGGTTTTCGCCGCAGATACGGAATATGTTTACCACAGACGAGTAGTGTAAAAATGCTTACGATGCATACAAACTACGGATGGAATCTTGTGTGATATCAATCATTAGATGACAGTAGGTAACCTATAGAAATATCTAAACTAAGTATTTCATCAAAGAACCATTTATAGATACTTAATTATGTTCAAACTTAGAAATCTTTTTAGACCACTTGCCCTTAATAAATTAAGACTGCATACGATCTATCGTCATCGTCTCTACCTTATTACTGTTCTTTTTTTTACAAAATTTTTAATCAAAAATTATAATTGCTATTCTACTACTTTGATCTAAAATCTAAGATTACACAATAACTAATCAGTTACTACATACAATCACAGTTTATGTAATATGTACCAGACACAATAATTCTAAACAACCAGCAATTTAGGCCAATCATATCAATTTCAACCGCAATCCACTGCACAAGCGACCCTAACACCAACATACAGAGCCCATTCTTATTTAACTTCCACATCAAGAACTAGGGTATCGCTTACAAAATCCGCCGTTCCCCCGCTACGATTTTGAGCTTTATTCTGTCTGGGTAAAGTGTGAATTGGATTGTGTAGTTTTAAGAAGAAGTAAGGTATCGGTTACAGGATTGGCTGGCAACGACCCCGCCCAGTAGGGCAGTATCCATGTCACGCGCACCTAAAGTCCACCCACAGAGACAGTATGTAACGCGTAATCGATACCATAAGTGGCACATGGCAATGTTTGCCACGCACACCACGTTATGCAATAGAAAGCATCACCAAACACATTTTTTTTTTTAATTTAACAGCTTTGGACATCATCCATCTAGTTTATATAGATATGTTTTAGGCAAAACAAAATTGGATAGAAATAGACCAAATAATTTGACTTCTTTTTTCTGTTCTATGTATCTATGATAAATATTCTAAGTACTTATCTGTGTTTTGAATGAAACAGCAGATAGTTACATACCTAATATAATATTCATTTGTTCACATGTATTGTATCTATCTACCTACTGTTCAGTTATAATTTAAAAAAGATTATTTCAAGTACCTTCTTTTAATATTATATTACGTAAGGCTACGTACTTAATGTTGCAATTCGTATTATTTTTTAATAAGAACTAAGGGTAGATAGATACCTATTACCTGCATAAACTACCTATCATCTGTTTTGATATCTAATATACGAAATAGTTAGCAGATATTTTAAATGAAATTACTTGTTTTTGTTGTAATAAGGCTATTGTGTATGCTCATAAGCATAAACATATGAAATTATAATTACTTAGTTAGAACATTTAGGTAAGTAGGTATATCTAAAGTATTATTATTACAATCGACATTACTGTTTATTAAATCATTTTAAGTAATTAAATATATAAGTACCTAAGCAACATACGGAGCATATCTTTAAAATTAACTAAATAATAAGTAAATGGTATCCAGCTTTAACAAGCAAAAGAAATTAGGTAAGTATGTAAATGTTCTTGTTCAGAAAAAACCTGCGAATGTCTATCTAAATAAGTGTAAGTAATTAAAGACTGCAAAATTATTACATAATGATTTTGTTATAAGTTTAATATACGATAATAGTTTGATTGATATATTTAACATTTATAAATTGTGTTTACAATGAAAATAAAATTTAAAGTTCAGATTCCACTACACTGTTTTTATTTCACGTCCACAATAAAAAACTAAAATAACAAACAATCAAAGTTGAATACCCTATATTTTCTTTGCCACAAAAACGGCAGATTAAAAAATCAACATTCATTCTAACAGAAAAATATTTAAGGACCCTAATTTACATTCAAGGGTTGGACTTTACGGTCACGCACACTGGAGTACGGTCCAGTTGGAATAACACAGCATCCCGATTGTTGTGTTAATCATCGCTTGGATAAATCTCGTGCACAATGGCGGACGTGACCAGAGACAATGCCGCCAAAACGGAGTAGCTATCGTGCAGGCAGAGGCGTTGCGTTGAGAATGCCGCGCTTTTGAGTGTCGATGTCAATTTATTTGTCAACTGGTTTGGTCAGCTGGCCGGTTCATTGGTAAGGTAAATACTGAGTGCGTTGAACTTTGCATGACGTCGCATCGCACTAGTCACGCCATGACCGCTACCGGCTCGTCTGTGCATTATCGTTAACATTTTATTGAATTACGTACTCTTCTTTGCTTTTCGACTTTCGTACGACTGGCCCCATGGCGTAGGTATTCGGTAGTGACCCTGCATCATGCGCCATGAGTTGTGGGTTCGATCCTCACCCAGGACAAACATCCGTAGGTATGATGAATACTTGTGTTTGTTCTGTCTGGGTGTTAATATCCAATATTTAAGTAAATATTTGTAATACCACCGTTGATTCTGATATTCGTAACACAAGTGCTTAGGCTACTTACTTATCTCGGAGTCAGATCAATTTACTATGTGATGTAGTCAGATATTTATTTATACTGTTAATTGATATCTAGCAATTTTTTATGTTTACAGAATTCTTGTGATTGAAGAAATACAGACAATGAGTTTAATATCTATCTAACTTATGGTCTGTATTTCTTCAATCACCTTTCAAATAGCTTTATCTATTACCAAAAGATTAAATTCTTAATGTTTAAATCTGCTCTAAATAAAAAACACCTACATATCGCAGTAATAATATATTTACTTATTTTTTTAAACTGGGCTTAAAATAAATGATGTACTTTTGTATAACAAGGCAAAAAAAAAAATCCTATTCATTAGATATTAATTCATAAATCAAAGGAAACGAAAGAAATATTAATACACCTCAACCTCAATTAAAATCATAGGCACTTAAATTATATTTTTTTGGGATTCCACAGCAGGTTTACCTATATTAACACACGCAGATATATTGTATAGATAACTGTAATTAACACAATCATTTAATATCATACGTACTAACCTTAGATTAAACCATTTTGATTTACTAACTAACTCACTGGGAACTTTTCGCTTTCAGACAAAAGTCTAAATATTCTGTAAATAAATACTTAAGTTTGTGACAAACACTTAAAATAGACAAATTTAGCCACCTATCTACTTACTACTTTAATGAAAAATATAAAATCCTAAAAATAATTTATAAAAAACAAAGAATGTTAAATACCTAGAAGAAAATGGCTACCTACTTACTCGTATAGCATACACAAAATAGTCACTAGGATTGTTCACACCCTAACTTTCCCCAAAGCAAATCCAGCCCTCTAAAATAAATACACCTAGAAGCCCTAAATCAAATCTCCCGCTAGATACTCGCCTCGTCCGGTAAAAAGACAGCCAAGTCGTCGGTTAAATATAGCGCGGCGGAAACGACGCCGGTTTCCGCCGCAGTCTGCCTTATCTATGCCGCGTGTTGACTGGTCCTCGTGTCTAAACGTGTGGAGATCTACCTTTAGCAAGTTTGCATATGCTAAGTAGATATGTTAAACTTAATACGGATAATCATTCTAATTTGTTGTTTTGCAAGTATATCATCGTTAACATAACATGACAAATTACATGTTTATTACAAAGTCAATGATCATGATATTTCATGGATCGCAAAAATTAAAGTTTAAATCTTTTCATTCTAAAAATTAACATTCATTTAAATGCTTTTGATTCATACAAGTGACGCCACAAAGCATAATATAACCTCCACACACACACGCGTCTATGAAAATAAGTGGACTAAGTACTTATTTGTCATCATCTCCATAGCGTTACCTATGTCCCGTGTTCAAGTCTGCTTTATACCATGAATGTACTCAATTACTGTGTAAGTATAAACGACTTATTTTGTAATATTATTTGATTTGGAATATCTTTTATGACTATGGTTTTTATAAATAAATTAACCATAACAGATAGGTATATCTACTTATTTATGATTTACCACGGACTAGTAAAAAAAGAAGGACTCCGTTATATACTTTCATTTACCTTATAAGTATTAAAATATGGGGCATTATGTACTTACTTGTAAGTAATTATTTCGAAATAAAACAAATTTGGTGATGAATTACCTACTATACTGGTCAGTTAGTAGGTAAATCGCATGGACTATTAAAAAATTAGGACACCGCTACTATACTATAGCGTGAAGCCACGTTTATGCATGTGTGAGTGAGATACGAGGCTATCAGATATCGGATATCTGTCATTTGGAGCGCTTATTATGTCAATGTGTGACGTGAGTTGCGTGTCAAGTTGGAGCACCTGAGGAGCTTCAATGTCCTCAAGACTCCGCGCCACTAACTAAGGCGCGGAGTCTTTCTAGTTTTACTAGTCCGTGGTTCAAAGTCACATCCATATCTAGTTATTTCAATGTTTACTCATGATGATTTCCTTCAAATCCGAGGAAGTTGTAGTATAATTCCGTACATAGGTTTATAGCCCTCACATAATACGTGTGTGTCAATACCTACAATTAGTTATGAGCTACCAACGTTCTTCGGTAAACGGTAGGTAAAAATGTAATATCCTCACTATAGGTACCTTGTACCCAGTAGTGTATACGCAGTGCAGTTCGGATTCGGAGGGGAGGGATAATTGTCCCCTCGACGCGACGGAGGCGCTCTCGCGGTAACGAAGCCACTCGCTGATCGGCATCTGCCACTCACGGAGCGGAGAGTGCGTCATCATCCGCCATGTACGTAGATACAGTTGTCTTTAGAGGAATCTGGGAGATTCGTTCATTGTTTATTTTGTTGAAGATTTGGAAGTACTTTTTTACATTCATACATACATAACATCACGCCCATAATCCCCGAAGGGGTAGGCAGAGTCAAAGGGGCAGCATGCCCCTTCAACCACATTTAGCCAAAAATAAAGCCGGGCTGGGTTAGATGGAAAATTGTGCAAAAAGCATTGACAAGCGGCTAACCTGTCGCCTACACAATCACACACCCAAAACCCGATATACCATTAGTCGCCTTTTACGACATGCTAGGTAAGAACCACAGTTAGCATATTCTTTTTAAGTCCCAGACCAACATGGGACAGTGGGCTGGGTTGGATGGAAAGCTGTGAAAAAGGAGTGACAAGTGGCTAGCTCGTCGCCTATTAAGGCACATACCCAAAAGCCTATAAATAAATTCTCCAGACTGACACACCAATTCCCTAGTTCCAAACTAAGCTTATGCTTGTACTATGGATACTAGGCGAACGGGTAGACATACTTAAATACGTTTATAAACATCCATGACTCGAGTACAAATGTCCATGTTGTTGTTGTTGCCATGTTCATCACACGACACATTTGCCCCTAGCGGGATTCGAACCCGCGACCCTTGGTTTCGGGCCAGGGTCTCTGACCACTCGACCAACGGGCCAGTCGTTATAAACCATTAGTCGCCTTTTCGACATGCTAGGCAAGAACCACAGTTGGCACATTCTTTTTTTTTGTCCCAGATCAACATGGGTCAAGTCCCAAACCAACATGGAACAAATATTAATATTATTTATTTAAATATTAAAACATATTATTTGTTTATTTCCCATTTTTCATCATCTTCCTAGCATGCTTAGACGGGGTCCGATTATAACATGATCCAGGATTAAGTGAGTCTGGTTATTACATTGAAGTACCCGGCTTTGAACCCGCACCCCTTGGTTAAGAAACACGTGTTAATTTGGGCCCTTTCTTTCTAGCAATCAGTTATTTATGCCACTTGCAATATAAAGTCCGACTCCTATATTCAAGAGGATTAATTGCTTTTTAGGAATTCAACAATCGGTACCTCTGATATGATGGATTGAAGTCATATAGACGTAACTAAGTACTGTTTCAAAATTACAATGTCGTGGATAAAACCTAAGATTTACTGAGTTATAGCAGAAATCATTTGATATAAAGTAGTAGTTCCATTGTTAAAGGTAATACAAACATTTTATCGGAAAATATAGGTAAGTATTGCCCAAAATTCACTCTTTCACAGCAACTCAAACATCCATAGCTGGCAATAGCCGTTGTTGGTGCAATATGCATCTGCAGCCGCTAACGAAGTCGTAACGAGCCGCGATGAGCCGCGCCTTAACGAACCGGCGCCCGTCCATTTGCAGCCCACTTCATTTGCGCTTCATTGCCTCCTTCATCAAACGAGCATTGGACGGTTAATTTTTATAAAGACGCAGCTGTTTGGATTGTCTTAAAGTTAGACTTCGAATAGGGAAATGTTTAATCGAATACCTACTTAGTTTTTGTCGGATTAAAAACTAACTAGCTTCACGTCATTTCCCTGGCGGGGTAGGCAGATTTTTTTCGGATAAATAGATAAGTAATTATCAAATTTCCTTTGATTTCCTTAACATAAATCTCGGTGAAGGCTACTCAACGAAACTTATAAACGATAGTACGTTTTGTAAATACACGTTAATACCATGATTTAAGCATACACCGATAGAGCACAAGACAGAAGGCCAGTAAGATGATCTACCGTAAATATTGAATCTAGTAAAAATTTAATAAGGTACCTGGGTCGAATATGGCCACCTTAAGGTTTGATATAAATTTTTGGACATATTTTATGGTACTGAGCTAAGCATTAGTACTTATTAGTAAAGTGTATCTATCTAGCGTACAAACTACAAAGAAAAATATAGGAAATATATGAAACATTTTGAGTTATTTGCATTTATATAAAAAAGGGGAAAGTGGCCATATTTCCACCAGTATATGTAAATATGCCCACATTTGTGGCCATATTAACAGTACGCTGAGTTATAGTTAGCACTATTTAATTTATATTGAATTAAAATACTTTGTTGTTTGGATATTTTTATTTTGGCCACCAACTTTGGAAGTTAAATAGTCACCTTAACATTCAATGGGAAAAGAACAACGTTAAATTATTAATACAACGTTTAATTTATTCATGACCTCATTATCTTGTATAATTGTCTTCAATTAGTTTAAGTACATAACCAGAAACTACGGTTTTGTTAAATTTTGGCGTTCATGCAGGATTCAGATTTTGAGCTTTACGTCGACTAATAGTGTTATGGCGTTTAGGGATTCCTCTTAACCAATCTTGTCCTATCATCACGTCTTCATTTGCTACTGGAATATTGTTTAAATTGCAAATGGTCTTGATGCAAGTTCGCAGTAGGTACTCTTTGTGTTATTGGATATCCTACGCTACACAGACGGAGATGATAATGTTTTTTCTTGGTCATAACTCAGCAGTGGTTTTCTACCCAAAGTGGACTTTGACTGTTTATTTTCTGATAGCGCCTTAGAGTTCTTCTTGGTATGTTAAAGTGTTTGAAAGCTGCATATACTTTCATTGGACCTCGCTTGATAGCAGACAAAGCTGATTTCATATCCATTTCGGTCCATTTGCCACGAATCCCTTTACCATAACCTAAAAAAGGAAATTAACATAATTGTAGGTACTCAAAAAAGTCGTAATGTAAATATGGCCAGTAGGTGGCCATATTTTCAGCTCCGACATTTTTTATTTTACAATTCACTTTATTTATTAAACAGATCAAGAGTGTAAAAAGTCAACACGGAAATATCAAATATGATTCTCAATTATTTAGATAGTAATATTATAATAACAATAGATCAATAAAATATTGAAATATAGGATAATAACTTACGTGTAATTTTTGTAACAGCGACACGTCATTCCCTTTTGATGAATTTTGACCCGACTGGTCAGGTGCGGGGGCAACGGCGGGTGTGCCGCTTCAATACCTACCGTAACGCCGAACGTGTCGGGACTTGTTCAGTTTGATATGATGTTTTAATTTAGAGATATAGGCGTGTGGCTATATTTCCCGGCTGGCCATATTCGACCCAGGTACCTTACATAATTCGTTTTAACATAAAATGGTGACCAACACGCAATTATATGATCCGCTTCGACATTGTAACGTAATCATTTAAATATTTAGTAAAAATCCGGTTGATGAAATCATTTTACCCATTGTGGTTGCTTGACACTTAAAAAAGATAATAATGTGTTAAATTGTTATGTTTTACTTATTATTTTACTTATTATGGTAAATAAAGGTACCATATTCCGGCATTTTAATGCATTTTCTACTTTGAAGAAAAATAAAAAATAAATACGAAGGTACCAGAAGTAGAAAATGTTTTATTTTGGAGACTATTCTTATAAGATCGTTAAAGGATATTATTTTGCCTCGTAACTTTAAAAAATTATATAAAATACAAATATATACCTACCTACTTTGTAATATGTAAGTATTAAATATAATACAAAGCAGAAAATTAAAAATCGAATTTCGGTTGTAGGTTTATTTTGATGAAGCCATTTTCTATCTGAAAAATAAAATACTGAATTATAATTACAAAAGGCGTTAACTTTGACTTATATAAATAGGAATATATAGATAACTTAGCAAATCAAAAGGGATATAAATTGACAAATAGTCCACGACACGCCATGACATTCTGGACAATCTAATAGCCAATACCGATACAAAACTATACTCCAACGCCCGCATTACAATCAAATCGACTGAAACTCATAAGCACTCAACGTAACTCAATAACTCGAGTCAATAACTTCTACCGTTCACCCCAGCAAAATGGCGTCACATCACGTCTCGACCCCAACCATAGACCATAACATTTTTTATCGCCACAAGGAAATAAGGTTGAAAATCCAAAGAGGTCGTAACAAGAGAATAAAATTACAATGTCACTGCACATAGAATGGCGATTGATACAAAAGCAGCAGCACATAGTCGGTGTAAAATAACATTTTAAATAAATCTTTTTGTAGGGGCGCCATAATAGCTATTACGCTCTCGCAGCGGCTGACGCACCCTCTGCAGGAAATCAAAATGCTGGCTTCTGACATGGGAGTAATGGGGACATTTATTAACAAATCTATAGGTATTAGAACAAAGTTTTTTTTGAAAAATATTAAGTAAGTGTCACACATCCTACTTAATGTGCAAAAACGTGGTCACAACAATCTTTAGTGGTACTTAGTTGTATTACTTACAGCCTTTTTCCTATTCTTCTACTAGTGCTTCGTTCTCTTACGTCATACTTGCTTCGATTCAAATCAAAACAGGAGGGTGTGGTGAGGATATAGGGGGACATTTTCGCGCGCTTTCCTATAGTCCCAATGAACTTAACGCCTTGGTAGACGCATGCCCTCTGATAAATTAAAAAGCAATATACTAGATAATAAAAACACAAAGTCGTATCTACAGAAACAGCTTAAGACAGACCACATGAAAGAAAATCATCAATCAGCTAACCCTAAATCACCATTGATTTTCCTTAGAAACTTCAGCTTAATTAAGTACCTATACCTAATAAGTACTACAGCTGCGGTGTGGAGTTCATAAAAAGAGTCACCTCTGATCTAACAAATATCCGTAGAATAAGGTGAGCGTACTATCATGCTGTTTATATGTATGCTTGTTTGTAACTTTTAGTTTCATATAAAGTTTTCTAAAAGGTTAGAAGATGATGACTATTAAAAAAAAAATATTGTACAATTTCCTCGTTCATTCTGTCCGGTATGCAGCCTGGTGGTCGGCCGCGCGTGCGCGTCCAAACGAAGTTACACAGTCAAGTAGGTAACGAGAGCCCTCGCCATTGTGCTGTAACGCAGCCAGACGTACCCAGTACTACGCAGCGAGTGCCAGTGTTGCCAGAGAATAGGTACCTACGAATTCGTATTTTAAACGGAATATAAGGTTGCCACTATGATCATTTTATATATCCTAGATAACATCGAGCAGTTAGTAATATAGGTACAGCTTAAACCAAGCTGTAAACAGTTGTTCTTTGTAACTTCTGTGTAAAGTTGCAGACATACACATAAAATATTTTTTTTATGCTGTTTATTTTTTTTTTTATTCGTCTGGGGCTTAAAAAGAATGTGCCAACTGTGTTTCTTGCCTAGCATGTCGTAAAGGGCGACGAATGATAAATAAGGTTGTGGGTATGTGATTGTGTAGGCGACGAGCTAGCTACTTGTCACTTCTTTTTCACAATTTTCCATTTAACCTAGCTCAGTTTTGTTTTTGGCTGAATGTGGTTAAAGGGGCCTGCTGCCCCTTTGACTCTGCCTACCCCTTCGGGGATTATGGGCGTGATGTTATGTGTTATCGCTCTAAAAGTAATATTATGGAATTGGGTACGATCATTGACATTATGATTTCAATTTGAACAATATTTCACACTTTCTTTTAAATGAACCTTTTATTTAAAGTTTACTTTTCACAATTATTGAACCTTATCCTTGCTATCCTTCCCCAAAATCCCTCTTTTCCACGTACCTACACACTGGCAACACTCGCCACGTAACTCCGTAACGCGTTTACCGGCCGCGCCGGGCGCATGCTAATGCGAAAAAAGTGTAAAGAAATTAAAAAAGTACGCGCGACTCCGCCGGCAAACTGAATTGCCGCTCTTTTTGCGCGCCTCTGTGTGGACACGTGCGGACTGCGGACGGTCGCAGATGAGGTTTCTGAATGATTTCAAGCGAGATTTTATCTGCAACTCGCAAACCCCACCCGCTATAGTTTAAGATGGATGATCTGTTTAGCCACATATATCCGTCCCGGGTATTTCTTACACCTTGAATGTTTCCTTTACGGAATAAGCCTAAAGGTAATGGCAGAGCGTGACATCATACTTTGCAATAAGTTACAGCATAATTTAATTAAACTGGTGCTACGGTAGATATACCTGCATAATAACTTCATTACTTAATCATACTTTAACGACTGATCGACAATAGCTAAAGTTAGCGCATATTATATTCATAGGTTTAATGTACCTACCATAAACGGAGATATCTTCACCTTATTAATTACTAGTGATGTACCGGATCGTTAAAAATACGGATATTTATTGGTATTGGTATGGTAACTTCCTACGATAAATGTTTGCAATGTAAAAGTGCTAAATATTTGAGTTTAAGATAAAAAAAAATACTTAAGTACTCTGAATGGAATTTATTAGTTTATTTCTACCAAACCACCTACATATAACATTTCATCCTATCAATTGAAAATTAATAAGGTAAAGGACCCGTAAAAGATCCGCGAGAAAAGTAACCGATACGGATACGGATATACGCGGATATACGCGGATCTTCTCCCTTGGATATACGCGGATACGGATACGGATATCCGAAACATCACTATTTAATACATAGAATAACTTAGATTTTATATCTAATATAAATCCTATTTTTTATATTGCAGTGATCATTACTTTCATCTAGATAATAATCATCTTTGACAAACATGTTTTTCTGCGCTAACGAATCCGCGGGCTAAAACTAGTTCAAATAGTCAAGGTAGGTAGATAAGTACCACCAGTAACCCAATAGCCCGAGCAAACTGCGAATCCAATCCGGCATCCATTATTCTTTTACTCAATTGACGACACAATAGAATCACTCAAAGGCCGATTTACAATTCAAATAACATTTCAGTGTCTCCGCGTACCAGTCCGCCATTATAGCGAGCGAATGTAACGTGACCCTCTCTAATCGGATCTGTCGAATAATATGATGACAATGGTCAAATTGGAAAAAACTTTTCGTCCGTACCTACATACCTATGTATTTAAATAACTTTATTTTGCTAATCCGTATCATATTATTTCCTTAGCCATTTCGTCAACCACACTTTTTTTAAATATATTGGCTAAAACTCTTCAAAGCTTCATGTAACAGACTTAAAAGAAAAACTTTTGTTTTAGGGATTTATCGTAAATATTTGTGACGTATTTTTACAACAACGTTTATGCTAAATAATACTAACACAAATTATTTCCAAATAATATTACAGGGCCAAAGCATAATTTACAAGCCTGACAAATTGCTTAAATTAAATATTAAACTCTTTACCAATTTCGAGCACTATGTCCACTTCTTTGCGGTCCGAAACACCCACTTCCAAAATAGTAGCACAAAAACTAAACCACAAATCCAGTAAGTACATGTGACATACTTAACAACTCGTACAATAAAATTAAAAAGGCGTTTCATTCCTCATGTTACGAGTCGTCATCAAGTTACACCGTCTTACCTGGATCTATTATGTTTATAATTCGATAAATATCACGATATCGGCGCGAACTATGGGTGTTTCGTTGCGCTTTCAAAACGTTATTGTGTTATCGATAAGGAGGGATCGCGTATACGCGATGTGGTAATGGGGGCTGACTGTCACATGAGACGGTGATAATCCGACGTGAGGTTTATTCTTATTTATCTTTTGGATTTACGCAATTTTGCTGGTTTCTCTTGCTGGTTCAACTTTAGCCCCATGTACAGACCATTTACCTTTAAACAAATTATACTAGCCTTTAATAGACTTTACACTATACTACTAAGTACAATGATATTACAAATAAATAATAGGCAGGTGTGCCCTATGCGCTCGCAATCGAATTCTCGTAAAAACCCTGATGTGGGGTACTTTTAAAATAGTGAAAAATCATTGACTAATTACAAGATAAGATGCAACAAAAAGTCGCATAGGTACTAAATATATTAATATAAAAGAAAGTCCCGACTTTCCGCATCTAGTACCTTCTCGCCAACTCTCTGCGACAGACCGTAGGTGTAAGCCAGTAAATAGCAACTCCACATCTCAGCAGGGTATCATTATTCCGCCGGCTATGTACGAGTGGCATTGTCTCGCACACTCCGCGCCCAGATTGTCATGTAAATGCGCCGACTCCACAATTACGTCACGCTAGGGTGCCCTATGTAAAAATATCGATTTTCACGCCTCCATGTGACACGTAGTGTTGCGACTAAACAAAGGATTAGTCGATTTAGGGCGATTGAGGGCGCAGTATAAACATATTTTAGGAGTAAACGTTTTTTGTTTGCGTGTTTTGTATAATTGGATCTGCGCCCTGATATCAGACAGACATAAGTCAGAGTCTAACATGTTTTTTTAGGTAGGCTTAACCTATGGCGCATGAAAACGGTCTAATACGAAGATTTTATTACATTTTCATCTTAGACGATTGATATTTAGTTAAAGATAGGCCAACACACGGCAGGACCGTCTCTTATGTCAGTTGTTTAGGTACCTACCTGCCTAATTTCAATAAATGCACATAGGTGTCTAAATCAAGAGTTGAGTCCAGTTAGGTACATGTTCTTAGTTGGTTTTTTTTTTTCAAAAAGACCTATAACCTCAGATAGCTAATGAATCTGTATGAAGAAAGAAAACCATGACTTGCAGTGAATGCTAAAAAGCATTGTACCTACCTTCTTACTCGTACACTAAGTTTGAAAAATCGTTCAAATCTCATAAATTATGGATAGTAGATAGTCGCGTATACTTAAGGCTGAAGAGTGCTATATATCTCGGCTCCCGTGAAGAGGGTCGGGTCGTCACGTCCGCATTGACACGCTCGACCCTCCCACGGTACGTGTAATGAGGGTCGGGAGGCTGCGTCTGGGAGGGCAATATCTGAGACCCATGATTCAAGATAAGACAGGAAATACAATAAGCCAGACTTTAAGATAATCACATTTGTGACAATACCTACTTGTCAACTTATTCAAGTTTAAGTATTCAGATTTATCAGAGTCGATTTCACAATATAGGTACAGGCTAAGTAATAATTTAATTCTAATATTTGACAGGTTCTTTATTTTGTCCAGCTCAAAATTTTAGAAAAGATTTGAGAGAGAAGCTGTGAAAAAGTAGTGGCTAATCTCGTCTTTAAAATCACAAACCTAATATCCAATACAAAATTATGTATTCCTAAGTACAAGTAGGTAGGTACGTGCTAGGCACGGAACACAGTTGCCATATTATTTTAAGTGCCAAAACAACATGGAACATATTATTAATGTCCTTAATGTGTAGGTACATCGTAGTCAAATATCAAAAGCCTATGTAAAGTCTACCTGTAAGTCACGGACTAGTAATAAAAGAAGGACTTCCAAGTTCCACCACACTAACTAGACATTGTAGCTACTCAGGTGCTCCAACTTGACACGCAATACATTGACATAATAAACGCTCCAAATGACATAAGTATCTGACTTACACATGCATAAATGTGGCTTCACGCTTTAGTATGACAGCATAGACTCCTTCTTTTTTTACTAGTCCGTGCTGTAAGTACCTACAGTAAATTTCAAACAAGTAATAACTCCATCAAACTCGAGGTAGGTACTGTTTATCCTCGTTGAAAACACCTCTCACTCTCAGAATCGGTTGAAAGGCACACAAATAAACAATATCGAATTCAAAATCAATTTACGAGTCCTCTAGTGGGGCCAGCACGTTCGTGTATGAGCAGAATTAAATGTTATACACTTAGGCGAGAATGCACTCCTGTTTGTACTTGGAGCGTACTTGGAGCTACGCTATTGTACGATATAAAAACAAGTCTTAGCATGCTAACTGCGTCGCTGAAAAAGCAGACGAAATTGTATTATTTTGTGTCCACAATAGTAGCACTTAAACTATCCCTTGATCATTAGATATAAAACGTTACAGGGTGGAATCGTCTATAGCAGCTTCTATAGAATTTTAACATAAAATAACTTTCATATGCTTTATTGTTTTGTTTTAAATCTATAGTAAATGGACCAGTAAAGTAGATTAATATTTCGAAATAATAAGTTAGCAATGCGACGCAATAATCAAACACTATAAATGCTTTTCATACTGTGTATCCTACTACATGAATGTAGGTATAGACTACAATAGCTAATCCCTACATCGTAATATATGTACGGTTCGTGAATTTTCGAAAAGTGTAACAGTGGCTATTTTACACTATTGCTTGCTTCGCTGCAGCTACGCTTTGCGTGTGCCCAGTCGCGTAGGTCGCATCGTTATGCGTGGTGACTGTCCATTTCTGCATTTTGTCGTCGGCCGTCAGCCACCATTATCGTCTCAGTCGAGTGCCCCCGTCTCAACACGACCTTAATATGTTTTTAAATAAACCCCTCCACACAATGTATATCTTGTAGATAAATAAATCCAAAACAAATTGAAACACCACTCGATGGAGAAACAGTTGTTCTTTTTTTTTTTCAAAAATAATTACGGTATTGTCAGATAATATGCATTTATATGAATGATTATTAGATCTGACAAAACAGTTGGTCACGAAAACAAAGTTGACGGATTCGGTTCCGCCAGGGGCAAATGTCTGTGTGATGTACACGGCAATTTGCGGGTAGGTATGTACTCGAGCCATGGAATATTTTAGGAAATTTTATTTAAATAGGTAGTAATCTATATAATAGTTCAAAAATATGTAGGTACACTTATCAAGCCTTATTTTTCATTTTCATTTTGCTACCCTAATAGATTTTGATCAACTAATAAGTAAAAATTACTTTTTTTAAAAACAATTAATACTTACATGATTTATGTAGGTACTCGATCTATAATGAAACGAGAAACTATCTTTATTAAAATCATTAAAAAGTAATTTCATTCGACAACAAAATGCCGTGTTTGAAAATCTAGCAATTACTTAGTATTATGATCTTTTAAAAATAAAATGTAAGTAAGTATTTGTTTTTGGCTAACTGCGGTTAAAGGGACCTGCTGCCCCTTTGACTCGGCCTACCCCTTCGGGGATTATGGGCATGATATTATGTATGTGTATTTGTTTTCAAACACAGTTAAAAATACAACAAAGTGATTCGGACCGCAACTTTATCAACTTGTCATTCGACGTGTGACACATCCGTTTACTTCGAAAAAGTTGATACAAACACTATACTGATAAGAATGCGCTCGTACGAATAAGATAATTAAATTTATCATCACTCCGTACAAGACCTTTGAGCCCGCAGTGCGTTCCTAGCGCATATCACACGCAGTTCACGGATAAAATGTTACCATGAGTGCGCGAAGCCGGAAAGTATTAGAAGTGGTGACGGGATGGGAGGCCGTAGAGCTTGTGCTAAAGTGCTTCTTCATAGGAATATGGCAAATATTGCAGATCATAGTGAAAAGACTGTGGAAGGGGCACCGCAGAAAATTGACGAAGAATTTTCCACCGGTTGAACTTACAGTAGATTCTTCTATAGGCAAACATTGTTACATTAAAATTATGGTAAGTGGGATACCTATTTATTGTAAGTAATACACAGGCACACATTAATATCGTGTATGTTTAAAAGTATTTATGTAACCTACTTCTGCATGTTCAAGTTTACCCAATATTTTATTTTACTACCCTCTGACCCTAACTACCTTTAAACAATAACAGAAGAAATAGGTCAGAAGGAAAATGTAATAAATCAACAAGTATTATAATTCGGTGAGAAATTTGGTTTCTCATTGAGTTTGTTTTACTTATTGAATCTAGGAAAGTTTTAATTTGAAGGCATGGATGTGTGATCCTAGATTTAAAGACAAGAGAAAGAAATATAAAATTTTTCAGTCTACCCTCACTTTACTGTGCCTCTGTTATTTTATATTCTTACATAAAGAAGACATTAAGATTGGTAGGTATATAACATTTTATCCCAAATTTTTTTTTTTTTTTGAGAGGACTCAGTAGTTGGCCGAAGGTAGCCTTTACTACGTACCGGGCTGGCAGGGGAGCAGGAAGCTCTCACCCCTAACAAAATTTTAAATCTAATTTATATAATAATAAATAATAATAAATTCTCAAGAGTCTTCTATATAAGTACCTATCCTATATCCATTCAGATATTAAATATTGATTTTATTATAAAATAATAAGATGACCCTTCAACATCTTAGATCTGAGTAGGTAAATTAAATAATCTTCTGACCAATGTTTACCCTATAAAAGGACATGGGATATTTTTTGTTTTTGTATAATACAAAATAATTTATATGTAACAGGACAAATTCCATGTGTATGCCAAACAGACAAAAGCCGTCTATTTTTATATATATTTTACTTCTATTCTATCTATTCATGAAATGCGTGTTTAATTTCATGTGGCATCATTAAGTATAGAGTGCGGGGTAGTAACAACACCATCTTGAAAGTCATTGCGAGCGTCTGCCCCATTATTTGGCACATGTGCAAATTGTGTTCTTCCCAAATAATTATAAATTACTAACATAGGATAAGACATTGTTACTAACCCAATTAGACCTAAGTTGTCTGGATGAATAAAGATATTATATTATTTTTAAGTATTTAAAATAAATATTTGCCTAAATTTTTGCTTGTGCTTGTGTGCAATGCTTTAGCTTTACAAAATCAATGAAATGTATCCTGTAAATACATTTATTACTTTATTGTTTGTATTAACTAATAGAAATAGAAATAGAAATATCTTTCAAAGTCAAAGTCAAAGTCAAAGTCAAAGTCAAAATATTCTTTATTTATATAGGTTTCAAAGAAACACTTATAAATCGTCAAAAACAGTTGAAAGAGATATGATTCTACCACCGGTTCGGAATGTTGCATCTACCGAGAAGAATCCGGCAAGAAACTCGGTAGTTACTTTTTTCAACAACAGTATTAACAAAGTTATAAGAATCATATTTAACTTTGAACCATGTTTCAAAGTGGGCCTGGTGTGAAATAAGATAATAAAAATTTATAATAACTAAGAAAAAATAAAAATATGACCCGACCAGAGCAGACCAGTCCCCAAAGGCGGCACCTGTTCCCAAGCATGACGTATGTGTCAGCCATCGCTTCACTCAACCATATTTTAGGGAATGTAACGACCCGCCACATAGCGCCACCACCCCAGCGACATTTTAGTGAGCATGACTACTCGGGTTGGTCAGAGAAAAATGGAAAATTTAAAATAATAATAACACGCCAACCAAAGAACACAGCTCAAAGCTTTTTAGTCAATGTCATATAATAAAAATTCATTGAATTATTACATAAAATTGTGATGTCATGATTAATTTCATAAAATAGGCGAATTTAATTTATACATAGATAGTTAAAACTATTATTAGTGACTAATTAATCACTCGTAGACCATCGGTTTTTGTCATTTAAGAAATCTTCAACTTTATAATAACCTTTATGCATAAGATTTTTTTTTATGTATATCTTAAACTTGTGCATAGGTCGGTTTATAACCTCTTGTGGCAGCAGATTGAACATTTTTATACTTTGACCAACAAAAGAATTACTAACCCTACTTAGTCTGAGATTTGGGATAGCTAGCTTATGCTTGTTTCTAGTATTAATGCTATGACTATCCGATTTTTTGGGAAGAGAATGCAAGTTTTTATACACATACATTAAACAATCGAGAATGTATTGGGACGCCACAGTGAGAATGTTGATTTTCTGAAATAACTCTTTTAAGGAGTCGCGGGGTCCAAGTCGGTATATAGCCCTAATTGCCCTCTTTTGTAATACAAAAATAGTTTGGATATCCGCTGCGGATCCCCATAAAAGTAAGCCATAGGACATGATACTATGAAAGTAGCTGAAATAAACTAATCTAGCCGTTTCGATGTCAGTGAGATTCCTTATCTTCCTAACTGCATAGGCAGCTGAGCTTAGTCTTCTTGCCAGAGTGGAAATCTGGGGAGACCATTGTAATTTTGAGTCTAAAGTGATGCCAAGAAATGTTGTTTGATTAGTGACATCAATAGACTCATTGTTCATTGTAACTGTACTATCAACTTGCCTAACATTTGGCATTGAGAACTTTACACATTTAGTTTTCTTTGAATTGAGTAATAAATTGTTGGTTGAGAACCAATGTAGGACTTGATCAAGAGCATTATTTACGTCGTCAAAATTATTTTGATGTCTGTCGATTTTAAAAATCAGGGATGTGTCATCAGCAAATAACACGATCTCGCACAAGTCCCTAGTAAAGAAGGGGAGGTCATTAATATAAATTAAAAAGAGCAAGGGTCCCAATATCGAACCTTGTGGTACTCCCATTAGTAAAGGTACGCCTATGGAGGTTGTACCATTGACATGTACTTTTTGAGTTCTGTCAGATAAAAATGACATTATTAAACTGAGTGAATTGTCCGAGAGACCATAATGTCGTAGTTTCATCAATAAGGTTTGATGATCAACACAATCAAACGCTTTTGACAAATCGCAAAAGACACCTATTGCATCCTGCTTTTTCTCCCATGCATCAAAGACATGTTTCATAAGAGCGACACCCGCATCAGTAGTGGATCTGCCTTTAGTAAAACCGAACTGATTACTGTGCAATAAATTATTAATTTTGAAGTGACTAACTATTTGATTAAGAATGACTTTTTCAAAAATCTTACTTAGCGCTGGCAATATTGAAATGGGCCTAAAATTCGATGGATCACTTTTGTCACCTGATTTAAAAAGAGGGATAATTTTACTGATCTTCATCAAAGAAGGAAAGCTGCCCTCATCAACGCATTTATTAAAAATAATCGATAGAAGAGGGGCAATAGAGTGTATAATATTTTTTAAAATATCTATTGATAGTCCCCATAAGTCCTCAGTTTTTTTCATACTTATTTCACTAAAAGTTTTCACAATCGTTTGAGACCTAATGTGATGAAACTTAAGTTGGTTGGTACACTCTTTCACATGTGTTTTAAGAAGAGATTGGGCAAGCTGTGAGCTAGCCGGCAGTTTACTAGTTGTTGTGACTGGAATATTCGAGAAGAATGTTTCAAAAGCGTTGGCCACTTCTGAATCAGACTTAAGTATATTGTTATCTATTTTAAGTGAGAGCTTGTTATCATGTATTTTATTTTTACAAGTCTCTGTATTAATGATATTCCAGGTAGCTTTACTCTTATCGGTCGCTTTGGCTATTTTTCTTTTAATGAAATTCGCTTTTGCGACTGCACACACTTTTTTAAACAATTTAGAGTAATTTCTGACGTAATCTATAATTAAAGGGTTGTTAGAAAAAGTTTTTATATCATATAATTCATACAATCTCCGTCTACTTTTGTATATACCTGTTGTTGCCCAGTCACTAAATTTGAAGTTCTGGCTATGAATTTTAATGGTTTTTTTTGTAAATATACCATTAAATTCCTTTTCAATGGTTTGAAATAATTCATTATATAAGTGGTCAACGCCACTATCTGGCTTAAAGCTCATTAAGGACGTCTTATTATGGATATTTGTCTTAAACTTTTCGATACGACTTTGAGTAATAGGCCTACAGACAATACTCATCGGAGCGGGGGCACACTGACGTTCGAAACTAGCCAGCTGACCGCTATGGTCAGAGTTTATAAAGTTAATTATGGATTTTTTAGTTACACTACAATTGCTAAATATGTTATCTATACATGTAGCTGAGGTGGGAGTAATACGAGTAGGTTCATTATATAGTTCGAATAAATTGAATGAATTAAAAAGACTGATGAACCTAGTAGAACTTTGTGAATTGTCCAAAATATTTATGTTATAATCTCCACATACAACTACCTTCTTATTTGAAGTAGAGATTTTTCTCAAGACCTCTTCCATAGTAGACTCAAATAAAAAATAGTCCGCGGATGGAGGTTTGTAGACACAGACTATAATATAGTTTTCAACCTCAGCACAAGCAAGCTCAATAACTCTTTCTAATGAGAGTGCCACAATATCTTTGCGCTCCCTAAATTTCAATGTTCTATGTAGCAGAATAAGCGACCCCCCTCTAATAGCAGAAGTCCTTGTGAAAGAACTACCAATATTAAAATTATCAATACTAAGTAATAACTCATGCTGTTTCAACCAATGCTCGGTGAGACATAGCACATGGACATCACTAACATTTAAAAACAATTCTAATTCCAGTTCTTTGCCAGAAAGACCCTGTATATTTTGGTGTATTATGTTAAATGTTTTGGATCTTTCCTTTGTTCTTAAAGAGCTAGAGTTATCCTCTATTGTCTTGAACTTAAATTTAAATTATTTGGAACGAGTTCCAAGGTCCTAAAAATAAAATCAATATTAAAAGCTATCAAAGTAGCTAATTTCATTTTATTTTTTCTTGGCAAATAAAAATCATTGCCAGTCGAAATAAACTTATCAATAAATTTATTTGTGTCAAAAAACACAAAATTATCATTATGCCTAGATGTCAAATTGTATAGCAAAGTATTCAATATATGAATACTGTTATTTTGTTTTTGCGAATAGTGCAATGAATATGGGAATGCACATAGGATAATTTTCTTTATCCTAAGTCCCGAAAGTAATGAAAATCCCTCTAATATGTTCTTTTTGGAAGTATTTATACCATTACCCATTAGTAAAATAATAACCGAGTTTTCATTTAAGTTGCAGTTGACTACTCTCTTACAAATATGAGTGAAAGGTGCGTCAGGCATGCAGTGATTTATTACATTGTAATTTAGTTTTTTACTTAACATGGAACCAAAATCAACTCCTATTTTGTCTGAGAAAACTAATACATTATCTGTTTTTTTATTAACCAGGGATAATGTTGATTTAGCCAAACTATTGTCTGATATCAATAAAGTTGGGTAATTATCAATAAGATGCTGTTCAGAAGGACCAGCACTATCCTTACAGCTACATAGGTTAACCAGACTGCTTGTAGCCAGGATATGTTGCCTGATTTGGGCTTGAGCAGATTTGTACTTATCTGTCATACGCTCCAAAGAACTATGCAACTGTGTTATATCCAATTGCAATTCTTTTATGTCATTTTCATGTTTGGACCTACTCTCATCTAGTTTTTTACTATATAATTCTAAACTATCCAGTAAATCAATTCGTTGCTTTCTTAAAAGAAAATTTTTGTGGAAACATTTTTGGCGTTTAACTAATTTCTCAGTTTTTTTTATAAAGTTATTAATTTTAATATACTTTCTAAGCTTTCTTTTACTGTTAAAATTAGCCAAATTATTATTGCAACCTGAAGTCAAATCAGCATTTAGCGTGGTAGTTGAGAATATATGTCCGGAGGGTGACCCGATCAATTCTTCATAGAGGCTTTGTGTGTGTACAGTATCCTGGCTTCGTATGTCCTCTTCGTATTGTTGGATGGTTTTGTTTGCATCCCGCAGATCTACCTCGAGCTCTTGGACTCTCCCCAGTGTTCGCTCGTAAGTTTCACTGCATTGGTCAAAGTTTTTGACCAATTCAAGTAGTTGGTCACGTTGATCAAGGGTATCCTCAAGACGTGCATGCAGCTCAGCAAGTTCTGACTTCAGCTGTGAGTTGTGGTTGATAATTTTGAGAGACTCCTCTTCATTCTCATCTCGTTCACGCAGGAGTTGGCAGTTTTCCTTTCTTAACCCCGCAATTTCTTCTAGGGCTCGTTTCAGTTTCTGTTCCATTTCCTGAGCAGTAGCCTTGCGAGTCTTGGAGTATGCCATGCTGCCACTCGTGCCTGAAATTTGAGAAAAAAGAGAAAAAGCAAATGTATATAAAAAAACAAGATTTATCTGCAACCTAAGAGGGTAGCTAAAGGCTTTCTGTTTAAAACTATCAGTCAAATTGATTTATTTAGACTAATAGTGGCATAAAAATTGTGGTTTTGTAACTAGAACATAAACTAATATTTATTTGATTGAGATAGTTACAATTTGTAGTATAATATTAAAATATAAAATTGGGAGGGTGGATAAAAAAAATTAATTATTCATTAAATTGTTGTACTTCTTGTGCATTTGCTTATCTCTTACAAATAAAAATATATCTATTGTTTGTTGAATGCTAACAGCAGTCGTAGTCAAATGCTAATTTAATGTGTAGATCTATAGTACTTTTAAACAATCCAAAAAAACTTTAACTTAATAACCTATGTGGTGGATTGAAGTTAGTAAATATATTTACAAATAATATGCATTACTATTTAATAGGCATACTAATGTCAGATAGTGTTACATTAATGTAGTTATTAAAATAAACAATACTTCCCCGGTTTAATTCCGTCGTTGATTCAAATTTCTTCGTTCACTTTGACAGCCGGCCGGCGAACACGGAATGTTTGATTTATTTAAGTTTTATATACAACACAGTCTTGCAAACGTTAATCCTGGTTATTTATATAAATATGTATCGAATTAAACTCAGTTTTGGTGTACTTTAACAATAAATACAATTTAAATTCATTAAATAATTAACAGCTGGCGAATTGACGTATGTCACCTAGGGATGCCAGAGAGAAAAAAAGAGTATATTACTTTATTCGTGTATGCCCCACAAAAGCACATATGAATAGTCATAATAATACAAAAAAGTGATCCTACTGAGAAGAACCGAGAAGTAACTTGGTAGTAACTCTTTTAAATCGCCATGTATACAATAACAATTCTACTTAATATCTACTTCTACAAATTTATATAATTCAAATACAATTAATGTAATACATTACAATAGTAGCATGCAAGAATACAAACTCAAGTAGCCTGGCTTACTATGTGTAAACCACACCACTTAGATATGACTTTCACTAATTAACTTGTACTCGTTGATCATGTAACGTAATGGACCTACTTTCAATCACGTACAAATCACAGCACGCCGGCAAGCTGACACTCGTGACATTCATGAGAAGATTAATATTCAATAAACAAAGATATCAAAAACATGTCACTGTTACTTACTGCCTGTATTTATATTTTATACAATTTGCAATGATATGATAAATTATTTATTTTTAATAAAGCATTTTTAATAATCTTTAAATCTTTGGAAGAGGTCATATTGAGCCATCTTGTTGACTCTGATTTCTATAACGCAAGAGCACAAGTGTACTGTGTAAACAAATAATTTTCTTATGCATAAAAATACTATCATGGTGTTTGTGGTCGAACTCCCCCAAATTACCCCTGAAAACTGATTTTAATATATTTTGTATATTTCGTAGGTATTAGTAGGTTGTAAAGTTTTTTAACCGACTTTAAAAAAAAGGAGGAGGTTCTCAATTCGACTGAATTTTATTTTTAATGGCAGAACAACATTCGTCGGGTCTGCTAGTCAATGTAAATATCTTATATTTTTTTAGTTACATATTTATTAGTCCGTGTATTATCTTTCGCAGGGAGTAAAATATCACTATGTAGCAAGTGGACCGAAATCCGGTCCAGTAGTCCTAATACTGAGCGACGCGCCAGAGACAGAAGATCTGTGGGGTCCAACGTGGACCCGAGTCGTGAAGCGACTCACTGAGAACGGACACCATGTCGTGACGCTTGATCTAAGGGGCACGGGGGGCAGTGAAGGCGGCCCCCGGAGCGAGCTGTCGCCCCCGAGGGCGGTGGAGGAGATCTCCACGTTGATGGATGCGCTGGGGGTGTCTGAGGATAACCCAGCCATTCTGATCGGCTTTGGTGTTGGGGGGATGCTTACTTGGTGAGTCAAAGTATTTATTAATTAACTATGCATCACAGTATTTGAAATAATGTTATTGTTATTTGATGCCAGGCTAGGTTAAGCTTATCCTGACTAACACTCCAAATGCGAAAGTGAATTTGTTTGTATATTACTCGTACACATATTAACTAGATCCATACATACATAACATCACGCCCATAATCCTCGAAGGGGTAGGCAGAGTCAAAGGGGCGGCAGGTCCCTTTGACTCAGCCTACAACACCTACCTATTTACCTAACTAGATCCGGTCATCATAAAATGGATAGCATTCTAAATATATGTATAGAGGCATGTTCAAGGCTTATTCCTAGTGAAATGGTGATGATTACCGCACCTGGCGTTGGTACAAAACCAAATATATTTTGAGGTAAACATCAAGATACCTATAATATGGTCCTTCATAGATTATCACGCCATTCTAAAGTCCTGTTAGTTACTATTATCAAATCAATATCCTAATACTATCTCTATAAAATATGCCCAAGCATTCGTCATAATCTATAGGAACATACTTGGATAATACCACTTATCTGTAGGTACTAATCTACCCTAATTATCATATTTCATCATTCAAAAACAGAATGAACAATTAGGAAAATAAACGGTTCCTAAAATATTTCCTCGTATGACTGACGGAACTTGTGACGTCACAGTGTAGTAAACCTTCACTGCCTTGCCTTGGACTTCCTCGAGTTATCGCCGTTCAAAGTGCGGCGTCTGGCCCGTATCTGTCTGGGACGACTTAAATTGAACAATTTAAATGCTTATCGTTTGTTGTGAAGTATTAACCATTGTTAGATATCGGACTGTAAATGTGGAGTCAATCAGTAATGAAACTCATTCAAATGCAAAAGTAACTCACTCAATGTGTCTATGTTAAACTATTTAACCGATGCGATGAAATTTGGTAAGTACGCCTAAAAGTAAAAATTAGTTAGATCCCACAGGACACGATAGTCTCTGTAAGACAGAATTTCACGCCAATGGAATCGAGGTAGTTTGCAATACAAAGCCTTTGTAAGTAGAATATAACTTACTAATTCCTTTTTTCACTTAATTCGCGCAGAATGAGGGTTTTCAAAAATACTAATACCGCCAGATGGCACGAGGGAGTCTCGTGGTCTTATCACTGTCACTATTGGCTCCTTGTTGACAGCATGTCAGTTTGGTCTGACAACTAACCAATGAGGAGGGTGACAAGACCGCAAGTCACAGTTACGCCATCTTTTGGATGTTTTAATTCAAAAAACCCTCATTGAACAAAACATTTTTGTTTTATTTTTATGTTCATCTTCAAGGTCTATCCATGATAAATTTCATTAAAATCTCATTAACCGTTTTGACGTGAAAACGATACATAAACACACATACAGGTGACTTACTATGTTTACATAACTACTGAATGAGTAGATATTTCTGCGAGTGTTAAGTATGTGTGCAAAACATGGTCGCGATAGTTGAGTATCGCTGTATCTGCTATCCCGTAGTTTGAGTATCACTGCTAGTGTTGGTGTACCTCATGAGCACCCTCGTCGCAGGTACCTGGCGCACTGCTGCGGGCCGCTGCTGAGCAAGTTCGCGGTGGTGGGCGCGCCGCACCCGAATCTCTACTGGCAGTACCCGCCAGCGCCCTTCTGTCAGGGCGGCTTGCACTTTATACAGGTGATAACATGTTGTACTTTATTATGTTAGAGGGGACACACGGTTAGCGGGTCACTTGATGGTGAGATATCGTCGCCGCCAGTACTGGATCTTGGATAAAGCGAGTGGGTTGGTCGCTCTAGGCGCCAGAGGGTAAGGGGCGCCAAAAGGCCAAACGAAAAACCATTTCGAGCGGAAAGTACCGTTTTAAAGCCTTTCGAACGATACGGTTATTATTAAGTACAATTGAAAGTGTGTAAATTTTGACCACAGGTGCCTTAAAATTTAAAAATAATCCCGCTTAAATCCGCTCCGCTCCGATAAAAGATTACCGCCTATAGACAACTGCAACATTAGATAAATTGTTTATGAATTGCCGGCCAGTATTTTATAAATTAAGGTCGTTCGTTACAAACGACATATTGATCATAACTTATAGCTAGAGATAAAACTTATGAAATACATCAGTGATTTGACACAGATAAAATGTCCACTGATGTCCAATCCAACAAAACGATTCTCAACCAATCAGCATGTTGCTTCAAACTGGTCAAAATTAAGACAGTAAATCAGGGCATCGCCTGCAACGTCATTTCAGCGGAGTTATTCTCAAACATTTCAGCGGAGTTATTCTCAAACATTTCAGCGGAGTTATTCTCAAACATTTCAGCGGAGTTATTCTCAAACATTTCAGCGGAGTTATTCTCAAACATTTCAGCGGAGTTATTCTCAAACATTTCAGCGGAGTTATTCTCAAACATTTCAGCGGAGTTATTCTCAAACATTTCAGCGGAGTTATTCTCAAACATTTCAGCGGAGTTATTCTCAAACATTTCAGCGGAGTTATTCTCAAACATTTTAGCAAGGTTATTCTCAAGAATTTTTCAACACATAACCATTATATAAGACGTAGTCGCTAGTTGCAAACAAGCATTCCACGGCGGAGTGTCACAGCGAACAGCAATAAATAAGGACTAGTCAATCAAATGTCAGCCGACACCGTTATTAGCGTAATTGGCGTAATGCGTAACGAGGCTAATTAGTAATGCGAGATGAGACAATACGCGATTGGATGATTAGCGCGTAATGAGCCGGTGTCACGCGAAGAAATCAATCACGCGCGGCGGGACTGCTGGTTTCTTGAGACACTTTCCTGATTAACAATGTTATCTTTTAATCTTTGTTAATTATTATCCAAGATATCGACGGTTAGGTGTAGAAGTCAGATCTAAATAGCTTTCATTTTTGCTATTCCAGATTAGATTCTAATATGTGCCCAGACTCTAATATTAACTACATTGAAACAATTACAATAAGAAAAACTACAAAGCTTCTTTGTATTTTTTTTTCATATCCTTAAAATAACTGTTTATTATTTAGGCTGAATTCAGATTGTCGCGCGTTGACGCGCGTTCATCCTTACGCGCGTAAAGAACTTCTAAGAAAATACATCGGACCGATTACATAAACGCGCGTCTACACGCAGCTAGTTACTACAGGCGTCAACACACGTCCGTCTGAGCTTAGCCTAAATGTTGCCTAACATTTTGATATGTCCGACAAAAGTATCTGACATGTACGACTTTAGATGGCATGTAGGACCTTCATACCCGAGGCAGGAAAATCTGAGTAATTCGGTCTCTCAGGGAAATCAACGTTAAGTAGCAACATTGAACCGTGCTAATATGTATCACTCCTGGATACCCAACAGAACTCAAAGTCGGCAACAGTGTGATACCCCTGGTGTTGTAAATATTCTTAGTCTACGATCGGACAAGTCATACTGATATGCTTGTTTGCCACTTTTCATGGAAAAAAACATGTGCAATGGCGAATTAAGCCTATTAAAGGGGAGGCAAAGCTAAACGTGCAAATCAGTATATTTTTAAGGTTTTCAAGACCAGAGGTCAGGATTAGTCAGAGTAAGGGCGTCCAAATAATTGTTGTGTTGTCGTTCCAGTGGCCTTACTTCCCCGAGCGGTGGCTGGCTGACGGCGAGCTGCAGGGCGGCGAGGAGGGCCGCTGGGCCAGCTCCCGGGCCTGCGACTGGACCGGCGCCCTCAATTATGTGAGAGGTATGTCTTGACTGATCTAGGATTTTGTTGATGTTATAATGTAGGTTTAGGTAGATTGCTGGTTTATGAGATGGCTGGGAGAGGGGCCTCGAGTTTCTTTGCCTTTCCAGAGCAGTAACGTGGATGGGACTGCGCCGTATATGTCAACCCAAATTTGTTGGCGCATCGTTTCAATCGGGTGAATTCAAAAACACCATCAGTACTTTGTGTGATGTCTTGGTGCAGCAGAATTATATTATGGAGCTGTCCAGCTTTACTTTGTACAGTTTTGTGGTCATCATGGCATCGTTGAATGAACATACTGCACAGCACTATGCCAGCAAACTGCTGTCACATGTGATTTACTTCAAATTCTTGCCCAAACTTTCCTGGCAACCCAACTGTAAACCTCATCAGTATATCTGTCAACTCCCTCGCCCGGCAACAGGCGCGGCCTGGTGGCGCATCCGGGCCGGTCACCGCATCGCCCCGCCAGGGCTGCTGGTGGGCGCGCGCGACGCGGCGGCGCAGCTGGTGTCGAGCGCGCAGTACTGCGGCAGCTCCACGCTGCGGCTGGTGGCGCGGCCGGACCCCTCCGACATCGAGCTGCCTGCCGCCATGCTCGACTCGCTCATTGGTGAGTGGCACTGAGCCGATGGGGTATCAGACCCGGTCACCGCATCACACCGGCTGCTGGTTATATACCTTTTTACCATGTTAGTCTGAGGCTCATAAAAAATGTACCTTCTGTGTTCCATGCCTAACATGTCATGAGTAGATACTATAATATAAAGATAGCTTTGCCTGGCTCGATGGCGCATTCGGTAGTGACCCTGCCCTATGCGCCAAGAGTTGTGGGTTCGATTCCCACCCAGGACAAACATTCGTGTGATGAATACTTGTGTTTGTTCTGTGTCTGGGTGTTAATATCCAATATTTATGTATATATTTGTAATACCACTGTTGATTTAGATATCCGTAACACAAGTGTTTAAGCTACTTACCTCGGAGTCAGATCAATGTATGTGATGTAGTCGGATATTTATTTATTTATTATTAAATGAGGCTTGAGTCCTGTGACTTTCCTCTGCTGGATCAAGCCTATGTGGTCAGCTTATGATCTACCTAACTTATTGTTATCACCCACTATATAGGATAGGATTAAATAGACTTGTTGTTAAGTTTTTTATGAGTAGATACAAGTGCGTTTGTGTATGTATTATTTCCGTCACAATGCAACAGGTTGACAGAACAAAATTATGTTGTGCATTGCTGGCGACCTACTGAAGTCCTCTGGCACCTTTAATCGTTTAGAAAGGAGAGCTCCCCAGGGCTATCTCTTAGTAGAACGGTATCTCAGAAGACCTTATACTCATATATGGATACGTCACCATCCGTCTACAAGCTAAATGCCCGGACAAGGCAGATCGCAGAATTAAGGATGTTAAAAAAAAAATGAGAAAAAAACTATTCGATTGCTTGGGAGTAACATAGGCTACTGTGTACCTCACGATATTAACTCGAGACTTCTATCAGTTCTCTCAATGATACAGAAATGTCACTGAAACACGCACATAGCGTGATGGACGCAGCCGCGCAGAGGTCCCCGATTCATAATAAGTCGCGCTATTACGCTAAAGGTCATTCGCCGATAGCGCGGGCTCAATTCAGATAGTTGACAGATCGGCCGAGATCGCGATGCATACTTTATTGGAAAACGATGAATTTATCCATGACAAGTCTGATTAGATAAAATCGAAAATTGCAACAATTGGAATGTTGACACCATTGATATTTAATTTTGAAATATCAATTCTGAAAAAGAAAGTATCGTAGTATGCTTTTAAGCCTTATTGATATTCAATTGTATTTAGTCTAAGATTTTAAATTTTACAAAAACTGCTTAATATTAAGTCAGTTGACTATACAAACTAGTGACGTCACACGTTGACAAGCCCATACAAAATCTATGAAGTGATTTCGTTTTGACAGCTCCTAAAAAAGTATCTCAATTGACTAGCCAGTCAACATCCCTATTACTAACCAAACTGATTAACTAGATAGAACTTATTGAAAAAGTAATAAAGTATCGGCCAATTAAAAGAAACTCGTATGGTAGGTAGAAGAGATCTCGCGGTTCCTTCATCATCCTTAAAGTGTTTGATGATGCAAAGTACTTTTTTTACACCCTCTCCCACAAGGCTTAAATTATACTACTTAGTTATAATTCGCATATGTTCAAATGCAGACATAAATAAATATGCATACAGACAGATTTTTCACAACTTTCCATCTAATCCAGCCCAGTTTTATTTTTAATTAAATGTGGTTGAGAGGCTAGCTGCGCCTTTGACTCTGCCTACCCATTCGTGGATTACGGGCGTGATGTTGTGTACAGACAGAATTTACAACATGATTTAATATCTAATTATTTCTCCAGTGTACGCCTCTGCAAACTTAACTTTGACTGGCTCGATGGTTCATTCAGTAGTGACTCTGCCCCATGCGCCAAGAGTTGTGAGTTCAATCCCCACCCAGGACAAACATTCGTATGATGAATACTTGTGTTTGTTCTGTGTCTGGGTGTTATTATTGAATATTTAAGTATAAATTTGTGATACCACTGTTGATTCTGATATCTGTAACACAAGTGCTTAAGCTACTTACCTCGGTGTCAGATCAATGTATGTGATGTAGTCTGTTATTTTTTCTTTTTTTAACTTGAATGTAAAATTTAATTTTCAATAGTTTTCCATGACGGGAGTCAGATTTCAGATCATATGACGTTTACGGCGTTTCACAAACAATTTGCATTATCGCTACCGTCACCACGACACCCCGTTATCGTTCAACCTGGGGCTATCTCCATGCACCAGATTGTTTACATGCGAATAATGACTACATAATCTTTACACTGCTTATTATAATAAAATTCCTATTGATAGCGGCGACAAATATTCTGTATAAAAATTACAATCCATGATAATCAGTTTTCGAATTTTTTTATAAGAATAAATTTATAGAGGTAAATTTATTTTAGGAAATTACAAATTGTATGCATCTTTAATTAAACCTTTGGTATCTTGGTTTATAACATGATTATTTTTATAAGAACAAATCAATAGACGAAAAAAACCGCAGTAACGTTGTGAGACCCTGTCATAGAGTTAAGGCTCCGGCCGCTGAAACTGTCAAGGGCCCCCAACGGTATAGTTACGTCACAAGCTAAGCTATAATATACAATGTTCAGAACACTAGCAGACGTGACAACTTTGCTGGCAGGAGTGTCACATCGATGCCGATTCCGTCGAAGCCTAGGTAGGCTTTGATGATATCGTTTCGCCGAAGAACATTTCTGCTGAAGATTGAAGCAAAGATCAAAGAGTAACATTGTTCGCAGACGCCCCGAAGATGACCCGCATCGAAGACGGTCCGGCGGCGCCCCGAGGGTTAGTGGGGCGCATGCTGGGCGCCGTGGCGGGGCGCGGCCGCGACCTCACCGCGCGCCTCGTGCCTGCGCACGCGCACGCCTAGCGCCCTCTGGCGGAGACTGTGGGAACGTTCGCACTGGTGTGCAGCTTGTGTAGAAATAAGTTAGTGTCATCGACGGTCGAGCCCGGCGATCCAGTGGTTTTATACCCCAGAAGAAAGTGAATACCTAATTGTAATAGGCTATTTGACAGTATGAAAAATAATTACTTATTTTTTGCCATCCGCGTTACTTAGGAATTTTAAAAGCGATTTCCATTAATAAATACAAAAAAATATTATTACAACAAAAAACCCAAAATAAAATTAATTTATTTTGAGTAGGAGCCACGTGACCGTAAACGCTTGTGATTGGCTAAATGGATTGTGACGTCACACGTCTGTGAAGAATCACTTCTGCCATTGCTTTACGCTTTATGCCTTGTTTTCTTACGATTTTTAAGTCTGTCATTGTACATTATTTGTATGGTCAGTAATATATTCACTTGTTATAATCATGGAGAATGATTTTGTAAAAGCAGACAGCGGAAACTTTCGGTCGGAATTTTCGTTAAAAATAATTTCTTTTACACTCTGGCACTGAACACCATTTATAGCATTTTTTTACTAGTAAATTACAGGTATAAAATCAAATAAACAAACGATTGAGAACGATTCGACCTTCTTCCAATGTCTTAGTACTAACGTGTGACGTCACTCGACGCCATACTGCCGAAGCAGGCGTTGTGACAGCTCAAATAATCAGCGTATTTTTAAATATATTTTTTTATATAAAATACTCATCATAAATTAAAATAAATGTCATTTCTTGAGTCCTTTTACATCATGAAAATAAAGTGCGATGGTTTTCAGAAACTAGTCAAATAGCCTATTATACTGCGTCTGAAGTTTCGGAAAATGAATTTACATATCAAATACGCTGCAATTTACAAGAAAACTTAACGAATTGATAAACTTCCATTAATTTAACACCAATAGTTACTTGCCGCGCCTGTATCATGTCAATATGATATGTGGAAAACTCACATGAGAAAAGAATAGAATATTAATTATTATTGCCATATCAAATGCTCCATACATAAGTATATTGTATGTTTATAATTATTTTGAAACTGATCTGTATTTTACACACCATACTCACTTTTGTCACATACTGATCTGATATTTGCCATCAAATCACTCCGAATTAACATTTTAATTCCTAATGACATTTACCAATGCACTTAGTATATACCACAGTCTAATATTAAATATTAATTAATTTATATAATTCATAATTATTTTATAAGTACTGCATGAACTTTATAAATAATTGTTTCTCATTACAATTTTAATACTGTGTTAAACTGTTTTCTGTTGTGATATTATACATAATATGTTTACATAATATATGAAAGAAGCATCCGTTTACAAATAAATTGTTCATAATATACTGTTTATTTTATACAAATATATTTAAGTATATTTCAACTTAATCTTATACTACCAATCAAAGATTAATAGAATATTATTAAGTCAAAGTTCAAGAATGTTAATATCGATATTGGTTTTGTAAATAAAACTTCGTTATCAAGTGCAAACGCTTCTTTTAATGCAATATGCCCACAAAAAGCTAACCATATATAAATTTTCACTATCAATATATTATATTCACAAAAGTCAATAGATTTCAAAACGTTCTACAAACGAACTACAGTAGACGCGCACAAGTGCGCAAATTAAAGGAAGATATACTTATATCACATTAAATAGTTGCCTACTGATTGTTGTCATTATCTAGGTAAGTCCGCCGCCATACTAGACTGATTGCGATCTAAAATACTGCTTAACAAAATGTACACGGAAAATAGACTAATATAGATATTTTTGAGATCAATTTGTGATGTTTAATTGAACACATTGTGATGTTTGTTGAAATTTTACAATCTGTCTCACAAAGATTATGAAGAATCCTTAAAAATTAATCGCTAATGTTGTTAAAAGGGTCTTGATTTTAGACCTTGAGTTTTTTGGGGAATCTATGTCCTTTTTTATTGATATTATGAAGTGCAGAAGAGGTGATCAAACTCATACAGTGGTGGTGAATCTGAAAACCTCACCGACACAACAGTACAGTTTAAGGTATAGTTCCAGAACTGACCACAATAGCGCTAGTGATTACAGAGTCTCGCTCCGGTGTAAAATCGATGATTTTAAATTACATGGACATAATTATGGGTGTTAATATCTAACATTTAAGTTTATATTTGTGAGACCACTCTTTATTCAGATATCCGTAACACAAGTGTTAAAACTACTTAACTCTAACAATATTTGTGATGTTGTATTTATATTATATATTAAATCATTCCAATATGGCGACAGACTAAAGCATAAATAATACACTCAGCGTTCTCACAGAGACCATTAATATTTGAAACATCTTGCTGCTAGTTAGAATCGAGAATCAATCTTAACATTCCAACATCAATATAGATCTCTCCTCTTACAACAAAACGAGATACCTTACAGATTACAGCATCTATATAATTATAGTGATAGATGTAATGTACGCGCAATCAATGGAAATATTGACAATTACCAGTTTTTGTTTTTTATTTATAATACAGAATAGCCGAAGGCAATAGCAATTGGGCGAACGAAGGTATAATAAGAACGAAGAAAATAAATAAATAAATAAAGGTAACGTGACACAACTGTCGAAAATATAACTTTGGAAATCTGAATCCCCTTGATATGTCCAAACTGTTGATAACCATTATTCTGCGTCAAAATTGCAACAAAAATACATGCATAGCAAAAATAGTAGAGATTTTACCAAAGTCATGTAAACGGACAATTTCACATGTCAAGTCAGAGGTTCTTATCAATAAATATATTTTTAGGAAGCCTGCTCTATCACATATACGGCTCATGGTCTAATACAGACCTGATAGTTAGTGATACCTGATTTGACTGGCTCGATGGCGCATTGGTAGGGACCCTGCCCTATGCACCAAGAATGGTGGTTCGAGGACACACCCAGGACAAACATTCGTGTGAAGAATAATTGTATTTGTTCTGTGTCTAGGTGTTAATATCTAATATTTAAGTATATATTTTTAATACTACTGTTGTTTCATATATCCGTAACACAAGTGCTTAAGCTACTTAGTTCGGAGTCAGATCAATGAATGTGATGTTGTGGATTATTTATTTATTTAATTGATAGCATACATAGCATCACGCCAGCCATCCCCGAAGGGATAGGCAGAGTTAAACACAGCAAACATGCGATATGTAGTTCATGACGTCACAATTTTCAAAAAATAAAAACCGCCAGATGGCGCGCGGGAGTCTCGCGGTCTTATCACTGTCACTATTGGTTCTTTGTTGACAGCACCCTTTATAATGTGACACGGATGTCAGTTTGTTCTGACAAATAACCAATGAGGAGAGTGTAAAGACCGCAAGTTACTACGCCACCTTTAGGATGTTTTAATTCAAAAAACCCTCATTGAGTTCCCACCATTCTAAAAACGTGTGTCCAAAAAATTCATCCAAAAATTAATTGCCCTTTAAAAATCGCTCGCTTTTATGTGTGTGTCTATTTCATAATTACAAATTTAAAACATTTTACATTCACATATTTATTAACTTCCGACTTTTAGGCTTATCTTACTAGACCATAATAAAATAAAAAAATATATTTTAACAAGCAGATACACAACAGAGTTACTATCTCCATTGGTTGCGCGCACATGAGCTCTTCTCTTTGAAGACCGTAGATTGGCCACAAATCTCCTAACAGTTAGGCCGAAGTACGACATTGAATAGGCACGAGTGTTTAAATACTGCGACTCTTAATATCTCTACGTAGTATGAAATTAATGATTCATGGAGACGAATACGTACTTGCTATAAGTAACCCAAGTCCAATAGTTGAAAATTTCATACTTTTATTTAATAAATACTGTATATTACAGGCCAATTGATACTTTCTACTATACTACTCGAGTTAGACACTCTGGTCTTGGAACCGAATTCTCTAAGAGCAAATGTTAACTTGACTGGCTCAATGGCGTCAACTTTCGGCGGTGACCCTATGTTGTACGCCAGGAGTTATGGGTTCATTGCCCATTTAAGACAAACATTCGTATTGTGACATACTTAAGTATATATTTGTGAGACCAATGTTAACTGTCATGTCCGTAACTTAAAGTACTTAACTAGGAATCAGATCAATATATGTGATGTTGTCTGTTATTAATTTATTTATATATAAATGTTCTTGTGATGAATGAATGCTTCATTTGATAACCCTAATTGCGTTTCAAAGATCTGAAATGGGTCGCTTTACTTTACGTCACTTGGATGGTAAAATTTTACACACTTAGTGACGTCACGGGGTTTTGTTTATCATTTTTAGTATGCTGAACAAAATAAAAAATACGTAAGCAATACTTTTGTAATCTCAATAGTGGACTTTACATTTTTTTTTTTGGGTAAAATAGCCTAATTTGTTCATGTATTAATTTTATATACCTGTTGACATTCCTACCACAAAGTTAAAGCAATGTGTCTAAAGATAAAACCGGATATCCAAATATCGAGACATAACTTACTTACTCAGGTTACTTAGCGCTAAGTACACGAAGACTAGACGTAAGGCGGGATTTAGAATCAGTCAATTTTTGTCACATAAGTAGAACACAATCGTGATACAGCTTGTGACTGGCGCATTCCGAATTAATACCTGAACAATTAAAATATTATATTGTCATTAGTTGCCCTAAAAAAATGAGATCCAATTGTCTAAAAATATTTTCATACATTGTCATGAATCTAGAACGCATACGTTTGAACCCATATCTACATGACATGAAATAATGACAAAAATATCTAAGATAATTTCAATGTAACATTTGTTTTATTGCATAAATTAGTACCACCATTTTCTTTCTAAATAAAACTGTCAGTTTAACAAATCACAACCACGAACTAATAAAAAAATAAGGACTCCGCGCCATTAACTAGACATTGAAGCTCCTCAGGTGCTCCACCTTGACACGCAACTTACGTCACACATTGACATAATAAGTGCTCCAAACGACAGATATCCGATATCTGGTACCCATATGTATCACACTCACACATGTATAAACGTGGTGGCTTCACGCTATAGTATGACAGCGTGGAGTCCTTCTTTTTTTACTAGTCCGTGATCGCAACATACCCTATTAGAGTTGCCAATAGAATTCGAATTGCGTCACTCACAAAACGTCATTACTATAGAACTATAAAATGTCCAAAATGAATGAAATGGAAGATCAGAACACATAAAACATTCCATTACAAGATTTGGCACAACATTTACGAGTTAGTGTTAATGGCTCACTTCGTTACACAAGACAGAAGCCTACTCAGACCCAGTAAACTTAATAATAAATAACTTTACAATAGACTATATTACAACTTAGCCGCCAAATTATGTAAACTTAAATATAATGGCACTAATTGATTACGTAATTATGTGCGCTCCTGGGGATAGCTTTGAGGTATAATTCATTGAAATATCTAATATAATGTAGAACTAGCATTATACAGAAGCATTCAATTTCAGAATTGCAAATGTATGTTAGCCATTCACTGTTTTAGTTCAATACCAATCTTAAGATTGGAGCTGGCATTTAACTGATTTACCTACATACATTTTAAAGTTTCTGACCGCTATATTAACAAAACATTTAATAAGACATCAAACATTAGCTTCGCATTGTAGTCCAATTTGACCGAGGCCGTGGCAATACGGGCGAAACGTCTAGAGATAGACGTGCACTTCATAAATTATATCGCGTTTAGTCTCGTTAATGTTATTTGATTGGACAGGCCCGTTGTTCGAGTGGTCAGAGACCCTGGCCACGCAACCTAGGGTCGCGGGTTCGAATCCCGCTAGGGGCAAATGTTTCGTGGACATTTGTACTCGAGTCATGGAAGTTTATAAACGTATTTAAGTATGTCTATAAGTTCACCTAGTATCCACAGCACAAGCTTAAAGCTTAGTTTGGAACTAGGGAATTGGTGTATCAATCTGGAGAATTTATTATTTCCTCTGGTTTCTAATGTCAGGAAAGCAAAACTATCCCCACGAGAACTGTATTTGTTCAAGGTAATACATTGCATGGGAGGGGAATGCACCCCCATAAATGTCATTTTAAATGCAAAATAAGCGCCAGTTTTACAATAACAAGAATGCATATTCAAACACTTTAGATATATAAATACATATATGATTATATAATCAATATGATTATATTTGCTATGGATTTAAATTAATATTACTCACAGAGAATAGAAGATCTATGTTTATATAAAAGCACTAATAATAAATCAATCATACATTGCTGCTTACTACAATATTACGCAATAAGTTAAAGTATTGGAAGTACGTGATCTCTGCCAACCCAATGGGAAAAAGGCGTGACATTATGTATGTATGTAAGTTAAAGTTAGTCTGAATATGCCTTCTTATTATTCATAGTATTTACCACGAGAAACTTAGCAACAGGCATTATCATTTTTAAAAAGTTAGTTACCTAAGTCGCTATAGCTGTAAACTCAAAATCAATCTTACGCATCTGCGCACTATTGGCGATGCAAAGATTATCCGCGCGCCTCTAGCGGCGAAATTTAGAACTTGTCTAAGAACGACACTTTGCTATTAAATTTGAGGTTAATAAGTTTAGATGGATCACGATTACATAAAGAAACCTATTGCTAATAAAAGCAGAAATACGAAATATTGTTGCGATCCACAATGTAGTACTTACTGAGATTCGGGAATAAGTTTTCATTAGTAAATCGTAATAATTATTCTCCAGAAAGCATTGGTTTTATTGTATGCTGCAGACGTTTTAATTACATCTACTATTGACAACATAATTTTTGTCTCGTCCAGCAAGAAACTACATAAATCTGATTTATATTTAATAAATAAACTTTACCGTGACGTAAATTGTATCGAAAACTGTCAGTCGTTCTTAGACAGCTTCATAATTTTGACACTTGGGGCGCTAGTTAGAATCTTTTCATCGCCAATAAAAGACCGTCAAATAAAAATATTTGCATTTTACTTTAAAAAAAAAATACTGGCCAATTAAGGCTTAAAATAACCGCAGACGCGTAAGACATAAATATTATCGCTCAACAAAACAGTCTATACACTGACACAAGCCGCACCTCACACGGTCGTCTCACCCTTCACCCCCGCGTCCGACACCGCCTCACTCACACAACTGTCGCTGTCCGGCTTCAGCGTGACGTCACTGTTCACAGTCACGTCCAGGCCCATGTCCTTCCGCGGCTGTCTCTCTTTGTCCCTACTCGTTATTTGCGTGTACAACTCGTCTAACTCACTCGCGAACGACACGGGACTGTCCCTATTCACCTCGGGACAGCTCAACGCCGGCGTTGGCACGTATTTACCTAGTTTAGGGTTGCTCTTTATCGTTTTCCGCCACCCTGGGTCGTAGTTGACGTACTGGCTTTCGATGTTAGAAACATCTTCATTGCTAAAGCTGATCTCGTTCGGACACATCGAAGAAGGTGATGGAGCGTACAAGCCGTGGCTGCGTATACTCACTTCAGACATCTGATAGTTCGGACAGTAGATATCGCTTTCGTTCTCAAAGCCCTGCTCGCTCGCATTCGTGCTGCAAGTCTCGAAGTCGTACGTCGTCTTCGCCATGAAGAACGCATCCTTATCCTCGTCCAACTTTTCTTTAGAACCTCCTATATCCTCAGGATTTTGCAGAAGATTATCCATCTCACCTAAACCGGGTTCGCCCAGATTCTGCGGCGTACTGGACCTATTGATCTCATCGCTGTTCATTGTGCACTCTTCGGAGATGTCTTGGAGTGATTTGTCTATGGGCTCCTTATTGTCCTGGTTTTTAGTCGGCTGTAAGTAGTCTATGTACTGGCCAAAGCTCTCTGTGTCTGTGATCTCGTTAGTAGAGCATAAGGCACTATGGGTCTCCTGGAATGACGTCATCTCTGAATGAGTGTTGAGGGTCTGATCAGAGCAGGTGTGGGGCATTTCCGAAGCTGAACTGTATTCGAGGCTGCATTGCTGGGAGATAGTCCTCATCTCCGGCTGTTCAGCATGGCTCTGAAGGCACTCTTCAGAGACTGAACTCCTCTGCCCATTAAAATTCTTCGCCACATTGGCTTTCACGACCTGATGTTGAGGCACTTGAGTCTCCGGAACATTTGTGTAGATGTTCATAACCTGCGTCCGGCTCGCTTTCGGATCCTCATTCTTGTTCCACGATTTTCTATCCATCGAATAATTCTTATAGTCTTTTGGGTCTTCCTCCAACAAATTCGGATTTAACACGTTTCGAGTCTCTTTAATGCCATTATTGGATCTTTCGACGTGAATATTAGTGTTGTTCACTTTAGATCCAGAGTTAATTATATTAGCCATGCCACTATAAGCCTCTTTAGTAGGCAGCGGGAGTGACACATGAGAATCGTTATCGCAATCTCTTCTCGTAGGCAACTCTAGACAGTTCCTCTTCATATTCTGCCTTTGCTTCTTAAAGAACTTCTTAGCGACATTCATCTGGTTCGGATTGTAGAATATCTCCGGACCTACATTAGAACTGTCCGGATACGTCATCATCGAATTGTTCGATCTGTACTGCTGTCTGTGTAAGACTACCAAGTTTATATTAGGAGCTTTCCCATTTGTGTTTTTAAGAACATCTTTCTGAAGAGTCTGACCATTGAGCTCAGCGCCGGCTTTATAAGTACCGCTGTTGTTAGTCTTAGAGTTAGTCCTGTTAGAACTTCGGCTACCAGACATAGATCTATTGTCATTGGGTATCGGCTGCACCACAGGCGCAGTACCATTCGTCTGATTGGTCGGCAAGTTCTGCTGATTCGCGTCAAACACGCTTCTGTTCCTACAGCATTGTTTACTTTTCTGGAGGTAGCAGTGCATGAGCGACCACTGGGCTCTGACGTCACTCCTCGCGATGCCGTAGAAGAAGAGAATGAAGGTGCCTAATACGGTGGCGCATACTGCGTAGACTATACTGCATATGTCTTCTTGGTACGGAAGGTACGCTGGCAGTGGTCTATAGACCGTTATTGCGCCACAAGACCAGACCGACATATAGAGGCATAGCACTATGACTTGCGCCCGCAGCTGAATAATAGGCGTATGCTCGATATCCTCCACCTCAGAATCAACTGCCGACTTTATACTTCGTCTCTCAGCTCCTTCGGTAGCTTGGTTAGGCTCCCACATATCCAGATCCACATTCTCAGTCGCTTGAGTGCCTTCGGATAACTGCACATTCAAGTTCCTTATCGTACACCGAATCAGAAGGAACAGCACCAATAGGAACACTAACAGAATACCTCCCGGCACGAACAAGGCGCTCAAAGCTGGCGCCGTACTCAAGAAACACTGTGAGTATCCGGCATAATCCTTCAAGTTGACGGCTCCTGATATACCGCACACTATCAACGCTATGCCCCACCCTACTAAATACAGCCCTAAGATCGGCTTCTGAACAGGAACGTCAGGTGGCAACTCGTCTTCCGGAGTCCTCACCGGATTGTGCGTCTTTGTCACCCATTTGTACATGTTGCTAGCCGACACACACATCCAGAGTAGACAAGACAGAGACAGATAATGTATAATCAGACCCAAGATCTGGCATAATTTGACATTCTCCGTCTGATAGATGCCAAGAGTGTACATGAAGCAGAGCAAGCCTATAGCCACCCAGGTGTTTATGAGGGCGTGTTTGGACTTCTTAGCCATCTGTATAGCTGGGTAGGACATGATGTAGGTGAAGGTGGCACAACTCACGCATCCGATGAGGATCAGGCTCCCCACGTAGACGGCCGGGTGGGAGACCTTGAACCGCGCACCGTCAGTCCGCGCGCCGTAGATGCCCGTCTCCACGTTCTGCAGTAAACCAACGTACGCGAGCTTGGTGCAGCTGATTATGATCATCTCGGATATCACGTGGGAGATTTTGCAATCTGAAATGAATAAATAAATTCTTCAGACTGACACACCAATTCAATAGTCCCAAACTAAGCTTATGCTTGTGCTATGGATACTAGGTGAACGGATAGACATACTTAAATACGTTTATAAACATCCATGACTCGAGTACAAATGTCCATGTTCATCACACGAAACATTTGCCCCTAGAGGGATTCGAACACGCGACCCTTGGTTTCGTGGCCAGGGTCTCTGACCACTCGACCAACGGGCCAGTCAATAGTTTTTATTCTTATTTTTCTGGAAAGTGGTCATTGTAAAACAGTATTACGCATGTTAAAGAAGCAAGTGAGGTGTGTAGCGACTAGGGATTGCAATGTTGAATCGAACACAACCTTAGCTATGCTGGATCCGGCGACATGTGCTGGTTCAATGCGGCTGGATTTCAATACCTACTAAAGATTGGAACGCTGGAAGCTATAGGGATGTTGACACATGTTACAAATTCATGTAAAGTTATGTTTTATACAGTATTTTAAAACTTATATAACATTTTAAGAATATATTATTTCGTCATAAATTATAAAAAAATAATTTAAATTGCGTTATTTAATAACCATTATCACGTGACTGCGAACGCCCGTCAAAGCGCGATGACGTCACTGACCGATATACAAGCTGACTTAACTGTCATTCCCAAGTTAAAAGTATCACCGATCATGTTAACTTTGGCAGAGCGCGAAATTGTATAGTGGTCTGTGACGTAATCATAGTCACGTTACAGTTTTGAAGTGTTTTGACGAAAATTGCAAAAACTAATTTTAATTACGTATTAAAATTTGTTTTTACAATTTAATGAAATTTAACGTATTTTTTCACAAAATTAATATTTTCGTGTTTAAATATGTGACACAAAATCAATTCCAAAACTTAGTCAACATCCCTATTCAGACGGGTTTAGCATTTTAGTTCTGCTGGATCTAGCACATGCCGCTGGATTGTTATCCCCAGTAAGGACCTCGATTCTCGTCGGCTACTTAGTATGCCGCAGTATGTCCGGGTGCAGTATTGTCGCGACAGACGGGTCGGACTGACCTGCGGTGTCGTCCCGCCAGCGGCGCGCGGCGGGGTCCCAGACGGCGGCGCGCCCGTCCACGCCGCCCACCGAGCGCGCGCGCACGCACGCGATCACCGGCTCCAGCAGTTCCCCTCGCAGGGTCACGTTTTCTGGGAACAACGAAATACTCCATTATTCGCAAAACCTATTAATATTAAAGAGCTAAATTCGTAGACATTGTACTTAGGTCTGACAGGCGTCTACGTCAATCAGCCCGGTTATTTATTTGTACATACGGTGTGAATTCTTGAGTCAGACGCCATCCTACCTCTATCACCGCCATTGTGCACCCTAAGCCCTTGGGCTTTGGATGCACAATGGAGGTCCTTCGGTGGTGCGATGCCGCTGAATGGAGCGCCAAATAGTCCCGATACCGACTCCTCTGGAATTGCGCTTCGGGAGGCCATATTGGGCGGCGCTGCGGTTTTAGTAGGTTCGAGTCCGGCACACCACACCTCTGTTTCCATGTGAAAAAGAAAAGGACCCCCGCCCACCTGCCTCATCCTAACAGGCAGGCAACTGCTAGCCACCTGGCTGGCTATATGCTTATTTATAACCGTTACCGAGTAATATGATAAGCCAAGTGGATACATACTGAGCTGAAACCCGACAACAGGCGAGGTGACCTCCATGTTCATGTCCTCGCGCTTGGTGCTCCGCCCGTAGTAGTCCTTGGCGCGGTGTCCGCGCTGCGCGTCGCGGTCACTGCTGGCCGGCAGCCGCGGGAACAGGGACGCGTCCGCGAACATCGACACGACCAGCTCGTGCGGCTTGCTATGGACCAGCATGCCCGATTCCGTCGCGCTGTAGAGCAGCGACTGGGGGATCTGGGAATGTAATTGTTTGCAATTAAGCTACAACACGATACAAGTGACTGCTTGATCTAAGACACCGTCACATCGTATAGCAGCGATTACGGGATCTGGGAATGTGAAATTATCATTCAGCCATTGACAACATGATGATACAGGTGATTTTTAAGTTCATTGGCAGAAAGTGCCGCTTTAAGGCGATGAGGTGCTGGGGTCGAAATGTATGGTTGGGTGTTTTACTCCGTAACAGCCAGGAATAAGGAAATTTAAAGATTTTAACCGTTGGTCATGCGTCTAACCTTTGTGCAGTCGTGGTTTGTCGCCTCACTAAACTATAGTTGGCACCAGCCAACGACGCACGCATCCTCACTTTAGCTCGAAGATGATTAGCTTGCGGATATTACAATACCAGTTCACCTGGGCTGAAGAAGAAGCTGGTGACACTGAAGCCTTGAACATTGTACTATGGCTGTACCACACGCACGTCACGCCAGGTGGCGCTGCCGCACGCACACGTACCTGCACGGAGGCGTGTATGAGCGCGTCGCCGACGGCCAGCAGCGGCGCCACGGTGCGGTTGGTGGCGGTGCAGTGCAGGCTGTACCACACGCACGTCACGCCAGGTGGCGCTGCCGCACGCACACGTACCTGCACGGAGGCGTGTATGAGCGCGTCGCCGACGGCCAGCAGCGGCGCCACGGTGCGGTTGGTGGCGGTGCAGTGCAGGCTGTACCACACGCACGTCACGCCAGGTGGCGCTGCCGCACGCACACGTACCTGCACGGAGGCGTGTATGAGCGCGTCGCCGACGGCCAGCAGCGGCGCCACGGTGCGGTTGGTGGCGGTGCAGTGCAGGCTGTACCACACGCACGTCACGCCAGGTGGCGCTGCCGCACGCACACGTACCTGCACGGAGGCGTGTATGAGCGCGTCGCCGACGGCCAGCAGCGGCGCCACGGTGCGGTTGGTGGCGGTGCAGTGCAGGCGCGGCGCCGACCGCGCGCTGTACCACACGCACGTCACGCCGCTGAAGCCTTCGCGCACGCTGAAGCGCTCCACGGCCAGGTTGCGCTGACGACACACAACGTGAAACAAACGTTAGCATACATACTATCACTACTGGAAAACCAGTGGCGTAGTTATTGCCGTAACAATAACCCCATCATTGCCATGGCTGAGCCCTATAAACTGAATCAATAGGGGCCAGTGCAGACAGGCAGCCCAACCCGGGCCTCAGGACCTGAGGGTCTTTAAACTTCTTAGGGGCGGAGAGCCTCTAAACTATTAATGCTGGTCACCTTCTGGCCCTGCACGTTGCTGATGTGCGCGGATATCTCTTCGGCAGCGTGCACCATGTCTGTGACGGCGCCGTACAACGTCTCGGCGCGCGTCAGCACCGGCATCGTGATGTTCATTGCGGAGCTGATCACGTCCAGCAGCGTTGAGCCTGCGCAGACAAGGTATGGTGTGAGCTAACGGTTGCTATGTTTGGTTTATAAATTTGAATTGACTATGTTACAGGTAATGAGATAAGAGTTGTACTTGTCATGTCGCCAAACCAATAAAAACCATACAGCAACCTATCAAAGAAACTTCTGAATTTGAGCAGGACAAATCTACGCCACGCTGTATGCTGACAGCGTGGCGTAGATTTGAACAGGACACTACAATCTAAACAGACACCTACACAAGTTAGAAGTGACACTGATAGCCCCATATGTAGAGGCTTTATGATGGCAGTAGAAACACCAACTCACATACTATTATACTGCACCAGCATGAGTGACACAAGGGCACGGCTAATAGGCAACCCTCCTTCGATGGAAACTGCACTTATACGTCCTAAAAACCTAATTACCTTCTGGACTGTAACTTAAAAAAGTAAAATGGCCTAAATTACTCCCAAATCTAGTATTTTCCAACTGCTAGAACAATTGTTACGGTACTTTCGTTGGGAGATGGCGTTATAACACCTAAATCAATCCTGCAGTCCAAATTCTATTAGCAATAGTTATATCATTATTATGATTACTCTATAACTCACCTAAATCTTTCTCTTCCTTTATATATTGCATGTAATTCCTAATCGCCTTTGCTATGAACATCACATCGTCCGGGTCGACAATCTCTGCCAACGGATAAGTCTTCTCCTGAATCAACATTCCCAGCCTCTCCGTAGCATTTAATGCAGAATATTGAACCAGGCTTACGTTCAACAATGCAAACTGCTGTAGCAGTTTTGTCACATTACTGATATATGAGCATTCTGTCGTGTTAGCTTCCCCCCACGTCGCATTTGCGTGACAATGCCTATACGCGAAACCCTCGCCACTTTGACACGGCACCTCCGCAGTACGGTTCAACAACAACTGGGGCCAAGAGTATGACCCTTTATTGTTCAGTATATGACTGCTGTTCGTCATACAATACTGCTCAGTTCTATTAGACAGTACCAAAATCTGCACAGTATGATTGTGTCGTATGTGGTTAGCATCACTATACATACAAGTCCAGTTGCCCATGTGGTGATTGGTGATATTTGAGAATTGCAAAACGGTTTGCGCTATGCCTTCTTCTTGCATATCTGTGTTCGTTACGTTAACATCACAAATCTCCAACATGAGATGTTCCCATTTCAGTTCATATTTGGCTAAAACAGACGCAAAAGGAGCATTACAGGAGAGTGTCAGTGTATCCCCTTCGAATACCACTTGATCGTAACTTGGGTTCACTATTAAGGTTTTGGTAGGCAGGACGTTGTCACAAGCTGAGATGTCTAAGAATATCTTCAACTTGCGTACTGTCTTATTGACCATGTTCTCAGGAAACATGCACTTGGGGTTATTTGTGAGTTTTACAGAGGTGTTTCTGGCCCAATCTCCTACCCAAAGCAGCTCACAGTCACATATCAGCGGATTGTCTGTGATGTCTCTGTAAGAAAAAATAAATTATAAATAAATTATTATATATTAACTGACAATCACACTTAAAAGTTACCAGTAACTACATGATTTTTCCCGCTAGGGAAGTGGCGTGAAGTTAAGTTAGTTTTTTACGTAATTTTTCTTGAGAAACATTAATCATATGCAAATTTAATTAACAATATATTCAAAAATTTGAAATCTGAATCTGAATTAGTTGGACATACTAGACACATCCAGATAAGATCAGAATCAGGACAGATTTACATAATTCTAATAGCAACAACAGGGGGCAGCTCTGTTAATAAGGAAGCTTTCCAAAGTAACAGTCACTAATGTGCATATAAAACAGACCCTGATAATAGTCTTAACACTTATGATGAATGATCACACTCACAAATGCTTCAACCCCACAAGGTAGTCAAAGGTACCAGCACTCATCACCGATATGTGGTTCTGTGAGAGCACCAGCCGCTCCAAGTTGACCAGGCCCTTGAACATTTCCTTGTAGATGTTGCTTATCTGGTTGAATGACAGATCCAGCTTCTGAATTGATGTCATATTGTAGAATGCATCCGACTCTATTAGATTGATCTGGTTCCTACTAAGGTCCCTGTGAAATGAGAAACATATAAGATACATACATAACATCACGCCCATAATCCCCGAAGGGGTAGGGAGAGTCCAAGGGGCAGCATGCCCCTTCAACTACATCAGCCAAAAATAAAGCCGGGCTGGGTTAGATGGAAAATTGTAATAAAGCAGTGACCAGCGGCTAACCTACACAATCACACACTCAAAACCCGATATACCATTAGTCTCCTTTTACGAAATGCTAGGCAAGAATCACAGTTGGCATATTCTTTTCAAGTCCCAGACCAACACGGGACAGTGAGCTGGGTTGGATGGAAAGCTGTGAAAAAGCAGTGACAAGTGGCTAGCTTGACGCTTACACAGACACATACCCAAAAGCCTGTAAACCATTAGTCGCCTTTTACGACATGCTAGGCAAGAACCACAGTTGGCACATTCTTTTTTTTTGTCCCAGATCAACATGGGCCAAGTCCCAGACCAGCATAGGACAATGGGAAATGAGAAACAGGACATGTTTAAAAGTTGTCAAGATAAAGATATTATCCAGTACTTATATTATTGGTTAATTTATAACACCTATGCAATAATTTAACTTTTATTGTATTATTGGGCAAACTGATAGATAAAAGATATAACCACTAACCCTAATCTGATTTGATAAAGCTTTGTGCAATTAATAACATAACTTTCCTATTATTTACTTTTCCCATTTCCTTTTGAATTATGTTAAACAGTCTGCATTTGTTTCAACTTAAGCGTAAGCTTCTATTTATTTCTTGATAAATTTCAATAAATACAAAGTATATTACTTACAATTAGTATTATGTTACTTACAATTTTTGCAAACTCGGGAGATATAATTCCCGTGACAATGTAGATATAGCATTCCCTGATAAGTTCCTGAAACATAAAAACAGTTATTAGTAAGATTTATGTGATATTTATGTAAATTATAGATGAAAGGTTGCAATACTTACAAGCTCACTACACTGGCCCAAACTTTGCTCAAGTCGATGTCTTTCAGCTCGGTGAGCTGAGAGGGAACCCCGCCACATTTGAGCCTGAGAAGTTCTCCTGGCAAAGGCTCAAGGCCTGACCCATCAGTCGACTTATTGCTCTTGCAAGTACAAAGTGAAGGACAGTAGCCAACGGTCCCACGGACATATAAAACCGATACAACAACAACAGCAAACCACTTCATGATGCCCATTTCAATAAAACAGCAATTAAAACTGTGGCACGCAGCCAAATACGAAAGTAATCACATTTTCAGAAATCACTATAATAACGACAATGATCAAACTCCCAAGTTTCTGTTAACTGATATAATTCGTTTTTCGTCTTATGCTCATCGGTCAGTTGTCACACAATTTACATAGCATTGTTTTATTTCAATAAATTTCATAAAAATAAACAACGGTGAAACAATACACAAGTACAATCCGACATTTGTAAAATTTTGACTGATTGATTGAATGAATGAGTATGAGCTGCTATCAGTATTTTAAATTGAACGAATATATTTAGTTAGCTCTTTTTCAAAAAGAGAAAAAAAACTTTCAGTCTCAGTAAAAATTAAGAAAATTCTATTAAACTTTATTCAAGATAATTTACATTTATAAAAAAATCATATATAAATCTAATCGTTCAATTGATGCGTTCATAAAATAAAAGACCGAATGCAAAACAGTTCTACCAACTGCGCGCAAACGATAAAGTTAGGATTCGAATTTAAAAAGTAAAACGTCATATACCAGTTTGAAAGTTGAACCGTTGCCGTTTGTTTTGCTTCAAGTATTTGATTATTTTTATTAAATTTAATGAATATCCACTGGTTAATGTAATTAACTAGTAAAATGTTGGATCAACGTTATTCAGACAATGATCAGTCGAAACGGGACATACCATCATTCATAGAGCCTTTACCACCGTTGATATCGAACCCGTTCATGAGACCTCGCCCGCAGAAGGGCACAAACTTATTGGAACTTTTTGAGGAGGATTCGGAGATTGAGGAGCCTGAGTTGGTGCAGGTGTACCTCCGACTGAAGCCGTACCACGCACGCAACAATTTGTACGAAGTGCGGTCGGACCGGTGCCTGATAACGTCTGTGGACACTGCTACTGCTGGTCATGGGCGGCGGACACAGCATAATGTTTCCAAAATGTACACATTCTCACACATATTCGGCCCAGAAGCCACTCAAAAGGTATGTTTCAGGTTGATGATTCTAAGTATTAGACATTTGAGTGATTATGCCAATAATACTCATTGACCTGTACCAAGAAGCATTAACTGGGAATATGAAGTTACTAACTTATTATACTTGGAGAAAAAATTGTTATCATTGTTATCTAGACAAAGGACTACCTGAAACTTTACACTTTCAATTATTTTCATTAATAAAATTTCTTTTCCAGGAAGTATTTGAAAATGTAGTCAAAGATAATCTAAAGAAGTTACCTGACGGCCACAACTTCACCTTACTCACTTATGGGGCATCAGGTTCCGGAAAGACTTACACACTAATGGGCACAGTAGCCGCTCCAGGACTGGTCCCTCGATCGCTCGAGTATGTGTTCAGGGTGGTGGATGCGGCCCAGCAGCCACTGTACAAACCGGCTGATGGTGGCTCCGAGAAACTGGGTTATGCTGAACAAGACTATGAATTGCAGGTAAAATAAAATACTGCTAATCTTGCCACCATTATAACACATATGTTTTGTATGATGATGCTATAGTAAATAGTTTATGTAAAGATCTAAGGATATACTGTTGATGAACATGAAGTATTTTGAAAAGATAAAATGCCTAATGTAATCCAAGGGAAGGGAATCCAAGTATTTCCTTGTTTTTTTTTCTAATCTTTATCTTGCAAGCAGTCTATAAACTTTAAGCAGATGAGATGAATTAGGGTTGGCATGTCGAGGAGGATCCCCATTGGTAACCTCTTCACATCTAATGTTGACGCTTCAGCTGTCATTGTCAGTGGCAAATCCATTATAATAGGCTTTTTTAGGCGCTTATGGCCTGGCTTAACTAGGCTTGTGGCCGGAGGATTTGGATGGCTTTCTAGTCTTTATTTGTAGAATTTAGCGACTGAGAGTACTTCCTCTTTCACTGTTTTCAAGTTAAGTTGCTCATGGTACTCTGAGTTTTTGATGAACCATGGTGCACCAGAGAGGTTTTTGAGGATGGTATTTTGCATTCTCTACAGGATGTTTATGTTAGAGGTGGCAGCTGAGCCCCAGAGTTGTATGCAATATTTTCTGGTATGGAAAAAAATGTTGGTAGGCCTAGTGCCTTGAAGGTGCTTGTTGTCATATTCATTATAAAATCCCTAAAAATTTTATTGTATCATATAACATAACGCCCATAATCCCCGAAAGGGTAGGCTGTGTTAAAGGGGTAGCTGGCCTCTTAACCACATTCAGCCAAAAATAAAACTGGGCTGGGTTAGATGGAAAATTGTGAAAAAGTAGTAACAAGTGGCTAGCTTGTCGCCTACACAATTACATACCCAAAACCTGATATACCATTAGTCGCCTTTTACGACATGCTAGGCAAGTAACACAGTTGGCGCATTATTTTTATTTAATCCCAGACAGACATGGGACAAAATATTATTTTATGATCTATAAATTAGGCCTATACTTATGTATTAGAACTTATATATCTTTTTCAGTGGGTAAAAAAGCTGCGACACATCTCAGCACCTCTGAGAGACAAGTACCGACGCATGAGTGCAGGGCTCTGCAATGACTTCACAGTCAGCAGCATGGACCTCTCAAACAGGACTAGATATTATGTTTGGGTATGCTATCGTTTTACTATCAATAATGTTAATATTTGTTAAACCAATATGGACAGTTACCAAATAGTATTTTAATTTATAGAATTGATTAGAATTAAATGAATGTCATGTAATTATTTTTAATGTTGTTATGGTGCTTTTTCAACTCTGCACCAAATTTCACAATGGCACAGTAAAATGGCAACAGCATTATAATTTCTAAATTTATTGAACCTGTTTTATTTATTATCTTTATATTTTCTATCTTGGAAAATTGGCCATATAAAAATAAAATACATATGAACAAACAAACATAATAACATTTGCTTTAACAGGTATCATTTGTAGAAATATACAATGAAGGAATATACGACCTACTGGCTCCTGGGGATAGGCGAAATGCATCTAAGTTGCGGATCCGGGAAGATGCCACAGGGAATGTCTATGTTAAGGTATAATAAATCACTCCATTTATGTAAAAATGCTTATTACAGCACACATAATGTTTGTTTCTAAAATCTCCAAAAAAGTTATTAACTAAATTAATATAATCATCCCATTAAAGCATCTAAAGGTTTTTAAAGCAGATTACAATCTGCTATGATAATAATATTCAAAATGGACCTATCTATTGGCAATTCCAAATCATCTCATTGCTTTGGGGATTACCCCATTAGGGTAGAGGCTAAACCCATTAGGGTTTAGCTATGACTAATAATTAATTAATGTGGAGAAGAGTTGCTCAGGACAGGCAACAATGTAAATTGTCGGAGGAGGCCTATGCCAAAAGGCACACCAAATTAAGAGACATATTATAACTAATACCAAGTAACATGAAGATGTACTTTGGTACAACATGAAAATCTCTTTACTTTGGTATAAGAGGCTAAAATAAATAATTAATTAAACCTTTACGCCTAAGACAAGGCAAAGGGTATAATGCTGTTTCCTCAAAAAAAAAATAGTTGAAGAATAAGTATGTAGATTTAATGTGTAATAACTGCATACAGGACGTGACGCAAGCGTTCGTGCGCACCGGCGAGGAGGCGTACGACGTGATGGTGGCCGGCAAGCACAACCTGCAGGTGGCCGCCACCGGCGTGCACGCGCAGTCCTCGCGCTCCCACTGCATATTCACCATCACCATGCTCACGGAGACCGGTGTGTAGAACACTATGCTATCGGTAATGGGATGAGATGGAAATTATCATTATGAGATTGGGATGAGGTTGTAATGAGAATCAAGTTGTAATCAGATAAGAATAAAGTTGTAGTGAAATTGGGATTAGTTTGTAATGAGTTTGGAATCAGATCGTAATGAATAAAGGATGAGCTCGTACGTAATGAGACTAAAAAGAGTCTAGAGGAGTCGCATAAGGAATTTTGTTGCTGCACAGATTCTGGAGTGCGTACGTCGTGCGTGCGTCTGTGCGATCTGGCAGGATGCGAGCGTGCGCGTCGCACGCGCAACACGGGCGCGCGCATGGCGGAGTCGCGCGCCATCAACTCGTCGCTGCACGTGCTGGAGCGCTGCCTGCACACGCTGCGCCGGCGCCAGCGCAGGCCCGCGCCGGCGCCGGCCACCTGCGTGCCCTACAGGTCAGTGTAGTGTAGTGTAGCGACCTGGTGACGACACGGGCGCGCGCATGGCGGAGTCGCGCGCCATCAACTCGTCGCTGCACGTGCTGGAGCGCTGCCTGCACACGCTGCGCCGGCGCCAGCGCAGGCCCGCGCCGGCGCCGGCCACCTGCGTGCCCTACAGGTCAGTGTAGTGTAGTGTAGCGACCTGGTGACGACACGGGCGCGCGCATGGCGGAGTCGCGCGCCATCAACTCGTCGCTGCACGTGCTGGAGCGCTGCCTGCACACGCTGCGCCGGCGCCAGCGCAGGCCCGCGCCGGCGCCGGCCACCTGCGTGCCCTACAGGTCAGTGTAGTGTAGTGTAGCGACCTGGTGACGACACGGGCGCGCGCATGGCGGAGTCGCGCGCCATCAACTCGTCGCTGCACGTGCTGGAGCGCTGCCTGCACACGCTGCGCCGGCGCCAGCGCAGGCCCGCGCCGGCGCCGGCCACCTGCGTGCCCTACAGGTCAGTGTAGTGTAGTGTAGCGACCTGGTGACGACACGGGCGCGCGCATGGCGGAGTCGCGCGCCATCAACTCGTCGCTGCACGTGCTGGAGCGCTGCCTGCACACGCTGCGCCGGCGCCAGCGCAGGCCCGCGCCGGCGCCGGCCACCTGCGTGCCCTACAGGTCAGTGTAGTGTAGTGTAGCGACCTGGTGACGACACGGGCGCGCGCATGGCGGAGTCGCGCGCCATCAACTCGTCGCTGCACGTGCTGGAGCGCTGCCTGCACACGCTGCGCCGGCGCCAGCGCAGGCCCGCGCCGGCGCCGGCCACCTGCGTGCCCTACAGGTCAGTGTAGTGTAGTGTAGCGACCTGGTGACGACACGGGCGCGCGCATGGCGGAGTCGCGCGCCATCAACTCGTCGCTGCACGTGCTGGAGCGCTGCCTGCACACGCTGCGCCGGCGCCAGCGCAGGCCCGCGCCGGCGCCGGCCACCTGCGTGCCCTACAGGTCAGTGTAGTGTAGTGTAGCGACCTGGTGACGACACGGGCGCGCGCATGGCGGAGTCGCGCGCCATCAACTCGTCGCTGCACGTGCTGGAGCGCTGCCTGCACACGCTGCGCCGGCGCCAGCGCAGGCCCGCGCCGGCGCCGGCCACCTGCGTGCCCTACAGGTCAGTGTAGTGTAGTGTAGCGACCTGGTGACGACACGGGCGCGCGCATGGCGGAGTCGCGCGCCATCAACTCGTCGCTGCACGTGCTGTAGCGCTGCCTGCACACGCTGCGCCGGCGCCAGCGCAGGCCCGCGCCGGCGCCGGCCACCTGCGTGCCCTACAGGTCAGTGTAGTGTAGTGTAGCGACCTGGTGACGACACGGGCGCGCGCATGGCGGAGTCGCGCGCCATCAACTCGTCGCTGCACGTGCTGGAGCGCTGCCTGCACACGCTGCGCCGGCGCCAGCGCAGGCCCGCGCCGGCGCCGGCCACCTGCGTGCCCTACAGGTCAGTGTAGTGTAGTGTAGCGACCTGGTGACGACACGGGCGCGCGCATGGCGGAGTCGCGCGCCATCAACTCGTCGCTGCACGTGCTGGAGCGCTGCCTGCACACGCTGCGCCGGCGCCAGCGCAGGCCCGCGCCGGCGCCGGCCACCTGCGTGCCCTACAGGTCAGTGTAGTGTAGTGTAGCGACCTGGTGACGACACGGGCGCGCGCATGGCGGAGTCGCGCGCCATCAACTCGTCGCTGCACGTGCTGGAGCGCTGCCTGCACACGCTGCGCCGGCGCCAGCGCAGGCCCGCGCCGGCGCCGGCCACCTGCGTGCCCTACAGGTCAGTGTAGTGTAGTGTAGCGACCTGGTGACGACACGGGCGCGCGCATGGCGGAGTCGCGCGCCATCAACTCGTCGCTGCACGTGCTGGAGCGCTGCCTGCACACGCTGCGCCGGCGCCAGCGCAGGCCCGCGCCGGCGCCGGCCACCTGCGTGCCCTACAGGTCAGTGTAGTGTAGTGTAGCGACCTGGTGACGACACGGGCGCGCGCATGGCGGAGTCGCGCGCCATCAACTCGTCGCTGCACGTGCTGGAGCGCTGCCTGCACACGCTGCGCCGGCGCCAGCGCAGGCCCGCGCCGGCGCCGGCCACCTGCGTGCCCTACAGGTCAGTGTAGTGTAGTGTAGCGACCTGGTGACGACACGGGCGCGCGCATGGCGGAGTCGCGCGCCATCAACTCGTCGCTGCACGTGCTGGAGCGCTGCCTGCACACGCTGCGCCGGCGCCAGCGCAGGCCCGCGCCGGCGCCGGCCACCTGCGTGCCCTACAGGTCAGTGTAGTGTAGTGTAGCGACCTGGTGACGACACGGGCGCGCGCATGGCGGAGTCGCGCGCCATCAACTCGTCGCTGCACGTGCTGGAGCGCTGCCTGCACACGCTGCGCCGGCGCCAGCGCAGGCCCGCGCCGGCGCCGGCCACCTGCGTGCCCTACAGGTCAGTGTAGTGTAGTGTAGCGACCTGGTGACGACACGGGCGCGCGCATGGCGGAGTCGCACGCCATCAACTCGTCGCTGCACGTGCTGGAGCGCTGCCTGCACACGCTGCGCCGGCGCCAGCGCAGGCCCGCGCCGGCGCCGGCCACCTGCGTGCCCTACAGGTCAGTGTAGTGTAGTGTAGCGACCTGGTGACGACACGGGCGCGCGCATGGCGGAGTCGCGCGCCATCAACTCGTCGCTGCACGTGCTGGAGCGCTGCCTGCACACGCTGCGCCGGCGCCAGCGCAGGCCCGCGCCGACGCCGGCCACCTGCGTGCCCTACAGGTCAGTGTAGTGTAGTGTAGCGACCTGGTGACGACACGGGCGCGCGCATGGCGGAGTCGCGCGCCATCAACTCGTCGCTGCACGTGCTGGAGCGCTGCCTGCACACGCTGCGCCGGCGCCAGCGCAGGCCCGCGCCGGCGCCGGCCACCTGCGTGCCCTACAGGTCAGTGTAGTGTAGTGTAGCGACCTGGTGACGACACGGGCGCGCGCATGGCGGAGTCGCGCGCCATCAACTCGTCGCTGCACGTGCTGGAGCGCTGCCTGCACACGCTGCGCCGGCGCCAGCGCAGGCCCGCGCCGGCGCCGGCCACCTGCGTGCCCTACAGGTCAGTGTAGTGTAGTGTAGCGACCTGGTGACGACACGGGCGCGCGCATGGCGGAGTCGCGCGCCATCAACTCGTCGCTGCACGTGCTGGAGCGCTGCCTGCACACGCTGCGCCGGCGCCAGCGCAGGCCCGCGCCGGCGCCGGCCACCTGCGTGCCCTACAGGTCAGTGTAGTGTAGTGTAGCGACCTGGTGACGACACGGGCGCGCGCATGGCGGAGTCGCGCGCCATCAACTCGTCGCTGCACGTGCTGGAGCGCTGCCTGCACACGCTGCGCCGGCGCCAGCGCAGGCCCGCGCCGGCGCCGGCCACCTGCGTGCCCTACAGGTCAGTGTAGTGTAGTGTAGCGACCTGGTGACGACACGGGCGCGCGCATGGCGGAGTCGCACGCCATCAACTCGTCGCTGCACGTGCTGGAGCGCTGCCTGCACACGCTGCGCCGGCGCCAGCGCAGGCCCGCGCCGGCGCCGGCCACCTGCGTGCCCTACAGGTCAGTGTAGTGTAGTGTAGCGACCTGGTGACGACACGGGCGCGCGCATGGCGGAGTCGCGCGCCATCAACTCGTCGCTGCACGTGCTGGAGCGCTGCCTGCACACGCTGCGCCGGCGCCAGCGCAGGCCCGCGCCGGCGCCGGCCACCTGCGTGCCCTACAGGTCAGTGTAGTGTAGTGTAGCGACCTGGTGACGACACGGGCGCCGATTTCGGTCATGGCAGCCACTTTAGTGAGAATTAGTTAGCTACGCAGAAAATGTGCACCTGCGCAAACACTGATGCGCTTTTTGTTCCTTTACTCTAGTCCGATGAGATGGAAATCCGCTATATAATAATCGTGTGTAGAGAAATTATGCGCAGTATTGATTCTGCGCATAATTCCTCCACACAGGCCTAACGCAAGTGGCGTAAAGTTTAGTTAGTTAGTTTTTTTTTATCAACGGCCCAAAGCACGAAAGCGATACCGGTACTTTTGAGACTCCGGACTAATATTGAGATACACTTTTTTTTTTTTTTTAACCTAGGGGAATGCCTTAGCACCTTCCCGCAGAAACCGGGGGGAATCAGCGGGGTGTGTCGGACTCCCTCCGCCCAAGATGGTGGTGGGCGGGGTATACCGACTAAACCCCTGGGGTGTAACAACTACGCCTGTATGTTGAATGCCCCGGGAAACCGCTTGTCGCGAAGCACCAGGGCAAAATATTGAGATACCCAGGCACAAATTATCAGCTCTTAGTGTTGAAGCGGCGCATGGTAGTAGTAACCCGAGACCTCTGTGCGCAGGGAGTCGAAGCTGACGCGGCTGCTGGGCGCGGGGCTGTCGGGCGCGCGCGGCGAGGCGGTGAGCATGGTGGTGACGCTCAACCCGGCGCCCGAGTACGCGCACGAGACCAAGCACGTGCTGCAGCTCGCCGCCGTCGCGCGAGACATACGTCAGTTACCTTCTTATTGCTTCACACAAATATATGTATATGCTGTAATACTCGTATGACATCATTTTATTTGCCCGAATGTTTGACATACTCTTGTTTGCCCGTATATTAGCTTCCATAATGATACGAGTGTTATAATTATTGTTATCCATTTTATTAATTGCAATAATATTATTTAACAGAATATTTAAACGCCATCATACTTTATTAATTTCTAATCTATCCAAGCTATGCATTTGCTTATGAAATTCTAAAGAGCGATACGGTACGCGGTACGCTCGCTTCGCTCGCTCAGCTCGTGTGTTGTTGTATTTAATTTTTTTTAATTTTTTTTTATTATTGAGAAAGCTCCCACGAGCCGTCACCCTCTGTTAGGGGAAACAGAGGGCGGTGTGTCGCACTTCCGCAAATTCCGGCAAGTGGGTGTATACTACGTGAGTGCGTTTGTGCGAGTGAAGCGATACGTGCCGTTACTGGCCTATATCTATGTACGTATAATACAGTGATGAAGCTCAGCTGCGTTTTCTAGCTGAAAGGCTTGAGGCCTATGATACCATTCTGAAAAGTTAAAAAGATTTAGCATTTCAAATACTTTTTTAACTGCCATTATAACTAACGTAACGTTTTGGTCTTAGCAACTTCTATAAACTATTCCAAACAGGTTCTAACTTATGGGGACATTAAAAGGAACCAGAAAGTTGAACAATAAGGACACTGCCGGTTAAATGTGTACCTTTCACAAGGCTTTTTGCTCATTACCAAGCAAGTGATGTAATAGGAAGATGATGAAAAACCTGATAGTATTATGAAAATAACATATACTAATATTTGGACTTGTCTTATTTTTGCCTGAATGTGGTTAAAGGGGCTTGCTGCCCCTTTGACTCTGCCAACCCCTTCGGGGATTATGGGTGTGATGTTATGTATGTAATATTTGGAAGGAAAATAAGGGAGGGTTTAGCCCCTAACCATTACCAGGCTTATTGTCATCGATCACTATTGTTATTCATCAGAGGTGAACAACACAATAGCGGAGACTACTCTTGAGAGCAGCACGCAGGACACGACGATCGGCAGCAGCGCTGAGGTGATGCGCCTGCGCTCCGACAACGAGCGGCTGCACTTCGAGCTGGTGCAGTGAGTACTAGTCAGTTACTTACGTGCATCGGGAAGGATAGCCGAATACCGGCCAGGTTCTTATGTGCATGGGGAAGAGTGCACCAGGCCCCGAAGACAGCTAACCTGTTCAGTGACCGTTATCTACCTGTTTATATAGGTGGCAGATAATAATCGAAGCAATAATCGCAGCTCCCCGCGACTTAGGCTGCGGGAATTTATATAAAATCGTTATTTTTACTAATTTCCCGCATTCAACATCCCAATTATGTTAATTGGGATGTTGACACCATGTATATTTAATTTTGAAATATCAATTCTGAAAAAGAAAGTATCTTAGTATGCTGTTAGGCCTTATTGATTTTGTATCATATTGAGTCTGATTTTTAATTTTACAAAAACTGCTTATTATTAAGTCAGTTGACTATACAAACTAGTGACGTCACACGTTGACAATCCCATACAAAATCTATAAAGTGATTTCGTTTTGACAGCTCTTAAAAAGTATCTCAATTGACTAGCCAGTCAACATCTCTATTCGCAATAACAATATACATCACTACTACAAAGTTACTGTGTTCCCAGAGCACAAGCGCGCAACAAAGAATTGTCCGCGGCGATGGAGGAGCGGCAGCAGGAGGCGGCGATCACCATGCGCGAGCTGGTGGAGGAGGCCAAGGACATGACGCGCCAGTACTACGAGGCGCAGGTGCAGGCGCTGCGCGACGAGGTACTGCAATACCGCTTGCCACTAGACGTGGGTTCGGCGCCCTGTGTTGAGTCACCTCAGTAACTCGGGAAACACTTAATTAACTCATATTGCATGGTGCAGAAAAATGATACACGCTGTGTGCCCAATGCGGGTTTTCAAAAAACAAAAACCGCCAGGTGGCGCGAGGGAGTCATGGTCTTATCACTGTCACTATTGGCTCTTTGTTGGCAGCACCCTTCATAATGTGACACATATGTTATTTTGTTCTGACAACTAACCAATGAGGTGGGTGACAAGACCGCGTCATATTTCCAATTCGTCTGAGCCTGCGCCGTGTGAAGTGAGTTGGCGCTATAACGAGGCACAGTGCAGCAGCGCTGCGATGATGATGCAGAACTAGGATAGATAGCTATTGCCACAATGTACAATACCAGGCAGTTTCATGTTTGCAGTCATGTTATTGTGCTATAGTAACTGAAATACCAACATGTTCCTGTTCGCAGATGGAGGATATGGTGGAAGAGTACGAGAGCCGGCTCAAAGCGGCTGCGTCTACTCTGGGAAGCTCGGGGACCCCGTCGCGATTGCTCCAGAATAAGGTAGGGAATTAACAAAAGAGGTTTATGTTTGAAGATTGATATGTATACCCGCCGCATGTTGTGCGATTTCAAAAACGAATTTTATGAAAACAACGATGTAATATCTTATTTTTACAGGTGGCACAGCTGATGACTGAAATCGCCATTTTGGAGGTAAGAAATATCGATTTATAGACAAAATATAATTTATCTCGGTTTATTAATAATTTTTTTTTGCGATCAATAGACATTTTCTTATTATTACTTTCTAATGTGTAATATTTATGAATGGCACAGGAAAAGTTGACTGCAGAGAGACTGGCGCGCGCGCGGGCTGAGGAAGAGGTGCAACACCTTCGGGCGTGCATTGAGGAGAGAGACGGTAAGGCATCATACGTGACTATTCAAAAAAGTAAGATTATACTCACTTGATTTGTAAAACATACCAAAAAAAAATAAATTAAGTACAAACATAATGCACAGTATACTGTATGAAAATAAAAATGTATATGAAGCGTAAGGTGTGACTGAGGATGGTAGAAAATAGGTGGTTTTAATTTCTGCTTACCTTCATGCGAAAAATTGTAATGTAATATACTGCAAAAATATCTATAATTACAACAACTAATATACTGCAAAAATATCTATAATTACAACAACTAATTAAATTGTTGCAGAAAAAGAAGCCGAAGATAACCCTTCAGCGAAAGACGTGATGCTCCTCTCAGATAGCGATCACGATAGCGAGGAAGAGATCGATGACCCCTGCAATGAATCACTAGAACCAACCTTCAAAAAAGAGGACATTAACAGATCTAGACTCATGGCTAAGAATGCCTTCGACCAAAGCAGCATACGCAGCGATAGAACTCTAGATGACAGTGCGCGCAATAATGATGATACAGTTGAAAACGATGACGGTAATGACAGTGTTGTCAATAAGTCGGAGGAAACGGTAAAAGATCACGACAATACAGAAACTACTAGAGATTCAGTGTACGCTACGGGCGAAGAGGACAGTGCATCTACTAACAAAACGGATGTGCAAGATAGTAAGAATGATAGTGATGCTAAAGAATGTGTAACTGATAAAAGTAGTGAAAGTAATTATCCAGTTGTAACACATAAGAAACAAAGTGTATTTTTTGAGTCGTTTACAGATTTTAATGATACAGAGAGTCTAACCGTGAAAAAAGTTTCAGCACCAAGAGGTACATATTTTGTCAGGAGCAATGACGTAGTCGATAAAGATGAATTGGAGGAAGAAGTAAATGCGAAAAAATCGGATTCTCTTACTAGGGGTACCTATTTTGTAAAAGATTCGCAATGTAATGTAGTTCCATCTATTGAGGTTGAAAACAATAAGGATGTTGCAACCGAAGAACCACTAGATGAATCTGTTCTTGATGAGGTGCCTCAAATTAAAGCAAAAGTTTCTGATACGCTTGTAAATAAAATAATAAAATCGGTAAAATCTTCGCATGGTGGCAATACTTCGTTGGCGCAATTCGAACAATTGGAAATGGCTGCTAAAAACTGCCACGTAACGATGAATGAAAACAAACTGAGCGGTGGATTTGGAAGTATCAATATGTTAAAAGAAAAAAGGACATACTTTGAAGACACTTCTTCGAAAGCACCTCCTTTGAATAAGCTAGATGAAGTAGAAGAATTGATACCAGTGCCGAAAGTAATCAAAGAAAAGAAGACTTATTTTGATAACATAGACGTTAATATGGAATCGGCTTCTAATAAAAAAGTAAATGAAGTCGCAAATGAAATCAATCTTGAAATTGATGACAACAGATCACCGTCTATCGTCAAAGACGAAATCACAAACGACTTCAAACCAAGTACTATAAAGAAATTATTAGGAGAGAGTTTCACAAGGCATCCAGATGTCATTTCTTCTGTGCACAAGAATAAAATTACACACAAGAAACATGATTCAGTTGATATATTTGAGGGGCTGGATTCCCCTCTTCCCATTGTGAAAACAACAGAAAAGATAGAGAAGATCGAAAATGTTATAGAAAACGTTGTAGAAAATGCAAGGAAATCTATAGAGCAGCTTGTATTAGATCAAAGATCTGCTAGCAAAATAAAACAAGAATTTAAAATGGAGCGAGAGCCTATCGCTGAAGAGTCTTATGAAATATCCCCTATACCTACCACGGATTCACCCTCTAAAAGTACAAAACCTACTGAAGACATTAAAGATAATAATACAAATACTGATAAAACGAAAACCACGGAAAATGAGAACAAGAAAGTTGAATCACAAAATGTGACGGTAAATAATACGATTGAAGAATTTGAAAACCTCTGCAAAGACATCACATCTTCCAGGGCTACTGAATTCGAAATGCTCATATCACAGAATACGACTAATACTGATGACAAAGCCGAATCAAACGCTATTGAAGAAACGAAATACAATCTACGTCATAAATCTCATAGTAAAACGGAGAATGTGAAATTCGCTGATAAAGTTGAGAAGGAAGAATATGAGGAAGTAGTATTAGAGAGTCACGCTAAGTGTGAAAGTAAGGGTAAGCCGACTAAGAGGAGTTTGCGTTTGCGCAGACGAAAGAACCAAACTGACGAATCATCCGATCAAGAAGGCGATAGACTGAAGGATATAGTCAATCTTCAGAAGGAGTTCTCTGATGTAACCATGGATGTGCCTGCTCCTGTGAAGGAAGTTAAGGATATACAGTCGCCGGAAAAGCCTGTGGGCGAAGATGAGAATGTCCCACCCTTGATGGGGATACAGAGCTGCCCCTCTAAAAGGTTAGTTTTGTAAATCTTAGTCATCAAATAACCCATCATCGTAGTCTGAAATCTATAATCATTTAACCTAGCTAATGTGTTTATTTTTATTGTTATGCATGTATATGTAAATTGTGTCGCCATAATTATGTATTATTCGTGTATTATTATTTATTTTTATTAAAATTATAAATACTAAAATATTATATCTGTTTTGTACTTTTCATTGCTAAATTACTAACATTTGATATTGGTGTTTGCTGCAGAGAAAGCTTGAATTCTCGTCTATTATAGAAGTTTTAAAATGCAATTAACTTAAACTTTTAATAAAAGTAAGTTAAAAGTTACTATTGGTTCAAAAATAACAACTCAAGTGGGCAGAACTTCATATTATCAAAAAGAATAAAGTAGGTAACAGGTTTACATACATTACTGGAATTATAGAATGCATATTATGAAGAAGACTTAAAATAAGATGGGAACCATTCCTTCTTGTTACATATAATATATTGCAGCAGGTTTTTAATATAAACTAAAAAAACTATTTTGCTTAATGTCAGGCTGCAGATTGCAATAGTTTTACTAACTAAACTTCACGCCACTTTCCTAGCGGGTTAGGCAGACAGAACCGAACGTCATATGGCACGATCCTTACACACCTCACTCGCCTCTGTAACATGATCCTTTTCATACGAGCTCTTCGGTTTTTATAACTCCTAACACCACCTTCTGTTAATGGTCTTCTGGGAGCCGTTCAAGTATTACGTTAGAAGATTTTTTGCGATTATTAACCCTGATTATTATCCCCCAGCCAGCAAAAGTAAGCAAAGTTTTACCCCTCCCCCTAGGGGAGGTACGTTACATTAGTATTTATTCATGAGCAGCATATATAAGTGTACAAATACGGAATAGAGTATACGCATATAATAGTAAACGTGTATGGCTCATACTGTGTTGATCGAACGCGCATGTGTCCCCTTAGCGTGACGCGCAGCCGGCGCAAGCTGTTCACGCCGCGCGCCGAGCCGCTGGAGGAGGCGCAGGCGGCCGCCGACAGCGGCGAGCGCCTCTACGTGCCGCGCCCCTCCTACCACCGGCAGCGCGCGCGCCGCAAGCTGTAGCCGCGCCGACCGCACGAGGTACACTCACTGCCGGGTTTACGCTCTCGGCCGCCCTGCAGGGCCGGACCCTAAGTTTAGGGGGCCCTGGGCTAATACTACTTAGCATAAGACGTAGACTTAAAATAAATGAATTGAATAGGTTTGATAAATCACAGAATTCGCAGGGTTGCAAACCGTACGATCTGTTTAATTTAGTAAAATTATGGATTTTTTCGTATTATCGTCTATTTTCGACTTTGACTTGACTTAGCTGGGGGCCCCTTTAATCTACGGGGCCCGCGGCTGAAGCCCAAAAAGCAAAGCCATATGGTAGATCCGGCCCTGCGCCCTGGACTCCAGGCCATTTAGTAAATACCGACCCTTCTCAGTACTAAAGCGTCATTTGTTATTTTTTTTTTTCACGATTGGTTGCGTCTATTCCGGACCGCCCTAGGCCCGGACCCATTGGGCTTTAGCGTAAATCCGCCACTGGGTAGAGTAGATTGGTATAGATGTAGTAGTAGAGGTAGTGATGAGGATTTTCATTTACCGTTACTGAGACGCCAGACTGTGATAAGCTTTGATTTGTCCCCTCATAGGGGACATTAAAAATATTTTATTGAAAATGGAGTCAATGAGGGTTTTCATAAACACAAAAACCGCCAGATGGCACGAGGGAGTCTCGTGGTCTTATCACTGTCACTATTGGCTCCTTGTTGACAGCATATCAGTTTGGTCTGACAACTAACCAATGAGGAGGGTGACAAGACCGCACGTCACAGTTACGCCATCTTTTGGATGTTTTAATTCAAAAAACCCTCATTGGAAAGCATATATCGTCGGGGATAATTCAATACCTAATTTATATTAATAATAATTTGCAATGTTATTTGAGTCAAGTTAGACCTTATGATCAAGTAGTATTGCCAAATAGTATAGACATTATAGTCAAGTAGTATCGCACTATCTCCGACGATAAGTAATTAGCAAATCGGCCCTGGGTAGCTCTTTTTGGAAGGCGGCGGAAAGCAGAGTATTTCCGCCCCATGGTACACAAAAATTGAGCCTCGTCTGTAAATACATAAAATATATATTTCATTAACTGCAATGTCTTACGATGGAAATAAAAGAATCCCTTTTGTACGATATCACATTTTTGTTTTAATTATGTAGGAATTAATGTAATGACTATTGATTATGGATGGACGTATATGGTAGATTTAAGATTATTAATAAAATATATTATGCAAGCTTACCAGCGTTTTAATATTCATTGAAGCAACTGATCTATTGAAAATAGTACAACAACACAATCTTCAAAAATGACAGGCATTTTCTACAAACTTTCAACCCCCATTTCACCCTCTTCGGGGTTGTATTGTACTAAAAATTCCATCTTAGTCCTGGTTTCGACAGGAACTTTTCACTTTTGTAAACGGTAATTTTCTGAAATCGTCACTTTTGCAAAACGTAATTTTTACAGATGGTCATTTTCGCAAATGGCCACTTTTCCAGACCGTCATTAACACGTTCATTACCAGTACGATTTTCATGATGTCTACTAGGATGCCGCCTACATTTTACGGTGGACTCGCCAGGCGAGTCGCCGGCACTGCAATATAAATTGAATGGACTCGCCACGCGAGTTCACTGGCAATACGTAAGGGTAAATTCTTTGTTTTGTTATTTTTGTGGTCGTCATAGCGTACGTAACGTGTTTATCGCAATTAAAAAGTGTTTTACGACTATTCGGCGTACTTTAACTTGTAAAAATGGCAAAAAAACTCTATGGATAAAATAAAAGGTAAGTTTCTTTCGTAATTTAAGCAGTGGTAGTCAATCTTTTAAATAGTGGTTATTGTTAAGGTTATATTTTTAACTTCTAATACTTGTTAATAGACAATTTTACCTTCAAATATTTTAAAACGGGCTTTAAGTTTAGAAGATTGTTAAAATGAATTATGTTTGGTGTCAATACGACGAATATAATTGATAACAATTTAAAAAATTGCTTCGACGTTTTAAATCTACCGAATTAACATCAAATGATAACTAATTAACGTGCAATAATGATAAAGTCTTGAAGTGAAATAATATTTTTATTACTTTCGAAATTTGTTAAGAAGCCTGTTTTTTTAGTGCGGTTTGTGCCAGAAACGGAGCCTTACGACGACGATTTAACTCAGATGGAGGAGGAGAGACCTACAAAGCGACCATGTATAGAAGGTTGTTTATTTATATATAAACTTGTTTATTTTTTATAAAATAAATTTTAAAACAAAAAAACCTTTTTTATTTAGTCCAGTTTGTTGTATATTAGTTCCATTTCACAAGTATGTACTTTAAGGTTGAGGATCTATGTCAGTGAACTCGCCTAGCGAGTTCAAGGCATTGCAGAATAGTTTTTTTCCTTTCAAATATAAACGGAATCTCTACACCCGGCCCACCACGTAAATCTTTAGATTAGTGTATATTTAGTCTATACTATAATTTTAAGCAGTAAATACGGATGCATTTTGGAAATATTAGCAAAAAACACTGTACTCGCTAGGCGAGTCGTCGGCACTGGAATAAGATTTACGTGAACTCTCCGGGCGAGTCGGTGGCACTGAACGTGTTAATGTTGACGTGAAACGAAAACGACACTGCTTAATTATCTACGGTATGTGACTAACCCCAGGTGGCAAGAAAGAAAAAAAGAAAGCTAGATCCAGTAATATGGGTTGTGAATGAACCGCCAGTCAGCAAAGATATCCGGGGTAAATAAAACCAAGCGTCGTTAAGTAACGCTTATATTAACACAGTGTACCCCCCCTTGCCGCTACATGAAGTGCGCCATGGGATCCTCGTCGCGGCGGCGCTTCATGCGGTACGCCTCCAGCTCGAGGTCGCTGGGCGCGCGCACCTCCACCATGCTGTTGTAGGGCCGCTTGCGCTCGTCCAGCGCCGACAGGTACTCGCCGTGCCGCTGCTGACGCTCCTCCTTCTCCAACGCCTGTGCCATACCTCATTATAAAGTATACGGTGCAAGGTGCGCGCAGGCGAGGGACTTTTGTCCGAGGAACTTTGTCCGTCACACTGCATCAGCCGACGCACACGAAGGACTAAAAGTCCGCCGGACAAAGACCCCCGGACGTTAGGGCCATCAACAGCCCGGCCCGTACCAAAGTACGGGGAAGCCCCGAATAATAGAACTAACGAACCGAGGAACATCAACGGACACGGGATATTTTAGTCCTCGTTACGCGCTCGATAGAGATGTCCGTTCCAGCGGACAAATGACCGCACACAGTATGCGTTGAGTCCTCGGCGGACTTTTTTATATGATTGGAGGATTTTTTCCTCTGCGGAAAAAGTCCCTCGTCTGCGCGTTCTTTAATTCTGACCCAAGGGCGAAGCCGCACTTAACCCACTTGTTATTAGAGACGGGAGTTATACGGGCGTATAGTAAGCCCCATAGATTATGTTCATAAACTTGTTTGGTGCCTTATAAAAGCGATCGATAGCCAGTAGTTCTTTATTTACGTTAAATAGTTACTAACAAGCGACCCCATTCCTTCATGTTTTAGGCTGCCTTATCTAGTGGTCAGAGATCTGGCCTGAAAACCAAAATTCTTCCAAATGCTCTAAAAAGTAATGTTTGTATAATAAACTAAGATGATTTATGTTCGAATCGTGGATGATAAGCGCATTGGAGTACGCCTACTGTCCATCTAGGTCTGGAATTAATTCTGCGTAATGCTCATTTTACGAAGTGCCCGATATGAGAAGTGTCCGAAATGCGAAACGGTCGAGTGTACATTTTTCGAAGTGCACATTCTGCGTCAAACCCGCTTAAGTATTGAATCAAGTACAAAATATCGCTAATCACCTTCTTCAGTTTGTCCTCCTCTCGTTTAATCTTCTTCTGGTCCTTCTTCTTCTTCTTTTTGGCCTTCTTCTTCATCTTCTTCTTCTTACTCGTCTTCTCGGTCTTGGAGCGGATCGCTTTCTCGGAGTCGGACGAGCTGCTGTCTTCACTTGAAGATGATGATGAGGACTTGTCCGATTTTTCTGAAACAGGAACTGAGACATTTGGTAGTGAGTTTTTGTGTTGGAATCAAATGGTATTTTAACACTTAGTTTTTGGTCTGGGACTTAAAAAGAATATGCAACTGTGTTTCTTGCCTAGCATGTCGTAAAAGGCGACTAATGGTATATCGGGTTTTGGATATCTGATTGTGTAGGCGAGAAGCTAGCCACTTGTCACCACTTTTTTACAATTTCCCATCTAACCCAGCCCAGTTTTATTTTTGGCTGAATGTGGTTAAAGGGGCTGGCTGCCCCTTTGACTCTGTCTACTGTATGTACATTAAAAAAGTTACAGCATGGGGATAATTATGTCAAATAGGTGTTAGCACACCTATTTGACATAAAACGGAAAAATAAAAATGTATTCTTCAGTCTTATTTCTCCAAATTTTTCTTTGTTATGGAAATTACGACCCCCCATCATCTAATAGGCTGCGGACTGATAGACTGCCGGTTATGTAATTCATTTTTATGAACTACGATTGTTTTATGTCAATGTAACAAGGTCGCTGTTCGCTCAACACCTGTATCGCTCTTCTCCGGCGCTGCGCTGGTGTCAGCAACTGCGCTCGTCGGAGCCTTGTCCGGCTCAGGCAGATCCAACACGACGGACTTGCCCGCCTCGCCTACGCAGTACGACATCTGGAAACGTTGAACAAACGAATCAGTTCTGTTCATACAACTATGAAAGGATTTTGATATCACAGAGTATATACCATTTATCTGGACATTGAGAATTTTTAAGATTCCTGCTAGACATGTATAATACGCACTGTATCTACGTCAATCTCGGTTTTCTCAACAAAAGAAAAAATATGTAAGCAATATTTTTTTATACTCTCAATAATTGACAAAAATTTTTTTTGAGTCAACTAGCCTATTGAGACAACTACAGTTAGCGCGCGAGTTGAATGCAGAGCTTAGGAATGCGATAGTGTTGCGGCGCTATTACGGGCAGAATGTGGGTGGAGGCGCGCGGCGTGCGGGCGGGGGGGAGGCGCCCCGCTCTTCACCTCGGCCCCGACTGCATTCAACTCGCGCGCAAACTGTATGTCCGTTGCGCCTAAAGTGCCACCTAACCTCTTGAAATGTTCAAGCATAGACGCTACTACGCAAAACAATGACACAAAGGTGTCGCGCAATATAAGATTCTAAAGGGGGTGTTAAAAAAAATTTAATTCGTGTGACGTACTCCATAGCGCACCCCACCCACCGGGACCCGTCCATAGGGGTTTTACCCCTTAATGCTAGGAAGGTAAAGGGAAGAAGAAGCAGTATAGAACCTTGATGAAGGAGTGGCAGCACTTGTAGCCCCAGTGGCCGTCGCGCCAGTACGAGCCCCACACGCTCGTGTGGTTGTTGATCAGCGCGTCCTCCTCGTACTTGCTCCTGGACATAACATTATATAGCGGTTATAGGTTAACGTTTAGGAGTAATATCGATAAATAAATCCTTACTTGCTAAATTATAAGCAACAGAGTGATTTATATTGACACTATTTTGAACAATAAGAAAGGACATGAGGGTGTTTTTATACCTAACTAGCGGCCCGGTACGTGCTTCGCTACGTATAAATGAAGAACCGCTTTACCGATTTTGTGCAAACTTCACATATCTACTAAATAGTCTGAACAAAGCCTAAACATTTGGTTTGAATAGGTGAGCCCGTTCTTGAGTTATAAAATTACAACGAAAAGTGGCATTGATTTTTATATGTATTCATGGATGGATCTGCGGATGCTCTTTAACAGGGATGACGAACTTGGCACGCCTAACATAGCTAATACAATATGATAGGGACAATTTTCTTTCAGATCACAATGTTTATTAGACTGATTAAAAAAATTCAAAATATCTTTAAGTTTATTATGTAGCCCTCAAAAAAGCACTTATAAATGGTCAATTTTACAAAAATCTGTAGAGCAATGAGAATATACCACCGGTTCGGAATGCTGATTCGGTAGTTACTCTTTTCAGCATCAAAATATGCACTTTTTCTTAAAGTTCTAAACCAAATCATACAATCAATGACTGTAGGAGATGATTTAATATGATTAAATAAAAAAGTTGCGCGGTAAATAAAAATAAATGGGTATTGAAAATTCGCGAACGGGGCGTTACGAAGTGCGCTTGGTCAGCCAGTGATATATAAAAGATATTGCCATCGATTCTATTAACGATTCTGTACATACAGTTTTCAGGTTCTGTATATAATAAAAATAAGGTTGTATAAATAATAATAATAAATAAATATCAGACTACATCACATACATTGATCCGACTCCGAGGTAAGTAGCTTAAGCACTTGTGTTACGGATATCAGAATCAACAGTGGTATTACAAATATATACTTAAATATTAGATATTAACACCCAGACACAGAACAAACACAAGTATTCATCATACGAATGTTTGTCCTGGGTGGGGATCGAACCCACAACTCTTGGCGCATGGGGCAGGGTCACTACCGAATGCGCCATTGAGCTTGTATATCTGAAAGTAGTCGCGAGTGGTGAGTGGTGAGTGGTGAGTGGTGAGTGGTGAGTGGTGAGTGGTGAGTGGTGAGTGGCGACATACTTGGCGAGCTGCTTCTCGGGCCCCTGCACTCGTGTGCCGTCGCGGTTGTAGCGCGTGAACACCTCGCTCTGCGCCAGCAGCAGCGCGCGCGGCGGCGGCTGCAGGTGCGCCGCGCCGCCGTACTTCTGCAGCACCGACTCCTTCACCTGCGCACCCCAACCGGAATATACGCCACTACAACACATAACGCCCTTGTCGACGGATACACGTTCTGTCAGATGTTGGTCGGGGACTTAAAAACTAATGTGCCAACTGTGTTTCGTGTCTAGCATGTCGTAAAGGGCGACTGATGGTATATCGGGTTTTGGGTATGTGACTGTGTAGGCGACGAGCTAGCCACTACTTTTTCACAATTTTCCATCTAACCCAGCCCAGTTTTGTTTTGACTGCCTACCCATTCGACAATTATGGGCGTGATGTTATGTTGTTGTTGTTTACACACCTCACTCGTTTTTTTATTATTCGTTATTTTCAGTCACTGGATCTGGCCAGATCTGACCAGATCGATTGAAATCTAGCCAGATTCCGCCGAATTGCAATTCCTTACTGCATTGGATTATAAATGTTAAAAAACAAGTGAGGTGAGAAAGATCGTCCTAACCGATTGCGGTGACGGCGGCCAACTCAGTAGATATTATAGCGCACAGGTATCTGCGCATAGACAGGTGCAATCTCTGTTCCGTCACTCTCGTAGTCCAGTGAGACGTCAACATACTATCTGAGTTGGTGTTATCTCTACACGGCGCATTCCACCAGTCGTACCTGCGTCTTGAACTGGTCCTTGCGCTCGGCGTACTGGCGCTGCAGCAGCTGCAGCTTGGTGGGCTCGGCCAGCAGGTGCACGTCCAGCCCGCGCGCCTGCGCCTCCCACGCGAACACCTGCGCCGCCGCGTGCGACGCCGTGTCGCCCGTGAACCGCACGAAGTTCTCGCCTAAGTACTCCGATCTGCCATTACATCAAACAATTACGCTCATTAACATATCTATTTGTACCCCAAAAGCATCCAACACCTGGTATAATATAACTCGTAATCAGATTAATTTGTAATAAGGGTATAATGGGGCTGATATATCCAAAAAGGATGGAGGTTGCGAATTTCTTCTTTTTAATCTTAACAATAAAAGATTTAAAAAAAGAAATTCGCAACCAGAACAATTTAATTTCCAATAATAATAACCAACTGGAAATAATACTGACGGGACTAAACGGACTCCGCAGTCAGTCCGCTTGTGACCACGGTCGTTGCAACACGGCCGGAACGTCAAGCTGTAAGTACTCATGTACTACATAATGCATATCGCGTTTAGTCCCGTCAGTATTATTTCCAGTGATAATGCAACGCGAAAGTTTAAAATCATATAATAATAACCAACATCTATCAAAATAAATCAACCAAATAGTTTCATAAATAGTTTGATGATACTTTTTAAAATATTTTAAGAAAGCTAAAACCATTGTGATATTATATATACGACTACGATCTATCTACGATAGTAAGCAAGTTCTCCGTTACCTAGAAGATACCAAACACTATGTGATCAGCCTTACAAGCTAAAATATAGTAACTATAATCTTACTCAGCAACCTCTGGATTAGGGTTGTCCCTCATGGCGCGCGTCTTGGGGTCGTAGTACGCGGAGTTGGGGTCCAGGTTGCGCAGGTACTTCGCGGTGTCCTCTCTGATGCGCAAGTTGCGCACTGTGATACGTTGTTTCGAGTCCACCTGGACATGAAATAAACATTTGCGAAATACATTACGTATAGCTTACGCTCACAATTCCATGTGAAATAAAGGTTGGACTCATCTTTGAATTTACCAATATTTCAGATTAATTAGTAATTATATCAAAGATATTTTTTTGTGAAATTTATTAATTGATTCTGGCTGAATTCTATCTGAATTGACTGATGTTTTTCAACAAACCCGAACAACATCACTATAATATGAAATTCTTTGGACATTTCTATGACGTGCCTTAATTTAAATTTTATTATTTTTTTCCTCTGACGCCTCATAATATACTAAGACCCTCAGAGTTTGGATGGAGTATATATTTAAACAATTTGTCAATTTACCTTTGTACCAGGCATGTCAACTTCATCCACATATTTGTCCTCATCCTCTTCAACATTGTCTTCATCTTCCATTGCTGATGGATCTGGTGGAAAATAGTGTGTTTTTAAAATAACTGAATCCCGATTGTGGTTACTTTCTGTGTCAGAATTTAAATATATGTATAATCAATCATATTGATTAATTGTATTATTGATTTATATATTATAATATAAAATACAATTAATCAATATATAGATAACCAACTAACTTACTGAGAAGGGTTAAACAATTCAAAGCACTTTGTGAACTTTATATCAAAATAGTGGTGCCCGCAGTTTCAGACAAGTTTATGGTTAATGTTATATAGCATACATAAGCCTTCCACAATAAATGGGCTATCTAACACTGAAATATTTTTTCTAATTGGACCAGTAGTTCCTGAGATTAGTGCGTTCAAGCAAACAAACAAACTCTTCAGCTTTATAATATTAGTATGGAACATAAAGTTGGTTAATAAAAACATTAATACCTAGCTCTAATTTCTTAGCTCTCAATTCTCTTTTAGCCTCTTCCACCTTCTGATACTCCTCTATGATAGCCTTGTGTTGTCCTGGGTCATAACCATTCCACCTGTCTCTCTTTCCATCATAACTAAGGTTGAGATTCGGCTGGTTGAACTCATCGGCTGCTATACCGGCATTTGAGAATTTGGCGCCTATCTGTTAAAACACAAGAGAAGAGTTAATAAAGTGACTATTTTCTCATCTATTACAATAAAAAGCATATTGTGGTATAATCCATCACAAATTAGTATCCAAATTGTTAAGCATCTCCAAAGCACTGTCTAATATCTTCAAAAATTTTTTTAGTCCATAAGTTAGATTATATTATCAAAAAAAATTTATACATGTTTTTGCTATATCTAATACTCAAAAAGTTACAAAGATACAACACTTCAAAGATCTAAAATTTCACACTTTACGTCACATGGTACTTAAACGCACTGTATCTTCATCATCTTTAGTTTGTTAAACAAAAGATAAAAAATATGTAAGCAATATTTTTGTGTAATCTCAACAGTGGACTATAAAAATGTTTTGAGGAAAATTGCCTATTGGAGAATTAGAATACCTTATGGATTTGGCAAGACTGGTTATCACTACAATGAAGCAACTGCAATGTGTCTTTTCAAACTCTTAGTTACCCTTAAGTCTATTTCCCTACAATTACATACATCTCTTCTAGCCAATTATGAAATCAAATACAAAAACATGCCTTTCAATCCTCTTACTAACTTATTAAATGAAAAGATGATAGAATCATTGATATTATTAATAGGATATTTTTTAAACAATAAAATGTAAAATGGCTGCTGATCAAAAGTGAATAATGAATAAAAGCATTATTGTGCATTATACATACCTTCCTAGGCCTTTCTAGGCAATCTTTCTTATTGTGTGTCATTGCCCCACAATTTTCACATGCCCCTTTTCTGAATTTCGTGGCTACTTTTGTCTGAAAACAATAAAAAAAAAAAAAAAATCTGCTGCCTCGTGGTTCCAACAATGAAAGGGCATAACACTATGTTTATCAATGTAGATTTACTGACCGTATCTACTCCTTTGTTGTAGTATGTGTCAAGTTTAGTGAATTTGGCTTCAGTGTCCTCTTGAGGACGCTGATGTTTGAGCGTGGGCCCTGACGTACCATAGTACCAGGGAGCCGAGGATATGTACTGTGGGATGTGTGGGTTGATGTCTTTGCCTGTAAAATAATATTAATACATTAAACATTTATTGGGCACTGCTTATGTGTGAGTGTTTATATACGTTTTTTCAGTTTTATTTTTGGCTGAATGCGGTTAAAGGGCCAGCTGCCCCTTTGACTCTGCCTACCCCTTTCGGGATTATGGATGTGATGTTATGTTATATTACGTTATGTTATGTTGTTTTATATACGTTTTTAACAAGTAGCTATACTAATTTAAAAAATTTGAGCACAAATAACAACCAAAATAATGAAACTAAACAATTCTCAAGAGACGTAAACAAACATAATTTCAAGTCATAAAAATATTTGAATTTTCCTATCTACCTGTTTCGTCGACTGCGGCTGGAGCAGTACCAGCCTTCCGGGCTTCTTCAAGTTCTTTAGCTTTTCTCCAGTCTTCACGAGACTTCTTTTTAGGCTCGTCATCTTCTTCTCCTGCGTCGTCCTTGTTACGCAATATTTGGGATACAGCCACTCTTGTATTCGTCGTCATTGTTTTATTAATATAGTATATTAATTCCTGTAAAATATATAAATTTCACATATGCTTGAAATACTCATTAACATTATCTAAAAATACAAGACACAGACGAGTAATGTAAAACAGACAGCCAACTCCATACAAAAAAACTGCACAATAGCCATACTGATTACACCTCACTCACTCATAAACAATATAGTAATATGTACACGTTGTCACACTGACAAATCATTATAGAATGAATCAGCCCTCTCTATCGCACTTATACGTACCGCCGTCTCGCACGTACTTTGTTAGAGCTGCGATGACGTATACCTACGTAATAAATCTATTTTCACTACCGTTAGTAGTAAAAATAGTAAAATTAGGGATGTGATACAATCGATAAATTACGAAATTTTACCGGAAAGATTGGTGTATTCCGAAATCATCCGGTTATCGGTAATAATCGGTTTTCTAAAAATACAGATCCACTCCATTCCCAAATTCTTAAAAAAAAATATTTGAAAATAAAACTAAAGCGCAATTTCTTAAATTTTAATAATGCCACAAAATCACAGCTGACAAAAAAATACCATGTAATAATAGAAATAATCAACGGTTGTAGTAATATTATGGTTATGTAAAAATATCTAAGTGATCTATTATAATCGTAGTGGGTTTACGACATCTTTATGGACCGCTCGAGTATTTCACTATACAGATTACAGAGTTGTAGACGATACGACGCGGAAACGTCTGGGTAGGAACATCAAGGCTTTTTATTTAGACCTGAAACAAAAAAAGAACGCCAAATATATCACGTTTAAAATATAATCGCATGGCATAATGGCCACAAAAATAATAATAAAATAATCTTCATAAAATTATTAAGTAAAAGAGAATGGGCAAAAATGTATGCAACCTGGGACCACCATAAAATAGCAATAAGATAAATCAGTCAGTTAGGTCTTTTCAATTGAAACAACAATTGTTATGACATCTTTGTTGTTACAACTATCCGTTCAGAGATATAAGATTTATAACTCAGCAATTTTCTTCCTAACTACATAATAAATATATTATACTTAAAACAGGCTTGATGTGACAATTTTGCGACTTTTATTATTTCAAAAATATTCTACATGGACATTATCTTGTATTGTGGTACATGAAATTGGTTTTGAATAGCATTATAATAGCAATTTTGAAATCCTCAAGCATGTGAGGCAGCGCTCAATTGAAATATTTTTGCCGCAACAGCCTAAGCCACCCCCGTGTCTGTGCTACCAAGTTAGTAGTTAGGTAGTGTTAAATCAAGAGAGACGGACATGGGTATCAAAAAGCAAACCATGGAAAGGTAAAAAAAAGTTTTTTTGTCTGGTTTGATCTCAGACCCTGTCAGAATCACCTATCAAATCTAGTTGTGAATTAATATAATAATTAGACTCAAAATATTTTTAAATTTTTAGTACCTTCTTGTCATATGATTGTGGTTTGTCTGTCTGTCAGTTTGGTTGAGCGAGCTCAACTTTCTGTCATTCACTTTGTACAGCATCTCCACGAATTTCCATAGTGCTTGTTGCCCCTGGTAATGAATTTCTTTTTCTGAAAATAATTTTGGAAGCATTTTACTATATGATATTATTTCTTTGTAATAATTATGTCAGCTTTATTACTTTGGAGTCTAACTGCATCTAAATATGGAGAAGGTACCTATGACATCTTCAGTTAATCAAGTTATTATCGATAATGTGTCCAGACAAAAGATGAAGTGGACAAAATCGAGCATTTAGTAATAGAATTGCAATAGACGTAACTTTGCCAAAAAGGGGCATATTTTACACCATGCTTCCCAACTAGATTTGCTCGTATACACAATATTACTACGGCAGCCTGGTACAATACACTTTGAAGGCATTTTTAAAGTCAATAAGTAGTTAATACAAATAAAAACAAGTTGGTGTCAATCTAATTACAAAATAATCACAACAAAAGACTACACAAACACTAGGTAGTACGGAATTTATCGTCGTAATTAGTCGTGATAGGCCGGATTTCCTAAACAAAACAGAATATTATAAGAATAAAGCAAGTTTACTTAGCAAAATTTGATTCCTCTTGAAGCAGCTTTTAGGTTACCACCGAGCTGTTGTCATACTTGTCATTTATTTTCTTTTTTTTATTTTAAAACCGTAATTTCATTCATAAATGTGAAGCACAATATTGGCCAGTTAATAATTAAACAAACAAAGCTATTGGTCGGTTAAAACATAGCTTAAATTCTATTGGTAATTACTTAGACAAAGTTAAGACACGTTATTGGCCAAAACTGGTCCACAGTGCAAGAAAAATTTAGACCCTAAAAGCATAGGCACAGTGAATTTATTTAGTGCGAGCAAGAGGACTACGTGCATAATGGGAGAATCGTGGGAATGTGCCATAAGTGTGACACGTACAGCAATAGTGTAGGGTCTATTTATTCATATCTCCATGTAGCACAATCACAGTAGGGGAGTTGGAACCCCCTGATACAAGACGCAAGCACGATTTTTTTTGACAATTCCCATCCCAATATGTTGACTTTTTACTTCTTCTTTGACAATCTTGGCAAGGAAGTCGACGCGAATTTAGTCTTATTTTTTTTTAGTGTGGAAATGTTACCATGCCGTTTATAATTATTTTGTTTTAGTAGTGTCATTTAAAATTGTTTTCTATCAAGTAATTTAAGCCCTAGTCCCCGCTTTAAATATTTATAGAAAATATTTTATTGAGTTGAATGAAAATTTACTGCATTAAATGATATACGACCTCGTCCCATGTCGGTCTGGAACTTTAAAAAAATGTCCCAACTGTGTTACTTGCCTAGCATGTCGTAAAAGGTGACTAATGGTATATAATGAGGTTTTGGGTATGTGATTATGTAAGTAGGAGACGAGCTAACCACTAGTCACTACTTTTTTTAAATTTTCCATATAACCCAGCCCATTGTCCGATGTTGGTCTAGGACTTAAAAATAACGTGCCAGCTGTGGTGAATGCCTAGCATGTCGTAAAAGGTGACTAATGGTTATGTGATTGTGTAGGGCTCGAGCTAGGCACTGGTCACTACTTTTTCACAATTTTCCATCTAATTCAGCCCATTGTGCCTATTTTGTTCTGAGAATAAAAATAACGTGCCAGCTGTAGTTTTTCCCGTTGTTGTCGGGTATCTTTGTCCCTGGGGGCGGTTTAGAGCCTCGAGCGAGGTGCTCTTTGCCCGGGTTATTTCTCCCGAGTTCTTCAAGCCCAGGGTTGCCCGTCGGGGAAGCCCAGTGAATCTGCCAGCGAGCGGGTGCGGCTTACAGGTGCGGCGCAAAGGGGAGGAAGTCGGTCAGTCAGTCGGGGGGGCATGGTATTTGTTAACTAATGTCTCGTTGGTCGCGTTGGTCGTGGGCTGGGTCTTCCAGCCTTCTTTTCGTCCTATATTGTCTGTCCGTCTGTCCTAATTCCCGTCCGTCTGTCTGTCAGGGCCTGTGTCGCTGCGGATTGGGTGGTGCGAGCGCAGCAAACAGGTCCTAGGGTTCCCGCTTACGACCCTGAAGCGGGGACGGTGACGGGGGTTTTTCCCTAGCATGTCGTAAAAGGCGACTAATGGTGTGTCGGGTTTCGGGTTTGTTATTGTGTAGGAGACAGGCTAGCCACTTGTCACTACTTTTTTACAATTTTCCATCTGATCCAGCCCAGTTTTAATTTTGGCTGAATATGGTTGAGGGGACCTGCTGCCCCATTGACTCTGCCTACCCCTGCGGGGATTATGGGCGTGATGTTATGTATGTATGTATAACCCTATCATCCTGTTATAATTGGCCTGCTTAGTAAACCCCCTGATGTATTTATTCTTACTCTGTAGGAGCTAGAATAGCCGAATGTAGGTACTGTAAAAAAATGTTTCGCCTATATTTATGAAATTGTGTGATTGTATTAATTAGTAGCTTTTCTAATTTTTGGTACTATAGTAGTTTTTTGACATTATAAAAAATGACACATCGCCATTTTTCCCAAACGTCAAGAGATGTTTCGTTCATTCATGTCATTTTTCATTTCCTTTTTGATTAGTGGGCCGTCCTATTCATTTGTGATTGTTTAAATAAATAAAGCGTTATGATGGCTGAGGATACGACAGCCGACGCGACCCGAAGGCTAAATGTTAAGAAACAGACTTTAGACGACGCTTACGCGGCGCCGGCAAACTTTCTGGAGATCGATGTCGTGAACCCAGTGACAACTATGGGTGTAGGGAAAAAACGCTATACGGATTACGAAGTTCGCATGAGGGTAAGTTGCTCCTCTATTATCAATTCGGGATAATTAGATTAACAGTTGACGCGCTATCAAGTCGTCACAATTTGTGGGCGTATCTTCCGCTTCTACGTGGTGACTAAACGCGTCAGTGATAAGTGTTTTCTCCCATTTCTTTCTAGTAAGATCTTTATTCCGCTTTTCAGACCAATTTACCTGTGTTCAAAGTTAAAGAGTCGAGTGTAAGACGGCGGTACAGTGACTTTGAATGGCTCAGAAACGAATTGGAAAGAGATAGTAAGGTGAGAACAAAGATGTTAGTCATATGCTGATAAAATATGTTATTGTTTATTATCAGTTCCACAGAAAAATATTTGTGCTAGTACATTAAACCTTCATTTGAAGATAATTTAAGAGATAAAATTAAAAATAATTTACAGGCTTAAAACTAAAACCAAAATGTTACAAACAAATTTTGTAAGACCTTTTGTAATTATTCCAGATTGTAGTACCACCTTTGCCAGGAAAAGCTTTAAAGAGGCAGCTTCCATTCCGTGGGGATGATGGCATTTTTGAAGAGGAATTTATTGAAGACCGTAGAAAAGGTAAAAGTTTAATTCGTTTTCTGTATTAATAGGTACGTTATTTTATTTATTATGTCATTATGGAATTTACAGCATTATGAATATCTGTGAAGTAGGTGATCTCTTCATATACTTAATTAAAATTTTATAGCAAATTTTTAAGAACTTATCTATAGTTTTACTTATCTATAATCATTAAAACTGTCAATGTGGAAACACCTGGATATACCCTTGTTTGATAGACAGCCAATAGTTCTCAGATCATGTTTTCCATAAAAATAATACTTAGCACCCTTAATTTAATGAGAATATAGAGTTTTGCCAAACTTTACTATTAATTTTTTATAATAAAACAATCTCTGTTGATGCACTATAATGTAAACATCTAGATTCACATTATCAAAAACATTAGCAAAGCATAATTCAAACCAAGGTTGAATCTCAAATGATCAACTTTTAGTTCAAGGCATTAAAGTACATGCTGTTGTTAAATATCTAATGAGCATTCATAAGGGCATAATTGAAACCAATATTATTGCTACAACAAGAATCTGTATATCTAATGTTCTTAACATTATTGTACAATTCAAAAATATATGTAAAATTATACTGTAGTATATATTTATTACTTTTTGATTTGTTAAAACCATTTACTGTTATGTTTTTATGTGTTTACTCTGTTTCAAGGCTCTATTGTGTTTGAGGAAAATAGTGATCAAGTTAGCCTATTAATTGTTTTCAATAATACTTATTTACAAAGGATATAAGTATTCGAGCTATCCTATTGTCATACATACTAACTGATTACTCAGAAAATCACATTAATTAATGAAATATATGTATAATTATATGATTAGTATTTCCATTTAAATGTTCTTATCAAAACTTTTGTTCCCTAATTGTATTTGTAGATAAACTTTGTGAACAATGTTAAAAGGGAATAACCACCCATTTAAGGAAGCAAAAGGTACATAGTAACAAGCAAATGACAGGTTAAAGTATTAATAGTTTAACAAACTCCAGTATATGATAAGCTCGAATGCAATTATGTAAAGTTGTTGTCTAATGAAATGAAACTGTATGAAAAGGATTATGAATGTTGAAGAGGCGAGTGAGGTGTGTAAGGATTGTGCCATATGGCGTTCGGTTCTGTCTGCCAACCATGCTAGGGAAGTGGCATGAAGTTTAGTTAGTTTGTTGTCTTAAGATCATGTAAAACAGCAGAGCAGCTTCTCACTTAGCCAGATTACAATAATCCACTAAAATAGTTCGCACTGTCATATGTAGCTATATAAATATGTAACATTGCATTGGTAAATATGGTATTATAAACTGTTATTATATGGCCTTTTTCCTGTCGCCCAGGATATGTTCGTGTGAGACTAGCCAACATCCTATTGTTTCATTAGTAATATTATGTGGGCTGTCCGATGGGGATTCCATGGGTTTGTCCTTTTTTGAAGGGCATTCAACAACTCACTTTTAAACCAACCATTGGGTGCTCGCATCATGTAATACCTATTGATTGTTGTAAATTTATTCGCTCTAAAGATTTTTGTGAAATTTACGATTTATGTGCTTTTTTTTAGGCCTACATAAATAAAGACATTATGAATTTAGAATTTTTGAATTAAAAAAAAAATACGATAATTATTTTTAATACCGTACATCGGTATTCAATTGGAAGTCAATGTTATCGGAAGATAATGTAAAAAAATGTCATGTTATAGTTAGATTACCGGATTCGGTTTTTCGTGTTGCAAACCGTAGTTACAGTGATTGTGGTCGAATAACTTCGAAACAGCTGAACCGATTTTAATGTTTATTATGTGTATTTGGTAGTACCTAGTATTTTTCAGTCTTAAACTCCCACCCCCCCATTTTCCTCTCCGAGACGGAGCTTTAAGAAGTTCGTCAGGACAGCTAGTATTTACATCAAATCTATGCAGTTGAATAAATAATGTAACCATAATAAACATTTGTATAATTATCGAATATATTGTTCCAGGGTTAGAAGTGTTCATCAACAAAATAGCCGGCCATCCGCTAGCGCAGAACGAACGGTGCCTTCACATGTTCCTCCAGGAACAGGTCATCGATAAAAATTATGTTCCAGGCAAGATACGAAACACATAATAAACAACAACCCAACAAGTAAGATAATTTATGTGCAGTTTGAAATAATTCTTCTCATTCCAATACATTTGTTACATAAAATTGTAAAAAAGCGAAATCCTGTAGCTACCTGCATTGTTGCAAAATTCGACTAAACCAGACATTTTTTTGGTTAAACCCACCAGTCGAATGAGTTTTTAGTAAAAAATTTGAAAGCCACTTTTCATCTTTAACACAAACTCATTAATATAAATGAAGGAATTTAAATCATGCTCTCCGTCCCAGTTGTAAGGCTTGTACAAAAAAAGATTAGTTTCGCCAAATATACTGTTAATTCTATGTATTCATCTGAATTGACTTAGTCATGGGTAAACATGATACGGTAATTTGTACATTGATTTTGTAGTTCGACGTCCGCTGCCCTCGAGAGAATTGTTTCAAACTGCTAATGTTGGGTACTGCTTACATTTGAAACAGGTATTTGGAGCTTATAACTGCCGTCTGCCTGGCCATATCAAACGTGCAGTAGTACCCAGAAACCAACCCCCACAATGCAAAGTAATCGAGACATAAATGAAATATTTTACACACGGCACAGCATTCCACAGATTATATTTTTAAAAAGTTTTCTATGGAACTCTAAATAGCCTCTTTCATTTTATAAAAATGGAAACGTAAGTGGATAGTCTGATGGATATTACTGTATATTCCTCCATTATTTAATTAGAACAAAATTGATTATACATTTTAAGGTGTTATTGTTTATAACTAAGCAATATTATTGGAGTTGTTAAAATTGTTTACATGTTTACGTCATTATGTATATTGTGTATCCAGCACTTTTGATTGCATCATTCGATTTGTGAGTTGCCAGTATAAAAAAATGTAAAGATTAAGTTAATTCGTCATTATTGAGGTAATATAATAGCATATTACTTACATATTTTATATTTTTAATCTCATAATTTTTAATTTATGATTCATTCATAATTTCAATAAGAAATTATATGTATTTATTGTGTATTATTAAATGGGTATAGATGTAAAGTATATGTAAAGTATGTAAAGTATCAGCGATACAATCATGTTCTGGTCTGTCCTGGTGAAAGGACCTTTATAATGTATACTTGATACCTTGTCCCTTAAAAAGGACATTGGACAATATTGTATCACTATTTGCGCAAGAAGGCCGTAATATCGGAGAAAAATCTGAAATGTTATAGGTATAATTAGTTATAGCTAAGAAATATTTTCATTGTACTGAACCGGATAAACAGGCGTCATCTGAGATTTGTTACATTACAAGTGTACAATTGACGAACTGGTTTGCACTCATATCAGACATGACATATACACCTTTCACAGATAAAGCTAATTCAGTAATGGATAATTACATTGGATGTGTCAAATTTCCTGAAGGGGAGTGATATCACTAAACGTTTGAGTATAGCACTGTCGTGTTTCCATTATGACAAAATAATGAGTGACATAATATAATTATGTGTTGTATGTCCTTTAGTGGCACAGAATAAGGGAGTACAGAAGGCACGCTTGCGTAAGAGATTGATTCACGACCGCTTGTTGTGTTCTGTCGTAAGTAAGCTAGGCATCAGCTTTTAATATCTCTAAATACACCAATGCTACGACGTATGTACATATTTACAATCGACATAAGTTTGAAAACGTATTTGCTTTAAGTTAACATAATCTTGGAATAGTAATTTAAACTAAATGAGCCTAGTTTTTAGCGGCATCTGCTTTTCTACCAACGCGGAAACCGAGTGAGGTGTGTAAGGATCGTGCTAATGGCGTTCGGTTCTCTGCCTACCCGCTAGGGAAGTGGCGTGAAGTTTTAGTTTATTAATTAGATATAATGCATCGCTGTATGCACATACGGAGTGGTCTTTCTGTATCTTCCTTATTTTGACACCATGTAATATAGCGGCGAGTCCATAATGCCTTTGGTGTACAAAATTGGTGATTAAATGTAGATGAATTTCTGTGTTGTCATCACTAGGTGATAAAAATATGACTGTTTAGTTACGCGAAAATCGAATAAATTGTGGATGTATGTTGAACACCAGTTAACATTTGATTACATTGTATTATGTCGATCATAATAGGTTAATGAAATAAATTTGCTATCATGTCAATATTGCTGTTTGATTTACTTACGTTCGGAAGTAAAAAATATAATAAAGTTATCCGTTTATACTTAATTGCGCCCTGGTTTGCGCAATCCGCATTCTGTGGACCGTTTTATAATACAAAGCTTACTTTTTAAAAGGCATATCATTGATTCTGGGCTGTAAGACTGTGTTTTGATGATATTTTATTTTATTTATTGCCAAAACTCACAAATTCTTATAATAAACATGCATCTAACAAACAGCGAAGCATTTTCTCGGCATTTGGGCATGATGTTGGTATTCACACTGTAATTCAATGTCGAATTATTTTTAAATGGTCTAAATCGATGCAGCATCCCAGCTGTGCGACGATTTTATCGCTGTTGCTGATAACAAGTCCATCGCTGTTCAAAATCACAGGAGTTTTATTGCCAATGCCTGTCAATGTCAATGCCTCAAACCTTAAAGTCCAAAAAAATCTTTATGGTGTTTAAGGGAACCCCTTAACTCGAATGTCTCGCTGCCTCAACCTAAGGCCGTGGACCCATGTCTGCGGCGCGGCACCGGCCGCCGTGGGACGGCACGGCGCCGCCATCGGCAGAAGGTACGGCGCCCGCGCCGCGCCGTGCACGACGTGCCGTGCCGGCGCACCGTTCGCTGGTTTGTGTTTTGCTGTTGCATAATGCACACGTTTTAATTTTTTTTTTGCAAAAAATGGCAGTCAATTTAGACGTCGACTTTTTGATTTCGCTAGTGGAAGCACGCCCCGTTCTCTGGGACAAGTCAAAGGAGGACTATAGGGATAAAAATTTGAAAACAGAAGGGCGGAAAGATGTCTGCTGAAATATTTTTCCGACTTTCGACTATATGAACAATAATGATAAAACCAAACTTGGTAATTACGTACCTATTTATTTATCTTTTGAATGTAAATACTTAATAATAAACTGAACAGAGTAAATGTTCATATTTCCTTTTAAAATTACCTCCATCATTGTTCATTGAAGAAAGGTATGGGTTCACCCAATATTTTCTTTGATTTTGTTTTTTATTCATTCGTCGTCTCAACAGCAACAAGAGCAGAATGCGTCTTTCGCGGTCCATATCAAGACAAAAACTGTTATTTTGGAATGATGGTTGCCACCGGTCGTGGCGCCGCGCACGGCGTGTCGTGGCGCGTACCGGTGGCGGCGCTGTGCCGTAGCACGGTGGCCGGCGCCGCACCGTAGACATGGGTCCACTCCCTTAGGCTGGTTTCACAGTCACGCTGACCGCCCCGCGGGCGAGAAGCGCGTCTGCTAAGACCGTGTTAGTATTGTAAATCAGCGCAAGCAGTTCTATGTTCTATGTTAGTGTTGTTGTTTTCCGCACTTAGACTGAAACCAGCCTTAGAGCCCCCTAAAAATTATTTATGCCCTCCAGGGGAACGGTTTTCAAATCCTAAAATCTTGAGATTAAAAGAAACTAACCTAACTAACTAAATGGCGTGAAGTTTAGATTAAAAGAAACATTAACAAAAAACATAATTTATTAACAAAACAATATCATATATCCCGACCCCTCGTCCAATCGTTCAACTGAGCACCATATATTCCGCTCAGCTGAGGTTCTCCAGAGCATCATGTATCCTCGCTCAGCTGAGGTCCTCGGAGCGGGCCCTCATGAAGAAGCGGCTGCGGGAGGCTGGAGTCACCGACTCCTCTTGCTTCCACAGCTTCTGCCCGCGGATCTCGATCTCCTCCCGCCACGCCTCTTGGGTTTTTCTGGTAAAGGGCAATGGAAATAATATCTACATTCACGTAAGATGATCTATACTGCTATTTGACACATTAGGAGGCTATTTATTTCCAGGTCGACTACTGGACTATGAATATTACCTACTCCGGGCCGGAGGGAAAGTGTATAGTAGGAAGTCCTGGGCCTCAAGCGGCATGTTTGTCCGGGCTAGACGTTGAGTAGGTATAATTTTGACCAACTCACTGATTTGGGAGCTAAATCTGCCCTTGTCGGTGAGATGGAAAGATAAAGTAGTAAAAACTGGATAGGTCGCCTATAAACACGAACTGAAGACGCAATACACTATTAGTCGCCTTTGGCTAAACAAGGACACAGCATTATAAAGACCAACATGAGACAGAGTTAGTCAAGACATCTGACCTGCATCTGTCAGTGAGAGGGCTTGTGTTCGGGAAGATGTTCTGAAGAAGCATGAGGCACGGCAGCACCACCACCGAGAGGAACTGGATCTGCTCGGCCGGCTGGTTGATGCTGCGCCGGCGGTCCATCATACTCAGCGGGGTGTAGCCCATGGCGCGCTCCTTGTCGCCCTGGGGACGTGCATTAAAGGTATAGGCCTCTAGGGACCTCAGTGGCATCATTTGTCATCATACTCTTAGCGTGATCGTAACGGGAAAAGGTATTCCTTATCAGGATAAATACTAGTTTCTACTTGGGACCCGCTTAAACTCACTTAAACCATTTTTTTTATAGTAGGTACTATACAGTACTATAAAAAAAAAGGTTTAAATAATTTACCTAACTTTAAACTATATAACTATACCGTTACGTTTGAAGCCAGTCAGAATTTAATCGGTTGGAGTCCTCGCTCCGTGACAGTAGGTATATATCAGGCCCTCCAAAGCGCGTGACCGTAGCATTTTGCCAGTCCAGCCACCCTTTATGTAGTAACCCAGTTACGCCACTTATACTAAAAAAATACTGCTGCATAATGCTTACTTGATTATAAAACTCCTCGTAAATTGACTCGGCGATAGCCTTCGCTACTCCAAAAGGCTTGCAACAACCCGAAAGATCGCTGGTTGTCATCAAGATACCCTGTAAACGAGTAATTTCCGGTTGGTTAAAATTTCTCTTTGTTAAATTCGTTTCGTTAGCAGACATGTGGAGGTTTCGTTATGCTTTTTGTAATAATTTTAATGATCGTAGGTACATATGTACACAGATACATAGTGTAAGTAAAAATGTTGATGACCTCAATACCTTGAGTAAGCTACAAAATAAAACAAGTATCACGGCGTGCGAAATAAGATTTCTCATCGTCCCTTAAAAAAAAAATCCAATCTGATCCCAAAAAGGAAAAAAATACAGATAATTAAGTGAACCTATACATACCAGTTATTTTTATCTTCGCAGTCACAAAACCTTAAAAATTAAGAAGATCCTAAGTAGGTAGGTATAGCTTTTGAAATGGTGACAGATAGCAAGGTGTCCAAAACCAAAGTCCATAATGCAGTACATTTGACATAACACTAGACACACCTAAAATGGTAGCCCTAAATATACGAAATAATTACTGATAAAGATTCAGATGACCAATATTATATGGGTCAGTAAATATCGGTACTGCAAGACTGCTCTAACATCGTACCTTGATCATCCTCCGGTGCGAGTTGTCGGTCCACTCGAAGGCGTGGTCGGCGACGAGTGGCGTGAGCTGCGCGCGCAGCTGGAAGTACACCGCCAGGTCGGTGCACAGGATGTCGTACTTGATCTCCTCCATCACGCGCTCGCGGTCCACCAGGGGCAGCCTGCCGAGGATGTTCTTGTCCTGTTCGACCGTCAAAGGATAATTAAGTACCTACGTGTTATGGCCCTTAAGATAGTCATAACTATTTTCTCATAGCCCAAGACGGAAGGAAATCGGCCACTCATACTATCTTGCTATAGGTACTTGAGTCATGGGTAAATTTTAGTAGAAGACAAAGGAACCAGATATACCTACCTATTGGTTCATAGTATGGGAATATGGAGGGTTCCCTTACAGCTCAGGACATGGTAAGAGGCCGTACTTATGTTTAAAAAAAATAATACAATCAACCCTATAAATTACAAGTTAGATTAGGAGTAGATATCACTGGATAACTTTTTTTACTTAAGTTTTTTTATGTATATCGAAAGCTGAATTAGCTGGTCTTACCTCGATGATCTTCTTTGCCAAGAAGTAGTGATGATACTCGAGCATGGAGGACTTGTACATATGCGCGAGCGGGTGCTTCACCAGCGAGAGGAAGTTGTTGTTGAACCCAGGGTGGTCCAGGTCGTGGCACAGCCCGGACAGCATCAGCGCTATGGTCTGGTAAAAGTAGGATTGAATTAAATGGAACAGCACAGTGGAGTTTCGTAGTAGCTACGAACTTGCCGTATCCTGTATACAGGGCGGAAACCTTCAGCTATAGGCAGTGGCGGATTTACAGTCTTGGCCGCCCTAGGCCTGAGGCCATAATTCTCAGTACTAACGCGTCATAACTTGATTTTTAACACGATTGGCCGCCTCTTATATCTGGCCGCCCTAGGCCCGGGCCTACTGGGCCTTAGGGTAAATCCGCCACTGGCTATAGGATCTGTCCAAGTGTAAATAAGAAATGTCGAAGGAGTTAAACGAACAGTAGAAGAAATACCAACAAAAGAAAAACATATGTTATCTATAGCCGGATTCCTGGTAATGCACATCGAGATAGGTACTAAGTAATGGTCTGGAGAATACAAGAAGCATTATGATTAATTGGTCTTGATAGCCCCTACAATTTCGCTTCTTCGGAGTTCAGTCTCTATACTTTACCAATGGAGCAGAGGTAGACCTGGACTAAATATATCGCATTTTACGTATGTTTCTAATCGAAAATTTAATTTAATACACTTTCATTCAATTTCTTTCACTAGTAACATTACCTCAGTCGAATCGAAGTAGCCGGGATTGTTGATGAGTATCAAAAACATGGTGTGCGTAAAACAGAAGGCATGTTCTGCATTATGATAAGGATTATTCCGATAGCATCTGCAAATAATTATATACAGTAAAATATTTTGTGAAAGTAAACTCGATGACTTGGTATAAATAAATCAACAAAGTTTAAAATCCAATGCATAGGTACTCCATTGAGTGTAATTGCATGTCTACCTACTTGTAATTTTCTTCTTCACCTGACCGGTGTTCATTGCTATTGCACCTCCACAGACACGGGACACTTATCAACCCCAAACTTTAAAGATTCTCAGAAAGATAAAGTCATTCTAGTGTGGACATACCTGAGTATAGTGAGCGCGAAGTCAGCGAGCTGGTTCTTCTCAAAGTTGCGGTCGGCGAAGGTCTCCATGTACATATAGCACACCAGACCCGGCATCTCCTCCTTACTGCCCTCACTGATGTGGTAATCGTATCTGCAAATAGCTTCAAAATATGAAACTAAATTTTTTTAAGCGTCTTACTTTATGTATGTTTCTGGCGGAACGGTAGCATTCTGGATGGAAGGCATCTTATTGCGTTTTATAAATGCTTGGCAACGTGAATGCAAAATATCATTATCATCAGATTGAGTAGGTACCTAAGACGTGAGAGCACAAATAAAAACTAATATTCCGATTTCTAATATCAGTTAGGATTTAACTTGACAGGGTTTCATAGCGAAATCTTATTGTATGAGAAATAATCGTCGCTCCATCAGCGTCTTTCAGTTTGGTGCCAACTGGCCATCAATTGACATCAGATTTTTTCCACCTTACCTACTTATTACCTACTGACTAATAAAAAGGTTGTGTACTCGATGCTGGTAGGACATCCAGATAGATACTATATTATAGTATACATCCATCTTTTATTTTATCATCAGATAAGTAGAACTTAACGTCCTTTGTTCTACCAGCCTACCAGCGGCTTTCAAGCGATTCTTAGTGTCTCAATATTAATTAGGTCAAGAGTAATAAGTGGCACGTCTCACGTCCTGAAGTTGCTGGCGGGCAGCACGATGCCGTTGGTCTCCATGAGCTCGTCCATGTCGTGCCGGCACGGCTTCAGGTGCAGGCTCATCAGCTCGTAGTACACCTTGTTCATATTCTCCTGGCGAGAAGATATTATGCATTTGAAAGGCAAATTAATAGTAGGCAGCCGTTAGATGGCACTGAGTTACAACATGCCAGTTTGTATTCATCATCGATAGCTTATACCCGGGAGGCAGCTCTCCTAGTAAACGCTACAGGCACAATATTTGGCTTTACTCGTCGTATCTGTGGTCTTTCATATGTTTTCCCTTCACCTTTTTTTAACATGTGGGAATCCCTCCGAATTCCTGTTCGCCTCAGGACGAGCAGTACGGAATATGTCTGACTTGCACGGACTGTTTAACCGACCGAACGGAACTTGGCTAGTGTATGTATGTCGTCCCTTTATCTAGCATAACCAGGTTTATATTACGCCTTAACCAAACCCAACACCATTATATCATTAGTCGCTTTTAACGACATGCTAGGCAAGAAACACAGTTGGTGTATTCTTTTTTAATACTACAACTTAAAGAGGCCAGGCAAGGAATCAAGCTTACCTACATGATGGTACTTACATGGTGTATTTTCTTCTGCTGCATGTTGTAGAAGTGCACGATGAGCGAGCAGTAGTTGACGAACACGTTGAAAATCACCTCGTCCTCCTCCACGAACGGCTGCCCGTTGGTCTTGTTCGTCAGCTGGACTACACCTGTGTCACGTTATGAAAGCATTCTGAGAAAGCAATAGGTCCATTGTCAAATCATTTTTTAGGCGGAAAAGGAAAGGTAGGTACCAATACCTAGTTGTAGAGGTTTAGGAACAGTTTCATTGTTTTTTTTTTGATACAGCTGCGTTCAAGTTATTTCAGTACTCCCCTAGGGTGTTGAAATTACATGATGAGTTGTAGAGCAGATGTAGTGTAGTTTAGTACTGGTATCCCAGATACTACCAGGCGGAGAGTAACGGGGCGTCCAATAAGAAAGCCTCCCAAGCATGCGTAATTCCAAGGCATCAATACCTCCCAGTTAGGTGTGAAGAATGAAGGGTCAACGCGGAAGCTGTACCGTTAAGTATAACGCCCTGCTTGTAAACAACCGCCGCAACAAACCAGGAGTGCCTGACAGTGCTCTTGGTTGATAGATACAGCTATACTATTGGGACAATGTCAACTGGAAGGTAATTCCCAAGTAACACACAAGCATGATAACAGTACTAATGCGACTCATAACACAGTTAATAGTTACGTAACATTTGTGTTACAGTTAAGAAAATAGCTAAATTCTGACTAACGTTGTATTACGGCTATTATAATTTTTTAAGCTTAGTAAAATTTGTATAATTTCGGCTTCTTTCTTAAGGCTTAGTAATAACTTTTATTCTCAATATTACACAAACGTTTCTAAGCTTACAGAGTTTCACATAGCTTTAATTTGCATAACAGTAAGCTAAAAGATAACAAGCTGAATAAACGTAATGTACAATACTATTATACAAACATTATTAAGCTTATTGCTGTTAAAAATGCTATATTCTGTATAAAGTACCCTCAGCAACTAGATGCTTAATAATAGTGTTAAAATTCGGTTTTAAAATGCTTGTATCTGAATAACAGCTTTAATATTATTTTGAAATCTTATAAGGTTCTTTATTTTGCGAATTATTCAGCTGCTGATAAAAAGTATTTTCTGGGTTCTAATTAAGCTTATATTGGTATAAAAGAAATGTAGACATAGTTTATAACTCTCTTACACATACTTCTATTCTTATACCGAAACTAGCAGTTTTAAAGTTAGTTAAACAGTATTTACACAGAAGAATGCTGAAAATTGCTTTATTTGTAGATATTTATTAAACGTTAGTTGTTGTAAGTTGGGCGTAGGCAGCATAGTGTTTAGTAAACTAGCTGTGGAAGAAAGCGGTCAAGCTAACCTTAACAGTCAAGTGCGATCGTACGTAGAAGAGTGTTCCGTACCCGCAATTTCATATACAGACTGTGTGGGTGACGATGATTACACATCTAGTGGAGATGAATCAGATGAGAATATTAACGAATTCAAAAATACGCGCGGTCCGAATCATTTTATTCTAGCGTTTTGTATTTGTAGTACATTCAATGCGGTAGTATAAATCTACCTTTTGTTGTGTCCGAGGTTTTGAATTTGTATAGTATACTCAAATTATGTGTCATTATGATATTATTAATACGTATCTTTAAATAAAAAAACTATTGTATACCTATCTATATTGTAATCTCAATGTCGAAAACGGCTCCAAGAATTTTCATAAAATTTAGTATGTAGGGGGTTTCGGGGGCAATTAATCTATCTAGCTAGGTTTAATTTTGTTTTAGGTTTCCGTTTATCTATACTTATAATAAATCTGTAGAGAGGTCAATTCTTTACATGAAATATATTTTCAAAATAACTATCAGGGGGTGATTAGTGATCGATACTGATGCCAAAAATGCAATCAGTAAAATTTTTGTCTGTCTGTCTGTCTGTCTGTCTGTCTGTATGTCTGTATGTTCCTTTTAGAAACAAAGACTACTCGACGAATTTTAACGAAACTTGGTACAATTATTCTTCATACTCCTGGGCAGATAGTATACTTTTCATCACGCTACAATCAATAGGAGCAGAGTAGTGACGGGAAATGTTGAGAAAACGGGAGAAGTTACTCCATTTTTAAGCTTCCGTCGCGTGTGCAGCCTTAATGGTTAAAGTTACATAGAAATCATGTATGACGGAAATAGTCTATATAATATTAACCATAAACGCGGGTGACACCGCTGGCACAACTAGTGTAGGTATAATATCCGTTTGTTTTCAGACAATGAAAAATTGCTACATTATCATTAGAATAGATGGGGAACCAGAATAGACCTCGTTTCTTTTCCCTTTTTAGTATTTTAATAAGGTATGCAGTACATACGAGTAGTTAACTCAAACTAGACATAGGTACGTAAGTTGAAAAAAAAAAACATGATTACCACAGCTTTTTTTCTAAATAAAACAAAATAAAAAAAATATTTTACATCCTTTTTACGTTAGATTGGTATACCTAAATAGCTTTAATTCATTTGCTTAATTATTTTGTTTTTATTTACGTGAAATGATTGCATTATATAATAGTTAAATAATAAAGTTCGATCGATCACCTAATCATTTTTCCACGAAGTTCTAGTTTTTGATTGTTCTGTTTTGAACCCTAATAAGCTGTTTAATAAAACATGTGAACAAATACTCAACTGTTATTCAGAAATTATTCCGCCATACCGCGCTTTGCCAAATAAAGGCTTAATATGTGACGAGTCAAAACTATTATTCAGCAGCAGCTCGGTAAAACAGCTCCGTGAGCAGCTAATAATCAGATTTATAGGAATCGCCATTATAACCTCAAAAAAAAATGTTTTTGGAATTGTTTTTACTATCAAATGCTGTGTTTTATTAATTCAGATACAAATTCGAGTATTATACATAAACTAATTATTACTTTTAAAACACTAAAATAAGGAATTACGCTAAAAGTTTTTTTTTGCCTTATTTCTGTCTTGTAAATTAACTTATTTCTATCATTAAACTTCGATATTGAAGCGGCGCGTAAAACCAATAGTTACAGGACATACGTTATTGACGACAAAATTACTTGCGCAATATTATTTCACTTGTATAATAGCTAAAACTCGTATTTTTAAAAATTACTTAACAATTCCAAGTATTCATTCCGTCCACATTAATATCTTAATAAATATTAATGATGTCAACAATTTCTTGAAGGAAACACACATTTTGTTTGAAATAGTGTGGTACAAATGTGCTTATAGCTGAGTAGTTTTTGAATATCACAGCCACAAATATTTATCTGAATAAACATGATAAAACATCTGTGTATAAGTAACGACTGCCGTTTTTCAGACGTTATTAAGCTATGTGGACAATTACATTGCTACTACTCAGATTTTATATTGCTATTATTCAAATTAAAGCATTTAAAAGTGTGCCCAATTTGCTTGAATAAGAGCTGAGTACACGTTTACTCAGACATTAATCAACAGCTTTTTAAGCTTATCGCTCCCGGGTTTGCTGTTACTAAGACCTTATACTGCTATCTGTGTTACTTGGGTTGATACCTTTCCATAACTTCTAGTATGGTTAATCGACTAGGAGTGTAACTGTACCTTTGACTGCCTCGTTGGTCTAGTGGTAGCATGCGCCGCCTAAGGACCAAGAGGTCCCGGGTTCAAATCCCGGGTCGAACCATAAATTTGTAGCTGGGTATTTCAATATCCAAATTACTCAGTAACAGCCCGGAGTCAGGAAGTTGGCGGTTTAATCACCCCCGTGTCTCGGAAAGCACGTTAAGCCGTTGGTCCTGCGCCTAACCTCTCTCCGGTCATGACGAATTGCCGTCTCACCGGACTATGAGAGTGAAGGAATACAAAGTGCACCTGTGTTAGCGCACACACTTGTGCACTATAATATCTCCTGCGCAGATGGCTAATCCTCGTTGAGATGGGCCGCCGTAACCGATATCGGTTAGGAGCTTAGGACATTATTAACTGTACCTATAACACCGTGTTTGTCAAGGATGGGCGCGACGAGGCAGGACCTCACGACGGTGCCGGTGGTGGGGTCGATCTCCTTGCTGAAGCGCGGGTCCTTGTACGCGTCGCGCACGTTCAGCTGCACGCCGGTGCGCGCCACCAGGCCGGCGGGGGTCTGCTCCTGGCTAAGGCTACGAGGAGATAGAAATGAATAGATTCTTCAGATTGGCACACCTACCCGTTAGAAACTAGGTTCAATCTAAGCCACGCTGCTAAGTACCTACGCATAGGTTCAGTAGCGGACTAAGCCTGTTTTAGGCCTGGGGCGGCAAAGAGTTGCCCAAAATAGGGGGGGGGGACCACTGTTTGATATATAATGATAACAGGAACTTGGAGATAATATGAGGCCCCCCAGGACTATTGGCCCGGGGCGGACCGGCCCGTCGGCCCTGCGGTTAGTCCGCCACTGCATTAGTTTATAAAGAACCCTTACCGAGGATCAAAGCTAACGGTCAAAGTTTTGTGACACTTTTGGCGCTGGCGCGCTTCACACGCTTGGACCCAATCACAAACGAAACGAAGCAAGTAATAACGCATCTTAATTTGATCACCATTCAGTGTAGGTAGTATCTATGCAGGCTTTGACGTGTTATAAGATCCGTTTTTTGAAAAGAGGTTGACGCTCAGATTTGTACCAACACCCATTCTATGCCGTTGGCACGATCTTGTACATTGAGGGACCATTATCCTTTAGATATAGGTACATACTTAATCTTGACCTTCTTCCGGGGCATGGTGGTCTTCTCTGCAGCCCAGCCGTCGTCCCACATGTCGGCCTGCACGTGCTCTCCCACGTGCTCCTTGTCGATGATGAAGAAGCTGCTGCGCATCGCGCCCATGAAGGATTTCACCACCGCCTGAACAGTGAGGGATGTCAGAACTCTTGCTTTCACCCTGTACCACCTAATAGGTCTCAGTGCTCCCACCTGGTGCCCTTAGGGGGTGGCAGTTAACAGGACGCAAAAATTTAGGAATCAACGATTTTAAAAGTCAAATTTGTGTGTTTCGTGCCCTATTCTAGACATCTCTACATTTTAGGTGTTTTAACTTTGAAAACTAAAATTCTTATCAGTTTGTTTACTAACTGGTTGTCCAGTTGCAAATCAGACCAAAAAATCTCAGATTTATTATATAGTTATCAGAAGCGGCGTGTCTGGCCTGCGTAGGGTTACCAACTATACTGTTTTAAATAGTATTATACTGTGTTTCACTAAATTATACTTTTTACTGTTGAACAAAATTAAAGTATACAAAATACTGTTTTCAGCATCAAAATGTTATGTGTTATACATTATTATGTGTTATACTTAGACGCTCACACAAATTTGTTTTTTTTTAATCAGAGGGCGCATTTATTCATATGTATTTAAAATAATAATTAAATAAAATACTGTTCATTTTTCTAAAATACTGTTTAATATTCTTCATAGACCTGAATATACTTTATTTCTTGTAAAAAAAGTTGGCAACCCTAGGCCTGCGTCGACACAATACTTGTATGTATTGTAAGTATATACCTATGTACCAGTAGTATAAACACATCAAACCAGCATGTCCGTGAGCATGGTGTCTATAGACGCCAGGTCGCAGAAGTAGCTCTGCAGCAGCGCGCGCAGCTCGTTGTTCAGGTGCGCGGTCTTCTGCAGCGTGATGCGCGCCTGCGCCTGGTGCACCGCCGCGCCCGCCCAGCACGCCACGCTCACAACTGTGTACACCACACTCTGTAGACAGGGACACAATCTGCTTAATAAGTGTATTTTGCCCCTAGGCTGATACACCTACACCACATGGCCCACATGATCCAGTACTTATGGTTATGTCGGATTCATTGTTATTAGACATGTAAAGCACTGCGCTGCAAAATACGCCTACTTAGTCTACTGCGCTAGATGTGTCAACTCACTTCTTCAACACTAACTCAAAACTTCAACACTAACACAAAACTCAACAAATTTCGGCGTATGTACAATGCACTACTACAGATGGGTGATCAAATCATAAAAATGCCGCACTTAATACCTTACAGCACAGCGCGTTGAATATTTCCGTTTTGAATCATATGGTGGTACTTATTTCGAGTTAGCTCAAACGGCCGCAGTGAGCTCCGCTTAAGTTAATATCGTATTGATAATTTCACCTATTATTGAAATCGGGGATAGTCCTTACTTCAGTGTATGGCTCCGCGTAAGTCTTATACAGCTCGAGCACCGCGTGGCAGCTCCCGTCTGGCTTGATGACGGGCATGCACAGCGCCGTCTTCGCCTCCACCCACTTCAGCCCCTCGGCGAAGCGCCGGTCGCGCTGCACGTCCGTCAGCAGCAGGAACTCCTTGGTAGCGGCTGCGTGGGCTGCGGCTACTTTGCCTTGACCTGTTAGATATATGATTATTATTGCTGCCGGCATTATTAGAGTGACTTCCACGGCGCCACATCCTAAGACCTATAAGGATGAAAGCAATAGCAATGCTGCATCCAGCAATCCAGGCTGCCTTCAGCTGTGCTGAATCCAACGACAGGTGCTAGTTCAATGACGCTAGATTTTAATCCCTACTAGAGATTGGAATGCTGTATCAAGCAATCCAGCTGGGCCTGGGACAATTTTAGCTCTGCTGGATCCAACAGTGCTTTCCTCTCGCTTAGCCTCTGGTGTGAAAGACTATGGAAGGGGCGAGTGAGGTGTGTAAGGATCGTGCCATATGGCGTTCGGTTCTCTCTGCCTAACGCGCTAGGGAAGTGGCGTGAAGTTTAGTTAGTTTTTGGATCCATCAAAATACACCGCTGGATTGCTATCTCTAGGTGAAGCGCTAATGCCGACCCATATTTTTCGTCACGCGCGAAATATTTGTTTAGGCCTTAAGCGATATGAAGGGGGACAAAATTAAGTAAGGAGATAGGTATTTATGTTTTGAATGTGTCACTAATCTCATTAGTGTTAATGAAGTAAGCCATATCATAATAAGGGCTACACACAAGCGGCATGTTGGCGACGATAGAGGACTGTAGCCGACGTTAGGAGACGGCGGCTAGCCGTCAACGAGCCGCTCGGGGCTTTACCTATAGCCCCCTCACACACCATTAGCGCTACGCCTCTTAACCTGTGTAACGGCTCTAAGAGCTATGTCACATCAGCAAAAGACAGCCAAAAAACATTTTTTTCCATTAATCCAAGCTACGACACTCACAAGTTTGCATTTAGATAGATTTCTCTGATTGCCACTAATGCTATGTGTGTTCAATAAATAATTATACAGTACTGACCTATAGGTATGTTAACTTCGTGACGTTCCGGTATTTTAGTGTTATGAGGCATCAATACAATTTCATTCCTCACTGGGTCTACTACATACAAAAATACACCTGAAAAAGGTATGAATAATAATGCCCAAATATATTTAACGCTATAAGTTTAAGGTGGTAGCTCAGTGGTAAAAGAACACGCGCGTCATATGCGGTTCAAACTCGGGCGTAGGTAACTCTGGATTACTTATTCAAATCTAAAATCTGAATATAATTTATAATAATGTCTTCGTAACCGATATTGGTCACGGCGCGGCCAATCTTGTTCCTTTACTCTCATAGTCCGGCGAGACCGCAATTCGAGAGAGGTCAGGCGCAGGACCAATGGCTTATCGTGCTTTCCGAGGCACGGGGTTGATTAAACCGCCAACTCCCTGACTCTGGGCTGTTACTGAGTAATTTCAATATTGAAATACCCAGTTACAAATTTTGGCCCGAACCGGGATGTCACGGATTTGCTTATACCAAATGCCCGACGGAGGGAATAAATTGTGATGAAACTGGCACACTCAAAATTAGCTGTGAATTTGTAATCACAATCTAAATTGTCTGATTTTCCATCTACGGGTTATGAAAATCAAATAGGCAATTTGTGCATTTTGTAATCTATACTTATAATAAATCTGTAGAGAGGTCAATTCTGTACATTAAATATATTTTCAAAATAACTATCAGGGGGTGATTAGTGATCGATACTGATGCCAAAAATGCAATCAGTAAAATTTTTGTCTGTCTGTCTGTATGTTCCTTATAGAAACAAAAACTACTCGACGGATTTTAACGAAATTATTCTGCATACTCCTGGGCAGGTTATAGTATACTTTTCATCACGCTACAATCAATAGGAGCAGAGTAGTGAAGGGAAATGTTGGGAAAACGGGAGAAGTTACTCCATTTTTTAAGCTTCCGTCGCGTGTGCAGCCTTAATGGTTAAAGTTACATAGAAATCATGTAGGACGGAAATAGTCTTTATAATATTAACCATAAACGCGGGTGACACCGCTGGCACAGCTAGTAGCTGCTGCCCCTTTGACTCTGCCTACCCCTTCAGGGACTATGGGCGTGATGTTTGTTTGTTTTTGTTTGTTTGAATCGCTGAATGTGTTGCTAAGCGCAAATCTCGAGAACAGCTGAACCGATTTCGCTAATTCTTTTTAGTTGTGTTTGTTATCGTTCATATGAAAGAAAAAAATTAAAAAGATGCACGAGAAAAAAAAATGGGTATTGGAAATCTTCAAAGTCTACCGATAAAATGCGGCTATTTCATTTTGTTATTAACTACGAAGATATCCTTTGACTCTGCCTATTCTGCTTCGGGGATTATGAGCGTCATGTTAAGTATGTAGGTAGAATGTATAAAATTTGCAATGCAACAGCGACACCTTACCAGAACTATTAGTAACAGTCTTCAATACCATAGCAGTCTCGTACAACAACGAGTCTAAATCCACCGTGTCCTCCAGGAACACATTAAATCTGTTCATGTCCAGGTACCTCCCCTCTTTAGCCTCCTCCTCTTTCAGCCCCTTCCTCTCTATCTGCGCGTAGGGCGCTATTACCCGGCGGGTCACCTTATCCAACTTATCCGAAGGCACCAAGAAGTGGGAGTGCACCTTCGATATGTTAGCCGACCCCCCCTTTTTCGGATCATCATCGCTCTGGTTGATGGTCGTCAACCTACTCTTCGTCGATTTCACATTTCTTGGCGTCGGGTCATGCATGATTTTAAAAAAGAAAAATACGGAGTAGTTTCAAAGAATTGTTTATTTTCTTTGACAAATATCAACTTGGACTGATGTTTCTTTTTTTGAATTGGCAATTAGCATGCAGGTCGCATGTTCGATGATCCAAACTACTTTGTGATAAAATAGACATTTAGAGTTTATACCGATTAGATGCCGTAGGAAACATGACTGTACAGCAGTTGGTCAGGCATTTTTAAAAAACAATTTAGGCTATTTTTAACCACCCTGCCATGAAGTAGGGATATGGATCCAATATCAAAACTATTTTAATATAGTTTTTGGATTGTGAGTATAAACACAGCTATGTTTTTAACGTTATATCAATACAATCAGAAAATACACAATGAGTATGTACAATATTACAACATTCTACTTATCACTAAATATGTACATTATTATAAAAATGCTTTTTCTTTCCAAGTCAAAATATATACATCATTGCAATCAAACTTATATTTTGACCTGTTGTCATAAAAATATGAAGATAGCAAACACATTGTGACTTCATACATAAGTATAGTGGATGGATTTAAATTTTAATCCTTACATAAAAAATTAGGAGATAATAATAAACAATTTGCCACTATCGGCAGATATCCTTTAAATAACTATGGATCCAACATATTTTCAAAAATTGTTTCTTCCACACAAAAGCTCTTTAGTAATTTTGTATATTAAAATTTCAAAATAAATATTTACAATGTTTTTTGATCTAATCAAGAACGAAAGAAAAGAAAACTTAAAAATCTCGGTAGTACATCTGATTAAAAATGTAAAACCATTGGAATAGGCTTGATGTTGATGAAGTATATGATATTATATAATTACTTTCTTAATTCTAACAGTAAGCCAGAATTAATGTAGACATTATGCACAGGAAAAATTAAACACCGATAGAATATTAAATCATAACAAACCCATGATAAGCCGGAAGTACTATTTACTGTATTTGTCTAACAATGAGTATCTAAAAAACACAAATCTACTAACATTTTAAATCTATGTCAAATAAAACATTTATTTGTTCAAAACATGTATCCCGCGTAAATTCGGTTATCCATAATTTTACCTGCATCTCGGGAAGATTATTATCCCAGTATAAAATGTTAATGGGATAATCCAGATCAATTAAGCCATTTTACAAATCACATCCAAATATATTAAGCCAACTGATTGAGCCACACACATCCAACACTTTTCATACTAATATTATTTGTAGAATATTTAAGACCATCATTTTTCTACTGGTCTGAGAACAGTGCCAGGATCAGGCTTATACCTAGCAGGGCAGGACACATCTCACTTTTACCCTTAGACGAAGACCCAAAGAAATGCAATAACCCCGTACAAGGACCTCTTCACAATTTGAATCTGACACTGTCTGAGAGCCCATTGCGCATTTGATTACTTTATTATATATATCTCCTTTAAAAATATCATAAATTCGTCACCACTTTTTGGTTACAACTTACTAAAATAACTTAAATTAAGTTACTTTACTTTCAGCCTTTATGTAGTCAAATCTGCAATGAGCTTTCTTGTTACACTTAACTTACGACTACCTAGATAGGTAGCTGCCTAAATTACAATTACCCACCATGTTGTGTGTTTATTAGAGCAGGGATGGCAAACCTTTAAAATAAAAATCCAAAAAAATTGTGGCGCATCTTTAGTGTAACACACGTCTAATCGTACAAGTGAGGTAATGCAGTCTACATTTGGTTGGGTAACCAAAACTATGAATTTAATAATTGCTGATTTTATATGCTACATCGAAAGCTACTATTTAGGTAGAAAATGTGTTTTCTATTAATAATTAATCCAGTTCTAAAAATTTACATCAAATTGATCCATTTGTTGATCACACAAACAAAAAGAAGGTTAGTTAGTCTGTCTGTTTGAGCCAATAAGCAAACAAAACGCCTGCCAAAACACCGTGAGCAAGAACCCATCGGGAAGACGGATGCGATCAAGACATCAAGTGTCAGTGCGTAACGAAATACTATACGGTGCACATCACATTTATTGTAGTCTAGAAATACATCATTGTTTTCATTCGTATATCGTTATTCTTCGTTTCAATAACCTGCGCATTCACACTGTCAGTATCATTAATACTCTGATTTGAATGATTTAGAGCAGTGTTACCACAATAGGAATCCCACGCACCTCATATGTGTAGTGGTGGAGGGCCAGTTCAAAACAAGTACAAACCTCTAGATTTTTCAAATCTAAGTAAGTATGTATTTTTACTGCTAGTTTGGCAATGAGGAAACCAACTTCAAATATGTATGGATCTTTGAATCACGGTTTACCATGATCCTATTTACCTGTTCCCATAAGGCTTACAAAAGTTAGTTGACAGTTGCACCAATGCGCTAACCAGACTGGCAAAAACCAAGCAAGCCCATTAGGAATTGGGCATAATGCTAGGAAGACAAGTCATCATAATTTATAGCAGTCATAAGTGGAAATGGTTTGCCAGCCCTTTCTTAAGCATGTTGTCACAAATGATTATCAAGGCTGTCTTGACTATCATAAAAATTAAATAAAACCTAAAAGAATCTAAGGCCATGTGATAGGTTTCCTTTCCTTTTTAGACGGTGGACTGTCCGTTGATGGCATCTGCAATGTGACAATAGGGAATGTTACTTAATTGTATAAAAGGCAGCCATTTCTGACTGACTGATCTATACACACAGGCACACATTAAACCACTTAACGGATTGCACTCAAATTTGGCATGCAGATAGTTATTATGACAGGCGACAAGCTAGCCACTTGTCACTACTTTTTCACAATTGTCCATCTGACCCAACTCAGTTTCATTTTTGGCTGAATGTGGTTTAAGGGGCCTGCTGACCCTTTGTCTCTCCTTACCCCCTTGGGGATTATAGGCGTGATGTTATGTATGTTTGTTTTGTTTAAAATATCTTGTAGTTGAAGTTTGTATGACATGTATTTGTCCATTCTTAGAACACTACAATATTTGGAACTCACACAATAAACAAACAAAGAAGTATTGTTCTGTTTTACAAAATATTTTTAATCCAATTTTTGTATTAATTAGATACAGAATAAAAAATGAATGTAGCTAGTAATGTATGAATTACTTAAATGACTCAACAAATGATAAAACCAGGCTCCATAGATTAATTAGATGATGAAGAGACTGGCTAGTTAGAGGCCACCCCATTTCTACAAACTTTTAAAAATAAGTATTTAAAGAATTAAATGAAGAATTTAAAAGCTTTTTAAGACACTTACAGCATCAGCAGCCATCTTCCTCTTCAAACTATTAATATTTGCTACAGCTTGAGACTTGATTTCTAACTTTATTCTCTTCAATTGACCTGAAAACAGATCTGGCGGTGGTTTTAATCTGTCGCTTCTATCTGAACACAGTGTCGACTTGAGGGTGCGCTTGTTCGGTGGAGAGAACGTATTCAGCTTCGTGACTGGCTCAGGGCTCATTTGCCGGGTCTTATTCAACATCTTCCCGCGACCCGAATCTCTATATTTCCTTTGACCCAACGGCACGCAGTAAAGGTGAAATATCTCGAGCAACTTGTCCCGGGCCATAGACTCGATGTTCGAAATATTCAGGCACCTCTGTGAACGTAAACACAAGCTGTAATAAACATCACAAACTTTCGCAACTACATCGCAAGGTTACTAAGATGTGTACCTCTTTCATTATGTACAACAATTGCTCGTTGCTTAGCAGTTCCGGATGTAATAACATTTCGCAGGGTATATCCATTTCGCCATACGATTTTCCACACAATTTTCACTGTATATTCGTTATTTTTACACTTTATTTTTGTTCGAGCCCGAGTCCCTTCATTTTTTAATTCTATCTATCAATACCATATGACATTGACAGAACAGGGAATCCGACAGATCTGTTTGAAATAACGACAGAACGTAAGAAATCGTTATAACGTAACGAAAATAATTATTTTTATTTTTCAATTAAAAATTACCCGAAATATAATTTTATTTTAAAAGTAAAATCAAATTACTGAGATAAAATAGCGTTTAACAGTAAGGAAGACAGTGTAATATGTAATAATTGAACCTGAAAAAGGGCTATAGAATGCTACTTCTCTGAGTGGTAAAAGCTTCAAAACATGTTTGTGACTTAGACAAACATATGGTGATTAGGTGAATTATCTCTACTATATTTACTCAAGTGGGCCACAGTTGAAACTATTACAAGGTTTGGACCACACCATAATTTTTATTTGTATTTCTTTTCCATTTGAATTTCTTGTGATTGTGAAATATTTTATGCGATTAATTAATCGCTTAAAAGGAGTCACGATCTTCAGCAGTGGAGGGCTAATTAGGAAAGTGCAATTATCATAAAATTTTACATATTATGTTATAAATATATATTATGTTTAGTAATTTTATGTGTTAATGTAAGGTCAGCACTAAACGCCCCGATCTCTAGGCATCCGCTGAAAACCAGCGTCTCGGTGAGCATAGTGCCACCGCGACATAATATGCTGAGCGGAGACCTTTTTCACATCTTTTAAATTATGACAGTCTGTCATTTCGTATTTGTCTTGTGTGTATGTCTGTTACCTAATAAACATGTTTCTTTCTGAAAAGTCTCTAATATCATTCTATGATACATGTAACTTTATAAGTGTAAAAATATTTTATTCGTTATCGAAAACAACAACTAAAATAACGACAACGTATTACGTTGTAAGCTGTCTAGATAACAGGTTGCATTACAACGTTAGGCAAGTGGCACTATGTTTTTAATCTTTCTTTTTTAGTTGGTTATGGTTTCTGTCATAGTTCGGTGCTGTCATTTGTGTGCTTCGATTGTTTGCTTTACTATTTTCCTAATGTTTTATTTTGGACTCTCGTAAATAATTAATTCACTATAGGTTTATAAAGTCTACAATAGTTAATTAATTTTATATTTTTCTCATCCGCGCTTCGCATTAGCCAGTAGATATTAGTGCGATATTTTTTTATGTTTTATTTTGAAAATAAACCAAACAGTGTAAATAAATAATAGTTACCGACGAATAAAATTGCAAAACGTGCTCTGTGACTGAAATTCTCAAATGCCAATTGCCGTTATAGCATCGATGACAAAACTCGATCGGAAGAGTGTGAAACCGCGGTGGGAGTATGTTGTTTCTGGGTGCCTTAGCGATTGGCATGGTGACTGGCCTGCAGAATGTCACCACGGAGGTGCCGACGACGGGCAGTGACGTCACGGAGGCGGTCGCGACCACGGACAGTTCGGACATGGGGCTGTTGGAGACGACGCGGCTGTCCGGGACACAGGGCGGCGACTTTGTGAATGTGACGGTGCACGAGCGTCCCTCCATGTGGGACATGTACCTGAACCACTGCCCGAAGTGGCGTCCCATAAACCATGTGTTCTTCCAAGTGGCTAACATATTTTTCTTGCTCTCATTCCTCGCGCCTCACACCCCGGGAGGGTTAATATGGATGAGGGTGGGTCTAGTCCTCGCATGCACATTCTTGGGTATGTGGGGGTGGAGCATAGAGTGCTACTTGGACGCGGTGCTGTGGAACGGTGCGTTTATTGTGATAAACTTTGTGTACTTCTCAGTGCAGTTTTATTTGTTACGACCAATTAGGTTCCACAAAGACATTGAGGAGGTAAGTTTATAAACTATTTTGTTTCTAAAACAATAATCTTAGATAATAATACTCGTAAATATTTTTCATGTCTCCTTTTGAAAATAATTTAGATAGGTTTTTTACCAAATAACTGAACCTTGGAAATATACCAAATTCTAGTAATTTGAATGAAACTATAATACGTTCAGTGCATGATTGCAGAAAATCACTATGTTATTGTGGTATCTTTGGAAAAGCTATGAATTTAAAAATATTTATATTAGAAATAAATATATATAAATATATATATATATATTATATTTGTTAATTTTACATGCATCACACCTTCTTTAAAGTCAAATTTACACTACTCATATTATTACTCATTTATTCATGCATTATATTTCCTCAGTCTCTATTATTCTGTTTTCAGGTGGTTTACGAATATTCTAGGTTTGCATATGTATTTTAGAATGGATATGTTTATGAATTTTGAGTATATTTCACAGATAGATATTTGTTTGTTAAGTTTTACTCAGTTTTACTAAGGCTTCCTTAAAATTACTTTAGTTTTTCAGTGCTTATTGCTATAGTTACCATATTATTACTTTATCCATTATCTAAAATTACTTGGATGTCATTAATGAATACTATTTAGCCTAGATCAGCTATTAAATTCGAGTTTTTGAGGTTTTCGGGAAGGTCATATATAAAATACATCACACCCATAATCCCCGAAGGGGTAAGCAGATTCAAAGAGAAAAGTCATTAAAATTAATAATTCAGTTAGTTAGTTGAAAATCTTATTGAATCCCAGGTTTACATCTAATCAATACAAATTTTGTATGTATATTCTATATTGATTTATAATAAATGCATTTAGGGTACTTATAGATTTTCACCTAAATCCTTTAAAATACTTACAAATGATAGAGACTGCCAATATGTGAACAGACATATATTTGTAAAGAGAATGCTAATATCACAATAAAATTAGAATTCTAAACTTGAATACAAAAATAATACAGAGTATAAAAAGTATTAATATAAAGATTATGAGGCCAGTGTCAAAAAAAAAAAAAGGCAACAATACTCAAAGGTTTTTTTTTATGTGAAGGTATACTTAACATATAAATCAAAAAACTTAATACAACAGGTACTCCTTTGATACTTATAACTGTATTTTTACTGGTTCATAAATAATAAACTAGGCAGTCCTACTATTATTTCATAAGCACCATATATCATATGGACGGTTTTATTGTTCAAGATAAATCTTATTAATGCAAAGATATGCGAAAGAGGCGTGCATGTATGCGAAAATTTTAATTTTTATGCTTCTAAAGGTGACAAATATTTGAAACAACAGAGGTATCATTATAATAATATCTAAGTAAACAAAGTTATAATATTGTGTAAATATTTTTTTGGAGGTCATAGTATTTGGACGCCTCATGAGGTTAAAGAATGAGGATAATGTTTGACTGCAGATTATTTCAATCTTAGGAGATTGCCATTTACCTAATAGCGTACCTATTTTCAGCTAGAGACCTGTCCCGTCTTCCCATGGTTAACACAAAATAATAATACTCTTCATATAAACCTTCCTATTAAATCACTTTATCTATTGGCGAAAATCGCATCAACATCCCTTGCATAGTTTAAAGATCTAAGCGAACAGACGAAAGTGGCGACTTTGTTTTATACTAAGTATGTTACGATATTTCAAGTATACAAGCTGCATTTAGTTCCTGATGGCTTCTTGCAGTCAGTTTTGAGTTAACTGAAAGGGTTGGCGCAGTAACCTGCATCTAGAGTTACCGTGTTGACGAAAATATATTTTGGATAGCTGCGCCCCGCGGCTTCACCCGCTTAGTTCCCGTTCCCGTGGGAATACGGGGATAAAATATAGCCTATGTTACTCGCTGATAAAGAAGCTTTCGATTGGTGAAAGATTTGTTCAGATCGATCCAGTAGTTTCGGAGCCTATTCAATTCAAACAAACAACAAAATCTTTCCTCTTCATAATATTAGTGTTGTATCGGCGTCCATGTGACTAAAGATCAGACCAGATGCCATTAACAAGGATATACGGATGCAAAATTGAAGAGTCATTTTATTTCTTGATTATTTAATTATTAAGTCTATACTTAAACACATAATATATTAAACTAATGAAAAGCAAGAAAAAACATCTTAGTAATTTCATATAAATTCTACCAATAAAGTTAACAAACAGATGTTGCTTTATCTTAAGAACATAATATCAAATACATTCACGATGTTATATGATGCAGATGCGTAGGAAGATTCACTTTATCACAGATCAAACATTACACGATTGCCAGCGTCGTAACATTATTTAGCTTGTCTCATAAGTAATTATTAAGGCAATTTTCAAGTTTACGGCTTTTCATTTAGAAGAAAGTATAAAAGAAAGCTGTCTAAATGTAATCTGTCCCCGTGCTTAGACGGGGTCCGCTTAGACCATGATCTAGGATTTAGCGAGTCTGGTAATTACATTGAAGCGACTGCCGATCTTCGTAACCCTATGGTAGGGGAACCAGACAGTTTTTGGATCATGGTTACAAATCCAAAGTTGTTTGAAGTTTGCAGGTTTCATCACGATGTTTTACCCTTACCGTCGATCTAGTGGTATAAATAAATAGATTTAAAAAATACAGAGGTACATACCCGGGTTTTAACTCGCACTCCTCGGTTAAGAGGCGCGTGTCCTTACCATTGAGCTATATTATTACAAATCCGAAAATGAGTTTGTTGTAACGCTTTCACCCCTAGAACGCTGTACCGATATCAAAGAACTTTACCGTAGAGATGGAAGAGATTCTGGAGACGATTAAAGGCTTTTTTCTGTTAAAATAGACTTTGACGAAGGAAATGGGAGAGTTTATAGACCCGGCAAATCGCACGATAAGAGTCTAGCCGCAAAACGTAGTTGTTTAAAACATATGACAGAACAAAAACCGGTTGACAAAAGTCAAGTATGTTAATCGATCTGACAATCTGAATAGCAATGTTCCGCAGTTATTGCATTATAAGCACACGCGAACGTTATCGAGTAAGGTGATCACCCGTTCGTGATTAAAATAGAAACTTGCCATTCATCCATTCTTGTTAGAACATTGTTTATACACAGCTAGTTTCCGCCCGCATTCTTTCAAGCACGTCCCACGGGAACATCATGTTTTTCCCGGATACATCCCCTATCTGATCTGAGAGGCTCTTCAATAATCTCTGTACGAAATTACATCAATCCGTCACGCAGGTTTGACGTGAATGAAGTGGTGATTTGCAAATAAACGCATTATCGTGTAGTGTTAAGGTTTATGGGATTAACCATTGCCTTGCTATGAGGATCGCGTTATTGCCAATAATGGAGGTATAAACTGCTATCATATGTGGCGCGGGTACAGGCCATTCATCAGTGGATTACGTTACGGCTTATTGATTGCAGGTATGCAGATACAATATGTCTCTAGTCAGGTATCGGCCGAAAATGAGGTTTACTACATTACTTTGTAGAGATTGTATCATTTGTCTCAATATGAATGGAGTAGTTAAAACCAACGACAAAAGCAAGGAAAAATTAGAATTCCTTTTATGTCGTAGAAGGAATGGAGTATCTTAACCTTTTACTAATGGCTCTGACCTCAGAAAATAGAATATTTAAACAAACGTATAAGATGCCAATTGAGATAATGTACTGTTGTAATGTCTGAGTTCATTCAGTGCACCTTGTGCAATCAGCAAGTCTCTTTCGTTGATTAGCTAATCCAATCACATCGAAGTTAAAGCGGATTCATTTGGTATGCTGCTTAACAAGACATTGGCTAGACTCCATTGGTAATTCTCATTCGTGCACACGTCTACCGCATCTAGCCATTGAATGGCTCCAGAAATTACCATTTGGTGTTTGTTTCCTGCGTCCCGAAGTAAACAAACGTTCCTTTTAAGAATGAATCATGTTGGTTTCGAAAGTCAACGCGAAGCTAGCATGCCGTTGTGCGTGCAACGAGTTAGCGATACAGTGACTCCAGTGTTTCAAGTTATAAGTGACACTTACATTCCAGTCTTGAAATTCACGTAATCGATGCTTGCAAATGTCGACATCAAAACAAACGGCGGGACGCTTATAAACAAATTCGAATGACTCGGCAATTAACATTCATTATTCCACTTAGTCAGAGTTCTACTACAATTGTATACTTTATAGAACACAATTATGAAGGATTCAAAGCATAGTTAATAAAGATATCGGTCATGAAATTGCGCCTGAGACTGATCAAGATACGACCAAGGTCGCGTTCTAATGCGAATAAAATCAATCAGCTCCCTAGCCCATTGCGACATATTGACCTCTTGACGCTACGTCTCTTTTATTTTCATGTGTGTTAAAACAATAATAAGTATAATTGTCTATTTTGCGGTTTTGCTAACTTTCCGCTTATTTCAATGATCTAGGCCACATAGCACAGGGCGCCGCATTCGAACCGAGATTGCATAACAAATCAGCTTGCTTAGTTAGAAACACATTCATTGTCTCCTTTCCGGTACGTTCAAGCGCTTATCTTAAGATTTACGTCGATAATTAATTACTTTCTGATCTGCAAACGTAATTATACCACGATAAGCCCGTAACTAATGGGTTAACGGAACGATATGAATATAAATCTGTTAATCGTATTAAAAGCAATCGTTTAAGAATGGCAAAGTCGTCCGAATGAAAAAACTGATTAACATTTCTGCCGACGCAAATCTTAAGCCGGTCTCCATTAAAATTTATTTTCGAATGGACGCTACGAGCTAGATACCTACCATGTATAAACTGGCTTTATCAGTTTCGTGACCAAAATTCTTTTTCCGTTTAACACATCGGCTATTTCGGTGTGGCCTATTCCTCTTTCGGATCGAATTCGTTTAGTTCAATGGTTTAATCGACGATTTTTCCTCTAAATCGCGAACGTTATTTTCTTCGGACGTTTTTGTATTTACAGATGTGTATGGACATTATGACCTTGGCATTATTCCTGGAATGGTGCGCCAACGATGAAGGACCAGTTCGTTGCTGCTGATAAGTTAAAACATAAAAAACACGCGACCTTTTCGCGATAATCTCAGGACACCGGTTTTATGTTAATGGTTCTTTGTCCCTATTTTGTGTAATGTATGCACATTTGCCCTACTCTCGTCATTACCGCTCTTGATAACTTGGCAATGTTCCTTTCTTCGTTGTGCAAAGCATGTTATTCTCTTTTGTTCTATTTTCGGTGAAATGCATACTGCAGCCAAGCGCTTTCAAGTCTTTTTATTTATTCTTCCATTAGTTTGATTAATGCGGTACTAAGATCAGATTTCGCTTGTCGGGATAATATTTCGCTCTATTTATTGTAAAAGCGATTGAGTTTAAACGCAGCGATCCTTTCAGGGAACAGGTCAGTGGGGCAAGACGGTGTGAACGCCCTTTCTGGTGGTGACGTCATAGCCCACTCGCCTGCAACTTGCTATCGGCGAATAAATACTTAAGTTGTTTCATACTTCATTGCTAACCAGTCGGAGATAGTTACTTAACTTCGAGTTAAGACACTTCGTTCGTATTGTCTCATTGTCTTGTTGAATAATTGCTTGGTGACAATGAACAATGTTAACATATTGTTTAAGTGATCATTGCTGTTTTCACTTTAACCTCATTCCAAAATTAAAGCCGTGAACTTTATTAACATATACATTCCGATAATCCGAATTTATAAGTATTAATACATAACATCACGCCCATAATCCCCGAAGGTCAGGCAGAGGGTAGGCAGAGTCAAAGAGGCAGCATGTCTGATGACTGCTTAATATGACGACGTTTCGTTAAAGGGAAAATTATGACAAGTTATTTTATTTATTCACTATTATTTAGTTGTTTGTTCACTGGCCATTAGCCGAATACAGGTTTAATATATCTGGCTAAACTGCCATTCGTATTCACAAGCGCACTGCTAATATTGGCTCGTGTTTGTTTACATCATATTCAGAGTGCGATATGCACTTTATCACCTGGCTGAAGTTTTACCATTTCAGTCTTTATTTCGTTAGATATAAGGATAGCTATTTGTGCATGTTCACCGATGCAAGAACTGCATTTACGACGCTCAGACTTGGTGGGTCTCGGAAACGTAAATATTGATTTTATGCAAAGCTATTGCACCCTAAATTTGATGGCTGTATCGCCGGGAGAAGGGGTTGTTCGAACGATTTTATTATTAAACCAACCGAATTTTTCCCTCGGATTTATAGAATTCGTTTTGAAATGCTCCCACTTATTTTTGAATGTATTTTAAATCTAGGCTAGTAAACCTTGTGTATTTCAATTATATAAGGCAATTATCTTAAATATTGTTCTAGCGGAGTGATTTTCAATGCATGAATGGAAAGGGTAGTTTGAAAGCTATTATGGTGGGATCATATATGTATGTATGTATGAATGAAGAATGAAATGATCTTTATTTACATAGGCTTCAAAAAAGCACTTATACTTAAATAAATCGTCAGAACAAAATAAACATAAACCGGTTCAAAAAGCAGATTATATTCTAAACTTCTTACACTTTTATGTGTAAAACATAACCTATCAACTTGATTGTATTTATTTGTATTACGAAAAGAGGTGAAAATGTTCTACAGAAAATGACAAAAACGATGACACAGTTATTTTTCACACACTTATCGTAATTCAAAAAAATTCAAAATTCAAAATTTCTTTATTCATGTAGGCCTTAAAAAAGCACTTATAAATCGTCAATTTTACAAAATCTTTAGAGCAATGTGAATCTACCACCGGTTCGGAATGCTGATTCTACCGAGAAGAAACCGGCAAGAAACTCGGTAGTTACTCTTTTCAGCGTCAAAATATACATGAGTAATATACACTTTTTTTAAATGTTCTAAACCAAATCATACAATCAATGACTGCGGGAGATGACATAGTATGATTACTTACAATAAAAGTGTAAGATTAACCAGAGCAGACCAGCCCCCAAAGGTGGCACCTGTGCACAAGCATGACGTATGTGTCAGCCATCGTTTCACTCAACCGTATCAGAGGGAATGTAACGACCCGCCACATAACGCCACCACCCCAGAGGCAATTAAGTGAGCATGACTACTCAAGCTATCTCAGCAATTAATTAAATAAACTAAAAAGAAAAAGGTAACAAATATCCAACATTAAAAAAAAATGTGTACTAAACATGTATGAAATTACCAATTTCCATTTTAAATAAGTAGGCACTTTACTTTCTCGCTGGTCTAATGGCTTCCGTATTAAGTTCCCGGCCGGGTCAATATTCTAAATTGGCCTGTCTGTACATTCGCACAGCCCTTGTCTGACTCATGCCGTAATGAAAATGTAGTTAGTTACAACAAATAATTGATGTATGACCGTCTGGCGCCAATTTCATAAAGCGGCTGCGTATGATTCATTATCTTATGCAGAATCTTATATAAAAAAAAAAATGTGTGTCGGTCTGTATTGTTTACTATTTGTGTTGCCTGTGGGACCAAACTATAAAGGTCCGCTGTCTATCTGTCCGTCATAGAGTTGTATCTTTTAAACCTTATATAGCCACTTTACATTTTCACATAGGGTATACAACTGTAGCCACTTTAACAACAAATAGATACGTGCTACATATAAAATCATGTTACACTCGAAAAGGTCCTTTGTCAGATGTTGGTCTGGGACTTAATAAAGAATGCGCCAAATGTGTTTCTTGTCTAGCATGTCGTAAAAGGCGACTAATGGTATATGGGGTTGTGGGTATGTGATTGTGTAGGCGACGAGCTAGCCACTTGTCACTACTTTTTCACAATTTTCTTTCTAACCCAGCACATTGTACCATGTTAATCTGGGACTTAAAAAGAAACCCTAAAAACAGCAAACCTTTTAGTAAAGTTCATAAATAAGTTTTCCTTAGTTTTTTACCAAAAGTTGATTGTATTCGTTTCCTCAACGTCAGATTAAAGCACTAATATAAACCGATCGAATGTAGCAGAAACACTAACGTAAGAAGTGCTGTGAGCTCCTTATCGTTAAACCAAAATCCACTTCGGCTTACTGGTCCACGAATAATGAATGAACCGTTTGCAGCGAAGCGAGTAACCAAAATAAAGTGAATTTTACCCTTCAGCCGACATGAATGAATGTTTGAGTAAGTTACTTAGATATTTTGCAAATATAATGCAGCTTCTCAAGAGGCACTTTAACTCCGATGCGCTTTTTCGCGCTAACTAAGTACCTACTGCGCCAATTGTGTCTCCTCACTTCTTGCGAGACTTGCGCAGAACCAGATAACTTCGATATAGTACATACTTAGTTCAAGATTCATTAACATTTTGCTGCGCCACGGCGCAACTATGAGTTGACTCAAGCAAGGGGCCAACACAGTGTGTTGCGTCTCTGGCACCCAGATTATAGCTAAGTTATCCAGCGAAAACAATATTTTAGTTTTTCCTTAATACGACGTCTATCACGAAACGCGACCTCAAGACCAAAGTAGTTACGTAAAATAACTTCTATATTCTCAAGTAGTAAAAACACCGTAAAATCACAATACCTAACGCAAAACAAGTGTAAATCTTGACGTCACAATTATAATCGCAATTCTAAACGAAGCATAAAATTTTGTGAATTATTGTGCGTGCCCCAAATACGTTAAGTATCGCTCCAAATTAGCCAACAGTCACTTCATTCTAAGAAATTGCCCAGTTGTGATTTACAGCCCGTTAGTCATGCTATTTAGTTCACATTAAAATTATAACTTTGCTAAATAGAGTGAACCGACGTACTTTAGCAGATTGTTGGTAATTTATAGGATCCAGGGCGTCTTCATTCAGTCGTTTGCGCAGCGTCAATAATAATCAGCTGCCATTCCTTATTGGTCAACATTCGTTATTGTATATTGTCTTCATCATTACGACATTTATTACAGCGTAAGTTTATAGGCCACCCGACCTATTTTTACAAATTATTTTTTCCACTCTCAATTGCTCAATAAGTATTCAGAAACTTTATGATATTACTGTTGCTTGCGGCCTCAACCGCTTGGAATTCAGTCTGTTACAGAGAGGCTGTGCGTCTCGCGAACCTATCAAATTAGGATAAAAGTAAACTCCTTTCTTAGAATTTAAACTTTCAGCACACCAAATGTCGCCACAATTCGTTAAGTGGTTTAGGCGTGGTAAAGGAACAGACAGACAGACAGTTACTTTTGCATTTGTAATATTATTAAGAGTTAAGCCTTAGTCAACGACTGTTTGATGGAGATGCCAAGGTATTTTCATTTACCGCCTAGGTAGAGAAATATCGCATGTTATCGATAAATTTACGTGGCGCAAAATTTACAAATTTCTACAAGAAGAAGTAGGGAGGTTAGTGTAGCGTGGGAGATACATGTTTGTTACTTGTCATCATCCACTTTCATGCTATGTTCCTCAATCGACCACCAAGGTCACAACAACGACGATAGTTACCCTGACATATTTACCGTTTAACAGCGCTCTTTGATTACCTACATCTAGTTTTTATAGCGCCTTCGTTTAGGACCAATTGATTGGAAAAACGATCAGGCCTCAGAATTTTAATAGTCTTCGGAGAACGGCCTTAATTTGCTTCGTCTACGAAGTAGATTATCGAAGTATTTACCGAGAGGACAGATACACCACGAAATAATAACTTTTACCAATGTTAAGTTAGAATAAGCCCTTTGTAATTGTCAAATTATATTGAAGTTAGTTGATTAAATTATATATATTTTTAACTTGATTCTGAATATTAGAGCGGACGAATTAGACTGTTTATGGACTGAACTAAATGACTTTGGAGATATTACAGTACTGACATAATAATTCAGGGTCGGTTCTTGTAATAGAAAAATTGAAATTTTATAAACTTTGGCACATTATATTTATAAAGGCTCCTTTGACCCGTCGCAATGACACCTGTTCAACTAATCTGACATCATTTTTATCAACAACAATATTTACGATCATGTCAAAGTCGATATGATAAATAAATTTAAACATAAATTACAACCTTGAATAGATTCATAGTTACAACAAATATTACTCTAAGAGGTTTCCGACTAAGCATAAGACTTACTGCTAGGAATATGACGAATTCCAACATCTTCCTAAAACAGAAGACATTTTAAACAAACGCTTCATTTTCCTCTCTACGAGACTCCTCAACAGAAACCGTTCGGAGACTGTAAAACCTCAAACCGCAAGCACACCCGTTCGCAATTCAATGCAAATACAATCAGTTAACTTCGACTTCTCAGTCTTTCAATCGCACAAAGGCTCAGACGACAGGTAGCAGAATAATGCAGGTAGAAGTGCCGATGCAAAAAGTTTCGAATAGAGCTTTAATGATTCGGGTGAGGTAAAAAAACGGACAAGTCCGAGTCGTATTTGGCCGTAGAATGTTTTAACACTAATAAAAAAATATATAAGTATATTTATACGGGGACCTTTTCGAACAAACAAACATAACATCACATCACATCATCCACGAAGGGGTAGGCAGCGTCAAAGGGGCAGCAGGCCCCTTTAACCACATTTAGCTAAAAACAAAAGTGGGCTGGGTTAGATGGAAAATTGTGAAAAAGTAGTGACAAGTGGCTTGCTCGTTGCCTACACAATCACATACCCACAACCCCATATACCATTAGTCGCCTTTTACGACATGCTAGGTAAGAAACACAGTTGGCGCATTCTTTTTTAAGTATAGGCGTATCTAAATACTGCCAACGGGACCACTTGGCTTTTATTTACCTTCCGTCCGTCCCTACCATAGATTGTAAACAGCTCCATTTTTAACAGACTGTATTTCTATGGCCGCTAGCAACAAATAATAATAAAAATTAAATAAAAGGGAGCCTCCGTTCAAGAAACGTCATTTTGTTGGCAATTTATTGCGCATTCGCGTTTTATTAGTTCAAATCGAGATTCTTATAATGTCAATAGATAGCTTTTGTCGAGTTCATTGAGCGGTGGTAGCTCAATGGTAAGGAGACGCCTCTTAACCGAGAAGTGCGGGTTCAAAGCCGGGCACGTACCTCTGGATATTTATACCACTAGCTCGACGGTGAAGGAAAACATCGTGATGAAACCTGCAAATTTGGTCTTTTGAGACTTAAGTCTGGGTTTGATCCCAGTCACCCCAGACTTAAGTCTGGGGTGACTGGGATCAAACTCAAAAACGGCTCATCTTTCCTTCATCTCTGTAAAATCTTTCTTTCATCTCTGTAAAACGGCTCATCTTTCCTAAAATCACGTACTTAAGTACGTGATTTTAGGAAAGATGAGCCGTTTTACAGGTAGCAGGTGTCAAAGGTGGAAAAAAAACATGCTAACTCACGTCAAAGTAGGAAGGCTGGTTTTTATATATATTATTAACTATAATAAGTATTTTAAAATACTATTCAACGAGCCAGACAAATCTGGCGGGCCAAACATCCTCCCAGACTCGTTAAAAGTTCCGCTAAAATCACGTTAGTCTGGGATGATTGGGATCTTGGACTATATGTTTAATTCACAATAATTCATCATTGCCAAAGACACTTGACACGAATAACTGACCCGTGACGCAGCATGAAGCACGCTGTCCAAAACGCGGAGATCATCATCTTCCTAGCGTTTGTCCAAAGCGCGGAGATGTTAGTGACAGTTTGAAAGTGTGCTCAAAATTAAAATGTCACTAACATCTCCGCGCTTTAAAATGTCACTAACATCTCTGTCCAAAGCGCGGAGATGTTAGTGACATTTTAATTTTGAGCACACTTTAAATTAAGGCCACCGTACATAAATAAATAAATAAATAAATAACTGTAATAATAAATAATAATAACCGTACATGTCGATTGATACTCCTGCATTTCCTATTGTCATCAAATTAATTATATGGGCCATTGGCATTGCACAATGTGTTCAGGATGCATCCCGAATTAGTTATAACAACGCCATCTCTGCACGACCAGTGCTTGGATAAAGCGTGCCCGACATTGGTTACACCATGTATAGACTGGCCTGAGACGGTCCCACTGCTCCCCCTCCAAGCAAAGACCTCCCTTTTTGTCCGTCATCCTCTTTATACTGTTCCACATCCTTCCATTTGAACGTAATGAAGTCAACAAGATTGTCTCGCCACCGATGTCTTGTTTGTTGCCTTTAGTAGTTCCTAGCAACGCCCCGCGGTTTCACCCGCACAGTTCCATGGAAATACGGGGATCAAATATGCTGATCGCTGATAAAGCAGCTTTCTATTGGTGAAAGAATTTTTCAAATCGGTCCAGTAGTTTCGTAGCCTATTCAATTTAACCAAAAAATAAAATCTTTCCTGTTTATAATATTAGAATGATAAAATAACCCATGAACTACGGTGACTGCTTAGTCATATGGTTATTTGCTACATCTAAAGTTTTTCAAAAGCAATAAGAATGATGTTATCTAGAGGCTCACATCTCACATCCTGAGACATCGAAATGAGCCTCTCAATAATTTCCACAACATAATTAATTCGCCGCAGCTGCAATCTCAGCTGTTTACATAACTCAAGTTACATCCCGAGGGAGCGGCGGCTGCACCGTTTTATTGGTGCATACATTACCAATATTTGTGCGGTCGAGATCACTGTCCTCCGTGCCAATGTTTGCGTTTAATTCGTGCTCCAGACTGACCTTTGGACGGTGCGGCCAATTTAGCGATTTTGTCGTGAAGGGACGAATGTTGTTGACTTATGTTGAGCTACAAAAAAAAAACTACTTGATTAGAAAGCTTATTATTCAAGCACGAGCATAGATATAAAAGTGTGAAGTAATAATTAACAAGTTTTTATATATTGACGGGAAGTTTACTAGAATTCAGGAAGCTGATTTTGTGTGTGGGAACCACAGCACTTGGCAATTAACTTGTGTGTTTGCATTAGTAAGTGTACACCGTCGGTCAAATTTGCATATTTCTGTCCAACATTTCTTTCTCTGGACCTTTATAGATGCCCTTAGGCAAACATGCCCTTAACACTTCACTTCATCAGGCGTTGAGGGTGTCTTATATTACAGGCGACTAAGATTTCTTGTGCCTTAAAAGCTTATTTAACATAGGTGGTATTCAATCAAAAACATCTGTCTTTGTATGAATATATTAGCAACAATGATGTAGAATAGACCAGGGTACAAAATTTCCGACGATCAACATACTGCAGGTATGCTGGCTCACTGAAATTACGGAGTATTTTTGTCTGAAAAACACGTCTATTGGTGCAAGGGCTGCAGTTGTAATATTTCCTCGGGGCTGGCAAACACAGCCGTTATGCCGGGGACCCGGGATCTGGGGCGCGGGAGTGGGCCATGCCAAGTCCGACAAAGCGCCCGACCGTCTACTGTATAAGTGGAATTGTGTCTTTGTAATGTAGCTTCTGGGTATTCGGCCGTTCATCGAATTCTAAATCCTTCTATCGCTGTGCGGACTATATTTGTTTTTGTATATGTTAGCTTGTCTTAATAGTTTCCTATTTGATTATGAAATTTGTTGTATGCTATTTTGATGAAATCGAAAAATACGAGTTTGCAGTAAGTATGTATTGTCCCGCACATGACAGCAAGCTACAGCAAACTACAACTACTTATAGATATGCCGAAAAAAAAAATAACTAATCCGATCCGAGAAGACTTCGACCCACCATCCATCATTTTATCACGAGTGATTCAGTAGGCTCATCAGTCAGTTGAAATGGTTATTCAACGTTCTGTGACTATGTTCACGTGTTTCTTAAAGAATTCTGGTCCCAAGACCCTTGGCTTATTTTCATTTTACTTTTTAAATGGCTATCCTATTTACAACACTTCTCTTCGTTGTCATATTCTTTATGAAACTCACCTTTAGTTGTCCACTGGAGGTGAATAAAATGTAGGCACGCTAGCTTTATTTTTAAATATTTTTATTGCAGATTAATGTGTGGTTCAATCACTCATGATAAACGACCCGTGCCACAAGGAGCTCTTTGTGATTTTATTTTTACTCACAATAAAATATCTTGTTTGTGTTATTTAGTAGAAATCTTGTGAACGATAAATAATCGTGTATTACACTGCTATACAAAAAAAATAAAAAAATCTGCGGCAGGGATTTTGTTAATGGTTTTTGTTAATACTCGTATTAGACCTTCACGCTGCATGCGTATTTATTTTTGATTCACTCTGGTTATTGAGATAAACGGAACTAAGGAATAATTGAAAATTTCAAACTACTCTACAAACATTGTGGTTCATTGATTTGTTTTCACTTACGTTTGTTATCTTTTCACGGATTTATTTGCAACAACTTAACTTAATAGCTATCAGACCCTGTAGTTATCAGTTATAAATCGGTTGTTTTGTGTTAAAGTGCATTTTTCCTTTCAAAAACATGAGTTTTCCACGTAAACCTTGTTTAAACGATCCTAACACTTTTTGCTTTATTTGTGGGAAGTTTAGTTTACAAAAGCAATGAAAAGAGATCACAGAGTTTGTAAAAACAGTCTACAGAGAATATTTCGGGATACCACTAGTGAAAAGGAATAAATATTGGGTGCCAAACATCGTGTGCAAGCCATGCGTAGAATCTTTGCGTTACTGGAGCCAAGGAGGACGTAAAACTATTATTTTTGTGTATTTTTGTAAAGATAAACAATAAAAATAAATTTGAAATACATCTTTTGGCCCATTTATTTAAGCATTTTATGGAAAATGTTAGAAGCGTTTATCTCAAAAACTGGAATCAATTTGACCATTCTGGTATTTTTCCCGTTATCAGCACACTCGTCTTATACAAAATCGACTTCAAGTATGCCTTCCGCAAAATGACTGTATAGCAGTGTTATCGTAACCTAGATCTTTACATCTGTTCCAGTCTTTATGAATTCAGGATTCGTACTTTTGGCGTATCAAATTATCAAATACAATTGGGTCACTTATACTATTAAACAATAATTTAAAAGGTAAAGAGCGTAAAGACATAGTGGCACTTTCAACTGAACGAACTATTGAAATATCATGTGCAGAGCTTGAACAGTTCATTATTGTCTGTATTTATAGGCCTCCGTCTGGTAATTATCACACTTTTGAGTCTATTATGGATGAGGTATTGAAAAAAATATGTAATTGTAATAAAAAGATCATTATATGTGGCGATTTTAATGTAAATATTTTAGATACATCTCCAAATTCAATTATGTTTTTAAACTTGTTTAAAAGCTATAACTTACATGAGCTGTTTACCCAGCCTACTAGAATTACCTCTACATCTGCCACCTGTATTGATAATATTTTCTGTAATTGCAATGTAATTGATAGGTCAATAATTAATTTCATTAATTCTGACCATAGCGGACAGATTGTTAGCTTGGAGCACTATGCTGTCACGACTTCATCTACTTTCAGTTGTAGACCAATCACAGCACATCGACTAGATACATTTAGGAAAAATATAGTCAATAGAGTCTCGTTGTTAAAGTTTAGGGGTGTGGATATTAATGATTCATATAACATGTTATTCAATGTAATTGAAAAAGAATTTGTAAGGATTTTTACCAAGAAAAAAGTCACTATTAATAATTCTAAAACAAAATTTAGTGACTGGGCCACTACAGGTATTTTCACTAGTAGACGAAAGCTATTCGATTTGTATAATGATAAAGCAAATTCGAATGACCCTAAATTAATCGAATATGTCAGAAATTATTCCAAATTATTTAAAAAAGTGTGTGCAGTAGCAAAATCAAACTATCTCAAGCATAAGATTTCTAATTCTAGTGACAAAATTAAAGCTACTTGGAATATTATCAACAAAGAGACTTGTAAAAACAAAATACAAAATCACAAGTTCTCTCTAAACATTGATAATAGATGTCTACATTCAGATGGGGAAGTGGCAGAAGCTTTTGAATCATATTTTTCTAATATCCCGACTGCAACTACTCGTTCATTAGATTCCAACCCACACCTTGCAAATAGCATCCTGAAATCTAGTGTAGAAGAATGCAATACTCCTTTTAGTTTTCATCATGTTAATGATAAGGAAATTTTAAATACTTTCATAAGTTTAAATTTTAAGAAAACCGAAGATCTATGGGGCGTTTCGATACATATACTAAGACATATAATACAATGTATTGCCCCTATCTTGTCAAATATTTTTAATAAATGTGTTGATATGGGTCAATTTCCTAACTTAATGAAACATAGTAAAGTTATTCCTTTATTTAAATCAGGTGACAAAAGTGACCCATCTAATTATAGACCAATTTCTATCCTGCCAGCACTGAGTAAAATCTTTGAAAAAATTATATTTAGTCAATTAATATGTCACCTTAGAGTCAACAATTTATTACATAGCAATCAGTATGGATTTACCAAAGGGAAATCCACTACTGACGCAGGAGTGGCACTTACAAAACACATTATCGAAGCTTGGGAAAGAAAACAGGATGCTGTTGGAATATTCTGTGATTTGTCGAAGGCATTCGATTGCGTTGACCACCAAACTTTACTAATGAAGCTACGTCATTATGGTGTATATGGGAACTCACTTAGTCTACTGAAGTCTTATTTATCTGATAGGCTTCAAATAGTGAGTGTAAATGGTACAAACTCTTCTGGTGCCCCATTATCGATGGGAGTACCCCAGGGCTCAATATTGGGACCTCTGCTTTTTCTTTTATACATTAATGATCTCCCTTATTTTGCAAAGGATTTATGTGAGATAGTTTTATTTGCTGATGATACTTCCCTGATTTTTAAAATTGATAGACAAAAGGAATTTGTTGACGATGTAAATAACGCTCTCTCACGAGTACTATATTGGTTTTCTACCAACAACCTACTACTTAATGCAAAAAAAACAAAATGTGTTAAGTTTTCAATGCCAAACACAAGGCAAGTTAATACACAAATCACTATGAACAATGAAGCAATTGATGTAGTTAACTCAACTGTATTTCTTGGAATCACCTTAGACGCTAAATTGCAATGGGGTTCCCATATTGCGGCCTTGGCAGGAAGACTTAGTTCGGCTGCATATGCAGTCAGGAAAATACGACAATTAACAGATGTTGAAACAGCAAGATTGGTGTATTTCAGTTATTTTCATAGCGTAATGTCATATGGTCTGCTGCTGTGGGGATCTGCGGCTAATATACAAACTATTTTTGTATTGCAGAAAAGGGCCGTTAGAGCCATATACGGCCTTAGACCACGTGACTCTCTTAGAGATATTTTTAAAGAAATTAACATTTTAACACTTGCATCACAATTTATTTTAGATTGTATTATGTATATATATAAAAACATTGACCAATTTCCTAAGAAGTCAAACACTCATAGTTTTAATACTAGAAATAAACACAAACTTGCTGTTCCAAACCATAGACTCCAGAAGAGTGGTAATTCATTTATTGGTCTTAGTATTAAAATATTTAATAAACTTCCAGAAAGTCTACTAGCATTACCTTCACATAAGTTCAAATTGTGCATTAAAGCGTTCTTAATGAAAAAGGGCTATTATAAGTTTGAAGACTTCCTAAATGATAAGCATTTATGTTTAACTTCATAATGAAGTGTTCACCTGCAGTGTTGTTACCTAATAAGTACCTATAGAATATTAAGCACGAAATTGTAAATCTTTGCATTTAAAAGAGTAACTATCGAGTTTCTTGCCGGTTTCTTCTCGATAGATTCTACCTTCCGAACCGGTGGTAATCCTTTTTTCTGTTTAAATTGACTATTTATAAGTGCTTTTTTGAAGCCTATATAAATAAAGAGATTTTGAATTTGAATTGGTTCGGCGTGCTGGCGTGAAAACGTGACAGACAGACACACGAGTTACTTTTGCATTTGTAATATTAATAACTAGAATATATTAATTTCTTCAACGTTGCTCAATAGAATTTATGAGTGTTTATCTCGAGGTACCGTTAATGATGTACCATATAATTACCGAAAGCTATAAAATCTAATAAGCAGTAAGTTAAGCAATTTATGCCGAATCTGCCCACCTGTTTTAAATCTCGAGTCATCCGCCCCCGCGGCGCCGGTTCCTACATAATTAATTAGTCCTTCCGACGATTGTTTATTGGCATCGACAAAAGCTACTTACGAAATCGAATTATGTATTTAATTACCTATAGCCGAAAATTTGGTGCCTTATATACAAGGTCTTTGTGTATGTTCATTTTAATGTAATTTTTTTTAAAAGAGTTGTAGCTGTTTGTATCTCAATTACTTAATGCGTCATTAATAGCATTTGAGCATTATTTCCCCATAGACGTTGATCACACACTTCATCTGTAAACAAAACTCGATATTGGAAGACGTAAACCAATATCTTTATTAAAGGTCAACCTATCTGCAATGTTTTTTGATGTTGCGCCCGGGCAAATTTTTCAGAGCCTCTCAGGTACTCCTAGAAATCTATCATCAAATGTTCTCCCCAAAAATAATAAGATCCTTTGAGCATTGTTTCCCCATAGACGTTGATGAAAGAAAGAGAGTGCTGAGTATGAATGTTAGTGGATGGATAGGAAGAGGAAGGCCAAATAAGAGATGGAGGGATTGTGTGAAAGATGATATGTGTGAAATGGGTGTGGATAGCTTGATGACGGCTGACCGGGACGTATGGAAGAAGACACGCTGCACTGACCCCAGATGAACTGGGAGAAGGGCAAGAGGATGATATGACGTTGATGAAAGAAAGAGATGTTTTTAACAGCGGTGAACACTTACCTAATATAAAGTGACCCACTTGTTCGTTTACCAGCATAAGATCGCTGTCGTAAAGCGTACCTTATGACAATGGTATTTTGCTGGTAAGAGGTCACAGTGTCAATTCTTCCGCTTAAAGGAGCTTGGCCCCCGATTTCCCTTGATGCCCGCTGAATGAATATTTCTACGGCGCTGTGCACAATGGCGTGGGACAATATGGTGGGTTTCGTCGCCGCTAAAAGGTCCCATTGTTTCAGTTTAAACTGGTCCCGCCGTTACTGTGTGCTCGCGGCTGGATTACGGTGGACTAGATATGAAAGGTATCTAAGGCTCCAATAGAGCGTAAAAAGAGTGCAAACTAGTGTGAAAAAAGTACGTCAAAAGAGTTACATTGGTGGTGCCACTGTGTCCAGAGGATAAATAAAGTGTCATAGATTATATTAGAGTGAAGGAGTGTAGATTTTGAGTGAACAAATGACTATCAAAAGGCACTTAAATAGGGGTCTCTACTGTAGCTAGATGCTATAAGAGAGCTATAAAAAGAACGTTATAAGTTCTCAGCGGGAAGTGCGGCCTTATAAAAACGTTAGTATTTAAATTATTAAGCATGACTTTATTAACTTGTGGTAATTACCATTATTTTATTTTAACTTTACAGTAATTTCGATATGTTCGGCTATTCTTTAGTAGTATAGGTGGGTATCCATTTGTACTAGCGGTATTGTCATCACTTTTGAAACTGTTCTTTACTTAATGCTATTTAGATGAACAATTTTTCTGTAAGACCAATGAGGTTGCGCTCCTCTCCTTCTACACTTCGTAGTCTTATGCGACTGATCTAGAACCACTGGGCTAATGAACGCACCAGTACAGCTTCTTTATCCAGTCCAGTCAAATAATGGAGGATATATGTCTATATGTGCAAAGGTCAAAGGTAATCTGAGCTGTCCGGTCATTCACATGTATTGATGCCGCTACAGAATCGATGCATTCTAGATTCAACATTGCTAACATCCTAGATCGAAATTGAATGCGTTATTCAACTCGATTTTACCTCGATATATACGGCAAAGTATGCTTTAAAAAAAAAGATTGTAAACCTTCTCCACATAGAATAGCATACAGGTCTATTTTTATTGCTGTTGAGTAAAATCCTGTCTAGGTAATCCTTATTAAAATTTTCAAACAGAAAGTAACTTTGTCAGTTAAGGAACTCTAGATGAGATACAGGATGTCTTTCATCAAGAAAAGGTCATGTTCCGAATGGATAGAAAAAATCTCTATAAGGATCGCGAAACAAGATACCAGAAAACAAACTAAGACCACATAGCTGGATCTGTCACAGTGTAGATATTTTTAATGACAGTTTTCCCAGTTTTAAAAGGGCTGTGACGATGATGTTAAAGTGTTAATGTTTAATTGTTTCTTTGTTCTTTTGTTTTTTTTTATATAGTTTTATATATAATTCTAGTGAATTCCCGCTTAATTTTATTTGTTTTTAATTAGATTATACGTGTAACATTTATTTGCGCATGCTGTGACACCTTCACCTCAGGTTGAGAGTTTATATTGTATTGTAGACTACACATTATTATTTCTAAGAAACAATGTAACGACTACTGGATGTCCAAATCTATACTTATAATAAAGAGAATCTGTAGAGAGGTCAATTCTGTACATGAAATATATTTTCAAAATTTCTATCAGGGGGCGATTAGTGATCGATACTGATGCCAAAAATGCAATCAGTAAAATTTTTGTCTGTCTGTCTGTATGTTCCTTATAGAAACATAAACTACTCGACGGATTTTAACGAAACTTGGTACAATTATTCTTCATACTCCTGGGCAGGCTATAGTATACTTTTCATCACGTTACAATCAATAGGAGCAGAGTAGTGACGGGAAATGTTGGGAAAACGGGAGAAGTTACTCCATTTTTTAAGCTTAATGGTTAAAGTTACATAGAAATCATGTATGACGGAAATAGTCTTTATAATATTAACCATAAATGCAGGTGACACTGCTGGCACAACTATAAATAAATAAAACAAATCTGGGTATGCGGTTATGTCGCCAACAAGTACAAAGTTTTTTCCATGTTAAAAGGTGACTCTGAAAACACGTGACATATCGTCTAGCTATGTGCCTTGTATGTACGAGTCAAGTTACAACGCATTGTTTATATTTTGAACAGGTCATACCAGAAGTATTTATACTAGTTGGTGCCCGCGGTTCTGCCCATATGGAATTGATTTTAATTCAAAGTCTATATTGTGTCTCGCGGGATGTATCAATTATTTCAGTATAGGATAGCCATTTATTTATTTCCTTTTTCACACTATTTGGATACCAAATTGATCATTGTTGTTTAAGTGGATTAGTTGAGAAAACGTCAATCGCTCGTCCTGAGGGATCTGGAAATTTTTACGTGATGAAGAGTAGTCTAGTAGTAGACCTTTCTTAGGGTTCCAACTTTAAGTGTGCCTTTCGTCGCAATCAGTTAAGTGTTTTAGGCGTAACAGACGGACAGACTAGAGTTACTTTGGCATCTTTACATAGTATAAAACAAAGTTGCTGTCTCCGTCTGTTCGCTTTTTTTAAACTAACTACGCAATAGTGATGCCGATCGATAGTCGACTATCGATAGTCTATCGATAGTTGACGTCATATCAATAGTATCGATAGCCTATCGATACTATCGATAGTACCGATAGTATTGTTGGGCACGAATAATAAACTATCGATAGTATCTTTACTATCGATAGTATTGTTCCTCGTAAATAAAAAAACTATTGATAGTATCGATAAATAAATAAATAAATAAATATTCCACAACATCACATACATTGATCTAACTCCGAGCTAAGTAGCTTAAGCACTTGTGTTACGGATATCAGAAACAACAGTGGTATTACAAATATATACTTAAATATTGGATATTAACACCCAGACACAGAACAAACACAAGTATTCATTATACGAATATTTGTCCTGTGTGGGGATCGAACCCACAACTCTTGGCGCATGGGGCAGGGTCACTACCGAATGCGCCATCGAGCCAGTCAAATAGTATCGAGCCAGTCGATAGTTTTAAACTATCGATAATCGTTATATTTTCGATACTATTGTTTAGAAATTATTCGTATAATGGTCACTAGTATGTTTAGGTTTTTTACGGTAGACGTTAATTACTAAGACTTCATTACTTCTCTAGCGGTAATGCTGTATAATTGAGTTTAACCTAAAACTCTAAGTAATACTATCAAAAAATAAGGAATTGTCGATAGCTGAAAACTATCGATAGTATCGATACTATCAATACTATCGATAGTTTACTCGCCATGAACAATAATAGTATCGATACTATCGATAGTTTGGTGATATCTAGCCATAATACTATCGATACTATCGACACCATCGATAGTATTGCAAGTCATCAATAGTATTAACCCAATTTGGGCTGTCGAAACTATCGATAGTTCGGCATCGCTACTACGCAAGCGATGTTGATGCGGTTGTCGCCAATAGATAAGTGATTCAAGAGGAACGTTTATATAGTTTTGTGCTCATTGTGCGGAACCGGGGCGGTTTAAGTTAATAATATTACTAAGGACAAGTAACTTGTCTCCTAAGGCTTTGATGCCGATGCCATGTGTCATTGTGAAGGTTGACTTTTATAGTTGGGGTCAGACAAGAGATTGTGCGGAGTTATGACGTAGCAATAACGTATCGTAGGTTCGGTTTGCAGTTTACTACTGAGAAATGGTGCGTTTAGAGACAAGGTAGACCTTATAAGAAAAGGTTAGTACTTGTTTAATAAATAAATAAAAATCCGACTACATCACATACATTGATCTGACTCCGAGGTATGTAGCTTAAGCACTTGTGTTACGGATATCAGAAACAACAGTGGTATTACAAATATATACTTAAATATTGGATATTACACCCAGACACAGAACAAAAACAAGTATTCATCATGAGAATGTTGGTCCTGGGTGGGGATCGAACCCACAATTTTTGGCGCATGGGGCAGGGTCACTACCGAATGCGCCATCGAGGAGTCAAGTAAATAGCCGAATAATTGTGTTTGCTACAAATCTAATTGAAATAAGGATGATACATACGTTTTGAGAATCTTGGTTATTTAGTTTAAAATAATATCCAGTCTAACCGGATATTGGACTGGCTCGATGGCGCATGGTAGTGATCCTTCCGTATGCGCTAAGAGTTGTGGGTTCGATTCCCACCCAGGACAAACATTCGTTATCAATACTTGTGTATATATGCGTATCCGTAACACAAGTGCCTAAGCTACTTAGCTCGGAGTCAGATCAATGAATGTGATGTTGTGGGATATTTATTATTATTATTATTTATTATTTCAAACTTGTTTTAAGGCCGGCAAATATTTTAATAATTTCAACTTATGTCATAATTTATCCATCCTCCTAGAGTCATGTCTCGTGCTTAGTCGGGGTCTGATTGGACTGTGATCCAGGATTTAGCAACATACGTACCCGGGTTTGAACCTACACCCCCGAACTTGAAGCGCGTGTCCTCACCACTAAGTTACTACCCCGGTCTGACTGACTCTAACAATGTAGTTATATAATAAAGATGCTGCTTGTATTGCATAGTTATTGCAACAGCAAAAAAAAATAAAAAAATAAAGACTGACTGACACACCAATTGCCTAGTCCCAAACTAAGCTTATTAGCTTGTGCTATGGATACTAGGTGAACGGATAGACATACTTAAATACGGTTATAAACATCCATGACTCGAGTACAAATGTCCATGTTCATCACACGAAATATTTTCCCCTATTCGAACTTCCCGGATTTCCGGATTCGAACCCGCGACCCTTGGTTTCGTGGCCAGGGTCTCTGACCACTCGACTAACTCGACTAACCAGTCAAATGCAATCAGCGTACATCTCTTTTTGCGAAGGATCCTTTTTTCTACGATAAATCATCTGTTCAGAAAAGGTTGTACCCGACTGTGAAGTGTGATGAGATTTTGTTTTATTTGAAAACACGTTGTATTTAGGATTAATCTCAGGTTTGCGAAGGTTAAATCGGTTTCAAAGTCAGTGCCTCTGCCGCGGTAAAGTCCCGGATGGGTTACCATATTGTATAGATCACCAACTGCAACGCTGTGGAAGGCTCGTCAAGCAGATTTTACCATTATTTTACGGCTCACCAGACTTAGTCCTCTGGCAAACAGACAGATGGACGGGGTAGGATTAGTAATAGGGTCCCTGTTATCCCATCTGGCACGAAACCTAAAGGTATAGATTAAAATATATAGACGTATGTATATAAAACGTATAAGAAGCCACGCAATTTGCTGAACGGGCAGCGCACAGAGTCTGCACTTAAAAAAAAAGTCTGCTAAAAGCCAGTGCGAGTTGTCCCATAATTTGTTCCATTACGCTAGATGCACAAAAAGATGACGAGTTTTTTGCACGCGTCTGCAGTATAGGTCTCGGAAAGTCCTGATTGACTATCTCCCATCATCCTTGTAGTTTTTTGTATACTTACCGTCTACATTGGTAAACTAGTGTGCGATGGTGGAGAAAATTCTTGTGTTAAATTCAGATGAAGGAAAGTTTTACGCGTGTCCGTCAAATACTGTTTAATATTCCGGAATAAAAAGTCAATTAGCACTTGATCCTAAGATTTAATTTTATTTGAATCAAAATTCGACCATATTGCAAAAACTTATGCGGTATCCCCGACGATAGGTTACAGAACATCGATTTTTCGATGTATATATGAATCTGCAGACCCAATACCTTTGATCATTAAACTCCAACTAAGTAAGAACATCATAAAGTTTTGATGCACTTTCCGCAGTGTTTATTACTCTCATTAAAACGTTGGTTTTATACAAGTACAAAAGATGTATATTTTGTAGTTTACTTTAACTTGTAACCATGTTTAGGATTTGTTAAATAATTTCTGCCCATATTGGTCTGGGACTTGTATTATGGTGCCAATTGCGTTCCTTGCCAAGCATGTCGTAAAGGCGACTAATCGTGATGCATAATTTTTCACCTAACTCAAGTAAAATGTAACTTTGGTTCAAAATTGTTAAAGCTTGGCTCTGTATGTATGTATGTACGTATGTGTCTGTATAAATCAGTAAATATCAGACTACATCACATACATTGATCTGACTCCGAGGTAGTAGCTTAAGCACATGTGTTACGGATATCAGAATCAACAGTGGTAAATATAGGTACTTAAATATTCATCATACGAATGTTTGTCCTGGGTGAGGCTCGAACCCACATCTCTTGGCGCATGAGGCAGAGTCACTACCCAATGAGCCATCGAGACAGTCAAATTATGCCTGTTTGTATTAAATGTTCTCAGATTTACTAGAAAATGCAAAGTACTTTACCGGAAGGATGTCTGGCTCCCTTCATTTTGTTTCGAAAGGCAATATTTTCTCGCAAGTTTGAATTTCATATCGCCATCGCTTTCGCTAACATCCGGGAGGATATTATTGCCACTTCCAGTGGAAATCGACGTCAGCTCGTTTCCTTACTCGTCTAGTTCATATACTAGTTCGTCTAAAACATATCAGATCAGCTAATCTTTCTAAATATCTGGAAGGTTTGATCACACACTTTTTGTGTTGGTTAATATTACCTACTCTAAATAGATTTTGTGGTATTGGAGAAGTACTTACGGTTATCCTAGGAAAGGAATTTCCTTCTCACTGTCTGAAATTTTCCTTCTGTCAGGGAAACAGGGGAAGCTCGCAAAAAAGGTATCTGCATTTTTCATATATACATATATAAATTAACGCCTTTTTTTTATGGGAGTAGGCCGAGATCACATCCTTCCATTTGTTACGACCCCGACACACATCTTTCGTTTCTTCTACATTCCTAAGTCTTTACACGCTCGTCGGTTAAGGGTGCTCTTTACCTGACCTTATGTTAACACATTACCAATCTAACTAACTAACTAAACTTCACGCCTCTTCCCTAGCGGGGTAGGCAGAGAGAACCGAACGCCATATCGCACGATCCTTACACCACCACACCTCACTCGCCTCTTCAATCTTCAACATTCATTACCAATCTGGTCATGGAAAGTCCGTCTAGGTCCACCCCTTCCGACGGCACCATTTACACTTGCCTTATATATTTCTTTCGTCAATCTTCTTTCATCCATTCTCTCAACATGCCCATCCAAGCACGCCTTTCTCAATTTTAGTCATACATCTTCTTTCACTCCACATTGTTCTCATATTTCTTCATTTCTTATTCTATCAATCAGTTTCACTGTATTTTTCAGTCTTCTAAAATGTGACATTGTGTCCGGAAAACTATTTTCTTTCTGATCATATTCAATAGGGATAAAAATACACCTAAAGTATGCAAGTCCAAGTCAATGTTTTACTCGTTGGCTCTGCCACTGCTCTATACTCTCATAAGCAGCTGACTTTGCGAGTGAGTTTCAAATGCAAATGTCAGTCCGTGCAGAGTCGTGTGTTGCAGAAATGACAAATTACAATAAAACTCGTTAATGGGGCGCCCCAAGTTGTGTTAGTTCAGAAGCCAATTTACCCCAAGTTTGGACGTTAAACGGATATTAGTGCTGGTCCCGCCGTGATGGCTGCGAGACGAAGGTGTGGCTCCACTCGGATCGGGGCTGTTTTAGTTTTATGCTGCATACAGCGTGGTATCTAAAATACAGTCTAGGCCTAGTTTAGATTACAACGATTTGTATGTTGTAGTACACTGCATATATTTTTATAAACTGTTAATAACCGTAACCATAAGTAAGAATAAATAAAAATGTACCAGAAATTTAGGTTCATACTTCAAATGGTCGAACTTTGCAAGAAGTTATTTCGTCACTGCTTGCAAAGACTATTCTTGTTCTACCTTCCGTATGATATATTTTTTTGTGCATATTGTATTGGTGCGAATATTGTTTGTGAACATTGTTCTGTGTATGCTCATATTTTGTCAATAAAAAAAAAATAATAATAATAAATACAAGTTTTATGATGGATGGGTACCGAGTATGTTTACGTACCGTCTTCTTTCTATTTAGCTTTGTTTCTAGTGGGTCACGATAAATGTAAAGAGTTTTAAAAGTAAAACTATACTACGGTAAATCGTGCTCTGACAAATAACTACTTTTTGAGTCTTTTGGGATTGTATGTTTATGTTATCTGGACCATAAAACGAATGGACATTTAATTTATCGAACTCGGAATATTTTTTTTTAATATTGAAACATACGTATTTATACAAATGCATGTATTATACAATTAAACCATAACCCTTCATTTTATTTAGCTGTAGTGTGGCAAAAAGGCACACCATGCATAAATGTGGTCAAAATCGACTAATTAATAACTCATTAGCGAAATTACCTCATAATTGTGTTAACGTAATTTGAGGATATCAAATTCGATAGATTATATTGTTACAGCAGTATAATTTAATTTATCCGTTATAGTAATACGAATTGAAGTTTAACTTTAAAGCATAAGCTTGAATAATCAATACGGTTTCTATCTCAATATCTTTGTTTTGATGGGAACAGTTCAATCTATCTATTAGAATTACAGATTTATACGTTATTAGCTCTGCGGTTTCACCCGCGTTTATGGTAATGTTATAAAGCCTACCTTGATTAATTAACTATCTATACAACATCAAAATAATTTTTCAATTCGGACCAGTAGTTTCTAAGATTAGCGCGTTCAAGCAATCAAACTCTTCAGCTATGTATATTTGTATTATATGTGAAATTCATACGAATATAATCCTGTCTATCCACTGGCCACTCAGTTTATGGCTCAATGAATAAGATAAATACAATATGTGTTTGTTTATCGTTAATGTCTTAAAGGGCGAAGGTTTCCCCTTTCAATATTATTTACATCTTCTGTAAGATACTGACTAGGTGAAATAAATAAATAAATTCTTCCGACTGACACACCAACTCCCTAATTTCAAACTAAGCTTATGCTTGTTGTACTTTGGATACTAGGTGAACGGATAGACATACATACTTAAATAATATGTTTATAAACTCCATGATTCAAGTACTTACAAATGTCCATGTCTATCACACGAAAAATTTGCCAATGCAAATATTGTGTCCTTTGAATATCTTACATTATACGTACGTAAAATAACATAAATCGCAAAATATCTGCATTTAATAAAGAGTGGACGACATTGAACTGTTTTGTCAGTTCGGTTCACTAAAAACCCTTGTACTTTCGCACAAATTCACGCTCTGCTATCGAGGACACCAGAATATTCTGGGAATAGTATAAATCTGAAATGTTGTGTCGATATTGGATGCGAGACTCATTCCCGGATGAAGGGATGTGGATGATATTAGCCCTTGACCTGAATCAATCTTTAACAGTGAATTTTTTGTTTCGGCAAAGTATTCTATATCTGAAAACTGTGGAACCGGTGGTAGCTGAAAGATAAGGACATGCCTCACAAATGGGGGTGATTGTGCAAACCCGGGCACAGAACACTAGGTTTTTCAAATCTATGAGGCGGTTAGGGAAAACGTCGTTTGATTCAATTTGTCTGGTTCTCTTAAAGGTTATGAAGGAGCTTTAAGGTTACAATCCCAACTAATCCAATCCAGGATCATGTTCTTAACAAGAAATGGGATGATTTCTTTAGTAAAAGAGCTTGCTGCTCTTCGGATTATCCTTACCTCTTCGGAGATTCGGGCGTATGTACGCATGTAAATACGTGGGTGGAGTGAGAAGCGGAAGTTGGTAGCGTAGTAGAATCATATGGATATTAGTCCATCCACCCACGTGTTGTCCCGATGAATGAGAGTAATCAAATGCACGCTACAGTAACCACATCGTGCCGCCTGCTCGACGAAGCTCCTAATAATAGACATTCCTGCCATAGCAATTTGTCCCGCAGGACCGAGATTGGTGCTTATTTTTTGTTGGCACTGATGAAAATCATAGAGGCTTGGATGTAATTACGTTGTATGTGAAGGAAAAAGTTAATGTCCTGTCTTCAGGGCTCCGAAGACAGTCTACCATGTTATTAAGAGCTGACAATAGCTCGTTGCGATGCCTCTGTACCTTTTTTCTGTTTCATCGTAAGTTATAATCGACGAGATTGCTATGGGGCTCTTGTCTTTGTTTATTTTCGGGTAAATTTTTTTTATTGGAGAATCAGGTTAATCTCCTGCATATTTTGTTTTGAAGCTTTTTTGTGCATTTAATCTATATTTGGCGTAACACAAGTGTGTAAATATAATGTTTTGAATATAAAATTCCACTTAAATCAGTCTATCTATTGGTGAAAACAGCATCAACATTACCTTGCCTAGTTCAAGAGATCTAAGCGAATCTAAGTTTTATACTATATAAAGATGTTATATGTTAGTGTACAATCAGCTCATGGTTCTCATCTTCCTAGCGTTATGTCCCGTGTTTAGACGGGGTCCGCTTAGACCATGATCCAGGATTTAACGAGCCTGATAATTACATTGAATTGACTGCCGATCTGACCTTCGTAACCCTTAGATAGGGGAACCAGACAATTTTTTGGATCATGGTTACAAATCCAAAGTTGTTTGAATTTGCAGGTTTCATCACGATGTTTTCCTTCACCGAGCTTGTGGTATAAATACGTACGTACATAGATTTGAAAAATCCAGAAGTACGTGCCCGGGTTTGAACCCGCACTCCTCGGTTAAGAGGCGCGTGTCCTTACCATTGAGCTACCACCACTCTTTACGTTCAGCTCATGGGTCTACGATCTATTAAATATATCTGTCAGAATCACGTTTACCAGGTGGCCCTATGAAAACGTACGAGTATTGTAGCATTTATATTTGGAAGGATCAACTACCCTACACAAAGAACTTTCCGGGTTGACAAAAGTGAGGAAAATACCCATTGGTCCTTGATACGGACTTTACTAGCACTGTTTAAGGTCATTCGGTTTTGCAAAATCCCTGTAAACATATATAAAAGCACAATACAGTTAAAGTTCATTATTTTGGTGAATTAGGTCAATGCCCCGTATTTTTTGTGGTCCTGTTTATCGCATTCTTTTTGGTGTTTCAAGTACATTTTGACTGGCTTGATGGCGCTTTCGGTAGTGATCCTGCCCCATGCTTCAAGAGTTGTGGGTTCGATCCCCATCCATGACAAAAATTCGTATGATGAATACTTGTGTTTGGTCTGTGTCTGGGTGTTAATATCCAATATTTAAGTATATGTTTGTAATACCACTATAGATTTTGATTTCCGTCACACAAATGCATAAGCTACTTACATCGGAATCAGATCAATGTATGTGATGTAGTCGGATATTTATTTATTTATTATTATTTATTTAGTTAGCCATAATGTGTGTATTGCGATGCAGTTCTGATATATTTTGATAAACGAAAAAGAGTGAATAAAGTCGTCAATTTGTAACGGCTCTAAGGATGTTAGCCAATATCTACCACAGCAAGCATTTTACTGAGTTCCAAAACTTCCGAGTGGAGTAAATAGTCGCACGCAAGGCAGATTTTACACCGATTATTTGACTGTAACACATTTTACACCGTGTTGTTTACGGGACGGCGTCTTGCAAGTTTAAACGCAATGATAAATCGGTGTGCCGTTTCCTCCGCCATATTTCTTTTTCGCGCTGTGCAAATGCGAAGCTAACAAACTCATCTATGTACACACGACAGCACTTCAGGCTAAACACTGCGGAGTCTTATATCGTTGTGATAAGGGCTTTTTCGCAACAAAAAATGTATAGCCTGATGTGCTGCCGTCTGTACATAGACATTTTAAACTTCGCGGTTTGTTTACCTTTTTAAAGTCACCGACCACATTCAAAATGTCATAGTAATGGACGTTATACTGGATTATAGGTAAATAGTTTGACGAAATTAGAAATTAATAGTTTGTTATTTATTACCGGCCATCATACTGCGTATCCCTAAAGGAGACAGAATATTAGAAGGAGAAAGTAAAAATGCTTTGATTCCCTTAACGTGGAATAAAGATCCTCATCAACTTGTCAAGGTTTATAATTTATAGACAACATTTTATTTTTCAGGAGAAAATAAAATTTTCCAAACAAGTTTAATGTACAATTTTATTCCGCCGATTCCTTTAAAGGTCACAGATTAAAGTTTACAAAGTTTCATAAACGAGTATTATGTTACGGTTGTTTACTGCTAACTTGGTTTAAAATTGATCTTTGCGTGGGAGGAATCTCTGCTGTTAGAAGTTGTTATTTAATCTATGATAGGCACTATTTTTCCATACTTATTTATTAGAAACTAGTGGTACATCGATGAAACATAGCCTATATGTTATTCGGGTGTATGAGCTATATTATTCTTAAGTTTCATTAAAATCCATTCAGTAGTTTTTTTGTGAAAGAGTAACAAACATCCATCCATACATACAAACTTTCGCATTTATAATATTAGTAGGATAGCTAGTCTGGCTAATAAAATCGCCGACCTTAGCCTCAGGGGTGAAGGTGTTTATTGTACAAACGAAATAATAAAATTCCGAATGGACATATATGAGATCCCTTTTCTTTGGCGACCCAAAAATGTTAATTTTTGATGAGTATTCGTTTTATATCCATGGTGCGGTGTCTGCACCTTCAATTATACATACATACATAACATCACGCCCATAACCCCCAAAGGAGTAGGCAGGAGTCAAATGGGCAGCAGGCCCCTTTAACCACATTCAACTAGAAACAAAACTGGGCCGGGTTAGATGGTAAATTGTGATAAAGTAGTGACAAGTGGCTAGCTCGTCGCCTTCACAATCACATACCCAAAACCCCATATACCATTAGTCGCCTTTTACGTAATGCTAAGCAAGAAACACAGTTGGCACATTCTTTCAAGTTCCAGACCAACATGGGACTTAAATTATGCGGTGTATTTTAATACATGACGTATCTATCTTATTTGTTGTAATACTATCTTAATATTCAGTTTTGCTTCATTAATATCAAGCCACAAACTGAACTACCTAGTTTAGTATGAGCATAGCTAGAACCCCTATGCGGAAGTTATAGCTTTACCCATTGAGCTCGTCTTGCGAAGCCTGAAGCTCTCGTAGTATTAGTACAAAAGCTTACCTTTAGCATAGAGCTCCCTCCGTGTGAAAGCTATGGCTATGGTAGGGCTCATCTTGCAAGTCTTCCTAACAGTAGTATGAAAGGTTACCTTTGGCGAAGCGGGACCTTGGTCTTGGACCTTTGGTTTTTATAGGTTTAAGTCATGTTGTCCACGAGATGCTACACGCACTATTCGTTACAAACGTGGATCTCGTTATCCGCAGGAAGCTTTCATAGGCGTAGCACAAATACTTTTCCATCATGGTCCTTAATGCCACTTCTCTTTCATACCAGTAGTACAAAAACTTCAAAATGGCAGTACTGAATTACGCATCTCCTTGTCACCAGGTGTACGTGGCGCTGTTCAAGCCGCTGCGCGTCTCGCGCAGACAGTTCCGGCGCGTGCTGATGTGCATGCGCAACGTGCGGCACCTCAAGTGCCACGAGCTGTACGCGCACGAGAAGGTCACCAAGGTAGACAGCCTCTCGCTCGTGCTCTCCGGCAAGTGAGTATTGCTGTCCTTGTCGCCGGGTGTACGTGGTGTTGTTCAAGCCGAGAGCGCAGACAGTTCCGGCGCGTGCTGATGTGCATGCACAACGTGCGGCACCTCAAATGCTACGAAGCTATACGCGCATGAGAAGGCAGCATTGCTATCCTGTTCAATTCACGACAGACTAGGCTTATAGAAACTGTAAGCTGAGAGGAAGTTAACAACATAATGAGTCGGTTGCTCTTGCCCATCAGCAAGTGAATATTACTGTCCTTCTCTAAATCGTGACAAGCTATGCGTATTCGAGCACAATGTGTTCCTGCAATGCTTCGTTTTATTGATATAATTACGACAAAATGATTTGATGATGACTTCAAAAGCAAATGATTTAGTAGATTGTTTCTGTTACCTCATTACATATCATATGCTCTGACTACACTGTTGTAGAAATATCATAAAGAAGAGGCAAAATAAAAATTTTATCTCAAAATAAATTGAGTTGATGAAGAGTAATATCTAATCGGTAGTGAAAGAGCGTCTCGCTATTCAAATAATTATCTTAAATATTTAAATAGGTTAATTTGTGCCCGCTTAAGATGTCTCGAAGTTTTAGTGGGGATTACTCAATAAACTTTTATACTGAAGACGTTAATATAATTAGCCTTACCTGTAACTTCAAAATTCATCCTTCAATTGAGAATACACCCACCTCTGCTGAATATCGTAGCGCCTTGGAGTTTTCTGCACCTACTAAAGTTTAATTATAGCATTGGAATATAAAATATTAATCATTATTGTGCAATATTATAATAATGATGGACCAGGAAATGGTGGTGATTCTCAATGAAATACGACTTGCTGTGAACTTAAATTTTCTTTATTAAAGTAAGTTTATCAGCAATGTGACACACTTTTATTAGCTGTCAAAACACGTAATCTCAGTAGTATTGTCTCTAACTACTCCTGCCCAAAATATTTTCGATCCGAAATTTTCCGATAGACAAAGGAAACCTGTCCAGAAAGATGGTTTGAAGTTTTAGGCGTCATAAAAATACATCAACAGTTAACACGGGCGCTGGAAAACGCCTTGGCTACGTGAAGAAAAAAAAGTATTGTTTCTGTAAACATATATTAAATTAATTTCACAATTTTCCATCTAACCCAGCCCATTGTCTCATGTGGTCTGGGACTTAAAAAGAATGTACCAACTGTGTTTCTTCCGTAGCATGTCGTAAAAGGCGACTAATGGTACGGGGTTGTGGGTATGTGATTGTGTAGGCGACGAGCTAGCCACTTGTCACTACTTTTTCACAATTTTCTACCTAACCCAGCCTAGTTTTGATGTTGGCTAAATGTGGTTAAAGGGGTCTGCTGCCCATTTGACTCTGCCTACCCCTCCGGGGATTATGGGCGTGATATATTAAATTAGCTATATGAACTATACACTGGGTAAAAGCGTATAGCATTATTGAAGCACTCTGAAAGCAACTTTTAGTAGCCGAAGACTAAACAATAGTTGCGTATCCTCCCCAGCTGTCACGTGTACTCCAAAGTTCCACCAACATTTCTATATTTGTTCGATACAACTTCTCAAAGTCGCCTGCAGGATACAGGATACAGAGCATATTCTATATTCCGTGAAATGTCCAACTTAACGGTTTTCCCAGAAAAGCTGCCGTGTTCCAGATTAGAGGCTTACTGGGAACTACAACTAATTTCGGACTTAATGCTTTTCCTGTGCGATATTTATGAAAATTTGTATATTACGTACTACATTTTTTTTTCTTTTATGAAGTTTTATTATTAACAAAGAGTTAGGCAAATTCAGATACGGACTAGGTATAATATGTATGTGCTTGTTATTGATCTTGATCTTACTTATCTTTTATTACATACATAACATCACGCCCATAATCCCCGAAGGGCCTAGGACCGTGAGTTTAGGGGGCCCTGGGCTAATACTACTTAGGGGCCCACCTAATTACTCAAAGTATAAGACGATAGACTTGAAATAAATGAATTGAATTTGATTAATCGCAGAATTCGCAGGGCTGTAAACCGTACGATCTGTTTAATTTAGTAAAATTATAGATTTTTTCGCATTTTCATCTATTTTTGACTTTGATTTGACTTAGCTGGGGCACCCTTGAATCCACGCAGCCCTGGGCTAAAGCCCAAAAAGCCATATAGTAGATCCGGCCCTGGTAGGCAGAGTCAAAGGGGCAGCAGGCCCCTTTAACTACATTCAGTCGAGAATAAAACCGGGCCGGGTTAGATGAAAAATTGTGAAAAATGTATGACAAGTGGCTAGCTTGTCGCCTACACAATCACACATGTAAATCCCGATATACCATTAGTCGCTTTTACGACATGCTAGGCAAGAAATACAGTTGGCACGTTCTTTTTAAGTACCAGACCAATATGGGACATATATTTTATATTATATATAGACATATTTTTATTTATATATATATCTTATATTTTACCTACCTATTTTAATATTATGAAGATTTTATGCATATCTTTAACCAAATATTTTTTTACTTTACCCGATACATTATGTATTACACACATGTCCTTGTGATTTCTTGTCAAACCTTCAACCATGTTATACGTCGTCAAAATTCGTCAGCGAACCGGTCGTCATCTACACAGTCAAGTTTAAACCAAATACCTATTAACATTTTATAAACAAATTAGAGTCACCTTGGGCTCGTTCCTTATTGCGTTTCTAGTGTTTGTGTTCACACAAAGAATTGCGTGACTCGAACACTAAATCTCGTGTTCAGTTACAAGTCAAAGATGCTATTTAATGTTACATAACTAACTAACTAACTAACTAACTAACTAAACTTTACGCCACTTCCCTAGCGGGGTAGGCAGAGAGAACCGAACGCCATATGGCACGATCCTTACACACCTCACTCGTCTCTTCAACATTCATGATCCTTTTCATACAAGCTCAACGGTTTTTATGACTCCTAACATACCTTCTGTTAATACATACCATCATGCCCGCAATCCCCTAAGGAGTAGGCAGAATCCAAAGAGCGATAAGCATCTAAAATTGAGTTGGGATGAATGGAAAATCGTGAAAAATAGTTACAAGTGGCTAGCTCCTTATTTACGCAATCACAAACCTAATACTAGATACACCGTTAGTCTCCTTTTACGACATGCTAAGCTTAACGGAGAAGTTTTATACTCTGCAGTAGGATCAAAGAAGCAGAAGAAGAAGAAGAAGAAGCAAGGAACACAGTCGGCTTTTTCTTTTTGAGTACCAGGCTAGAATGGGACATTCAATTCAATTTAATTCAAAATATCTTTATTTATATGGGCTTCAAGAAAGCACTTATAAATAGTCAATATATACATAAAAAACGATAAGAAATAATACTACCACCGGTTCGGAAGGTAGACTCTATCGAGAAGAATCCGGCAAGAAACTCGATAGTTACTCTTATAAATGCCAAATATTACAAATTTATATTGTACTTAATTAATCTATACTTAAACTAGATACCACTGCAAAAAATAAGGTGAACATTTCATTATGAAGTTAACCATAAATCCTTGTCATTGAGGTAATCTTGTATTTTGTAATAGCCCTTACTCATTAAAAAATATTTAATGGAAAATTATAACTTATGTAGGTGTAATGTTACAATACTTACATTACAGTACTTTGTGGTAGTTTATTAAATACTTAGACCAATAAATGAATTACCACTCTTTTGGAGTCTATGATTAGGAACAGCAAGTTTGTGTTTATTTCTAGTATTAAAACTATGAGAGTTTGACTTTTTAGGAAATGATTCAATATTTTTGAATATATACAAAATACAATCCAGAATGTTTATTTATTTTTTAATTTAATTTTACTACCTACTACCATTTAATTTTACGTCTTTATATCGCGCTTAAAGTTCACCAAATGTACTTGGCAGTTGACATTTGCATTTAGGGTTTCCAAGAACCTTTGATTACTGCTATAAATAACTCCACAAAGCAGTCGCTTGAAAAGGGATGGATTTCAACAGTACCTGCCCACGTTTCTGCGAATAATTAATAAGAGAAAAGTTTAATTCCGAGCTTCCTTGTAAACGCGATATGTGTGGTCGTTTTTTCTAGCGTATAAGCGTAAAGCCAATGTACCGTGCAGAATTTCACTTTTCGTTTATCGGGAATGCAAATTAGTAATTAGAAAAATTGTTTCGCTTGCTAATAAATTACTTGATAAGGTAAACACAGTCCAATTTATTTTTGGGTTAAACGTAACGTTTTAAAATTAATGAAAATGAGAGCGGTGGTTGCTTAATGGACACGTGTCTTTAAGTCCGAGGGGTGCTGGTTCAAACCTGGGCACGTACCTCTAGATTTTACATATCAATGTAAAGATAAGTACCCCTTGCTTAACGGTGAGGAAAACGTGATGAAACCAGGACATCCAAATTGGCTATGGATGTGCAGCCATGATCCAATTGTCTGGTTCCCCTATTTAAGGGTTGCTCTAAATTCTGGACCACCGTCCAAACGCCCCGCCTAAGCACGGGACATGACGCTAGGAAGATGATGATGATGATGATGTGACGTCTTAAAATGGGTCAAGCGTGAGTCGGGCCTGCGTTGTTAAGGTGCCGTGGCAACAGTTTTTTTGCCTTTGTTTGCATTGCTCAAATGATAAACTCAACACTGCGCAGCCTTAAAAAGAAACAATAAATGCGGCCATTCCGTAAACGTTCCGTAAATCTTTGTTCATTATCTCCTGAATTATTTGATTTACCAATTTCTTGGAGGTTGGAACCTCTTATTGGAAATGGGATAGTCTTTCTTCATTAAACGTTGTTGAAGGTTGGAAGCTTTATTGAAAGTGCTTTATTAAATGAAACCATAGATTTTAATAAAAAATACCTCTAATAAAAGCGGTACTTATTTTAATATATTATTGCTATTTATTTTGCGTTTAAACTATGTTAATGGACGTCGAGTGCCGAAAAGATTTTATCAAGTGATGAAATCATAGCACAGCGATTTTTAACCTTTGTGGCTTACGATCCAGCTAGCTGTGGATGTATAAATATATTTTAACTCTTTGTGTTTTATTTTTCTCCCAGTCATAATCAAGTAATAGGAATAACTAAAAGCCCTTAGTTTGCGAACAGTTTCGTCATTAAGTCCTATGTTGGTCTGGGACTTAAAAGAATGTGCCAACTGTTTTCCCTCCTTAGCATGTCGTAAAAGGCGAATATTGCTATATAGGGTTTTGGGCATGTGTTGTGTAGGCGACGAGCTATCCGCTAGTCACTATTTTATCACAATTTTCCATCTAACCCAGCCCAGTTTTATTTTTCGCTGAATGTTAAAGGGGCTTGCTGTCCCTTTGACTCTGCCTACGTCTTCGGGGGTTACGGGCGTGATGTTATATATATATATATATGTATGTACGTCATTAAATAGATCTGTAATCCATCTCAATGCCACCCATGCTGTCATAGTACATTAAGTAAATTTTCTAGAATTATGTCTGCAGCAAGTCTCATAAAGCTGTTCCACTTTTTAAATTACGGACCCAAAATTAACATACACCTCGGTCAATGCTAGCGAGTCAACTTGCCCGATATGTGCAGGGCGCAATGTAACCGGCATGGCGGATCGAAAGTATCGAAGTGCTGCGAATTCGCACACCGACTCGCCAAGGTCTGTTAATTGCCTGTTAAACTAGCCAAGCCGTGATTCACGTTCGATATAATAAATCTTCTGTTTAATATAACGTCATACACATTCGTTCGGGCTAATGATCGAATTAGGTCAGCGATTCTTAAATGTGCCTGAGTTTTCAGCAGTAATGAGTCGTGTCGTATAATCTTACCGTGTAAAATAAATATACAGATGATTTTTAAAATGTCATGGCTGAATGACATCTGCGATTTAGAACATTATACTTTATTTATATATATTATTTATTAAATCATGTGATAGTTCCGTAGATAGACTGGAGTATTAATGATGACTTCGAACGCAATACGCGGCTTTGATTCCCGTAATGGGACAAATATTATTTGATGAAGGTATTCTTTTGGACTCGGGTCTAGGTGTTTGTGATACCTTCGTTGATTCTGATTACTTAGTTAGCTACCAACCAAGTGCTTAAACTACTTTAATCGGATCTATCTATGTATATTGTTTTATATTAAACAATAAAGTCTTTTTAAGAAAATCACGATCAAAAAAAAAATACAAATTATCTAAATTTCTACTATCGTTTGGTCGTTTCAGACGGACGGATCGTAATCGAATCGTATCGTATATTGGTTCGTCGAGAAGAAAGCTCATTGTTTGCGCCCGGACTGTGTTTGAGGTTGTTTGATTGATGTACGGCAAACTGGCGGATGATTCATTCGTTGTTTATTTACCAATGCCATGGTCGTGAATACTTATTTACCATATACGTCGAGGTAAATGAATGACAAATAAATAAAACGAAACTGACTAGTGCTTATAAGCGATGAAATCTTAGTTATTGTTATATCTTAGTTGGCGGATTAACTCGGATAATTTCGTGAATGGCCGGTTGAAAGCGAGAGTACTCCGTATTGGACAGCGTACGCTGCGCGGGCGCATTGCGCAAGCCGGCTGAAGCGGGTGTGACGTCATTGCCAATATTTGGAGTCGCTATTGCAAATGCAAACTTAAGCAATATACCAGATGGTATTTTTGTTAGCATTGCAAACTTACTGTTAGCACTATACAATTTGAAATATTTGTGTAAGTATATAAAATATACTGTTTATATGGCTAACTAGGTCTAAGGGTTGCGGTTTCTTTTATAGCGAGGGACTAGATTTAACACAAACGATCGTGTATCGATCGGAATCAAATAATATGCGTCCAAAATTTCATTGCAATTGGATAAGTAGATTAGGCGAGCAAATATCGCATATATACATTTGTAATATGTATTAGTAAAGAGAAGAATTTAATGCTAGATGACTTCTGGATACTAGGTTAGGACTAGGTTATAATGTCCTTTATCATGTTCGTCACGCGAAAATTTGCTCCTAGGATTCGTCGTAAAACATCATATTTTGCAGTCTTCTGTAACGAAGATCAAATATAAAGTTCGCAATGACAATTCTATCTTTTTATCGCAGATGTTAATTGCCGTACAACAGCAGCTTGAATGTGTGGGACCGTTCAGTTTGTTGTTAACGATCGTGTTTGTTTGTGAAGAAGATTGCTCAAGCATCATTAGTGTTTTACGGTTTCTAGACCGTTACGGTGTCATTGTTTGAGGGCGACAATTGTGAAACTGCGCGAAAAGCCATCTGTGGTTGCGTTACATCTGCGCTACATCAACAATGCGGTTGGGTGTAGCGCGATGCGCTAACACATTTTGATAACCGTCTTACCGTCTTACCGATATGGACCGATGGTCATATCAAAACAAAACAAAAATATTATAATTTAATATTGCTTTGTAGGGCAAAATTTCTGCTGAGATGACAATTGCTTTAAAGAAAGAGAGTCGTAACATATTTTCTTAGAGGCTGTCATCTGTGTACAACTACATGATTTTACGAACTATAACTAAACAAACTTCACGCCACTTCCCTAGCGGGGTAGGCAGAGAGAACTGAACGCCATATGGCACGATCCTTACACACCTCACTCTTAGTATAAATATAATAAGTATAAATCTTGGAAAGTATATATTTACAGCCCATAGACCGCCATCATTCTTAGACATGGGACTCGTAACATTAGTTTTGCATGATTTGCTTCGGTCACATGTTTCACGTTCTAAAGTCTATGTTGTTCAATACAAGACAATATCCCACGAAGCTTCTCTGAATATGTAAGGGTTTTATAGTTCGTAAGCCGCATGAACACAGGATGTGCTTTCAACCATTCTGTCACTCTCTGAATTTTAATGAGTGTTTTGTATTCTGCAGAACAGTTGTAAAAAATGTGCGCTTTTTTGGCATCTTACCACCGGCGAATTTCGTATCGGTATTGCAATACATATTGGTCCGAGAGCTGTCACCAATTTTTGGTTAGGTATTTGAGGCAAGCTGAAAGCTTGTCTCATGCCTCTCCTATTATACCCCAACACGGAACTGCGAACCTGCCTGGAGAGCAGCGGGATTTTTGCTTTTATTTAAATAATAAAATTTTATTCCAAAAATATGTTTGAGTACATGAAATTTTAATATGTCGTAGTTAACAATAAATAAACCAGACGATTTAGTCGAGGTTTTAACATTGCCAGACGCGTGCTCATATATTTTGCAAAAAAATGTATTCGAGGCAACTTGACATTTTAATATGTTATTATTATTTATAATTAAAAGATAAGATTAAAAAAAGACAGATCATTTTGATGGGATTTTCTACCTGCCCCGCTATTCACCGCTTCTCTGCAGTTCCGTGTTAGGGTATAATAGGAGAGGCATGTAACAAGTTTTCAGCTTGCCTCAAATACCTACCCAAAAATTGGCGCCAGCTCTCCTACTATATTGTTAATACATACATACATAACATCACGCCCATAATCCCCGAAGGGGTAGGCAGAGTCAAAGGGGCAGCATGCCCCTTCAACCACATTCAGCCAAAAACAAAACTGGGTTTGGTTACATCGAAAACTGTAAAAAAGTAGTGACAAGTGGCTAGCTCGTCGCCTACACAACCACATACCCAAAACCCCATATACCATTAGTCGCCTTTTACGACATGCTAGACAAGAAACACAGTTGGCACATTCTTTTTAAGTCCTAGACCAACAAAGGACTAATCTATACTTCTTTACTAATATATCACGCGTTAATCTCAAGAACTACTGGTTCTAATTGAAAAAATCTTTTTGTATTGAATAGCCCGTTTATCGAGGAAGGCTACAAACATTTACCATAAACGCGGTCGAAACCGCAAGCTTATGTCTGATATTGTACATAGAAATGCCGTTCTTCACAATTAACGCGCGTTTTAATCTGTTTATAAAACTGTAAATTTGCCAAGAACATTAATTAATTTTATATCTAATCAACAATTGTGTGAAATTAAATGTTTACGTAATAATAAAACAATTATATTTTGTTAAAGATTCCTTAATTATCTCGTGAAAGTTAATTAAGATAAAAGAGTATAAGTCTAAAAATCTTTCGAGCTAGTTTAATAGGAGACTATAAAAGTGAGCTCTCACGATTGTTCGAAACTTTGATTGTGGTCAGAATTTTTTTTTGATTAGACCTACCATTACAGACATATAATAGGTCTAAAGTGGAAGTGTGCAGGTCGCGCCTAATAAGGAAGATAGTAATCGACTGACAAATGTTAAGTATAGATTAAGTATGAACGTAGAAACATAGGATATGCTGATTAACATTCATCTTAATATATATAAATTGCGCGTCACGTTGTTTGTCCGCGATGGACTCCGAAACTACTTAACCGATTTTAATCAAATTGCACACCGTGTGCAGTTTGATCCAATTTGAAAGATAGGATAGCTTACATCTCAATTTATTTAACCCGATTATGTGTCATTGACTGTTAGCCGGAACGAAGTTCGCCGGGTCAGCTATACATACATATGTATTACGCCCGCTATCCCCGAAGGAGTAGGCCGACTCCAGGAAGTACCAAGCTTCTTTTACCACTTTCAGCGAAATAAATTTAAAATTAAATATCCGACGACATCACATTCATTGATCTTACTCCGAGCTAAGTAGCTAAAGCACTTGTGTTACGGATATCAGAATCAACAGTGGTATTAAAAATATATACTTAAATATTCAATATTAACACCCAGCCACAGAACAAACAAGTATTCATCACACGATTTTTTGTCCTGGGTGGGGATCAAACTCACAACTCTTGGCACATGGGACAGGATCACTACCGAATGCGCCATCGAGCCAGTGAAAATTTGCTGGGTATGACGGAGAATTATGGCTGGCTTATCGCCTGCATAATCACAAGCTCAATATACCATTAGTCGCCTTTTACGACATGCTACACAAGTAATTAAGATACATAGACATATATAAATATTATCACCTATATACTATTCAACATATCACATGATATCTTGAGATAACCCACATATTTTTTTAATCGAGTCGGTCAATTTTACTTGTTTGCCGTCTTTGCTGGTATGAAAATAGTTGCCATGTGCACGGAAAACGTCTACATTTTAATAAGGCACAGTAGGTGCCTAAAGTTTGTTTATCGACGCCACGAAAGTTCAATTCGTGAATGGCTCATTAATCATGCATGCACATTTAAACACTTGTCGCGGTGTTGAAGTCGATTGCGCGACCCGATCGGGCGTGTGCTTAAGTGTTGTTTGATTGTGCTGCGATGTGCGAATGTCGATGACTCGATGAATGTATCGATGGTGCCGTATTCTCTTTTGTATGTGTGCTATCTACGTTAATTACTACAAGGGAGGCAGAGTTTAAGGAATAGTCTTTAACCACTTTTCGCTAAAGATTTAATTGGGTTAGATGAAAAATTTTGACAGTGTGATGACAATTGACAATAGGCAAGTTGACTCAAAAAAAATAATTAGTCCATTATAGAGATTACAAAAAAATATTGCTCACGTAATTTTTCTTTTGTTCAGCAAACCAAAAATTACGAAGATACAGCGTGTTAAAGGTGCGCGTGACGTCACTTGTTCTGTTGAATTTTAGTAACAAGTGATGTAAAAGCGCCCCACTCCAGATCTTTGAAGCGCTGTATCTTTGTTATTTTCTGAGCATTTGATAAAGCAAAAAATACGAACTCAATATTTTTTGATAATCTAACTAGCGGACTAAAAAAAATATTTTAGTCAACTAGGTAGCCTATTGTTTTGTACGCCATCTACACAATCATACTATGCAATTATATTTTACACGCCCAAGTGGATGGTGAAGTTCCTTATGGGAAATGCAGACTACCAAATTGAAATATCAATACACCCATATACCATTGTATATGGTATTCAGCCCTATTTAGTTTCAGTAAATAATTCAGGAAGGCGTAATAATATGTATACTTAGATTCTCGTCCTGTATTATCTGCTAAAGTTTTTCTATCCATTCGATATCGCGAACGAAGTGGCTATTAATAAATAATAAGGGCGACAATTTTTTGGCATCTGTGCCGTAATGCGTAATTTTATATTTATAGCGATATCGATACTTTTAAAAATATAAAAATAAAGCGACGGTGTATCGATACTAAAATGTGTAAGTGCGACATCCCAACTCGAAGTCTACGCTGATAATGTGTGCACGAACTGTTGTTAGCATCTAATTAATTCCGCTTCCTGCAGACTGTTGATATCGTTAAATCCACTTGCAATTACACTCGAAGCGGTGTAACCTTAATTTGTATTTAGGGGATATTACATTACGTCACGCTTTTTTCCCATCGGGGTAAGCGAAGATCATATACTTCCATTTATTATGATTTTGGTTTACACCTTTAACTTATTTTTTAGTCTTTCATGGTTATTTTTCAGTTGGAGATATGTTAAGTGGTCTAATTGAAGTTTATTTTTTAGACCGGATGGTAGCGTTTCCATAGAGAATATGAACAAGAGACTCCTTCACCCTCATTCCATTCCACCTGATTTCCTTTTTGGTAATATTTAGTAAACATATGTGCGAGGTTTATTCTGTCAATGTCGAGTAGTACATTGATGAGTTATCAATAAATCAAGGGTGTGTTCAATGTTCTTTTGGTCTCTCATGGATTCGCTAAAGACTTCTTCTCGTACTCTTTTTTTTCATTCATATAATGTAATGCATGCACTGACCCATATTACTGCAATGTTGGTCAGTGCATGTACGTCACTCAAAATGTGTGGCCAGAATACCAGTGCTGCTGTGGCGACTCTCGGGTTGCTGCAACACATGCTGAGGCTCGCACCTTGTTGGCCATAACTCGATGTATGTTCCTGTCTCTTAAGTCTGTATTATTTAATGGTCAATAAATGTTTTCTATTCTTTTCTAATCTAGTAGCAATTTAAAACACCATCGAGTTCTACGCATAGGCTGTTCATGCGTTTAGTCGCTTGACGTTTGATGTAGATCTTATACTTATATTCACATTGTATATCCTTAGTAGAATATTCCCTCAAGCCTCGGTGGAAATCGTTTTTACAGAAATATAATATGAAACGGGGGATGCTCTTTTTGGAGCCGAATGTGTAATGTCAGCACATTTATCACGTATGTACATATGCAATCTGGAAATAGAGCAATCCATCAGTCTTCTGAACGTTTGGCTCCAGTTATGGTTGATAACGTTTGAGTTTATAGAACAATAAATATTCGAGATGTCAAATACTATTTTAACTCAAACTAGCTATTTCCTGCGACTTTGCTCATGTTGTTGTTGATTTTCTTTTTTATATCCTTACTTTATCCTCCAAGTAGATCACTTTTTTTTTTATTTTGAAAGGTACCTGCCAAAACTTCGTTAAGGTGGGTTGGTGTTGTGAAAGATCAACATAAAATTTTGCGCATTTATTATTATATATTATTTTACATCCCTTTAATATTGCTACAAATTTAGAAGTTTTACAACTGCATAAAATTTGTGTAGAATCATGATCCGTAAAACTAAATATTTATGATGATACACCGCTTCGGCAGACATTGTAATGTAACGCGATATTGGCTGATACATTACCTTCATGTATGTATGTATGTATGTATATAAGTATCGTACCATGTGGTGCTCACCTGCCACGCTCTCCCGTTTCGATGCAGATAATTATTCTCTTATCTATTGAAACGTCATGTCCATATAAATCGTTCGTGGTCGTGATTCACCGTTCGTGAAGAGATAAGTTGCTTTCAATTGAAGCTTTTGTATTTCGATTACTAAAATATCAAGTAAATATATTTTTGTACGTACATTGTGTGAAAATATATGGCTTTCTCTATCTGCACTTAAAACAATACTTATGTACGACTACTCCTCCGATACTTATACTAGAAGAAGAAAAGGGTGGTCAAATAAATCCGTAGCTTGTAAGCAGGTGAATAAAGTAAATGAGAAGTAAATAAGAGATAATAAAATATATGTAATGCGTACTCATCTTAAGGTGAGCTCACATTATTAGTGAACTAAAATTGAGAGAATCAGTTTAAAATGGTTTAGCACCAGTCAAAAAGTCTAAAATACTGCAACTCTATCAAATCTATCAAAATATTTTACCAAGAACAGATAAACACCCCATTTACAGACTAGCTCAACCCAATTCAATGATATCCATCTTCCGTCTCGAATATCGTTTGTCTGAACAGGGTCAGACGTCCGCCTCGTCCTGATGTGAGAGATTGGCTCGTCTGCTAATGCATTCCGCGGTGCCGAGCGCCTCCCGAGTCGGATCCCGGCCACAATTCACATTCATCCAGGGTGCCAAACTGTCAATGAGATTTACAATGCTGAATTTTGATGGCACCCCCTTTCGCGCTTGTTCTGTTTGAAATAACTTGTTCGTGAAATATTTCGGGAATAGGAACTGACAAGAGTTCAGTTCAAACGCGATATGTTTGCTAGCTTATGCCCTCGGTTTCGTTCGTGCAATATGTCTGTTACTAAGAGGTAATCGTGCATCTGGTAGACTACATCCCCTCTTAGTGTTCATAATGTATCCAAATTCCATTTAAACCAAATTTCATCTTTATCATGAAATTTCATCAACAAATATATGGTAGTTTTCATCCTTTTTCAAGACAAACTTTCTCATTTAAACGTGTTGTGATATTAAATTATATTCCTCAGACTTATACCAATACCGTAACTCCGAACTAAGCTTAACCTCTTGTGCATGGATTCTAAGTAACGGATACTTAAATACATTGATAAATATCTGTTGCTCGCAGACGGACTCTCATGTTCACAACATTAACATTTGCCCCTAGCGGGATTCGAACTCGGCTCGTCTCTTAGTGTGCTAATCTGAACAATTTATATATAATGTGTTATCGACTGCCTCGTTGGCCTAGTGGTACCATGCGCCGCTTAAGGACCTAGAGGTTCCGGGTTCAAATCCCGGGTCGGGCCAAAAATTTGTGGCTGGGTATTTCAATACCGAAACTACTCAGTAACAGCCCGGAGTCAGGAAGTTGGCGGTTTAATCACCCCCGTGCCTCGGAAAGCACGTTAAGCCGTTGGTCCTGCGCCTGACCTCTCTTCGGTCATGTCGGATTGCCGTCTCACCGGACTATGAGAATGAAGGAATAGAGCGCACACACTTGTGCACTATAATATCTCCTGCGCAGATGGCTAATCCTCGTTGAGATTGGCCGCCGTAACCGATATCGGTTAGGAGGACATTATTTATATAATGTGTTATGAAAATTATGCTAGTGCCCAAGTCTTTGACGCAAGTTTTCTGTATGAATTCCTTGCTACACCACCGGAACATCTGATTAACGTATCTTAAAGTGTGAAGCACGGAGGTAACGGGTAAATGATAATTTTGAGTCAACCATTGGGATTATAACATCACGGTCCGTATGCTGTATGAGTTCACTGATTCGGAATGGGCAGTGTGCAAAATTGATTTAAATGGATTGGAAAAGTGTCGATTGCGTCAGCCTATCTGTGTATAAACTATAAAGCTTGTGTTATATACTAACTATGCTGTTAGTTGCTGCTATGATATATATACATAATTAAATGATAGGACAAAATCTAATATCTTAATAACCTTGCCATATTCGTACAATACTTAGTTTTGGAAAACAAAGACATTATTTTCAAACAATAAGATAAGATCCTCCACCAACCATGATCCAAAAATTGTCTGGTTCCTCTATCCCAGGGTTACGAAGGACATACCGGCATTCGTTTCAATGTAATTACCAGACTCGCCAAATCCTGGATCATGGTCTAAGCCATCGAGATATAAGTCTAAGCGGACCCCGTCTAAACACGGGACATAACGCTAGGAAGATGATGATTGATAAGTTCCTTTGAGGTGTCTGTTTAATATTTTACAATGTGCAAATTTCATTTTCGTTCTTACTCATAATTTCTAACTAAATGTGGTCGCAAAGGTACATCCGACCAGCACGTCAACAAATAAAAGCGTGGCACTAAACCCATTGGTTAAATTGAAATCACAATCGCACGGGATGAAGTGCGGCGTGCGCCGGAGTCTGCGCGACGTGACTCATGTTGCGACTGAATGACTCACCGCGCATTCGTCTTTTTTTATAACAGCGCAACGCATGTTGATGGACATTCAACACGTGTTGTTTGTTGCTCTTTTTAGAGATTAAGCGCTAATGTTTCTGGCTTGAGAGCGGTTACTGAATCTACTGGCGTAAATGCGTTTTTATTTTAATACACACACATCATCACACCCGTAATCCTTAAAGAGGTAAACAGTTAATGGGGAAAGAAGCCCCTTTGATAAGATGCAACCATTTTATTGAAACTTCGCTTCGCCACATACATACATAACATCACGCCCATAATTCCCGAAGGGGTAGGCAGAGTCAAAGGGGCAGCATGCCCCCTTAACCACATTCAGCCAAAAATAAAGCTGGGCGGGGTTAGATAGAAAATTGCGAAAAACAAACGACAAGCGGCCAACTTGTCGCCCACACAATCACACACCCAAAACCCGATACACCATTAGTCGCCTTTTTACGACATGCCAGGCAAGAACATGGGACAGTGGGCTGGGTTGGACTGAACTGAACTGAAACTTCGCTTTTATTTTAATTAATTATTCTAACACAGAACAACTTATAGAAATGCTGACATACTTCCACTTAAGCTTCCCTCGTAGGGATAGGCAGACTATAAGGAGATGCACCTTTAACTACTTTTAGCTAAAAATAAAATTGTGTAGGATGGATCGAATATGGTGAAAAATAGTGACAAACGGCTAGGTCGTCGGCTATACAACAGGATAACTGTTCTTGCATTTTTCTGTTCCCGTGGGATATTCATTTCAATTAGTTTAATTTAAAAAAAATAACTGGTTAAAACACGCCACTTCTCTAGCGGGGTAGGCAGAGAGACCGAACGTCATATGGCACGATCCTTTCACAGTTTTAGTTAGTTAGTTTAATTTTAAGTCTTCGGTCTTCGTTATTAAGCAGTAGGTCATCATATGTTGTATGTGTTTAACATTCGAAGAAACGAAGAAATATCTGTTGTAATGCTTCGAATGGCGCAACTAATAAGTCCACAAGTCTGAGAATTTCAAAGTTTTTTTTTTACTTATAAATAAACAATAAACAATAAATTCTCAAGACTGACACACCAATTCCCTAGTCCCAAACTAAGCTTATGCTTGTGCTATGGATACTAGGTGAACGGATAGACATACTTAAATACGTTTATAAACATCCATGACTCGAGTACAAATGCCCATGTTCATCACACGAAACATTTGCCCCTAGCGGGATTCGAACCCGCGACCCTCGGTTTCGTGGCCAGGGTCTCTGACCACTCGACCATCGGGCCAGTCTACTTCGTCTGTTATTCAGCATAAATGATCACTATGTAGTACTTCGCTTTTAAAAGGTTTATCAGTATTTTATGGAAGTTGTTTTATATAGGACTACGTTCTGTCTGCTACTTAGTTTCTGAAGAGTTTAAGTTTAAGTGTTAAATGACATATTTTATTTATAGGCACATACATACATATGCCGCCAATCCCCGAAGGGGTAGGCATAATTAAAAGAGCAGCAACTAAATTTGTCCTAAAATTAAACTAGGTTGGGCTATATAGAAAATTGTGAAAAGTAGTGACAGACAAGTGGCTAGCTCGTCGCCTACACAATCACATACCCACAACCCGATATATCATTAGTCGCCTTTTACGACTTACTAGGCAAGAAACACAGTTGGCACATTCATTTTTAAGTCCCAGACCAACATGGGACAATGGGCTGGGTTAGATGGAAAATTGTGAAAAAGTAGTGACAAGTGGCTAGCTCGTCGCCTATACAATCCCAATTTGAACCATTATTTCACCATTATTTGTTGGTTGAACTATCGGGTTTTGGGTGTGTGATTGTGTAGGCGACGAGCTAGCCACTTGTCACTACTTTTTCTCAGCTCAGATTTATTTTTGGCTGTATGTGGTTAAAGCTTGCTGCCCCTTTAACTCTGACTACCCCTTCGGGGATTGTAGGCGTGATGCTATTATTGTCTTTGTCTATGTTGAAGTAATGAATTCAGATGTATGTCGCTCAGTCCATCATAGGTCATCACCATCGTAGCCGGAGCTAATTACCGCATGTCGGATCCTACCCTCCGCCCGACCGTAAACATTTAACAGCCGGCTCGTCCCGCGTCCGCTAAATTGCCGCGCGTACCTACGTACTCGCTAATTGTGGCGGTGAACTGTATTTATGGGCCCTCCGGCGCGATCCAGTGTTACCAACTCCCAAAAATATTTATCCTTAAAGCTTATGTCAAAAACCCCTAAAATTCACACTATTAATTAATTTTATTATTTAAATAAGAATAAATAATACATTATTACCCGTAGTAAAAACTATATAACCAGGCAAAAAAAGAAATATGCCTCTTTTTTCCTCATTCTTAGTATTCTTAGTGTTAAGGAATCATACCAAATGCTAAAAATTTTGCTTTTTATAAAAAAAATAATAGAAATATGAATAATACGAAAAAAAATATAAGAAGGCAAAAATCCCTAAACATACTTATCTCTAAAAATAGAACGCCCCTAAAAAAATCCCTAAATTTAGGGGCAAAATCCTTAAGTTGGTATCCTGGCGCGATCCTGCCAATATTCTAGATAAAGGCAACTCTGACTCAGTAACTCATTCGCGGCTAACTGTGATGGGTTTTCGAGTTAACACAATTTGCGCCATGCGAAAAAGGTTCGCGCAGAGTTAGTAGTGAAATATTTATGACAATTACTGAATTTAACAATAAACAAGAACTTTTTACTTTTGAGCTAAGCACACAATAATACATAGTGCGCCATGCGCTAACATTATGAAATGAGTTGACTCGTCTGACGCACTGAATTGAGTTAGCGGAATAGCGCAGCACTACAACATTACACTTGTCTACAATTTAATCTCGACTCTTCAGCTCCACGCTTTTTTCCACTTAGCTGACGCCACGTAGTGGTAGGGATGCGCTGTATTTTCGTTGAATGTATCGATTAAGTACTTCAATTCCGACCATAGACCCCAAGAGTACCATATGTCGTTATAATTACTAGTTAGTACATTTTTTTAAGTAAAGCTAATAGGCTATTTCTTGATAACTAGCAAAAGTATTAAACAAAACTTGGTTCTCATAACTTGAATGTAACTAATCTAATTATATGAAAATTGCATTAACGGCTAAAGAATTCATTAAGATATTAGCAAACATTATTATCAAGTATTAAATATGGATACTTATTTAAGTTAATCAGTTAGTAATCAAACGAGACATTTAAAATTTGCGACTAGACTTAAACCTCACCTTAAAAAATGCAGAAATGTTTAATATTTTTTTTTTTTTTTAAATAATTTAAATATGAAGTTATACCCGTATATGTACTTACTACTAGCTTACATATACAATACTCATAATATATATTTAGCTAAACGATTCAATTCGCCTTACACATAAACCGCATCGCAATAAATCTATCTATGAACAGATTGCCCGAATGTATCGTCGTAATACCGATATCGAATCGCAACACGCGTCCCTAATTGACAATACCGCTAGTACTTCGCTCGCCGGGCCCAAGTGCAGTACTTTACGGATACAATCGAATACTGGCCGGGAGTGATGATGACTGATGGGCGCAGAATCGGGATGATTTGATATTTCGTGCGGGTGCCGGCGCGAAATCTTGCGGCAAATACTAACACAAATAGATCTCGAAACTTCGCATTACCGCTTTCTGATTTCGAATCGGTTTTCGATTGTCATGTTGGACTGGGACTTAGAGAGAATGTGCTAAATGTGTTCCTTGCCTACCATGACGTAAAAGGCAGCTAATGGTGTGTTTGACGTTGCGTTTTTGATTGTGTAGGCAATGACCTAGCCACTTGTCAATATTTTGTCTTAATTTTTTATCTAACTCAACTTAATTGAATTTTTGGCTTATTAAAGTCAGTCAAGTCAAAATACTCTTTATTTATATAGGTTTGGAAAAAAAAAACTTATAAATAGTTAATTCAACAAGAAAATCAACTAATAATATGAATCTACCACCGGTTCGGAATGTTGATTCTTCCGAGAAGAAACCGTCAAGAAACTCGGTAGTTACTCTTTTCAATAACATATTTTACAAGGGTGTATAGATCATATTTGCCTTTGAACCATGTCATGAAGTCGGCTTGTCAGACACTGAAATATAAAATAACGATGTTTACAAAATTCAAGCATAAATTAACCAGACCAGAGCAGACCAGTCCCCCAAGGTGGCACCTGTTATTAAGTATGTGTCAGCGGGTGATAGTGCTTACTGCTCCTTTGGCTGTGTCTACGCCTTCTGGAAGTTTGCAGGCGTGATAGTATGTATGACATACTCGTATGTACATACATACATACATACATACATAACATCACGCCCGTAATCCACGAAGGGGTAGGCACTAGGCAGTGTCAAAGGGGCAGTTTGACCACATTCAGCCAAAAACAAAACTGGGACTGAATTAGATGTGAAAGTAGTGACAAGTCGCTAGCTCGTCGCCTACACAATCACATACCCAAAACTTAAACCTAAACGTAGGCAAGAAACACAGTTGGCACATTCTTTTTAAGTCCCAGACCAAAATGGGACTCGTGTGTATACTAAGATGAAATGGGTTTGATTGGTGCTCAAAGAAGGTGTAAAGTTTGATGTCATTTCCATAAAGCGTACAAAGGCACGAACGTTAAACGGCCCAATAATAATACCCGCGTAACTCGATTGAGACGCCTGGAAAAAATCTCAGATGTCCCTTTGAAAGGTCTCGTTTCATTGAAGCGAGTGGGGCTCTTCATTGTCGCGAAACTCCATTACGGGCGCGACCTTTCGGGCTTTTTCGGGAATTATATTTGTACGAACAAAACGGGATAATGTCAAGGATCGCGATCCACTTTTATAACGACTCGGGGCGCGCGCGACGGAATGTCCGTTCAAAAGCCCGCTACTCAATTTGATTACGCGAAACGGAAAAAAAATGGTTTGCTCTAAATGGGTGACTCTCGGCGCGGGAGAATTACGTGTAAGCGTTTTGATTGCGCGCGCCGATATCGCCTTTATTATAGCTTTTATTGCTTTTCGGATGTTGCTCGAATGGCCTCTTATTTTTGTTTAATTTCCTTTTTAGTCATATGATTCGTCTTAAGTATTGTCTTCGAGATCGGGCTGTTACTTCGTCGCGTCATAACTTTTATATCGTTTCGCTTAGAGATTGTATTCCGTTTAGCAAATGTTAATTGCCATCATCACCAATCTGTTATGCTTATTTTTGTAACTTTTGTTACTAAATTCACGTCATCACATACATTGATCTGATTCTGAGGTAAGTAGCTTAAGCACTTGTGTTACAGATATCAGAATCAACAGTGGTATTACAAATACATACTTAAATATTGGATATTAACACAGAAAAAACACAAGTATTCATCACACGAATGTTTGTCCTGGGTGGGGATCGAACCCACGACTCTTAGCGAACAGGGCAGGGTCACTACCGAATGCGCCATCGAGCCAGTTAAGTCAGAATACGTTTAGGATGCTCAAGAGAGCCCATGTTCCGACCTAGTTTCCTGCTAGCACTAGGACACTGTCTCCATCTCGCCAAAGCTCATTGAGATTATCTGCTTATAGTTAAAAAATTTACTGATGATTACGAAAAAAAATTAATCGCGTGACACTATCTAAGCCTAAATCATCTTCCAAACTTGTCTATATCGTGCCTCGTCGGCGTTATCTAGATCAAAAACAAAAAGAACCCGGTCATCGCCCAATGTCTTGGTCCCAAACGGGTCACGGCTGGTGAGCAGGTGAACCTGTGACCCTGCCGCGAAGGCCTCATTTGTACGCGTCACTCGTCTGAGCCAGACGCTAGGGAGATCTTGTGTAAATTAATAGACCACTTAAGGGTGTTGCACAGCTGTGGAAGATCAGATGACACTGTACTGAACTGCACATAGTCTATTTTTGAGACGTTCAGTATTATTTAATGTTAGTTAACACTTCCATAGGCGTAAGTTCTATGCCTATACTGGGAATATATTGTTGATGAAACAGAACGGTGCTGAATTCAAGCTACTTTAGAAATAGATTAATGTAAGTATGTATTAATATACAATTTTGTATCGAAATATTTTTTTAATTTACCCGACTCGATGGGTTTACTGTTATGTCTAACATAGCCCTAGACTTAGTATTCCAGTTAATGACTATTGATTATATCGACAGGCCATGGTTAGGCCACCTCGAAAATGTAAGTCAGACTGGAACAAAGGTATCGAATGGCTTAGTAATAACGCTGCGATGACAAAATTTGTCAACCTCATTAAAAGATTAGCCGTCAGGATTAACTCGATAACTCGAATGATATAATGTTTGAACATTTGGCTGCGGAATGAACCAGAATATCGTCTGAGTACGTGACTCGTCAATATTTTTATCATTGATCGTGTAAATATACATTTTGCGGAGAGTGGTGGGATATATTGGACATTTCCGTGTCAAGGGCGTATCGAATGAATTGGGCGCGAAATTTGCAAATTCTTACTGTTTTTATTCATTTTGGATGGGAATTAATGTTGTTTCGTTGAGATTGATTTTAAAGGCTGTCAGATTCCGGTTGCCTTATTGCTTTGGCGACTTGTGACTTGATTTTTCCATTCTACTATATAAAATTAGTCTAATGGACTGAATCATTTAACAAATTTCTGGAAATACAAATTCTTTATTTATATAGGCTTCAAAAAAGCACTTATAATTAGTCATATGAACATCAAAGAAAACATTACCTCTTGATAAATAATTTTTTCTTGCAAATAAAATACAGATTTTTATTTTTATTTTTTATTTAGCCATTTAAATCCCACTGCTGGGCAAAGGCCTCCCCCTGTGACCGCCACTCCTCTCTGCACTGTGCCACTTCTTCCCACTTTGGCAAGAAATTTGCGAGATCATCCCGCCATCTACGCCTTGGACGGCCGCGTCTTCGGTGTTCGGTAAAATACAGATATTCAATGATTTTTCTTTAGTTTGAAAACAAGAAAACATTACAATTTTGACGGACGAATCCGCGTGTATTTATTAAGTAGTGTTGTTCAGAATACAGGGTGTCCCAACCGCAGTGCGCTGTTTCGTCCCGCACTCATTTTAATTAGGGCCTCATGACCGCGTTACGATGAACAATCACAGCGGCCAAAGATTGGCGCGCTTAGTAATACTCTGTTGGGTAATATGATCATATTACGTCTGGGTCGTTACTATACATATAAAGAGACCTCTTTAAATTTAACGATCCGTCCAGGCTTAGCATAGCAACAGTGGCTAAACTTTTCCCGTGAATGAATTACTCCAGTAGGGAAAACCGTATAAAAATTAGTGCAATATTGTTGAGTTTATCGCGTTTTGCTAGTCTGTAATAAATGCGTAATAAATGCTTTTTCAACTAACTACATGGTTTAAGTAATAAACTTGTCATCACACGTATATATAGGTAATGGCGACTGCGAGTCTACTAATTAAGATACATTTACGAAAATAACGCCCAATATAATTTAACTTTCCACTAAACGTAGCCACCAAAAAAAAATTATATTAAATTGATTGCCAAGTCTCACAAGATCTATGGTATAACTGTTTAAAAGTTTCAGGTCTCATGAATAGCATCCTAACTCTGCAAGTACTAACTCTACAAAACGTACGCTTGCTTTATAAAGTCCGGTTTAGCGCGTCTAGCTTTGAAGTGCTTGGAAGGAAAAAATGTGGAAGAGTAAACTTGGCTGGAAAGAGTATTTGGTAAACTTTGCCAGATAGATTTTTCAGTCACATTATTTTCACTTATTTATGGCTCGCCGTTGGCTACTAATCGCCGTCTGTTGAGACTAAGATTTTTCTTATTAGATTGAAAATAAGAAAATTTACCTGACGGGCCCATTTGAAGTGTCTGTAGTTTTTATACTATTCCTCAGACGAGCAGTGCGATGTTTGTTCCGAACTTTTACGAGTTTATTTCATTAGAAGATTGTTGATCAATCGAAAATACTGTCAATTTTTTTTTTAAATAAAAGTGATTTAGTTTAGTTTTCATGCGAACTTACACATTTATATTGTAAGAGTCAACTGCTTCCATTTTTAAACGGGACGTTTAAGAATTACTATCCTAGAGAGAAAATGACTCGTTTGAGAAAGGAAGTTAACTCTACAGTAGCCCACTTTAAGACGTCCCACTCAGTTGTGGGCCATTTGTCCCAAGAGGCGTTCCCTGCATTATTTTTTTTTTTTGGTCGTATTGCAGCGAACATAATTTTTATCTAACATTTGATGTGTCACATCAAATATTTAATGTGATATATCATCTTCCATTTACCTTTCATATTTAAACACGTCTAAGGTGTCTGAAAGCCCACGCTATACCACCATAAATAGAATAGAACGTTATTGAATGTGGCTAAATCCTTGTCTCGTGTCCCAAATACTATATTGGGACAAACGACCCAATACGTGTCCCAAAATAGTTTTAATTAGATATATTACGGTGCTTACGCAGATGCAATTATCGGCGATTTAATCACGGCAACTAAATTGTTTGAGCGCCTTTTCAATTATCTCTCGTGTTTGAAGGTTAGACACCCTCATAAGAGCACATAAAAGAGTGTCGTCCAATGTCTAATTGTAGCAAGTATGTATGTGTAACCGTTGCCCGCCGCAGTGCGTCGCCGGCCGTTTTAATTAGGCGATTCTCACGGGCCGCGACGGTTTATTAAACTTTGTGTATTAAACTTGATCCGCGATTTTTCCCACCATTAAAATGTAACCGGCGGCTGGCCTTTTTGGCGTCTGTTTCTCGTTCGCGTTGTATGAACTGTGTAATGAATGGCGGGTAACTTAACATCGGACGGTTTAACTTTGGAGTGGCGTGCTTCGAGGATTAAGTTTTTGAATGTGGAAGTATTGCCGGTTTTACTTTTAATCTGGGTATTGAGGTTGAGTGAACGATGTTTGGAAGGACGATTTGAGGTTAACCATTTAGTATCTTAGTCTGGAAATGCAGTGTTGTAAGATAAGTCAGATTACGACAGAATGCCTATCTCTGATTGATCGATGCTTGCACACATTTGGAAAACTTTTTGAACGTATTTTATTGTTTTTGTGCAATCACGGATAAATACTATGTTATTGTGGTGGTTGTAATGCGATTCGCTAAATCTACGATCATAGTCCAAGCGGTATCAGACTACAAATAAATCACGCTTGAAGCGTTTTATTTTTATACTAGCAGCCCACAAAATAGGGATGTTGACTGGCTAGTCAATTGAGATACTTTTTAAGAGCTGTCAAAACGAAATCACTTCATAGATTTTGTCAACGTGTGACGTCACAGCTTTGTATAGTCAACTGACTTAATATCAAGCAGTTTTTGTAAAATTTAAAATCTTAGACTCAATATGATACAAAATCAATGACATGAAATACTTTTTTTTTTCAGAATTGATATTTCAAAATTAAATATAAAAGGTGTCAACATCCCAATTGGAATGAAGGAAGGTTTATCATATTCGAGTGACCGCCATCAGCTAACGTATTCCATGGTAATATTCCAGGCTGGTGGTGTCGCAGAACCAGCGGGCCCTCCACATCGTGTTCCCCCACCACTTCCTTGACTCGCCGGAGTGGTTCGGTGTCTCCACCGATGAGTATTTTCAAGTAAGTTTTTTCTCTTATGGTCTCTCACAAGCCATTTGGTTTGGTGGTCACAATTCAAAAACCCAAGCAATGAAATTCTAAAGTTACTTTTTGAAATGCTATAACTTAAACAATTGGGATGTCAATTCTGAAAAAGAAAGTATCGTAGTATGCTGTTAAGCCTTATTGATTTTGTATCATATTGAGTCTGAGATTTTTAATTTTATAAAAACTGCTTAATATTAAGTCAGTTGACTATACAAACTAGTGACGTCATACGTTGATAAGCCCATACAAAAACTATGAAATGATTTCGTTTTGATAGCTCTTAAAAAGTATCTCAATTGACTAGCCACTCAACATCCCTATTGCATAATCAAGAGCAGATTTATGTATAGTTTGTAAATAGCAACATTTTAGAATGTTTGTCTGATAAAAGTTGTAAAATTTGTACAAACAATTTATTTATTTATTTTATTTTGTTCCTACATAAATAAATTGTGCCTTAAAATGCCTCAATTAAACTTAGTTATGTTACCTGTAAAATACAATTCGTATTCAAAATCTGATCAGATTCCTTTCACGCATGTATTTAAACGTAATTTCTATGACTTCTATGAGTCTGTTAGTCTACTAATCGCTACAGTAGTTATCCACATAGTCTGTGCAATGTGATTTGTAACAGAACACTGTGGTTTGCGGTGAAAAGCGTTAACTACACACAGAGCGAGTTTAAAAGGATCCTTTTACATTTACTATCGGAAATAATTTCTAACTGACTCCTACGTACTTGAAAGGTACGTTAAGTGGTTAGTCGCGGGTGCAAGATTTAAATCGTTAGTATCGGGTGTGTACAGGAATGATGGTACGCGAAGAGTCAACCTTATGGCAAAATAGTTGTATTGTATTTACGTTATTAAATGTCAGCGTATCGGACTCATAGATTTCTTTTTCTATTGCCTATGTTATATTATAGGTAGGTATAAAACAACTTTTCAGATACATATTAAAACAAAAGGAAAAGCTCATTGAGAAACTAAAGTAAAACTTGGTGGTAGATTCAAATTGTTCTATTTTGTACCTATTACTTGACGATTTACAAGTGCTATTTTGAGGCCTACGTAAATAAAGATATTTTTGACTTTGACTTTGACTTGAAAAACCTATAATAAATTTCTGTTTATTTGACTGGCCCGATGGCGCATTTAATAGTGACCCTGCCCTATGCACCATGAGTTGTGGGTTCGATCCCCACCCAGGACACGTTCGTATGATAAATACTTGTGTTTGTTCTGTGTCTGGGTGTTAATATCTAATATTTGTAATACCACTGTTGTTTCTAATATCCGTAACACAAGTGCTTAAGCTACTTACCTCGGAGCCAGATGAAGAATGTATGTGATGTCGTCGGATATTTATTTATTAGTTTATTATTACTTTAGAAATAAAAAGAGGATTTCATTTCTTATAGTCCGAAATGAGCCTTACTTACGGCTTTCGATGACGAAAGATTAAGTTACTCTGAATTAGTTTCAGAGTAACACATTAGAACAGTTATATCATGCTTATGCTTACTTATAATTAAATTGTTATAAAATTAGTAGAAAGCATACTAAATTGCGCAACTAAACACTTTCATTAACACAAACTGCGCCAAAACCACCACTTAGCAAAACTGCTTGCGAAGCGTGACCGAAATACTAAGATCTTAACATATTGTGCGCGCGCGCACGTGGGTTGTTATGCGCTATGATTTAACGCTTATTGCCGGTGCTTTCACTCCGGGCTGACTTGCGTGGGACTGATTCGAGGAGGTGTTGATTAAATTCGCTTCCTCTCATTTGTCAGTCTGATGGGATTATGGATGTAATTTTTTATTTGCACATTGTAATTATAAATTGCGATAGTTTGAGTGGGCGCAAAATCGGGTAGACCCAGGGTCTTCCATTATGATAACATGTAACTGACTAGTTTTTAATTTGTTGCCCTTCTGATGTTAGGTATCACGTCACTTGAAACAATCTGATCATCCTAATAATATTAGCCAATTTCTTATCTAAATCAATACTATATTGTATACTTTGAATTTGCTTAGTATCTTTTGCCAGATAAGTAATCCATCAATGTTCATCAAATTGTGCGTTTATCATAGTATGTGCTGACTGAGGCTGGATTCAGAGACACGTTGACCGCGCCGCGCGGGTGGCTAGCGCGTCTCCTAAAACCGCCTCTCAATTTTACAATTCAGCTCTAGTGTTAAACGCAGTTTTTCACTCTGAAACGGTACAAGAGATCAAGTCGCTTACCAACCGCGCCTGTGTAAGCGTGACTCTGAAACCTGGCTGAGTAAGTGCGCGGGAGTAGTGGTGTCCCTAAACATTTGATTCCGGTTACTCAAGAAGCACTATTCTGTATTTGCAGGTATCTATAATGGCGATGGAGGAGTCTCGCGTGCTTGTTTGGCACCGCGACAAGCTGAAGCTGTCCATCATGTCGGACGCGTTCTTGCAGGTCGTGTTCGACCACATTCTGGGCCGGGACGTCGTTCATAAACTGATGCAGGTATGCCACGGGGCCGGGTTTGTGGTGGGTATACCCTTGCGTGTACTCAGGAGATCCCCTGGTGTTGTACTCATCAGGTATCCTAAATTAGTAACGAAGCTTGGGCGGCAACTGCCTGATTCCAGAATTAACAGATTTTAGCGGTAGTCCTCTCACAGAAACGGGTGCTTGTACTAAGAAGTTTTCCTGAGCACGTTGTTGTACAGGTCAGATCCAGATTAGTGAAGAGGTTAAGCGGCCACTACCTTGGTCTAGAGTTATTAACAAACTAAAGCCGTGTTCCATCATAAAAGGAGGAGAGTAACCCTCTTGCTTCCGCTAGTTCACAAATAAGGGGACGAATCAATGAGATTATAACCATCTTGTCTTAGCGGCAACAGGGTGGTCGTGAGAACTCAATCTATCGAGTACCTTCTTTTCTTTGACTGGCTCGATGGCGCATTCGGTAGTGACTCTGCCCTATGCGCCAAGAATTGTGGGTTCGATCCCCACCCAGGACAAACATTCGTATGATGAATACTTGTGTTTGTTCTGTGTCTGGGTGTTAATATATAATATTTAAGTATATATTTGTAATACCACTGTTGTAACACAAGCTTAAGCTACATAGGTCGGAGTCAGATCAATGAATGTAATGTTATGGAATATTTATTTTATTTTATTATTTATTTCTTTAGATAGATCAATGGATTCATCTGCCATGATGGTGACGATTAGTCAATAGGCATTCAGGAAATCTTAGTACTAATTTTATAAGCGCCTATGAGACTAGTCTCTAAAAAAAGAACATACCAATTCCAGGTCAGCGAAACGATGGCCGTCAGCAACGGGCACCTCCCCAACAGCTACGAAGAGGGGGAGGATAAACCCATGCTGGTGGTGAAGAAGGCCGGCGATGGGCCCGGCATCACCGCGCTGCTCAATCGGCAGCTGCAAGGTATGGGGGGGATAGCGTTAGTGGGGGGTTTGGGGGGATGTTTTGAGCCTTGTTTTGGTGGCCGGTGGTGTGTAAGTCTTTGCATTTTGCAACACAATACATAAATACTTGATATCACAGGCTCGGAGAGTTCAGTTTAGATTTAAATTAACGGTCTCGCGATATATCGTTGACTGGCTCGATGGCTTGGATGGTTGGATGGATTTGCTCGATATTTGTATACCCATTTATTTCTTAACATATGACCCACCGAATATCAATAAATTAACAAGACTTAAAACGTACGCGTATAATTTTGTTAAGTTAATCTTATTCTTATTTCATGCATGGAGATAGATATTCCATAGAATGCCAGATATTCAGAGAGCTAACCCTTCAAATGGCCCTATGTTTGCTTGTAAAATATTTAGTAAAAGCATGAAAACCAAAATACATAGTAAATGTTGTATTATGAAATAAAAAATCCGAAGTATTAAAATGGCGCTAATGACAAATTATAATAACGTGATATTCTGTTTTGCAAGCTACATACTATCACCATAGTAACTTTCATATTGACAGTCATGATAATAATACTCAGAAGACCGTTTTACCAGTGGTAACTTAATGGTAAGGACACCCGCTTCTTAACCGAGGAGTGCGGGTTCAAACCCAGGCATGTACCTCTAGATTTTTCAAATCTATGTACGTATTTATACCACTAGCTTGGCGGTGAGGGAAAACATCGTGATGAAACCTGCAAATTCAAACAACTTTGGATTTGTAACCATGATCCAAAAATTGTCTGGTTCCCCTATCTTAGGGTTACGAAGGTCAGATCGGCAGTCGCTTCAATGTAATTACCAGACTCGCTAAATCCTGGATTATGGTCTAAGCAGACCCCGTCTAAACACGGGACATAACGCTAGAAAGATGATAATTTAAAACTCCTGAGCATAATAATGTAGGTATACATCAAGCGATGAAGTGTTATCTTCATTGCTTATATAAAATAGCTTATCCTAATCAATTTTAACCTTTGAGTTCGAGATTTGATCGATTCGAGATATCAGATTAATGTGATAAAGAAATAGGAAAAAAATACTTTCTAAATATTTTACCAAGTAAATCGTGGGCATGTAATACATTCAGATTTTTCTCGCTTTAGTTTTCTATCCTGAAACACATCCAGCCAGCTGTAGGCTTGTGCTAAATAGAACATAGTATTCTCTCTCTGTCTAACATGAGAAAATATTACGAAAGAAAAGATCCGATGGATGTGCCCATACGAGCACCGTTAAACCTATCTGTCGTTGGTGTTTGGATGTCATTTGATGTCGTCATGTGTTAATCTTGTCAATGTCTTTCTTTTTAATGTCTGGATGTCTGCTATGTACATATTTGTTTATTAGATTTTATAGTCTTCACTAAATGTCTTTCAGAGCGGTGGTAGCTCAATGGTAAGGACACGCGCCTCTTAACCGAGGAGTGCGGGTTCAAACCCGGGCATGTACCTCTAGATTTAAAAAAATCTATGTACATATTTATACCACTAGCTCGACGGTGAGGGAAAACATCGTGATGAAACCTGCAAATTCAAACAACTTTGAATTTGTAACCATGATCCAAAAATTGTCTGGTTCCCCTATCTTAGGGTTCGAAGGTCAGATCGGCAGTCGCTTCAATGTAATTACCAGACTCGCTAAATCCCGGATCATGGTCTAAGCGGACCCCGTCTAAGCACGGGACATAACGCTAGGAAGATGATGACTAAATGTCTTTTTTAAAAATTATAGTGTGCTATTATATATTTCATTTAAATGTAGTCAGTTATACTTTTATGAGTTAAATGTGTGTGTAGCAGACATTCTGTAATATTTTTGTTGTTTTTTTATCCTTTATAAGTAACTATGCAATGCATTACAAGTTGTGCATACATTAAAAAAATACATAATGCTTTTTTGGTAATTTCTATCTTGTATGGTTACTGTATAAAGGGTTGATTGTATAAGGGGTAGGATACATGTCAGTAGGGATTTGTCGTTGGAAGTGCGAATTATCATAATCCAGAGTAAAATGCTTTTGGTCATACATTGGTCCAATTTTACAGCGTTACGTACACAATGATTAGAAGAAAATTATTTATTTTAATTTATTATAAATTTCCGAAATAATATGTTCCGAAGCAAAAGTTTTTTTTTTAATTTAAATATTTTCTGTCTTTTCCAATTTTATATAAAAAGGTAAAATAGCGTACATGGCCTTACCTAATAATATAATATCAGTTTGGATTATCATAAGAAACGCAACAATTTTTTAAGCTTATGAAGCTTAAAAAATTGAAAAACACGGAAAAAAAACCTAACTAATTTTGATAGTTTTAGTCAAAAACTCGTATGCCTAAAAATCTGTCATTATCGTTTAAAGGTGATTTAAAAGATGGCTTTCATGAGTTATTACATAAAAACGAGTTAGAATATGTACCGCTTTTTGAAAATGTCACTGTACGAGCTGACGATTGGACCAGTGTCTGGCCGATGTCGAGCCTCGTGGCGCCGGCCCCGAGTAACGTGAATGTTGCGCTTGCGCAGACACCGCGCCGCTGCTGCGTGCCGCGCCCGCCTCCAACTGCTGAACGAGAGACTACCCCCCTCTTCCCACATCCCTCCTTTTTCTACCACCTCATAAACCGGGAATCACATCCAAGCTATTTCCTTGCACGAATACTTATACTTAACGAGCGGGGTATCACCACACCCCAACTCCTTACCCCACTCTGTTTACAACTTCTTAATAAGCTGGGAATCACATTCCTGCTATTTCCTTTGCACATGTACTTTTACTAAACGAGGGGGTATCATCACCCCCACCTTCCCCCCAATTCTGTCTACAGCCTCTTAATAAGCTGGGATTTACATTCCTGCCATTTCCTTTGCACTTATTGTGAAAGAGGGAATACCAGCCACACACAGAATTTGCTCTTTATTACAACGTAATAAAGACTAAAGTCAACACCATTTTGTTTAAAATGGGGTCTCATCCACGCACTGTTTTCCTTTAGTTGAAATCCCATCTTGTGTCCATTGCTTAAATATCCTAACATTTAATGGCAATAGTTTAGAATAACCAATTTGTTATAGTCAAATCCTGACCACTAGGATTTTCTGATTTGACATTTAAAATTTTTTTTTTTTTTAAATCAAAGTTTATGATTGACATTTGATACATCATTTTAAATGTCAAACTGACAATCACATAACCGAGGCCGGGTATAACTATTTTAAAAGGTACAAGCTAAATAGTACGTTTTAACAATTTTTTTAGACATAAACTAAGCAAAGGTGTCCTAAATTTTCACCTACCCTTTTTCTCCCTCAGGTGAGCTGAGAATATTCCCCCACCCTACGCTCTCTTCCCTTACCGATTGAGAATACCAACCCGCAATGTATCCTAGCTTTATCCATTTGTATTTACTGTATCATGGTTAGATGGTACTTTAATAATGTGTTCTTGGTCACATACATATTAAAAAAAAAATCCTTATTGTTCACTGCCATTTTTTTTAAAATTCTAGTATAAACTCATTGGAATATTTTTTAGTCTGTAGAAGAACATTTTATAGTATCATCGTTTTTATAACTGGTGTGATCATCATTACATATATTTTCTACTAGTATCATTCATACTAACCGTTTGTATGTCCGGTGTAATATATGTATATCCGCAGCCCAGTAAACGTTTTATATTTATTTATCCAAATAGTTTGTAATCACTTTCAAAATTATTTGTAGATATTTTCGATCGAATTTATATAGAAATTATATGTATTTTATAATAATATATGTTTCTACATGTATCTTTGAAGTAGTTTGTGCTGATTTACATTTAGGCGTAGCAAAACCATGACACTATTTGTAATAATAATAATTATACATAATTTGACATAATAATTCGCTATTTTACTATAATAGTTGTATTTAGCATGTTTCGATGTAATTTCTACGTATTTAACGTCCTAGTCTATTTGTGCTAATATATATTTATGTAATTTCATATTGCATGTATTAAGTACATATATATTATAATTAGTCTAGCAAAGATGAATAGATGTAATAAGATTAGATTGATGGCTTATAGATGTGCAGGCCATATTTGATAAGATCATTTTAATAAGAGTTTAAACACTGCCTTTATATCATGTATTTCGTGTCAATGTATCAAGTGCTTTATTAAAATTAGTCAAAATACTTCATGACATAAAATATCATGACGTTAGCTTTGTATAAGGGGTTATTATACAGCAGAGCGATGTGTTAAACATTATATTAAAAAAAAACAGATATAGATACATCTCATTATACTTAGAGAAGTCAAATATATTGGTTTCAAGATTTCAGAAATGTGGACCCTATAGAACACGGACATTTTAATTATCCATGCCCTAGAATACTAAAGCACGAAATACGGTTTTTAGATCTGCCTTTAATGACGTTTTGCTATTAAGACATATCTATTCGTCTTGCTTTTACCGTGCGCTTTAACGAATAGTTGTAATTTATCATAAGTATAGGTTATAAGATTAATTAGTGTATCTATATTTATTTTTATGAGCTTAATATACCGTACTATCCTGAGCCTATCCTGTGTCCAATTTCCTAAAGCATGTTTGGAAGATCGTCGATAAAGGTAATTTTTTGTTTCATTGTTTATTTGTTTTCACCTGGTGCACCCACTATTTGTTTGTTATACATTTGTTGCGTGATTTGAACACGTGGAGGATTCACATTGTTGAACGAGACAATAATATTTTACATATTTTCTTAAAGACTGTATCCAATAAACTATACAAATTATGAAAACTATTAGTAATAATATACATCTTTTTAGAATATGAAATTTATCTAAAGCGTGTATTTAATCATGAATGTGAATTCTTCATTCCATGTAAAAAGGATAACAGTTTCTGTAACACAGTTGTTGAACGTTGTCTGTAAATGTTATGTGTTGCCAGCTTAACAAATTAAAATAATCACTATTATTCTATCAGTTCATTATTAGCGTACTTAACGATATTACATATTAACATTATGCTAATAATCCATTGCACAAGCTACACAAATACGATGACAATTATAACAGTTCACATTGCATGTGCACATTCGATTGAAGATCATAATAGCACATCCAAAAGAATTCTTAACTTGTGGGCTGGTGTTTTCTCACTAGGACGCTTAATGGATAATTATTGACCAAATACTTGCACGATTACAAGGCAATTGAGCTTGTGTGGTGTGGTGAACCTTTTGAAATGTTCTTGAATCTGACACGATTCACATAAACGAGATATTTTACACCTATGTAATAAAGAATCTAATAAAATTTTCGACTAGGAACAGTACATATTGGAATGTAAGCCAGCTTCTCCTAAAACCGAAAAATGTGTGTAGTTAATGTAGGTACCTAATTTGGGTCAGTATTTCAAATTCTCAAAGTTTTTTACCAACATTAAAAGAAAATAGTTTTTAACATGTTATAAAATCTACAAATCTATTTCTTTACAAGAAATACCGTACATGTACAGCTATCTTACGTATCATAAAAATCCAAGTAGCTACTAGGTATATTAAATAGTATGCAGTAAATTTGCCACTGGATTCAGGACCAAGAAACTTGATTTGAGTATTGAAATAGAAACGCATACGAATCTGGCTTACATTCCATCCTCCACACTTAAGCGTATCCCGTAACGTAATTGGTTACACGCAGCGACGGACCCGAACGCGTGGCGGCTCGGGCGCATCGAGGAGGCGGACCACGAGACGCCCGTGTGAGGGCGCGCGCTGCACGTCGCCGTGCGCGCGCCGCGACCTGCACGACCCGCGCTCACACTCTGATGCTCGCCATCCGATCGGAAATGCGGACCTTAGTGCCACGTGTGGTAGTGCACGCTCGACCTCGCATCGATGTGTCCTCCGCCTTATGACTGAACGATAGTGCACGCTCGACCTTATAATTGTGTGTACGCTTTTTAACTGAACTGTAGTGGCAGAAACGGACGTGGGTATTGTCTTCATTCAAAAATACGGCTACCGACCGGCTCTAGTGCCAGTGATAAATATGGAACACGCACACTTCAACACGACTAAGGGCTGATTTTTCAATAGTCAGATAAGAATGAACCGACTGATAAAGTTTAAAGTCACCAATTTGCGGATGTCATACGGTATTTGACTTGGGAAACAGGCAATGACATTTTACAATCATCCGGATTGTGATTTATTCGATGGTTACCTTTTATTTGACTGTTGAAAAATCAGCCCTAAGTAATGTGTCACATATTTATATATTGAAAGTGTCGTTCGATTGTTTCGATAGTACCTGGGCATGGAGTGTCTTCGTTTGAATACGGTTATTAGTGAAAGTGCGACTGAGAGTAATTGGATAAGTTGTACATTGATTGTCAAGTGGAGAGAAGAGTTAGTGATTGAAGTTACCGCTTTGAATGTGATTGGTTGAAGTCAGTTTACGCGACGGTACCTACGTATATCGAGAATTTGAGATTGCTATTACTTGCCTTTGTTGTGTTATTGGTAAACGATTGTATTTAAATTAGATGAAATCTTTGGTTTATATTCGAATTTAACTTTTAATCACATAGATTGCATACAGTGGCGTAACTAGGTGACAAAGGGCCCTGGGGAAAAAATAAACTTTGGGTCCCCCCCCCCCTACTGCAGGGAGGGCACTAACATTTTTCTTCCTGAAGAGGTGTGCCTATCAGGTTTTAGGGCCCCGGGGCACTGCCCCGCCTTGCCCCTATGTAGCAACGTCACTGATTGCATACCATTGCGGTTTTATCCGTTTGTTATAGTTATTTTTGTATTCAAACGAGCCCAGTTACTTACAAAGTCAAATGCAATTTCTTACTATTAATCTGTCCTATTTCAAAACGTCTTATTTTCATAAATATTTAACGTATCTAAAATCCAGTGTTGTAGTTACTTTGATTATGTGTGTTTGTGTAAAGTGAAGTTCTGAAATATTTGTTGAGCTCAAATGTGTGACGCGTTCATATTTTTTTTATTGGAAAAGAAGGAATAAATTAAGTTGTTTAACGTTGGCGTGCCGATTTTGGAGTTTGTTTTAGTCGTGTGTTATTATTATATTGATTGTAATATTATTATTTGTAATACGTAGATTGCGAAACCTTCGTAATTTAATTGCATTGGTTTAAGGTTTATTTATCGTCTGTGATTTATGTTAATATATTGGTATGGATTAAATTTATTTTATGATATTAAGTCTGGCGTCGATCATTGTTGTAATGATGTCGATATTTTGCTCATTTTTAGTAGGTACTTGCTTATTTGTGTCACATCGGGCGCAGTGTAATGCACTTTAGTACAGTTACCTACGTCAATGTTAAATGTTAATTATGTACTAAAATGTGTTGATAAACTTTGATGATGATTAAATATGATGTGAATACGTAAGTAAGTGGGAGTTGCAGGTAAGAAGGAATCTTAAATTACTCATTACTTTAATATATATTAGCTATACTAAAGCGAAATCGTATTTCGCATCGTTTCCTATTAAAGACAAAATTATCGACATACAAAACGATGTTAACTGATGTTGTTTCCTGTATTTTTTTAGATTTTAAAAGTACCGTCGCGTTCAGTCTGATATTGTTTAGTAGTTTGTAATGCCGTGGCTACATTATCGCGCTACAAGATTTGTATTTCTATCTGTCTTTCTTTTTTTTTTCGAACAAGATAAACAGTTCGTTGTTGTGGCCTCGGTATAATAAGAGATTAATATTGATCTGTAAAGGCGATCGGATGTTGCGTCGAAAAGACTAGAAACATATTTTTGTGTATACTATTTATGTAGATAGATATAATAAATGATAATTGAGTTGATAGATGAGGTTATTAGCCATAAAAGACGTGTATGTACAGTGTCTGTGGAATGTAATGGATGTTTGCTGTAAATAACAGGTCGAAGCTATATAGAGAATGTTGTGTGATTTATCTAGGATACAGTACTGACAGGAACGTCTAGTTCCTAGCCGGGTATCGCTTGGGGTAACAATGATGTACGATAAACGTTATATATTTTCACGTGCAGTATTTATCACAAATGTATGGTATATATAAATATATATTACCTTCGCGATACGCGGCTCTGAACCGATGTTGAGCACCAACTTCTGTTCTGAATGAAAATGTTAACTGAATTTCGTCGCCGACTGTACCTGTATGTGCCTAATAGAACAGCCTCGGAATTAAGAACATTAAATAGTAAACTATATTGAATTAGACTTCTAAAAGTAAAGAAACCATTGATTTGTGTAGATGTGCACTTACTGCCGTAGAAAGTTTCTCAAATATAATTAAAATGTGATTTTGTGTCAAATATAATTTTGTAAAAATATCTTTAATTGTACTGAAAGTGAAGAGTAAATTTTAGCTATTATAATGTACATCCAGTATTTTGGCAAAATAAGTAATGATTGAATGCCTGAGTGCACATAATATGAATTACACAAATCAATGATACATAAATATATACATAATAGAGAACATAAGACCGTATTAACAATATTTCCATCTGATTGTCAATTTGAAAACTGCAACGAGAATTAGTTAAAAAAAAAACAACTTTGAAAACAAAATAAAAAATTGAGAGTACAGTTAAAATTAAAAAATCGTACCAAATACAATCATTTCATAGTACTGTCTGTTTATTATTATGTTTACAAAAGCACGATTAAAAAAGTAATATGACGACGTTTATGTCGTGTAGTGTACCTGAATAAAAAGAAGGATTTTTTTTTATCATAATAAGAGATGTAATATTAGGGATTAATTTGTACAGTACTTCCTATCCTCACGTGCAAGCCTTGCAATGAAAACAATAATAAGAGTAACGGTATTGAACGCACATTATGTGCATGGTGTCGCATCAAACCGGTGAGAATATACACTTGCTTGTAACACGCCTTCTTATCAAGCGTGCATCTACCCCCTAAAATGCATTTAACACGACATGCAAACTTCTAAACCATGCTCACAGATCAAAGATTTCGTGAAGTTGTGATATTTTGAAGATATGAAAATAATTAGGTCATAATTTAATAGACTAAACGGAAGAATTGCATTTTACAAAATATGGGATTGATTTGCAAAAGATTCCCTTGCAACTGATTTCACGCAAGGAATAGGTATTAATATACACTTATGAAGCGCTCTTTTTGAAGACTGCATTTCGTATCTTGATACCAAATGCAGGTACAACATGGAATATGGATGCTTGTTAAGACGCCGTTTGTAACAAGTAAGTGTATTTCTATCTATCAATGTGTTCGTATAATTTGTATACTTATTTTTCAATTTAGTGACTGGATTAGAAATTAGTTATATTTTAATTCTTTGCATTATGGAATTTGGCTGCTAATATATAGATGCCTATCTGTTTTCTTGCATTATTGTACGTAAGCCATAGCCACATTTTAAAGGACAGTACCTAATAAAGGTATAAACCAAACTTGATACTAAATGTGCCTCCATTTTACAAAATCTTTGTCCTGAAAAGTCAATGTTGCGGCGACAAAATATTTTCAGTCTTAAACTTATGGAAGTCTACTTTTATCTAACTACCTAAAACATTTTAATTCTTTACTTCCTATTACAGAAAAAATTCAACATAATTTCCACAATTTTAAAGTAAACTTTTTTAGAAAGCTGTATTACATAATCAATGTTGGCACCGTTCATCGCTTCGGATTACAAATAAAAGTCGTGATTGCATTGAGATGTCGTGACTGTTCATTTTTGCGACAAACTGTTACGTATTTAGTTGATAGACCCGAACGAGATGCAATTAAGTTTGGTGCGCAATAAATACCTACCAACTTTACACAGAGATTAGTATTGCGAAGGTGAATTGATTCCTTTTTGTACATAGATAACTATGTTTTAATGCAAAGTCAAGACAAAACGCGTGTCCTATCAGGTATAAAATCTATAGCTACCGCTAATTCAGTTTAAAATGAAGGTAATAATGAAATGAAACTATATTAAAACGTTTACGTGTGGTATATTTACTTACGATTCTTATTAACCGGGCAATCAGTTGGTTACATTGCATGCTTACAGAACTACCTACGACAGAGTTTCTTATCGAAAACGGGCACTATTCGCAGTTGTTTAAACAAAAGGTGGAGAATAACAATTTTATTGAAATATTAACTCTAATTGTTGTTGACATTACCAACACATATACATGTAGAAGATAATACATATTTTGTACAAAAATAATTTCAAATGCTCACAATGCAGATATTTCTTAAACTTAGTCGATCTCGGATTACAATATAATAAAGTTGATTATTGAATAAGCATCAAGTACAGGTACATTATTGACGAATGATACAAAATATATAAATATAGTATTGAAATCTATCGCAATAACGATGTTTGTTTGATTATTATGTATTATTAAATTAATAAATATTATAAATAACATTCCAATAATTTCTTTGGCTCACAAATTATTAACATTATATGCAAAGAAGATTATATATCTGAGCTAGATATCAGAAATGCACTGCCAAATGCAAACTACTTTATGTAATAATTAATAATAATTTAAATTGTTATCATTATGATTATAAACGCTTGTAAATGTATGTATGTGTACATGCAAATCGTCTTGAGACAGCTATAATTATTTGTAAATAGGATCTCAAAATATTTTTTATTATAATAGTTCACAGCAATTGCATTTGTCTTACAAACAATATAATAATTTAATTATGAGTACATATTAAACATTTTAAAGTTCATTGGTCCATTATTTAAGTATAAAGTTTTCGAATAATAAAGCGCACAAATTGGAGTAATTACTTAATTTTACTGAATAGATTTAATCAAGTTTAATTTTTTAAGTACATTTTGCACAATTTGTTTGAATATTATGTAGAACCCAGGTTCTATCTTTGCCAGCAGAGGTAGAACCCAGGTACTATCTCTGCCAGCAGAGATTATCAAAAATGTTTATAAAAAGATAACATATCCAACATAGCGCACATATAGCAGACAATATCAACGCAAGTTATGTGGTTGCTCAGGGACGTAGTGCCCAACATTTTAGATTTACAGGAAAATATGTATAGTGTAAACTGGAGGAGGCCTTTACTTGATAAAAGGTCTTTAAATAAAGAGTTAAAAATTATTTTAAAACAGTGTAACTTGATGTTAATTATCTCTTAAGGACAAATAAAGGCTTTATTATTATTATGTCTCTGCATAATCACGGGACAAGCCCGGGCCTTTAAGGCTTGCAATTAATTTATGTATAGAGTGCTTCTGGTGTAAGTCATCGAATCAATTTTAGTTTGTACGACTATTATGTTAAGACAAATGTGATTGTATATGATCTATTGCAACTTGCCTTGTTGTATGATGTGTAAAGAGCACCTGGTGTGTTGAATTAGAATGCCTTAACAAATTGCCATGTGATGAATGTAAATTATGATTGTATGATTAACTGTAATTGAATCATTGTAGTACATGTTGAGACAAATAGATTTAAACAAATAAAAGTAACAACTTCTGTAATATACATGTTTTTTATTTCACATTTGTATAGTTTGCGGCCCAAATTTAGGTGTGATCGACATTTAGGCACATATATAAAAATTGTTGTGACAATAAATAGAAATAACAATAAATTAATTTCAATCATTTGCGTTTCCAGACAGATCTTAACATGATAAAATAAATAAATCACAACTGTTAGTTATCACGAGTCGTCAAATGTCATCCTCCCAACACCATGATTTTTAATGTATCTTCTGTATTGTTTATATTTGTTGTTTTCTGCTAAAGCCTTTTTGGCCTCTTCGTCTTTAATCTGTTTCCAGACAGTGAAGTTATCTTTGATCCACAACTCCTCATCTAAGAACTCTTGTTTCTCCTTCTCCTCAATAGCGTTGAACTGGTGCTGACCCAGTTTCATGTACTTTCTAATCAAATACAACTTTTCCTCGTCACCGTACGGCTGTTTCATGATAGTGAACCTCCAAAACCATTTCAAATACCAGTAAACGTAATTGGCTATGGTGTATGGCAAAATGATTATTTGAACCCAGAGTATATCAACAATTTCTGGTTTCGCATAAGCACCTTTTATGTCCATGTTTTCCTCTATCACTCGTCTTATTATTCTGTCTTGTTCCTCTTTTTGTTGCGCCTTGCTCTTTTTATTCTTTCTCGATTGGTTTTCGTTTATTTCTGCTTTTGCAATGTCGAGAGCTTTGTTTCGATACTTTGGAATTGTCATGAAGTATTTGATAGCGGTATCGTATTTAGACCAAGCACTATAATACTGCATAATTGATATAATGGTAATAGTTACGGATATGACGATACGCACGTCGACTTTAGGAGCCATGCGGCGCCTGTAGTACCTATAATAATGGGCATAATACTCCTGAGGGTTGTCCAACATATAGTCGTAATCAGTTCTTTCTTCATCGTCTCGAAGAATTTCGTACGCCGTCGCGATCTCTTTAAACTTTTCCTCAGCAACCTTTTTGTCTTCGGGGTCTCTGTGCAAATCCGGATGGAACTTCTTTGCCAGCTGCCTGTAACTCTTGCCGATCTCATTTTTAGTCGCTTCTCTCGTCACTCCTAGAACTTCATAACAGTTAGCTTTCCCGCAGTAAATACCTTCCAGCAAGTGGTCGTGTGCGGACACGACTGTGATTTGCCATAGCACAGCAAAAAGAGTGAAACACTTGAAGTAATACGTCATTTTTGGTTTAAATCATATTCTAACTATTTTAAATGCAGTAGAAGATGACTAGTAACACAGTAAATTGTTTTATTTGAGTTACTTCTATCTAGCGAGTAGCAGTCGCCCGCAAAGCGAAATTTGACAAATCCGACTGCAGCAGGCGATTGACAAATGACAAGTCGCAAGCTCGAAGTCAACAACGTCACTTCGTGTTAACGTCAGCTAATTTTTGTTCAGGAATCAATTTAATTTTATTTGGCCAATAAATAATTTGAGATAGATATTTCAAATATATATGTTTTACATAAAACCCCTACAAATTGATCAATTGAAATATGTTTATTTGTTAGTTTTTGTATTTAGTGTGCTTGTATAATAAAAATAAGTATAAAATTGATTACTTTTGCGTAAAAAGTAAGAAAGTAATCTGACAGTGAATGTCAATGTCAAACTAACTAATAAAGCTCATTTTTTTGCGGTGTGCTTTATTTTGTGTCTAGGCGAAAATTCTATGAAATTATTATTAACGCGATCAATATGTTAAAAAATGCGTTAGATGAATTTTCGGGAGACGTATTTCAATTCCTAACTGGAAAACCCAAGACTGGTAGAAGTTTATTAGTGAAGAAGCATTCTGAAAACATTCACTTGCATGGGGATTTTAGTTTCCCGAACACTCTGAAATCATGGCATGAACACTTGAATATCGGCGATATAACAAATAAAGAAGACGCGACTTTGATGAGTTACATCGGTAAAGAAGTTGCAGACATCAATTCAGAGTCGCAAAAGTGGACGTTGGAAGTCGCAAAAGCGAAAGAAGAAAATGGTCGTATCCACCTGTTTCTGAATCGTCTGAAAACCATTCGCATTGGTTTACTGGAAGCTTTAGCATACAATCTTGAACTGTCGGAGCAGATGCATGAAAACTCGAGTGTAAGTCAAGATGTTGCGAGTGATGATGACAGTCTTACGTCCCTACGTTTGAAATATCTGACTAAGTCTATACAGAATCTGTACTCGTTACATTCATGTAGAAGTCGAAGCAGTGGGCCTGTTGTAGTTGTGACGTCGAAATCCTCGTTCAAGACTGAAGAGGCGCGTGCCGTGTTATGTGGTGCTGTTCTTAATGCTAAAACTGGAGCCAAAGAGACTACTGTGAAAGCTGACAACTACATCAGGTATGATCCTAATGAAATCTTATTGTTAGTTTTCATGTTAAATTTGCTACAAGATAATATTATTATTCTCAATACTTTGACCTTGGTTGTTTTTAAATGATCTAATCATTTAATTGTCTTTTTTACTGTGAGTAACAATAAACAACATCACTTTCAATAATCATATATGAAAAAGGGTTATCCATATACTAATAAAAATAACATTAACCTTTTAAATTCTAATTTCAGGATAAGACAGAATGAGATGACCCTAATAGCCCAACACAAGTATGGAGTGAGAGTGTCAACAGATTCCAAGTGGAAAGAGTTCATTGCACACCTCGGGGAGTCCGCTGTGGTGTTCGAGCTGCTACAGACTAAGCCCAGCAGTGCTGTCAAAGTTAACTTTGAATGTTCCTCCAATGGATCCAGTAAAGGTAAGGTCTAATAAGTTTTTGCGTGCAGATACACATATTGTATGTCGTATTTATAACATATGGATTCCTGCAAATTGGCCCACTACCCAAACTAATAACATACTGCTAGGCCCCTAAATAAAGGATATTAAAGGGTGTGTCAAGTAAAAAAAAAATTATGAAAATGAAGAATGTCTTCTATATAAAATTAGGTGCATAATTTTTTAAGCTTAGTTAAAATTTTAATTGGTACACCACTTTTGATACAGTTAACTAACCAAAACTACCAGTAACACCAGCAAATCCCCATTTTTTAAGAAAAGTATTTTTAAATATACTATGTCTAAATTTAATTAATGTTTAAATCTCTTAACTTGACTAAATTATGTATTTTTTCATGCAGGAGCTTCCTTCATCCTCTACAACTGTGCCAGGCTGGAAGCAATAATCAGAGGGTTTAATGACAAAGTAGAAGAGGGAGTTTACCCTCCATTACCTCCGTTTGAAGAAACTAACTTTAGTCTACTCACACAAGAGGTGATTAAAATGGCCAAAAATATTATATTCTTCTAGAGAAAATGTAGTTAAAAAATATTATTCTATACTTTTTCAACTAGGCAATTTCATTATGACTAGGTAATACAAGTTTTTCCGCAGTCAAAATTTATTTAATCATAGAATTGCATGAAGAAAATAATCATCCATAAAAGAATTTTCTTGGTTGTATCAGTATTCAGTATTATAGAAATGAAGTCAGATCAGAATTTACTAAGTCCATCAGGGAGAAAGTTTTGTTAGTAAATATTTCTTGTCAGAACCTATTCTTGTTTTCTTCATAATTTCTAACATAATTTCTTGTTTGCAGGATGAATGGTGTTTAGTATTTAATTTCATCATGGGGTTCCCATCCCTGCTGAACACTTGTGTGGAAGTAAATGAGAGGACTTGTGAGTTCCGGCCACACCTGCTGTGTGGTTTCCTGTGCTCTATGGTCAGAGTGGTCAGCCAGTACTACAGAAAAGTCAGGATCCTCACAGTGAGTAATAGATTAATAAGCTTATTCAAGTATTCAAAATGATGGGTAGAAAATAATTGAAGACTTTTTTGTTTGATTAGAGTCTAAATAGAGGTCTAATTGTGTAAAGTTTGGCATTGATGTAACTTGTTAAAGAAACCCCTTCATCACATAAATCATGCAAAGTAATTTTTATCCCACAAAAACTTACGACTTATTGAGGGGACGACGCCGACGTTGTTAAATTACTACTTTCCATGAATTTAAATATTAGTTGTGACAAGCAATAACTTGTTGGAACCTTACCAAGTCCATAAATTTTAACATTTCACAATACGGAAATTCTAGTTAGTAAATTATAGTTACAAAGTTAGAATTCAATTTTTGCTGTAGTTGTATAAGATTCCAGTTAGAATTTGGCTTATTTTTCTTTCAGGAACCAAGAAAGCACCTATTGCCGGTTTTGTATGCGCGCCTACACATGCTAAAAATATTGAATGATACGCTCAAAACATGTCTGAATATTTTAAATATTAAAAGTGTTTCTCAAATGTATTCATATTTTTATTTATCACTATAAAACAGAACTGTGAAGTATGGACTAAAATGTAATCATTCGGTTTTTGCAACGGGAAATAGTATTGTTTGTGTTTTTATTCAATTAATTTGGAAATCTATGGAATAGATTCCGCAGTATATTTCAGTAGCGCAAACTTCAAATTAAATTTATTTATTAGGCTAGCCGGCAAAGCATCGGCGGAATTGGGAAATTGGGAATATTGATGTGTCGCCGGTCGGTATTGAATGCAATATCGCGAGTGCATGTGAGCTGCACAAATTATTCAACAAAATAAAACTTGTACAATATCCCACGCCACAACAGAGCGCATAGAAAAAAAATGTTTTGTTTGGAAACACAAAGTTCACGTGATTGACCCAGGTATTTTATTGTGGACATTGCAGCGCCGCGATTGGCCGGCCGAGCGCGCCCGAGCGCCGCCGACTAATGGCGAAGCGGCATGCACGGCCGCGCGTCCCGACTCGGCTAGTGTGCTTTTGACATCGGCGAACGCAGTCGTGAACTTCGGAGCGTTTTATCATACTTTTATTTATAGTTTTAATCGAATAAAGTCGTGTGACGTTCGTGAATACCTGTGCAAACCCAGGATACCATAAATATGAGTATTGCTGATCTGATCCAAGCTGCTGAATACATCGAAAGGCGCGATAGAGGTGAATTGGATTTTCTTTGTTTGAATTGTCAATCGAGTGCACTATACGCACACGTCAACATGGCTCCCGTCTATTTTTGCCCTGCCATAATCAGCTGATTTTGACGGAATGGCAGTGTTCTTTGTTGCAGAGGCGGAGCACGGATACGCGTCGAGTTTGCCGGCGTACGAGGAGTCCCGGACCGGCGGGAGGCGGCCGAAGACGAAGAAGTCCCAGGGCAGCAGGTGAGTCGCAGTGGACCGCTCGGTGAAGTGCAGTGCAGTGAAGTGAATGTGAAATCAGTGCGCGGACGGTTACAATTGTATGTTTTTTGTTCCAGGACGACTCATAACGAGTTGGAAAAGAACAGGTCAGTGGATTTTTGTTTTATGTAAGAGTGCGGTGGCGGGTTAGCGGTGCCGGCGTGATTTCGCGCGTGGCGCAGTGACCTTGCGAGCGCAGTCGGCACCGGCAGGGAACAGCTCGTAATGAGAGGCGGGGCGGGTGGGGCGGTGGGGCGGATGACGCTCGTAACCCATTTGGCAGTGCCGCCACGGGCAGGGGCAGCAGGGCGCTGCCCGTTACGTCACGCATCGTCATCAGCCCGGCGACGTGACGGCGTGCAAGCGCTGGATAAACAAACTGGCCACTTACTCGCGTCCGATAGTTCAGAACCGGTAACCAAGTAGCTGGTTATTCTTGTTTCGCTGTGCAAATTTGGATTGTTTTCGCTATTTAAGTGCAGACATCGACAACAAAAGATAATTATGTTAAACACGGCCACCGGCTGATCCGCCGCCCGCCTCCCGCGAACACTTCAGCTCGCGATAGTTCGAAAACCTAGACCGAAGTAGCATAAATATTTTATGACGCCGTGTAAATCTTATTTCGACACTTTAATAGTGCCATTGGATCATTCTTTGGATTTTGAATGCGGCCGTATGACATTTGTATGACCTTTCGTTAGGTAGGTATCATTAAAGGAAACGCCTATGAAAATTTAATTTAAATTTAAAACAACTCACTGAAGTTTAAATAAACATACTAATCGTGAAATTTCACGTGTGTGTTGTTTGTCTCCAACTAAATAGTTAAATTTGCGATAAGGTACTACAAAACTAGCAGAATGAAATGTGTTTTATCTTTAAAGACATGTCGTAATAACAGCTTTGCTCGCATTTTATATGCACGCACCTATTAGCCAACGTCTTTATTAATAATAGCCTATTTTTAACCGACTTCAAAAAAAAGGAGGAGGTTCTCAATTCGACTGAATGTTTTTTTTTTTTTTTTTTTTTTTTTTTTTTGTATGTATGTTACTCGATATCTCTGAGAATTGTGAACCGATTTCCAAAATTTTTTCATCTGGTATATTAGCTAAACTACCGCAAAGTTATATCAAAATAAATTTACTACTTTTTGCGTAAAAGAGTAACTAATATAAATGTATACTCCCAAAGTTTGACGTCTGTAATATTAGCAAAATAAAACATCGACATAGCCAGGTAGTCTAGGGAACAGTCTGGGAGGCTCCGGCGAGTCTGTCCGTCTGTCCTCACTGAGCCATGAAAACAGCTGATTATAATCAGCTGATAAGTTCTAAACTAAGAAGTTTTATTATGCAAATACATTGCTTAACTTATTGAACGTATTACTACAGCCATTATTCGCGAATTAAAAAGTTTAAATACTAGCCGGCACGGAACTTGTAGTCCAGGAATGGTCGTTCTATAATTTCGTCGGAACTTGGGGTCGTGAAAATTGACTTTTGTTTAGAATGATGTTTTTCTAGTGCGGGAGTATTTTAAAATTATTTTATATTGGGTTAGACCACTGTGACACCGTAGACACTTTTTATCGATCATGTTACTAAAATTAAATGACATTCAATTATTATTATCCTCCTAGCCAATGCTAGGAGGTGCTTAGTCGGGTGATCGTGCTTAGTCGGGGTCCGGTTAGCCCGAGACCATTATTTAATTAATAATATTAAATGCTATTAATTAGTGAAGTTGAAGTTTAGTTAGTTAGTTATTAATCATTTTTGACTGGCCCGTTGGTCGAATGGTTAGAGACCCTGGCCATGAAACTAAGGGACGCGGGTTCGAATCCTGCTAGAGGCAAATGTTTCGTGTGATGAACATGGACATTTGTACTCGAGTCATGGATGTTCATAAACGTATTTGAGTATGTATATCCGTTCACCTAGTATCCATAGCACAAGCATAAGCGCTTAGTTTGGAACTAGGGAATTGGTGTGTCAGTCTGGAAAAAAACATTATTATTTATTTATTATTCATTGTCACGGACTAGTAAAAAAGAAGTACTCCCCGCCACTAACTAGACATTGAAGCTCCTCAGGTGCTCCAACTTGACACGCAACTCACGTCACACATTGACATAATAAGTGCTCTAAGTGACAGATATCCGATACCTGGTATCCATAAATATCATACTCACATGCATAAACGTGACTTCACTCTGTAGTGTGACAGCGTGGAGTCTTTCTTTTTTTATTAGTCCGTGGCTATTGTATAGTAATTTGTCGTCGTGAGAAATACACCGGTAGTTCTCTTTTGGACTATGATTGTTTGACAGGATTACATTTTACAAGACATATTTAATACCGACACGCTCTCTTACTTACGTGAACATTATCTTGTAATCTTGATGGGTAATAAGATATCTTTAGATTACTGAGTACCTGTTTGTTCGGACTTTGTCAATAATCCGTGTTTTTACCTTTTATGTAATCACATGTATACCTAATGTATCTTATGACTGGCTCGATGGCGCATTTAGTAGGTAGTATTAGTGCTCCTGCCCCATGCGCCAAGAGTTGTGGGTTCGATCCCCACCCGTTACAAACATTCGTGTGATGAATTACTTATGTTTGTTCTGTGTCTGGGTGTTAATATTTATTTTTTAAATATACTAGTGATTGCGCACAGGTCGACCATTATTAGCTGGATTTTTTAAATTAATTATTAAAATATTAGCTTTCGGCACTCCTTCTCCATACAAACTTTAACTGTGCCAAATCTCATACTCCTCCGTTCGCGTTATTCTCATAAAAAGGGGTACACAGTTGCTTCACGTATTAATATATAGATATTTGTAATACCTCTGTTGATTCTGATATCCGTAACACAAGTGCTTACGATATTTACCTTGGAATGAGATTAATGTATGTGATGTAGTCGGATATTTATTTATTTATTTTATGTATTTCGGCGGTCTTATAATTTATATATCAGTAATTTGGTTGCTTCTAGTTGTACTGAAGCAAATGACCTGTAAATTGGTGTTGAAATGGAAAATTCTTGTTGTAGTGTTAGCGTACTGAACGCACAGTTCATTCAGTGTGATGATGATATCTATACTTATTATAAATCTGTAGAGGTCAATTCTGTACATTAAATATATTTTCAAAATAACTATCAGGGGGTGATTAGTGATCGATACTGATGCTAAAAATGCAATCAGTAAAATTTTTGTCTGTCTGTCTGTCTGTCTGTCTGTCTGTATGTTCCTTATAGAAACCAAAACTACTCGACGGATTTTAACGAAACTTAGCACAATTACTCTTCATACTTCTGGGCAGGTTATAGTATACTTTTCATCACGCTACAATCAATAGGAGCAGAGTAGTGAAGGGAAATGTTGGGAAAACGGGAGAAGTTACTCGATTTTTTAAGCTTCCGTCGCGTGTGCAGCCTTAATGGTTAAAGTTACATAGAAATCATGTATGATGGAAATAGTCTTTATAATATTAACCAAAAACGCGGGTGACACCGCTGGCACAGCTAGTTATTTAATAAAATGTTATGGTAGATCATCGGCAAATATTCGATGAATTTATATAGGTATTTAGCGAAAATTGTAATGAATTACTGAGTGGAACACCCACTTGTATATTAGATTTCTTTGTTTAAGGGTGATCGTATATGTAAGACGCGTAATTACTGTAGGCTAGTTGACCATGGCCTTTAAACTCAGGAGACCTTGACTAAATTGAAAACCCTAACGGATTTTCGAAAATTTCTATCATATTTATATTTTTACGCGATGATACTTCACCAATATATCTTTTTGACTCTGCCTACCATTTCGGGGATTGTGTGAGTGATGTTATGTTATGTTATGAATCTTTTTGTATACCGGAGCCTGGGTGCCAATGTCCAGGTTCTGACTACATAGCTAAGCCACCGTATAATAGTCCCCTGTCATAGTTCTAGTTGTCTAACTTCAGGGATTTTTGTAGCTTCTGCCTACGGCTCTATCTGCGTGGGAAAAACGTTCTTGTGTATCTTCAAGTGTTGCCGGGGTAAATAGTACGCTAATATCCTTTCTTTGGCTTAAAATATTTACTTTCCATTTTTTACACAGTCAGTAAAGTGTTGGAAGCGTGATAATATTAGATACTTATAATGTTAACGTAGATCCTTACGTAACTCGGTCGTTAATCAGGTAGATGCAAGATGTAGACGCCTTATCGTGGCGACGGCCTCGTGACATGTTCTTATGTCTGATAGCGGACCTGACCTATCTCATTGCTCAACAAATACCCTCAGACGCATTAAAACTGACTCTTTGATCTGACATTGATTTACGTCTGCTGTAATTGTAACTCGCTCGCAAGCTACAATTGGCGGGTGTTCAATTCAAAAATACGATGTAAAAGTGCAATTTTATAGATGCGGTTAATCACTAAGTTATTTACTGCTATGTTGAAGTAATCACAGTAGTCTTGGAATTGTTTGCGACCTTGGTGCGGATGCGAAAGAATGATACTGCATCTTATTTGAGACTAAACATGTAGATTAATATTGGTTGTAGATAACGCGTAGGCAGTTCCTTTCAAACACAGACACTAGGACTTATTGTGCAGACTATTTTGTGCAGCATCGCTGCATCACGCAGGCATGCATTCATAATTCCGGTCTTTTTCTGCATAATTCGTACTAAGCAATAAAACTCTAGCTCATTAATGTCGATACAAAACATTGTCATATGATTCGTAGTCATTGTATGATCTTGAAGTTTTCAAAATATCCGGAAATTCAACTCCCAAATGGTTTATTGAACACGAAATAATAATTCCATTTTCTATTTATAAATGGAGCTATTCTGTATTTCTGACTTTGCATATTTGCTCGAATAGCTTAAATTAGAGGATGAAAATAATAACAAAACATACATTCTACACAGGATCATCTTTAAGAAATATTTAAAAAATGATATTTATTTATATTACTGGGTTACGAGTATATGACTATAGTGGTCTTTGTCACTTCAGAATCAATTTTACGTCGAAATTTCATACATAAAACTACAATGTACACATTACCTTCCTTCCATCGCGCAGTCGGCTAAAAATGTCCATAATGCACGTTACGTTTCACGTGTATTGCATTAGCAGGGTTGAATCATCGTCTGTTTGTTGTTATGCAAGAGTCCTCGCGGGGTGTTAAAGTGCATACTGCACGTATACAATTGTTGTTTATTGAGTTTTTAATACCTATCTTAGGTAGCTTACTCATATGTAAATGTCTATTATGCTTCGAATAACTTTTGAAATGAAATTTTTGGTTATAAATTACCTTTATTAGGATTCCACTACAGACGTACCTAATAATGTATTGCAATCGGTATAGTTGACAGATAGAAACATTCGCATTTATAATATTAGTAAGGATGTCAAATATTTCCAAATCAAAATCTTCTACACCTACATTAGCAGCTAGTTTCCGTATTAAAAATCTTGAATAAGTTGCTATTTTACCATTAACACAACTTGTTTTATAAATTTTATTGCACATAAGCATAATATTCTAGACGCGTAACGTTTTTTCTCTAATTGAAACAAAGTATAAATATCAATCGATGTCTATATCGAGTAAAAACGTCGAAACGTTCTCGATTTCAAATTCTCGATACCAACCGGCAAGCGTGGGTGTCAGCAAATCCGCCAAATTCAGTGCGCATCGTGCGTGGCGATAAGGAGTTCGTCAAACTATTACGCGGTCGCGCACATCAGCGAATATCGCGAATATGCACTCCGCATTGTGTGGCTGGTGATTTCTTCACTGTCCCAATTCCGTTGCGTTGCGTGCTTGGCCCGTCGCTGGATTTGTCGACGGTGGTGTGGCGAGTAGATGCCACCAATATCCGAATATTACTACGGGCAGTAGCCGACTACTGACTGTTTGTTTGTTGTGTTTGTGAGCGCGACAGGTCGAGTACCGAATATTCGGGGAAATCACTATTCGTGGCTTCACTAGTTTCTGATGTCACCACACACGGATAAGCAATAAGCTAGCTATAGCTTTTCACACCCTAAATCCCTGAAGGGGTGTTGCTCTATAGACAAAAATCTTTTAGACGTATAAACAACAAAATATCTAATGATTCATATTAGTCATGATCTAGTTTTTTTGCAATAAAGCAACATTTGATTTTATGTATTTAACCTGTTTTTTGTTTTGTTATGGCACAATATTAGCAGAGGCAGCTCAACTCATCGTATTATATATTAGTATATATTATGTAATGTTACCATCTGAATAATTTGTGCCCCTGTCTAAGTGTTACGAAGGTCAGATGGTTAATTCTGATAAGTTCGAACTAACTGTTAAACTGCGACGTAATTTCTTGTCTAAAGTGTTCAAATTCGCAGTTCGAACCTTACACTATACATCCATCAAATTCGGCATGTTGGAATATTTTGCCGAAAGTACTATATCAGCCATGGAAATATTTTTGTTTGAGCTGATAAAATTGGTGGAGCAAATCTACTGGCATTTGAGGTATAGACTCCAAACACGACACGTTAGATTAACCTGACGGGAGACTATATTAAACTTGGAAATGTGTTTTATTAGATCTGTGGAATTAGTCTTACAATCTAGTATCTAGGCACATCCACTAATCTCAGCTGTCTAAATCCGCGACCGCGGATAGTCCGGTTATTGGAAAATTACTCGCGCACGCTGAGGTGCGCGCGCGCATCGCGTCACGCGTTACATAAACACTGCGCTGCACAATACCTAGCAGCTACGGCAAACGTTATTCGTGCTGAAGTTAGATGACAGACATGGATGGATATACTTAAGCCCCCAAATTCCATATACGCTCATGTATACAGGTCCGTAGCGTCCGATTAAAGTGTCGGAATTCCGATAGTAACGTCGATTTTGTAGGTAGTGTCGTACCCCCACGTGAGGCCCCAGCCCCCTCCCCCACATGAAAACTATAATATAATATGTATCATAGATAATTTTGTCAAAGTTGATATTAACAATAGAGCGTGTATGTAAAGAGATTTGAATGTCAAAGAAGCGAGTAAGGTGTGTAATGACCGTGTTATATGGCGCTCGTTTCTCCGCCTACCCCGTTTGTGAATCGGATGATATTAAGTTAGTTAAAGTTGCCATGTTGTGAATTGTAGAAAAATAAAGAAGTAACTATAGACAGACGAATCCAACAACAACATAACATCACGCCTATAATCCCCGAAGGGGTAGGCAGAGTCAAAGGGGCAGGCCCCCTTTAACCTCATCCAGCCAAAAACAAAACTAGGCTGGGATAGATGGAAAAAACAGACGAATCCATGGACCGTAGTCTGCAAATCGTGTCATCCCTTTCACCTGATCCGCGCAGACATTGATAGGAAGCTAGGTTTCGTCGAAGCCTACAAAGTATTACGAGTGGTTACTTGATTTGACACTATAACTCTTTAGTCATTATGATCCAAAAAGTAGATTTTATGAAATCAATGTGACAACAGATAACTCCGATGCTTTATTAACCGACTCAAAAAAAAGGAAGTTCTCAATTCGATTGAATGTTATGTTTTTTTCAAAAACTTGTTAACTTTTGATTTCTGTCTGTTTCTGTATCTACTAATACTATAGTGCGTCCTGGTAGATCCATAACTTATTTCGAGGTTAAAAGTGGTTTAAACTTTTGTACCAAATTTATTTGCAGTTGTGTTATGCGTAAGAACGCTTTTACATTTAGGTAATAATATTAGTATGGTTTCATCTTCATGTACACATATATGAATGCGCAATAAGTTTAGTGTGTTCCTTACGTCATACTAATTATTTACGCGTAATTTAATACCAACACGTACATTAATTGGAAAATAATACAGGGGATTTAAAGGGTACCGCGGGAAATGGATACGGGCTTGTAATTATGTTTCATGAAATTGCGCAGGAACGAGACAATTTTATCTGCGATATTATTATGTCGAAAGAACGAGTGATGTTCAGACCTTTAACATTTTTTAGATGTCATTAGTGTTGCGAGTCTCGTATTTTAGAGACCTAGAATCGGGACGGGAATACAAGAACTTAAATGGATGATACTTGCACCGTAGGAGAAATAAGTTGACAAATAATAAATGTATTACGAGAATCCAAATAAATATTATCAATTATACGTTGGTTGAAATTGCAATATTGCAGATATACCGGATGTTACTTGGTGGCCAGTGTCCAGTATCTGGTAACAAATGGACAGATTTACTTGGGCAAGTTCAATTTATAATTTCTCTTACAAGTGACTAACTTAGTTTGGTTAAAAATAAATATAATCATGTACATTTTCCATTGGCTATATATGTACTTAAATAGTGAAACGAAATTTTTGCGTGTACACTAGAACGACGAATCGTATTGCGCGTATGAGATTAGTTTCGAGACGGGACGTCCCACCAAACGGGTAAACGTACAACACTAGTCGAAGATAAAAACTGGTCATGGAGAAAATCTTTTATCGAAAAACGGCCGTTTACTAGCTGTCCATCAATCAACTTCCACCTAAGAGTTATAAGAAATTCCTCCGCGATGGATCCTCGGAACCTTTCCGAGGAAGTAATATATGTATTTATGTATAGGAGTCAAAGTAAGTCATCAATAACTCAATGTATTCGGATCGTAAATGTTTTGATAGTTTCCGGTCCCTCAGGCCCTGTACGAAATGTAACCATACTCCAGTATCTGGTCTGAAATTAGGTGTTCGAGCGAAATCAAGTCTTACCTTTATGTGGTATAGAGTTTGAATTAGCATGCGTCGTATTAGATTTAAAATCTGTATAAGAGTGAATGCATTCGGTTGCAAAATTTACGTCAGAAGTAATGATGGCAAATTCATTTATTCTGTCAGCAAAATAAGAGAATCGAACTTTGACCCGAAATTTTCAGTTTAACTGCATTACTTAAGTAGATATTGCGGAAAGCCTTTGGGTTACGTCAATTTCCTCGTTTATTATATAAAAATAACTGTTTGTTATAATGTATCCTTGTAACAAACAGTTTCTTAGATTAAAAGCCATAATAATAATCGACAATTTTAAAACGCACGTCATCAGAATATGAATTTTTCGTAATTTTCCATCTAACCCAGCCCATGTTGGTCTGGTCTGGGACTTGAAAAGAATGTGCCAACTGTGGTCTCGTCTAGCATGTCGTAAAAGGCGACTAATGGTATATCGGGTTTTGGGTATGTGTTTGCGTAGGCGACAAGCTAGCCACTGGTTACTCACTACTTTATCACAATTTTCCATCTAACCCTGCTCAGTTTTATTTTGGCTGAATGTGGTTGGGGGGGCCTTCTGCCCCTTTGACTCTGCCTATAACTTGGGGAATTATGGGAGTGATGTTATGTATGTGTATATGTATGTGTATGTGTATGTGTATGTGTATGTGTATGTGTATGTGTATTATGTGTATGTGTATGTGTATTATGTGTATGTGTATGTGTATGTGTATTATGTGTATGTGTATGTGTATGTGTATGTGTATGTGTATGTGTATGTGTATGTGTATGTGTATGTGTATTATGTGTATGTGTATGTGTATTATGTGTATGTGTATGTGTATGTGGATGTGTATTATGTGTATGTGTATGTGTATTATGTGTATGTGTATGTGTATGTGTATGTGGATGTGTATTATGTGTATGTGTATGTTATCAGATAGGGGCCAGTGTCCAGTATATCTCAAATCGTGCGGTTATTCTTTAGTCTGGGTGAAGTCTGAATTCTATGTTTAATAAAAATTATACTTATTTTTGTTATTTCCTTACTTATATTTCTGTGATGTGGTAAACTGTGTCTACATAGTCTGTATTACCATTCGATACCGTTGCATTTTAAGATGTTTATCAATTCATTTGTGGTATTATGTCAACTACCCTATATCAATTTGATTTTAATTAGGTTAAAATTATGCCATTTTATCATTTGCTCATGAAGGGTTCAAATGTTACACTAATTTGTTTATCGCATGATGTTTTGAGTCAATTCGTTAATGATTTAAATTACTTATATTATAATCAACTGTGTTTGTTACATACCCTTTGATCCCAGTTATTTTCGTATCAAATTACTTATTTGAAACTCTGAAATTATCATGATTTTATCTAACTAATTTATAGTTTTCATTAATAGTATATTCGATAAATCATTGATTTTATAAATTATGGATATTATTTTAGTTGCATAAACTGTTTACAATTTAGCCCGTCAATGTCAAAGAAACAAGTTTTCAAAACAACTTCGTTCTAGGGCGTCTCGTCTTTTTATCTTACATACATACATAACATCACGCCCATAATCCCCGAAGGGGTAGGCAGAGTCAAAGGGACAGCTGGCCCCTTTAACCGCATTCAGCCAAAAACAAAACTGGGCTGGGTTAGATGGAAAAATGTGAAATAGTAGTGACAAGTGGCTAGCCTGTCGCCCACACAATCACATACCTAAAACATGAAATATACGATTCCTAGTAATATTGTCTTGGTAGACATAATACGAGGCCTTTTAGTAGTTCGCAATTTAATTCTGAAGAAGAGTCCAGATTCCAAGGAGCCAAGGGTAAAATATTTATTTTACCCTTCTTAGGCTTTTATTTTATATAATATATTAGGCCCATCAAGAGTTCTGTATTCAAGAAAGTATACAAAGCAGTTTAAATTATTTTAATATGTAAGCCTTCTTATTTCTAAGTTACTCTGTTATTCGACCTATTCAGTTTACTTCGGAAAATTTGAAGTATGGAGAATTTAACTTCGGTAGATGTGTGGTTAATTTGAGAAATTTTGAGAAACGAATAGTGGACTCCGATGCTCAGTGTCTGCGAATGTTCTGTGGTAGTGCTACGCGTTCGCATTTGTAACATTGTGAATACCCGTGTGGTTTTTTCTCACTGTGACCTATGTCGTGATAAAAATACAATTTGTTTCTGTTACTCGACTTACCGGGGTGTGAAAAAAAGATTACGTAGTAATGCACTCCCTTCGTAATTATCATGGTTGAATGCCCATAGCACTTACGTCAATGGGCATTGATTGTAGGGCGTTCCTAGGCAGGATTGCTTCGTCGCCCCATGGTGAATACTCAGCGCTTGACGAGGTAATGTTTTAAAAGTCATTAACGAGGGGAAATGTAACATGGCTCAGTCTGGAGCTCTCTTTGTGTCTCTAACCATCGACATTGCGACAAGACAAACTAGCTAACATATTTTGGATATTAATACTAATCTTAAAAAATTATTACCTATTCGTTTTTATTCGTTTTCTCGTATCTTGATCTCTCATTGACATCAAGGTCTCATAATAAAGATTTTTTTAAGTAAATGATTTTGGTTTCAGAAAATTATAAAAAATATATTTCCATCCAACCCAGCCCGTCACGTGTTGGTCTGGGACTTAAAAAGAATATGCCAACTGTGGTTCTTGCCTACCATGTCGTAAAAGGCGACTAATGGTATACCGGGTTTTGGGTGTGTGATTGTGTAGGCGACAGGTTAGCCGCTTGTCACAGCTTTTTCACAATTTTTCATCTAACCCAGCCCGGCTTTATTTTTGGCTGAATGTGGTTGAAGGGGCATGCTGCCCCTTTGACTCTGCCTACTTCGGGGATTATGGGCGTGATGTTATGTATGTATGTATAAAAATATATTTTTAGGGCAAATAGCTATTTGGGGATGTTGGTTCAGATATTCACATATTAAATACAGTTATGTTATATGTAAAGTTACTTATTGAGGATATTAGTACATTATGCTATATTTAAACGTTAATCAACCGGGTATTATTAGACGATAAAATAAATAGCCTATCTACTTTGTCCTGTCCACATTATCGTTTATGTATTTGTTTAAAAAAATAATTACATACATTGCTGTAATAAGTCAATTATGATTTCGTGAACATTTCAACATATATATGTTTAATGAATATAAATACGATTTGTTAAAAAGGTGTCGTTACTAAATTTGAAAGTAAATCCAATATCACATGTGGAATAACTATTTTATTTTTTAATTTTCAATATATGTACAGTACAACATTTTAAAATAAATTAATGTATACAATTCTACATGTAAAGAATTCTGAACAATAGTTGTGTATGGTATGTGCCTACAATTTGGAAATTAAATATAGTTTTATTTGCATAAATAGTCTATTTATAGAATTGCTATGCCTAAATGGGTAACATGATGTACTGTAATTTATATAATTCCACCTTTGTATCACATTCATGAAATGCAATAAATAAATTGAATTTACTGTGCAGTTTACCATAATGCAGACTGCATCTTTTTTGTCGCCTTAAGAGATGTACAAAAACACTGTAAAATTTCGGCGGCGAAAATCATGCTAAATGTGTTGCTAAATGTTAAACTGCAGCGACCTTGTTGCTTGCAATGTCTGCGCAAACGTGTTTCGCGGTGAGAGATGACCTCATCTCGTGTGATGGTGACGTTCGGCGCCGGTGACTGATCAGCTGCTGTCACTGTCTATTAGTGAGCTTTGCACGCGGTTTCACCCGCGTTTATAGTTAATCCTACTAATATTTATAAATGCGACAGTTTATATGTATGGATGGATGTTTGTTACTTTTTCACAAAAGAACTATTGAATGGATTTTAATGACTTTAGAATAATGTGGTTCATACACCAGAATAACATATAGGCTATGTTTCATCGATGTACCACGCGAGCGAAGCCGCGGGCAGAAGATAGTGTTATATATTTTTATCCTGTGTCGACAAATGATATAAATCAACACATTTTTTTTTAATTTGGACCGGTAGTTCTTGAGATTAGCTCGTGCAACTAAACAAACTCTTCAATCTTTACATAGTTTAAAACAAAGTCGCTGCTTTTGTCTGTTCGGTTAGATCTCTTGAACTACACAAGGGATGCGGTTTTCACCAATAGATAGAGTGATTCAAGAGTGGCACGTACCTATGAATTTTTCAAATCTATGTACGTATTTATACCACTAGCTCTACGGTGAAGGAAAACATCGTGATGAAACCTGCAAATTCAATCAAACAACTTTGGATTTGTAACCATGATCCAAAATTGTCTGGTTCCCCTATCTTAGGGTTACAAAGGTCATGCCGGCAATCGCTTCAAATACCAGACTCGCTAAATCCTGGATCATGGTCTAAGCGAACCCCGTCTAAACACGGGACATAACGCTAGGAAGATGATGAGTAGTGACAAGTGGATCGTCGCCTACATAAACACAAATTACCCATCATTAGCCGTCTTTTACGACATGCTAGGCAAAGAACACAGTACAATCTTTTTTAAATTTACAGTCTTAAACCAATTTTTATTATCTTATTTCACACCAGGCCCACTTTGAAACATGGTTCAAAGTTAAATATGATTCTTATAACTTTGTTAATACTGTTGTTGAAAAAAGTAACTACCGAGTTTCTTGCCGGATTCTTCTCGGTAGATGCAACATTCCGAACCGGTGGTAGAATCATATCTCTTTGAACTGTCTTTGACGATTTATAAGTGTTTCTTTGAAACCTATATAAATAAAGAATATTTTGACTACGACTGTGACTTTGACTTTGACAATATGAGACACAGACGTATGTTTTTATACCGGGATCGTTTAGGGGGATTCGAACCCGCGGTCGTTATCCAGGCGTCCATCTAAATCTATAACTACGTAAATATTGTTGTGTGTAATTGGGATGTAGACACCATTTATATTTAATTTTGAAATATAAACTCCGAAAAAGAAAGTATCGTAGTATGCTTTTAAGCCTTATTGATTTTCAATCATATTGAGTCTAAGATTTTTAATTTTACAAAAACTGCATAATATTAAGTCAGTTGACTATACAAACTAGTGACGTCACACGTTGACAAGCCCATACAAAATCTATGAAGTGATTTCGTTTTGACAGCTCTTAAAAAGTATCTCAATTGACTAGCCAGTCAACATCCCTATTAAAAATTTAATTAACTAACTAAACTTTACGCCACTTCTCTTCGCCCCGGCGTTCGGTTCTCTCTGCCCACCGCGGGGTAGGCAGAGAGATCCGAACGCCATATGGCACGATTCAAAATTTAATTAAATAAAATTGCCCACTTTTTTGTAAACCTTATAATTATATTATTCCACCTTATAATAACACGGTAGGCGTTAGTTGTTACAAAGAACACTTATTAACTGTACACTTTCCCACCAAGCCGGGAAAACTTGGGTATTACTCTATTCAGTCTTTTAAAATATTCATGAGTGGCTCAGTACTAGTCGGCTATGTCGATGAGATATGAATAATAATAGGTACAATTGTTCCTTTTCGCTATCTTCACGTGACATAGTGTAAACAAGGGAAGTAGATTATCTTTACTGTTCAAAATGAAAGAAGAGGACGTGTCTAAATGTGTAGGCATGGGCCGCTTACTCACTAACCAATAGACCACAAATATGTCGTGTATTATGTGTGTTCCGAAGTGGATAAATCTGACAGTACAGTTAGTAATATGTATACACATACACACATAATATCACGCCCACAATTTTCGAAGGGGTAGGCAGTGTCAAAGGGGCAGCAGGCCCCTTTAACAACAGCCAAAAACAAAAACTGGGCTGGGTAAGATGGAAAATTGTGAAAAAGTAGTGACAAGTGGCTAGCTCGTCGCCTACACAATCAAATACCCACAACCCCATATATAATAAGTCGCCTTTTACGACATGCTAGGCAAGAAACACAGCTAGCACATTCTTTTTAAGTCCCAGACCAACCTCGGACAAATATGTAGTGATCAATATATTTAATTAAGTTCAAACCATCGTATCTGTCTGTTTGTCTGAACCTGATATATTCAAATACTAGTAAACAGATTTTCATATAGTTGTTACCAATGGACATAGTGTTACATCAGAAAGTTTTAGGGGTGTATAAATAGTATTTAATATTAGCATGTAGTCCATTTTGGTTTACTTCCTACTTATACTACGCCACTAACGCTATTTACCAAAACTATTCAGCTATCGTGGCACTTAGCGTTATTGGCGAATTTGCATAGTGAACAAAGCGTTTTAGCGATAAAAATGTTAAAAGCCTAGTTAAATGTTCCGCAGTGAAGGGCCCCACGCATGCCATTTGTATGTTAATTTGTCATACAATACTCATACATGTTACACTGCAATCGCTCATGTGTGATAATGCGTAAAAAATATTCTCTTATGGGAAATCCGCCTAGGGATCCGCGGTCGGTAGTAAACTAAGGCAAGTTCTCACTATAGACTATGCATATTTCCAAGAACAGGTATCGCCAACCTTCCGTGTATTTGGAACTTTCATCTACCGAGCAAAATATAACAACTTGTCTAGTTATCTTTACTTTACGTCAAACTTCTTGGAGAGGATGCCACGTTGTCGGTTAGGACCGGCTTTTCCTTGCAATTGTTAGTGCTTAGCTCTACCATCATAAATATTTTAATGAGAGAAAAAATATTACCCAATCTTCTGTCTATCTACTATTTTCCCGCTCAATTTAGTGTTTCAATCATACTCTGTCATATGTTTAGCCCATATCCATCGTGTGCTGGACACTTTCATCTGCGGAAATGTTAGTAACAAGATCATTTGCATGACTATTTACGGAACCCAGTCCACTCGACCCGACTCGACTTAACCGGCTTTATTTCACGCAGCAACTGTCTAATTAAATTTTAATGTATTCCAAATCGGTCTGCGGTTTTGCATTTAAAAATGTATGTTAATAGAATCATTTCTGCATTGTAAGATAATCAACATACTTACTTCCTTTTTTGCTATGTGTCGTTGCGAAATTTTAATTTGTTAAGATATATTTTTTCATTTTGTGTACGTTTATCATATTTTAATGAACGCGGCGTTATCGTGTTCAAGCTTAATTAAGTTATGCATACATGCATAATCAATGCATACAACTCTCTTGCAACGGTTAATGGAGTATTTTGCAAAATTGCGCGAAATAACACGCGTAGGTGAAAAAATCTCACGATATTTTAACCTCAATAAAGAAAACATTACTTAAAATAATGTGCCAACTGTGGTTCTTGCCAAGCATGTCGTAAAAGGTGACTAATAGTATATCGGGTTTTGGGTATGTGATCGTGTAGGCGACAAGCTAGACACTTGTCACAACTTTTTCACAATTTTCCATCTAACCCAGCCCATTGTCCCATATTGGACTGGGCCTTAAAAATAAAGTGCCAACTGTGGTTCTTGTTGCCTAGCATGTCGTAAAAGGGTTTGAGTATGTGATTGTGTAGGGTACACGCCATTTGTCACAACTTTTTCACAATTTTCCATCTAACCCAGCCCAGTTTTGTTTTTGGCTGAATGTGGTTAAAGGGGCCTGTGGCCCTTTTGACTCTGCCTACCCGTTTGGGGATTTTAAGCGTAATGTTATGTTATATTTTTTACAGAGGTATTAAATATTGTTATATTTTATAGTTTTTAACTGATCGATTTTAATTAATAGTTAAATTCCATTTTTTATTGTTTTGAGCTTAGTGAATATAACATATTATATAAAAAGAGAATATTTTTTATTCAAAGTTCGGTCTTGTGTGGTATGCTATGACGTCATATCACACTAATGCCATTAAAAATCGAAAAAAAAACGTAAAGAGTTTTGACAATTGGTTAAAAAGTACGTTAAAGATACGTGTTGTTTATGAAAATTTATGAAAATTTTACTTGCTATTCTGTTTTATATGGTTATACATTCTTCTATTTTGCTACAGTCGGAGTATACGTTAAATGGTGATATGTTGCACTTAATAGGAACTTGGCAGCCGTTTCAGAGGAGTCGGCGGCATGTTATTATGACCAACGTTTTCTAACCGACGAAACCTGCCTACGCTAAACACTCCAGACTTGAATATAGCCGAATGCTGGACCCACTCCCGGCTGGATTAGGGCTGCCAGGAGTTCGTTTTGTGTTCAGAAATATGGGAGAGGAATATACATACATAACTTAATGCCCGTAATCCCCGAAGGGGTAGGCAGAGTCAAAGAGACAGCAGGCCCCTTTAACCACATTCAGCCAAAAATAGAACTGGATTGGGTTAGATGGAAAATTGTGAAAAAGAAAAATGTTTAAAGCTGAAGATGAAAAATATCCAACGGAACACAAAAATATCTATAAATAATAAATTTGTTCTATATGAAAAATAGGATATTATTATCTTATTATTATTATCTTAATTGTATTTTAAAAAAAGAAAGAAAAATACACTTTTAATGTAATTTAATTGTACCCAATTTAGAGAAAGTCAAAAAGAATAGCATTAAAACGACAGTGATCTAGGAAAGAAAACGTATGCCTTTTTTGTTACATTTATTTATAGAGATGAACTTGTGGAGTCAGTCAATAAGATCCTTGTTGCATATCAACTATCTCTTTCTCAGACATCTTAATCCACTTACGAGTCTCATAAATATTTGAAGACTTGTTGTAACTTAAAACAAAACAATAAAGAATAACATTAAGCCATAACTCACAACTTCGACAGGGCCGTTAGTCAAGTGATTAGAGACTGGTCACGAAACCAAGGGTCGCGGGTTCGAATCCCGCTAGGGGAAAATGTTTCATGTTATGAGCATGGACATAAGTACTAGAGTCATGGATGTTAAACGTAATTAAGTATGTTTATCCGTTCACCTAGTATCCATAGGACAAGCTTTAAGCTTAGTTTGGAACTAGGGAATTGGTGTGCCAGTCTGAAGATTTTTTATTATTTTGCGGCCCAGTACGTGCTTCGCTACGTATAAAGTGAAATATTAAAAAAGTTTCAATTTGACAGCAAAATCCCGATTAACAAAATTATCCGCGATTTAATGAATTTATTAGTTACAAAAAATGTGATAAATGAAGAACCGCTCTAACGATTTTGTGCAAACTTCACATAAACTAAAATAGTCCGAACAAAGCCTAAACATTTGGTTTGGATAGGTGAGCCCGTTCTTGAGCTATAAAATTACAACGAAAAGTGGCATTGATTTTTTATCTATTGATTGAAGAGCCAGCCCTACGTCCCGTACAGTCAGTCGCAAGAGAATGTACCGGTAAAATTATGTATAGTAGTTGTAAAATGTTTTGAGTGTCTAACGTTACAATGTCGAGTCAGAAGGTACGAATATATTGTTACGTCTGCGTAAGAGCCCGCACTTTCGGTTTATTGAGGCCGTCGCTGGAGTTTACGATTTCATTTGAACGTTGTCAGACTGTCATGATTGGTGCTCGTCGGTTTAACCGTTTATTTAGGTTTTATTTTGAGGAAATAGTGTCACTGGAAATAATATTAATGGACTGATCCTTCACTATGTGGACACACGTAAAAATCTTAGCGTGTCCAGATGACGAAATCATCATCATCTTCCTAGCGTTATGTCCCGTGCTTAGACGGGGTCCGCTTAGACCATGATCCAGGATTTAGCGAGTCTGGTAATTACATTGAAGCTACTGCCGATCGACCTTCGTAACCCTAAGATAGGGGAACCAGACAATTTTTGGATCATGGTTACAAATCCAAAGTTGTTTGAATTTGCAGGTTTCATCACGATGTTTTCCTTCACCGTTGAGCTAGAGGTATAAATACGTACATAGACTTGAAAAATCCAGAGGTACGTGTCCGGGTTTGAACCCGCACTCCTCGGTTAAGAGGCGCGTGTCCTAACCATTGAGCTACCACCGCTTTTTTTTCCGTCCAGATGACGAAATAATAAGCTATATTAATTTTGAGTTTCATCAACTAGACACGTGTGTCCAGTCTCTTGTGTCGAGTTAGTGAATAACCCGACTGATCAATCTGAATAACTGACTGAACAACGAATGATGCCGATCAAGGTCGTTTCGCAACGGCCACACAGGCGCATTTGGTTATTTGTACTGATACTGCGACGCGAAAGTTTTATAAAAATAAATGAATAGTGTATTAAAAGGAGCTATATTTTAGAACGAATATAATATTAGGAGTTATTTTGAATTTTGTTGTCTCATTACCGTAGTACTAGCGTTATGTCTTGTTTCCAAGTTCGGTTTTTTGTATATCCTAACTTGGGTTTTTTTCATTTCATCGAATAAAAAAAAATACTGTTTGCAAAGGTTTGGTTACATAACATCATGCCCGTAATCCTCGAAAGGGTAGGCAGAGCCAAAGGTACACCAAGTCCTCTTAACCACATTGAGCCAAAAATAAAACTGGGCTGGGTTAGATGGAAAATTGTGGAAAAAACAATGTTAAGTAACTTGCTCGTTGTCTACGCAATCACATACCCAAAACCAGATATACCATTAGTCGGCTTTTACGACATGGTGGGCAAGGAACACAGTTGGCACATTATTTTGAGTCCCAGACCAACATGGGTAGTTTTGGTTATTACGATAAAATTTCACCGGGAGTGGTGTCACGGGATAAGCTAGGATGTATTTCAGAAAGTAAATGGCTGTTGTCCAGGTAGTGGTTGTGAAAAAAAAAACGTGTAAAATAATACTTTTTGGAGTACGAAACGAAAAGTCAATCATTACGACCTGTTCTGATTGGAGTTTAATGTCAAACGGCTAATCTATGGTCGGTACTAACGGCGTAATTGCAGCTCTAATCACCAAGACAGGTTGACTCAATGGCCGATAATGAATGCAGTTATCATCGTACCAGTTGATTGCGTTAAGTGTATTATAACTAAGTAACTTCACGCTATTTCTCAGGCGGGGTAGGTACAGAGAACTGATGATATCATATGTAACAGCACTTACACACATCACTCGCTTCTTTGACATTTATGATTAATTTCATTCATACATGCTCTACTGTTTGACCAAACTGGTCTTGGTTAGAGTAGCGGACTACCCAGGGGGTGGAAGGGGTCCTCTGGTCCTGGGGGGCCTCATATTATCTCCAAGCTCCTGTAATATTCTATGTCACATACCCAAAACCCGATACACCACCAGTCGCCTTCTACGACATGCTAGGCAAGGACCACAGTTGGCACATTCTTTTTAAGTTCCAGACTAACATGGAAATGAAATGAAATGATCTTTATTTATTTATATAGGCTTCAACAAAGCACTTATATATCGTCAAGACAGATTCAATATCAACCGGTTCAAAAGGTAGCTTCTACCGAGAAGAAACCGGCAAGAAACTCGATAGTTACTCTTTTTAAATGCCAAGTCTTATAACTAATAATAGTTACAATTTTTATACAAGTCAAATGCAAATGCATGGGACTATATTGTTAAAAAGAGAGATCAACACGGCAGTTGGATTAAGTATACAAGTCAGTAATGAAATCTGTCTGTTCGTTCAATCTCAAGGCGCGACGATTTTGTTGCAATTATACCTATTGTGGCGTCGTGAGATGTCGAAATGAGGGGAGGAGCTTGATAGTACAGGCGGCAACAAAAGCATATGAACATTTTAACCGTTATTCCTAAAAACATAAGAATCATTGTATTCAGCAGCATATGTCTGTTACCAACCTTAGTGATTTTATTTAGTGTATGAAGAAGTGTTAATTTTTTTTTATACATATTAAGTTGTTGCATTTGAAATATTTGTCTTAACCCGACAAAAAAGCAAATAGAAAACTAGTTAAGTTGTGATTTTAGCAGTCTATGTATGTATGTATTTATTCATTTCACAGTAGCGTGTACACTGTAGACCACTTATCCGATTTTGATGAATGAGGTGTTAATCGATTCGTCGTTATGGTCCGAGTAAACATCGGCTACATTTTAATGGCCCTCGAGAAAATATGGAGTCAATTATTAAGGTGTCAATGTTTCTTAGTCGGGTTTTAGGTTTATGTTAGTCATAACAAGATCACTTTATATTCATAGAACTACATACATAACATTACGCCCACAATTCCCGAAGGGGTAGGCAGAGTCAAAGGTCCTCTAACCACATTCAGCTAAAAACAAAACTGGGCTGGGTTAGATGGAAAATTGTGAAAAAGTAGTGACAAGTGGCTAGCCAGTCGCCTACACAATCACATACCCAAAATCCCATATAGCATCATTTGCCTTTTACGACACGCTAGGCAAGAAACATAGTTGGCACATTCTTTTTAAGTCCCAGACCAGCATAGGACGAATAAGTTCATAGAACTATTGCTTCAAATTCGTAATCGTAATTTTTTTACACGAGCTAGGGTTGCTATTTCCGTCGTAAATTTAAATTTATTTGGGTTAGGAAATATAAACATTTTATGACTAGCTATGCCCGCGGTTTCTCCCGCGTTTGTGGTGTTATATAGCGTATAGCCTTCTTCGATAAATTAACTATACAACACAAAAATAATCTTGCAATTAGGACCAATAGTTTCTGAGATAAGCGCATTCAAGCAAACAGAAAAACTCATAAGCTTTATATATTAAAAATATAGGAATAAGTAAAAGTATAAAATAATTTAAGAACTTGTTGTCAACTTGAGATTGATGCAATAAGAACTTGAATTAAGAAAAAATAAATCGACGATTTACAAAAGCTACAGCACGCTACAGCTTTTGATGTCACTCAACTTATCATAATCTGATTTTGATGAATAAACAAAGAAATTTTTAATCCAAAGACTTTATTTAACTTTAAAAAGTAAATTCGCGTACAGAGTTCTCAGTTTTCAGCATTACGAAGGGTAATAGAAGTGGGCGGTGGAGCTGTGTTCAAAACTACTATTAGTATGTTACTCGTAGCCAGAGTAATAATTTCACATTTATAAATACCCAGGTAGTTCGCCATCAGTATTCGCAGCACTGGGGCGGTATTTCTGTAGCTTGGGAACGGGCGATATGAGAAATAATAAATTGTTAAACTTATCCGCCTGTTCGTACGATTGTAAACGCAGTATTTATTGTATGGCTGTATACAAGGTTATATTTAGGTTGTGCGGTAACAATTAATTACTTATTAAACTTGTTATTCTAAGGAACAAATTTAAAAGATTTTAAAATATTTGCAAAAATTTTTTTACTTTCCATGCAAGTTGATTAGTTGATGAGCTGTTTTCTATGAAAATTTAAATATATTTTTTTCACTCGCTAAAATTCTTTGAATTGGTTTATTAGAATTATGAGTTAAATAAGTAGTAAGATGTTTCGCGTATCAAATAAAATCAAATATTTTTATTTCCATAATATTACTTCCAGTATATTATTTTTCTAGATATACTAAAAATACTCTTTTTGGACGTCTGTCTACGTTAAGACATTTACGACTAGTTTCAATGAGCGTGTCAACAGATGACGTTGATGCAAACGAACCTATCGACGTCACGTCGTACCTTCTGCAATGCGCTGGTGAAAATATTCTCGCTGAACAGTATTTTTTCACCAAATCAAGACAGTTAATTGTACCTTGGTTCACTCAACACTTAGTTCGGTGGAGTACTACTATTATAAGTATGAACGTGTATGTTACATCTTACAATAAATTAAATGTTTTTTTGTATTTATTATATAGCTAATTTACTCCGCAATATGAAGTTAGAGTGTGTCCAATAGAGATGATTATAGAAAGTTAATAAGTGTTTTTGTGTAAAACTTCTGTTGCTGACTGTATTGTCATATTGAGTAATCGACTTGATAAAGCAAAGTAAACGTCAACTCAAGAAGAAGAAAAAAGCCGAGTTTGCTCAAAGATACGAAGATATGGGTCGCGTCTAATGAATCTAGGGCTGTGTTTAAGTGCGTACACGAGGAACGTCCCCCTCCACTTATGAGCGGGTTATAGCAGAATGCAGGGGTATAAACTGGCGATAGCCCTATAAAATAAATGCCTGCTCAACTAACAATATTTTTTATGTCGTATCCAACAGGACGGAACAAAGAGTTTTTTGGTACGAAATCACAAAGTAGTCGTAAATATGACCTTTTTATGAGTCAGGATCATCAGGAGGTTATTGTCGTTCCTATGTACGGACGGATACGTTCGACGGGAAAGGATTCTTTATTCAACAGATAACAAATACGTGTTCGCTCAAATTGATGTCTGCTTTTCTTTGGAAATGTTTTATGTCCCCATCTTCTATATGCTCTATTTTATGACCGTTGTTTGTCGAGACAATTATTCAATTTGCATTTCCTTTGAATCGGTCTTCACTATTGCTGCTTCTATCATTTCACCCCCTTCAATATTCTCTTTCATTTGTATTTTTATAATCCGTCCCATTAAAGACACGGTCGTATGACCGTTCGCGTTTTAATCATACATTCCTTTGCCAATGTTTTTAATTCGTCGCTGCTAGATTCAAACTACGATTTCATTATTTCCTTATTTGTCAACTACTCGTTGAATATGCGTAGGCAACTTTCGAGAAGGCACTTAACCTAGAAAAGTACATCTACCTTGAACGTTATGGACTACTTATAGCGCAGTACTGGCGTTATTATGTACTTAGAGATTCTTCTAGAAACGCAGCGCCTCGCCTCGTGAGGAGCGAGTGAACGTATGTGGTTTACCATTTTGATTGCATCCAGCGCGGTGCGGTCGGCTCATTGTTGACTCAGACATTATTGTTGTGAAAACTCAACTCGGCAGACAGCTGTCTGGTTACTATGAAGAAAATTGTGCGGCGCCCGGTTTCACCGACCCGGTTCGCGGCGAACCGATCGAATTGTCGTAGTCATTATTTCGCTGTGAACGAGCACGTGTCTACACCACGGGGTAATTGACGCGTCAATTATAGCGGGAACGGTAATAAAATGGCGCGGGGGACGATGCGTGTGCACGCTGCATACGAATCGGCGGCGACCGGCTCACCTTGACTTTTGGGCCTACGGGCCCCGCACCGGCATACATCAATCCCAGTCGAAATCGCAAGTGAACGGACTGCACCTCGCGGCCTTGCCGACTTTTTTCTCGTTACGATATTCGGCGGCGGAATGACGTAATTCGCTTAGGCGATTGTGCAAATTGATTCCGTCTTTGCCGCCGGGAAGATTTGCAAATTGAATTCGCTCCGTGTATCGGAATCTTTTGGTGGATCGCGCACGATGCGCTCGCCCAGCCTGGGGAGGCGACAAATGTCGTAAATACGTCGTCTTTTGCAGCCGGTGCGACCGCGCTGCACTATGCATATGTAATGGAATTGTTTATTTCTGTCACAATAGCGTTTAAGCTATGCTATTTATCGCCGCTGTGAGTTACGTAACACGCTAGTTCGTAATTTGTGTTTCTTGTGTGCACTGAATTTTAAAAATCTTATGTCCGCTTCACTGGCCCCTTTGACTCCGCGTCGGTTCATTAAACATCTAATTTTGTGTCGGCACGACATCTATACGAGTATAGCGGCTCTTCCCCGATTGCGTGGCGCTTGTTTATCGTAAAGTTTATGAATGTTGTTGGTGGAGCCGGCCCGGCCGCGGCTCTCTCGCCGTCTCCTGATTACTGCCATTGTCTTCAGAAAATCCTCGCTCCTTCGGTGGTGAAGCCTTTGTGCCGTTCGTCCCTCAATTAATTGAAGGAATTCAAGAAAAATAGAACGCGCCGCTCCCAACAATTAAAACGTTTGATCTCAACTAACAATACTTTGTGTTTCTTCAGAACCTTAAACAGGACACGCCGGCGGCTCCATTCAAGGCGCATAATCAAAGCGGACCCACAAAAACGTTATATCTCTGCGCCCAAATTGAAGGTTACAATCTGAACGGAATCCTTTCAAAGTTATTTCCGAATTCGTGATCAACAACCCTCAAATTAACGCCGAATTACAGGCAAACGAGTCAATCGGATTTTGTGATTGAATCGCAATCTGACCCCTTTAAATTTCATCGGGGGGTGGCGTGTAGTGTGTAGCTGGGCTCGTCCGCGCACGCGAAGGTTAGCGGTGCGCGATGATCTGGTACCTACGGGTTACGGCATAATCTCCGGTCCATGTGTGGGGATGTTAATTGGGTATTCGGTGAGATGTGCAACGGCGATTAGGCAGGGCTCACTGCCCGGGAGGGCACGCCTATACTCGACCTTTATACCAATATCTTTGTCCTCCTCGAAAGTCGGGCTAGAAATAACAATGTCGTCTGTGTATGTATGCAAATAGTGTTTGTTGGCTTGGTGGCCGGGTAGAGGCAGGCGGCCGCCGTCCACGTGTTGGGCCATCAATCAATACGGCCGCCCCTCCCCCGCACCCCCACTAACTAAATAACAGCCAGATAAAGGAAAACGCATTCGTTCGCTACTTGAATTTGATGTAACTTATCGGTTTCGAGGGGGACTTTCTTCATCTGATTCTCGCTCTTCATTGTTCGCTATTCCGTTGCTGTGTGGGACTTCTTTATGCTATTACAGTCTTTAATGGAACAAAGTTCTTGCGTTATTTTTTATTCGTCTGGTCACAACGCACAATGTAAGCTTTGCCGTATTTAGCGTCTGCGGTTATTGTGATTTACCGATTGTTTACAATGCTGGAGACGTTCAAAAGGTATTTCAATTTTTACTTTAGTAATTCCACCATTGTAAATGTCAGCCGTATAAAATCGTGAATCGCGAAAGAGCAAGTTATTATCGAAAACCGGCTGAGGATCGTCTTAGAGGTTGAGATCTTTAGTATAGGAGTTTGGTTGATTATCTTTATTCATATTAGAGTTAGCCCTTTGTGTTCTATAGAGACATGTTGTTGTGCTCTCTAATCCGTAATCTTTTGAGCATTCGTCTCTCTGTATAAGGTAAAGTCGGTGTCAAGTCGCGTCACGGAGCGTCCTCAATGGAGGCTTTGTTTCGGCATCAATTTATATCTTGTATGCTTTGTGTCGCGTTTGCGTGGGCCGACAACTCGTTTATTAACTGTCTAGATAAGTGAGCGGTCTCAGATTTGTTCTGTGCTGCGTTATGTTGGGGTCACTGGACAGTTGCCTCGATAGTTTTGACATTTGAATATGTTTGTGTTATTTTTGGGGGTAACGTTTCATATGTTACTAGTAGTCCCAACGAACTTCGCACCACCCCGTTTTTAAGATAAAAATGGGGGTTGAGAGTAGGAGGGTGAAAATAGTTTACATCCAATTCTCAGACCTACTAAATATACACACAAAATTTCATAAGGTCAAGCCGTTCCGGAGGAGTTTTGTTACAAACACTGTGACACGATAATTTTATTTATTAGATTGGCCACATACTGTTACAAAAAGTTATATGTTGCATATACTAACAGTGTTAAACTATTATTTATTTATTATTGATCCTTATTTATTTATTATTATTTATTTATTAATGCACCATAAGAAAATTGTGCAGTCTTGCATGTAATGCAATAGAAATTTTAGGCCGTATTCCGTAGAGTGAAACGCTGTACAAATTGTTTACAAGCAGAAGTTAATTTTGAATTCTAGTGTAGTACAAATGAGCTTGCTGTTATGCTAATCTCGATACGAATCTACAGGCTCTGAATAAATAATTTTGAACTGTTTTTTCTGGCAATTAGCATTGTGCAGCGCGTTTAAAATTGTATGGACTATCGGCATTTCACCCCCATTTTTTGAAAACCAGCTTAGTGATTAATTACGTTATATGTGACTGACTTCCAGTTTCAAGACTATATATATTATTTTGGGCTTTACGTTAAACGTCAGTCATTAAGATTTTACTTAAATATGTTGTGTGTAGACAAATACTTATGCAAAAAAAAACTGCCTGCATAAACTTGAAAATGTTACTGCCTAATACGTTGGTTCGGACAGAATATTTTGCGTGTCTCATTCCAAAGGCTGATCACGATTTTCAGGTCACGACATAATACTTCTCAAATAAGATAAAGATTTTGTTTCTCATTGAAATATCTGGCTGCGGTAATGTTTGCAAGTCAGTGGACCAGTTTGGATGATTTTTGAAAAATATTTATGAATAATAATAATGTATAGGGGAGAGGGGGGCATAACGGGGTCGCGAGGCACAACGGGGCCACCCACACTTACAAAAAACTATACGCTCTAGATGTGTGTTGTTTTCGCTAATAGGCGGACATTTTGTATCTCTCTTTAGTCTGACAGTGAACGGCGACTAGACTACGCGCAGTTGAATTTTAAGACAAAAAACGATTTTCCACGTAATTTGATGTAATTTTGAGTGACTACGAATACTCACATAAAACGGTAAGTGTTTACGTTGCTACTATCATGTATTTGTTTTGTTTTTGCCGATACACTACTTATTCTTGTGTTTTGAACAAAATTACTCTAACCGTCACTCATTTTATTTGGTTAATTATTTCAAATAATGTGAGAATTGGGGCATAATGGGGACATAGCTACGGGGTATGATGGGGTACCCCGTCATGCCTTGTAACTGTTGTCCCCATTATGCCCCAGTTTTATTAGTTACCTGGAGGTTCGTTCTTGTACATTTCATAATAGAAAATGATTTATTTTAGGTATAAAAATGGTACAAACGTATAAGAAGAAAAGTTCGAGGCGTAGTTGGTGCATGGAAAACATGAAACAGGCAATTGATGCAGTCTTAAGTAAAACTGCTGGCTATAGAAAAGCTGCTCAACTGTACAGTGTACCACAGACCACATTAGAGCGTCACGTCGCTAAAATAAGGAAAGGCGAACTTTCACTAGACTCTACTCCAGGTAACTTCAAGCCCGTGTTTTCCAAACAAGAAGAAGATGAGCTGGTAAGGTACATTAAAGAAATGGAGAAACGTTTGTTTGGTTTAACTACTGTTGTCCTACGGAAACTAGCTTATCAGTTAGCGGAAAAAAATGGCAAAGCTCACAATTTTAATCATGATAAAAAGATAGCTGGCTTAGATTGGTTAAAGGGATTCTTGAAGCGCCACCCAGATTTATCTATCCGAAAACCGGAAGTTACATCGGCAGCTCGAGCAATGGGCTTTAATAAAGTGGCTGTAGGTAAATTTTATTCTTTGCTCGGAGAAATATATGACAAATATAATTTGACGCCAGACAGAATTTTCAATTGCGACGAGACTGGCATATCATGCGTCTCAAAAACGAAGAGCAAAATTATTGCAGAAAAAGGGCGAAAACAGGTAGGATAGCTTTCTTCAGCAGAACGAGGGCAGACTGTTACGGTTGAAGTATGTTTTAATGCAGCAGGAACTTACATGCCTCCTACGCTAATATTTCCTCGACAGAGAATGAAGCAAGAGTTGCTGGATCGAGCTCCTCCAGGAACAGTAGCAGAATGCAACCTTAAAGGCTGGATGACTACTGAAATATTTGTGAGCTGGTTCCAACGGTTTGTCAAGTTTTCTTGTGCATCAATAACTAACCCGGTCTTGCTTCTTTTAGATGGTCATGTAACACATACGCAAAACATATCTGTAATTGAATACGCACGCAAAAATGGCGTTGTAATGCTTTGCTTTCCCCCGCACTGCACCCATAGGCTTCAACCCTTAGACGTTGCCTTTATGAAACCTTTAAGTGTATATTATGACCACGCCTGCTCTAATTGGTTAAGGTCTCACCCGGGGCGAATAATAACAACATTTCAAATAAGCGAAATATTTGCAAATGCATATATTCAAGCTGCAACAATGTCTACAGCAATCAATGCCTTCCAAAAATGTGGCATATGGCCTTTCAATCAAAATAACTTTACAGATTCAGATTTTTTAGCTGCCTCAACCACAGACGTTCCGCTAGCAAACAATGAGCCTGAAACAGGTCCTGTAAATGCTGGAATCCAGCAACAACTGCCACCTATCCTTGAAGAACATTCACTGGAAGCAGATTTGCCTGCATCAGCTACACCTCAGCCTCAGCCTGGATCATCAACACAACATAGCCTAATCCAATCTCCGATTCGAAAAGTATGTCGTGATTTGACAACTGCGTTTGAAAATGCTTCGCCTCAAGAAATTCTCGTGATTCCGACAGTCGAACAAAGAAATCAAATGAGAAAAAACTATCGCCGAGGGAAAACTGTTGTTCTTACTTCAACCCCCTACAAAATTGAGCTAGAAGAGCGGGAACAACTTAAGAAAACGAAGAAATGTTCTAATCCAAATGACCCCAGGTTAAAGAAGAACTCTAAGAAACAGAAGACCCAAAAAGCTCCCTCTGATGTAGAAAATGCCGATGAGGATGCCCTATGCCTATACTGCCATGACGTGAACCACACTTATTTAAAGTCTTCGGAACGTTGGGTGGCTTGCCAACTATGTGGACGGTGGGCTCATACAGCATGTGCTGGTGTAGACGACGAGAATATAGAAGAAATCCACATCTGCTTGTACTGTGACGCAAAATAAATAGATACCCCGTATTGCCCCGAACCTGGTACCCCATACTGCCCCTACCCTGGGGCACGATGGGGTTTTCGTTATACTTTCAAAAATTTTAAATTGTAACGTCATATGATTATTTACATCACCAAATTCTATGCCAAATTATAGTTTAATAAGTAAACAAAGTGTTGTGATTAGTTTTAATTAAGAAATATATTGTGTTGATTATTATACTGTGTATCTTTCTTAACGTCCCCATTATGCCCCCCTCTCCCCTATTGGTATTTGTACTCATTTTTGAGCAATAAAATGTCATGTCATACGTTGCCTGGTTTGAAGAGAGACGTGATATGTACAAAAAAAATAAAAATGATACATACATACCTCTCACTCTGAGGGTCTGACACCCTGCACCTATCCTTTATTAAGTATACTTTTATCTTCTTCAGTGCTGGATTAGATGTTTTGGGCCTCGCAGCTCTTGCAAAAGTTTCAAAAGAAGCTTCCCCCCAGAGAAAGATCCTGAATATAGGCAATCCCTTTGTAATAAATATAATCTATACTTATAATAAATCTGTAGAGAGGTCAATTCTGTACATGAAATATATTTTCAAAATAACTATCAGGGGGTGATTAGTGATCGATACTGATGCCAAAAATGCAATCAGTAATTTTTTTGTCTGTCTGTCTGTATGTTCCTTATAGAAACAAAAACTACTCGACGGATTTTAACGAAACTTGGTACAATTATTTTTCATACTCCTGGGCAGGTTATAGTATACTTTTCATCACGCTACAATCAATAGAAGCAGAGTAGTGAAGGGAAATGTTGGGAAAACGGGAGAAGTTACTCCATTTTTTAAGCTTCCGTCGCGTGTGCAGCCTTAATGGTTAAAGTTACCTACATAGAAATCATGTATGACGGAAATAGTCTTTATAATATTAACCATAAACGCGGGTGACACCGCTGGCACAGCTAGTAAATAATAAATTCTTCAGACTGACACACCAATTCCCTGGTTCCAAACTAAGCTTATGCTTGTACTATGGATACTAGGCGAACGGATAGACATACCTACTTAAATACGTTTATAAACATCCATGACTCGAGTACAAATGTCCATGTTCATCACACGAAACATTTGCCCCTAGCGGGATTCGAACCCGTGACCCTTGGTTTCGTGGCCAGGGTCTCAAGGTCAGTCAAATATGCAAGGGCCTTTTGGCAGGCATTTGCGCGTGCTAACTTGATCCGACAGTGTTTGTCTTTCTGGTCCTTGAATCTTACCTAACCGTTGCTAGGCCAACTTGTATCGATGCATTAGTCCTCAACGGTAACTGGGTGCCGCGGCCGTGAGTGTCGGTGCCTGCCGCCCGATGCCGCTTATTGCGTAACTTATATTTTAACACAAGCTACGCGTTAAGTCCCGGCAAAACTCGGTTTTCAGAGTCCTTGAATGGCAACATGTTTGCGCTATCAAGGTTGTGATGTGACCAATGCGATAAACCTTCCTGAACGCATTAGACATTAGACATGTTAAGACATGTCTACCGCATCTAGGGAGAGAAGACTTAGTTCTATATACGGGTAAAAGATGTATAATACATACATAACATCACGCCCATAATCCCCGAAGGGGTAGGCAGTCAAAGGGGCAGCATGCCCCTTGAACGACATTCAGGCAAAAATAAAGCCGGGCTGGGTTAGATAGAAAATTGTGAAAAAGCAGTGACAAGCGGCTAACTTGTCGCCTACACAATCACACACCCAAAACCCGATATACCATTAGTTGCCTTTTACGGCATGCTAGGCAAGAACCACAGTTGGCATATTCTTTTTAAGTCCCAGACCAACATGGGACAGTGGGCTGGGTTGGATGAAAAGCTGTGAAAAAGGAGTGACAAGGGGCTAGCTCGTCGCCTACTCAGTCACATACCCAAAATCATGTAAACCATTAGTCGCCTTTTACGACATGCTAGGCACGAACTACATTGGCACATTCTTTTTTTTTGTCCCAGATTAACATGGGCCAAGTCCCAGACCAACATGGAACTAATAATATATGCGTCATCATAATTATACTTTATCATAGCATCTAACGCACATGAGCGGTATAGCGCATCAAAACGGAACCTGGTCTGGACGTCGAAAAAAAATTCGGCAACATAGTACCTCCGGCACGGGTAGTTTTTTTTATCTGATACATTAACTCCGAGGTAAGTAGCTTAAGCACTCGTATTACGGATATCAGAATCAACAGTGGTATTACAAATATATACTTAAATATATTTGATATTAACACCCAGACACAGAACAAACACAAGTATTCATCATACGAATGTTTGTCCTGGGTGGGGATCGAACCCACAGCTCTTGGCACACGGGGAAGAATCGCTACCGCATAGCTCTGGTTTTTTTTTGTCTAATTGAAAATTCCGTCATAGCGCAGCCTAATATATCTATTATTTGGCTAGGCATAGCGCTTGAATTTTCCAACTCTTCCATTTATGTAGTGAGCGGTGCGCCAACTAATGTTGATGAAGTGAGTTGACTCATCTAGCGCAGTGTAGTTGGCGCATTCGTTGACTCAGCGCTGTGCCGCTGTCTACTTGAGTGGCTCAACGTTTCGTCACACCTTCTTTTAGCTTTTTTACTGGCGTTATTAAACGCAAACGTTCTGAAACGGTATGGTGGTCGTATATTGTTGAATAATAATTGTCACAACTGCCGATAGTCTGGAATTTATAGTAATAAGGAAGGTTTTGTTTTGTAATTGAATATGCTGTTGTTCCTTCCGGCTTTTATTTGTTTGCGGTTATTGTTATATTTGTAATTATAATATATAATACAGCATACTCTTAAAACAATATGCTTACCTATAGGAATTATGTTGTTTTGACATAGGGACTACTAGGCTGGGGCCCAGCATGTTGAACATCGAAATCGTCTTAAATGTGTCTATGATGTTGGATATATCCGCTGGAATGTTTTTTCGTACAATGCAATAGTGCCAAGGACATTCCTCTTTCTAATAATAATAAAACACATTACTTATTTCGAATCGTAGAATAACTTTTTATTATAAACCAAAGACAAGACCTTACATGATATAGACAATCATTATTATCTACAAATAGGTGGCGCTATAGGCAGGTTTTATTTGATGTTATGAATACATCTTAACAAATAAATCTACGATCATAATCAACACGGAACCTGACCAGAATGACCCGATGTCTGCATATCAATGTTAATATTACTTAAAAGCGTCACTTGAAGACCCGAAAACGCCCTAATTGGGACATTTGTTTCCATTTACGCATAGTATGGTAGATGCTTGCTGTCTTTTTATGCGTACTGTTTAAATCAAGTTAAAGATATTATTTTAATTTGTTTGTCAATGTTGTCAAATGTGTCTTTCGTAAACTTTTCTATTGAAATGCAAGCGTCATATTTTAAGTAAAATAAATTAAAGTATTGCTATTACTCTGTATTTTATAAGAGCGGTGGTAGCTCAATGGTAAGGACACGTGCCTCTTAACCGAGGAGTGCGGGTTCAAATCCGAGCACGTACCTCTAGATTTTATTAAATCTATGTACGTATTTATACCACTAGCTCGACGGTGAGGGAAAACATCGTGATGAAACCTGCAAATTCAACTACTTTGAATTTGTAACCATGATCCAAAAATTGTCTGGTTCCCCTATCTTAGGGTTACGAAGGTCAGATAGGCAGTCGCTTCAATGTAATTACCAAACTCGCTAAATCCTGGATCATGGTCTAAGCGGACCCCGTCGAAGCATGGGACATAACGCTAGGAAGATGATGATATTACTCTGTGTTTATGTTGTGAATCATCTACAACTATGTCATTTTAGTTTTTAGCCAGGCTCTTAATGGGAGCACTATCGATAGGTTTATATGGCGGCCGGTAAGAGGCCGTTCGGCATTATTTATTGTTACATAAAATATTTAAAGCACCTGTGGCTATTTACGTAACTTCTACGTGCTAGCAGTAGAGGTCTAGGCTAGACTAGACTATACTAGATGGTTGAATGCTGAGAGGAATCTCTAAGAGGAATAGTTTTGCATGATTTATTTCTGGATTTGGGAATTTAAGGGGATGCATTGAGCGAGATTAATATTTTAAACGGTTTAAGACAGTGTGACATCTGTAGTCTATTGTTTATAAATAATTAAACTAATATGACGTATATATTTTATAATTATTTAGTTTACAATATAAAAGTAGGTATTATTTATTCATTTACAATTTTTTTTTTACGATATACAGACACATAGAAATGAAATATACATAAATACATTGTACATATAATTATTGTAAGATGGTTAATTCCAAAAAATATTTATCCTCCCCAAATTTCCCTATAAATTAGGATATGAGGTAAATGTATTTAATTCCAGCATATTTAATACTTTATTAACTATATTTCCTCGTTTGTAAGTCCCACCTAAATTTAGATGTACCTAAATAGCTACGTTTGCAGGTATATTATATACCTACATCATCTTCCTAGCGTTATGTCCCGTGCTTAGACGGGGTCCGCTTAGTCCATGATCCAGGATTTAGCGAGTCTGGTAATTTACATTGAAGCGACTGCCAATCTGACCTTTGTAACCCTAAGATAGGGGAACCAGACAATTTTTGGATCATGGTTACAAATACAAAGTTGTTTAAATTTGCAAATTTCATCACGATGTTGTACCTCACCGCCGAGCTAGTGGTATAAATACGTACATAGATTTAAAAAATCCAGAGGTACGTGCCGGGTTTGAACCCACACTCCTCGATTAAGAGGCGCGTGTCCTTACCATTGAGCTACCACCGCTCTTACCTAGGTATAACCTACATTGTTTATATTATACAGACAAACCTACTCGTTAAATGTTGATATCCTCTGCAATAACACATATATAAAACTGCCTTCTGCAGCTATTTTGTTATTCATTGCCTACACATAGTAACTTCATATTATTCGACATGAGGAAACGATCGATAAGTCGCGTTTGTACTCAGTCAGCTGGCGCAAACATCCGAGATAAGTGCGCTTATCCAAATGACGTTAACTATTAGTCGCGGTTATAATGCGATGTGGTGCGACTAAAAATAAACACGTACAGGTTTTGTTAACGTGTTTTGTCCCCTGTAGAGAATATAAAGTGACAATATCGTGAAATCGTAAATCCAAGAATCTCGCGGAAATTAAAAATGTCTTGTCAAACATGTTTGCGTTAACAATTTTTAGTGTAAGTCACTGCGCCAACTGCTTGAGTTAACTCAACATTGCGTCATAGCAACGTAATGTAACGCATCTAACTGAGTCAGCTGTGAAATAGTCTCAGCGCAGCACTTATTGAATCGGGATTACCTTTTACTTCTAATAATACTCGGCTGAATCTTTGACGAACATTAACTGTATGATTTGGTATTAATATTAACTTAATCTGTACATTTTAATTTTTTATTCAATCTGGCATTGAAAAGAGTAACTACCGAGTTTCTTGCCGGTTTCTTCTCGGTAGATGCGACATTCCGAACCGGTGGTAGATTCAAATTGTTCTACTATGTACTTACTTGACGATTCACAAGTGCTTTTTTGAGGTCTACGTAAATAAAAATATTTTGACTTTGACTTTGACTTTGGATTATGATACTATTGACAAGTCATTCCGAGACATAATTCAATTTAAATAACATATTTTTAAGACCTTATTTCATTCATAATTTTCATTTGAAAACAATTAATAGTCAGTCAGTTACGTATGCTAAGCCGTTACGTCATACTAAGTTTACTATACAAAATCAAAAAATCTATAAAAGCATTGCGTTTTGACAGCTTGTAAAAAGTATGTTAAGTCATTAGCGGTGTCATCTACCCTGTTCTCCCGTTCGTGCTCAGTGCGCTAACTCGTTTTGAAGAAGTGAGGTAACCCCGTTGGAGATTTGGTCCGACAACGGTACTGCCTTAGTTGGACGGGTAGCCGATGTTGCCACTGTGGCCGGCACACTCAGGAGGCCCCTCCAAAAGCTGATTAAGCAGCCAATTTCTTAAAAAAGGGGAGAATGTGCAAGTCTGCACTAGCCTTTTATATATTTTTACCTTTTTATACCTTTTTGTCTATGTTTTTGATAACTATTAGTTATGCTTTTTTGATTGATTTATTGCACTTTTTGTTTTACTACCAAAAGAACCAGCGGCTTTTATTGCGGTAGTTTAATATAACTCATCCCAGTAATAAGGGCTACTAGCTACACAGGGCAGCTAGTGCACACTGCAATGAAGTAGCATAAACGCTTCTATATTAATGAGTTACCGGGTAGCTAGGCTGACGCCAGCAAAAAGTTTTTAAACGCATCCGTACATAAAGTTAAAAGGGTTAATTTTATAACTCACCGAGGGCTCCTCGCAAGCTAAAATTTTACAACCCTCCAGACGGCCGTCTAGGAAATTACACATCGGCCGTGTTCTTGGTAACACATATTACGTGAGTTAGGACGTGGATCTTTTGGCTCGGTGTTCGATAGAAGTATCGCCTCTGTGAAACATTGAAAATAGACTCCTTCTTTATTGAACACTAGCAGCACCCCGGTTTTACCCGCGTAGTTCTTGTTCCTGTGGGAATACGGGGATAAAATATAGCCTATGTTACTCGCTGATAAAGTAGCTTTCCATTGGTGAAAGAATTATTCAAATCGGTCCAGTAGTTTCGGAGCCTATTCGATACAAACAAACAATTAAATCTTTCCTCGTTATAATATTAGTATCGACAAACCACGAACTAGGCAATATTAGTTTAAATTCAGCCGCATTGCACTCCATCTCTGTTATTTCGTGCTAGTTCGCTGATAGCCGTCCCTATTGTGCCGGTTGCTGTCATATTAGCTTCATAACTTAGACAGGCATTTGAAAACTCCAACTATATCGGTACAGCTCCGCGAAGTTCCGCGCGTTGCTCTGACACAATAGCCAACCCCGCGCCGTCTGGATGAGAGCGTTCCGGCCGACGCCGTAAGAAGCCTAATTGCAGGCCGACAGGCCGAAGCCGAGGCCGAGGACGAGTCAGCGTACCGGCGTCAATTGTAGATTTAACGGAGTTACCGTTATACATTATAGTGGTTGGATCTGCAGAATATTTGTTAGTTAAGAAAGTTTTTTATTTTTGTTTGTAATATTTAGACTCCTCGCATTTGAGGCACGAGTTCTAACCATGGCATCGGGTTACTCTGCTATTCACCGCAAAAAAAAATATGAAAGGAAATGTTTTTTCTTCCTGGAGGTATAGAACGTAATAAGAGTCTAATTAATATGTGCAGAAACTATTTAGTGATGTACTTTCAAAAACGTGTAAATAGTTTTTACGCGATTATTTTATGTAATACTTACCTAGTACTTGAAGGCTTTTCGTATAACGTGGCACGAACTAACTATTACTGCAGCGCACATCTCGTACAACATATATGTGTTTACAAAAAAGCCGATTCCACAGAATAATACGGCAACAAGTTTTTATTGTTAGGTCTCTAAATTAGTTAAACTACATGCCATATCCGTCGCGATGGAATAATCATTCGTACAAAAGAATATCGATGTCAAAATGTCCAGCAAGAATTCGAATCGCTTGGCAACAGTATTTAACTGCGGTCCTACGTGAGCTATATAAGGCTGGCACTGTACATATGGCTATCAGATTGTATATGAAGTAGAAAATACAACACTTAAGTTAAATAAATCTGTATATCTGTTTTTTTTGTATATATTATTAATAATAACTGTCCCATGTTGATCTGAGACTTAAAAAGAATATGCCAACTGTTGTTCTTGCCTAGCATGTCGTAAAAGGCTACTAATGGTATATCGAGTTTTGGGTGTGTCATTGTGTAGGCGGCAGGCTACCGCTTGTCACTGCTTTTTCACAATGTAGTTGAAGGAGCATGCTGCCCCTTTGACTCTGCCTACCCCTTCGGGGATTATGGGCGTGATGTTACGTACGTAATAATAACTGGTCTAGTTACTTTTGTTTAAGTATCAGATAACCATTCGGATAGGATAACAAAGAATAATTTGTTGTAATCATCGCGGTTGTCTAATAGTCAGAAACATGCAACTGATAAATAATTACTTGTAGTAAAAAATAATCGCTGAAGATTTATTAAATTAGTCATGTATCCATTAAAATAAGCAAGGATGCTTCTGTTTTTTTTTTTTAAATCAACATACCACACCCAGTAGATAGACGACTCAAATAATAATTTCCATGACACATGCAGTTGCATCTTTAAAACTAAATTATTTCGTACCTTCGTGATGTGTTGTGTTACGTTCCCAACATTACAACAGCGAGTTATTTATTATGTTTGTCAGTGTTGCGGTGAGTGGCGTTTTTATTTGCATAGGTCAGTTAGGTTAGCGCTTGCATCAGCTATTTAGTGACTGCAATTAAATACTTTTATTGTTTATTTTTGCTCTGCGTGACGGTTTCGTTGTCAAATACTTAGTATACACAAAGTAAACGTAGTAGTTGGCACGAAGCTCCCCTTTTTAGCAAACACATATAAATTGTTTCTTAGATGCACATTATTCAGAGTCGGCGAATTTTCTCTTTTTTTCTGTTTACAAGAGGCGGTTCGAAAGAGACTACACCTGTTTCGTGAAATACATGCGAACCGTTCACAATCACATCATCGATAGTTGGTAAATGTTCTTTTTACAAAAGCTAAAATGAAATAGGTTAGACCTAAATCAAAAATCGCTTTGTGTAGCATCTCATCGCTTCGTAACCCACGTAGGACAGCGGGCTAGCACGAAACAGTTCGCTTCAGCAATTACTGTCTGCCCTCAAATAACATTATAATGACCGCTCGCGACGTGCACATTATTTGTCCATTACCAGAGCACCGCTAGACTCGTCTCGGTTAGCAAAAGTGTGATTCATTTGAAACTAGCTTTGGCCCGCGACTGCGTCTATATGAACTTCGATATATAAGCCTAAGTTACTTAATGGTAATACTGCTTTCGAATAGTGTTAGGATAATTGATATCGATTCGGTATTTTTAGAGTTAATCGATTACAAACAATCAAATCTTTCGTCTTAAAATATTAAGTAAACACCCGGCATCTGTTAAAATGGAAGCAACACAGTATTCTGGGTAAATTTGATCTTTATTGCGTGGTGCGTAAGAGTCATTATAACTCAAATACGTAAGCAGACTGGCTAAAAGTGGCAGTGCAGAAGAGTTTCCCAAGTTTAAGGATAGTATATAACCTTCTAACTAACTAACTAACTAAACCTTACGCCACTTCCCTAGCGGGATAGGCAGATAGGCAGAGAGAACCGAACGCCATACGGCACGACCCTTACACACCTCACTTCTTCAACATTCATGATCCTTTTCATACAAGCTCTACGGTTTTTATAATGATCTGTGTTGCTATTATATATTCTAGGATAATACATTACATACTTTGTATCCCATAATTTAGTATTAAGATATCGGTTTTCCAAGGATCTATATTAATCGAATACAGGACTATCCACGTATGAGAGGTAAACAAAATACGCCTGCAATGCAAAACGCTGTAAGTTAACTTTACCAGAAAACAAGTGACGTCTGTTTTTGGCTTAGCTCCGTTTGTGTTTATTGTCAGTCGTTATTTACTGTGGAGTACATTGTTATTTATTATGAGATACTTAGTACTAAGGTCACTTTTATTGGCTATTTTTCGTTAATGCGAAACCACTCATTTACTTATTTAAATCATTATTCTAAGGCACTAATTTAAAGTCTTTCCATGTTGGTCTGGGACTTAAAAATAATGTGCCAACTGTGGTTCTGGCCTAGCATGTCGTAAAGGCGACTTATGGTATATCGGGTTTTTGGTATGTGTTGTGTAGGCGACAAGCTAGCCTCTTGTCACTACTTTTACACAAAAATAAAACTAGGCAGTTTTATTTTTGTCTGAATTTGGTTAAAGCGGCCTGCTGCCCCTTTGAGTCTGCCTACCCCTTGGGGATTGTGGGCGTGATGTTATGTGATGTTACGAATTTAAAGGATTTTTGAAAATTTGCATTTTACTAAATTTTATTTTACTTTCCATACCAAGGTGCTGATCAGTTGATTGGGTATCTTGTATGAAAAGTTAAGGATGGTTTTGATGGTCAAGGTTGGTTCCTTAAAATAATGAGTTTAATAAGTAGGCAAGAGGTTTCGCCCAAACTATAAATACGAATGGCCCGCTAAATGGTCGGTTGGATGTCAAAACAGCCGAATAAGCGACTCGTTTCGCGTCCTACCTACACTCGCCACTTTTTATAACTTATATTTTGCGGAGATTTACGATTTTCTTTCGTGAATTGTTAAGGAGAGGCGAAATTCCCAGGCCTCCCTTTTTCCCCAATCTCCCCGTAATGGCGGCGTGTGAATTCCGGTGCTGTGTGTTGCCAACTCCTCTTGGCTACCAGGTCGTTATAGTTTCTAAGCCAAGTGCCCCGCCCACTCCTTGTCCTCATATTTCGGGATGGGAATACAATATTTTTGCGCTGGCGGTGTCGTGATCGTATTTTCTAAGCTTGTGTTTCTGAAACTTATGAGGTTCGGACGCGGAAGTACCGTAACCGCGTTTTTGCCAATTTTTGTTGTGGAGTCGCTGAGTTTATGCGGATTAGTGTTGCATATTGCGTTTTGAAGTTTATTAAGGTGGGTATACTACAATTGCTCTTGATACAATCAATCACACGTCCGCAATCCTCGTAGGGGTGGGTAGCAGGGTCCAAAGACCAATAAAATCCTTAACCCACTTCTAGGCAGAAATTGTATTGGTTTCCTAATTCTGATACTGTTTTTTTCAGTAATCGCAAAACTAGGCACAGTATACTTGCTCACAATTTTCTATCTAACCCAGCCCAGTTTTATTTTTGGGTGAGGTTGAAGGATCTTGCTGCCCCTTCGACTCTGCCTATGATTACGGGCTGGATGTTATGGTATGTATGTACAAAACTATTTAGATATTATTTTAGCAATTCAATATTACGATGTAAACTATATTTTATATTTAACTTAAGTTATTTCTAAAGTAGGCGATTCATCACACAGAGCTCTGGTGCGTGAATTCCAAATCTATAATACACTGTTGAATTTAGACACTTAATGAGGTTAGGTATTAGAAGCCTGTCTGTGTACAGACCGCCCACCTAGTCCCGTCAGACTGACGGTCAATTAGGTTTTTTGTGGCAAAAACTAGTATTTCATTGTGTTTATTAACCATGGGGTTTATTGAGCGTGACGCCGCCACAGGCGGTATCGGACATTTGTCGCCTCCCAGATAGCGGAGCCTGTAATCAATAGACAACGTTGATGCACTGTCGGAACGCCCATTCCTGATACGCCGTCGAGCGAGCAATTTCGCTGGATGGGGTCGTCCATTTTCCTCTATTTTTGTCAATCGACGTGAGTACGTCACTGAAATGACAAGCTCGATGGCGCATTCGGTAGTGACTCTGCCCCATGCGCCAAGAGTTGTGGGTTCGATCACCACCCAGGACAAATATTCGTGTGAATAATACTTGTGTTTGGTCTGTATCTGGGTGTTAATATTCAGTATTTAAGTATATATTTGTAATACCACTGTTGTTCCTGATATCCGTAACACAAGTGCTTAAGCTACTTACTTCGGAGTCAGATCAATGTATGTGATGTCGTCTGATATTTATTTACTATTTTTTTTTTTTTGCGTTTCGTAACTCAGGTACAGTTTTCTGCGCTGGTTCATTGAGTTAATGAGTGAGATCATCGAGTCAATGCGTCATAGCTCAGGACATAACTGAGCTAGATTGTGCTTATCACGGTTTTTTCAAATTCGGCACTGCGCTTGCGTCAAGCGATAGTAAATTTTTAATTGTTTTGTAGACACGTGTCGAATTAAAAGATGTTACATTGCTAAATGCGCTAGCCTTTTGCTTGTATACAAAGTCGTCTTGCGTCGATTTTATGACTTGCCTACCGCTTTCCAGCGTAGAACGTTTATATACGTGTATAGTATATGACGCAAGCTATGTGTAATGCGTAACCATGGGGTTTAGAGTACATAATACGTCGTTGTCAATTTGACTAACAATTATTGAAGGACGTAGAATGAGCGCCAATAAATTTGTTTACTTTATTTCATTACCTTTGGACTTATTTAGCAAACATAAGGTAATACACATAAAATATTGATGTTTATATGTTGTTATTTCGCTTATAAACAGGTAATAAGGTCGGCACTATGTTATATATATATAAAAAAAAATACACACAAAAAAATATATTTGACATAGCTATGTGTCAGTATTGAGCTGAATAGTCTTATGAAAAATAAGCATTTTTGACACTTGGGTTGAGCAATACAAATAGATACATACATATGATTGACATATATATGACAAGCTCGATGGCGCATTCGGTATTGACCCTGCCCCATGCGCCAGGAGTTGCGGGTTCGATCCCCACCTAGGACAAATATTCGTATGATGAATTCTTGTGTTTGTTCTGTGTCTGGGTGTTAATATACAATATTTAAGTATATATTTGTAATATCACTGTTGTTTCTGATATTCGTAACACAAGTGCTTAAGCTACTTACCTCGGAGTCAGATCAATGTATGTGATGCAGTCTGATATTTATATTTATATGTACAATCATTACAGGATAGAACTTATAAGTTGAAACTATAAAATCACGTCCAGTTTTGTTCTGAGAGAGGTCACGCACGACCCCCCGCCAAAATCTTAAGTGTGGTCATTTTACCGTGTACGTTATCTATACTTAGGTGTAACTTAGGTATACCGGCGTTCTGGTACATGTCACGGTTAGGTGTGGCCGTAACGAGCGGACTACAGCAAAAACTGTTCAGCGAAATGGAACTATTATAATAATGGGGTACGTGCGTAAAACTTTTTTGACAATCTAGATTTTTTTTTTACTGAAGCGACATATTAATTTGCTTCTGGACTGATAGTTAGCGGTCAATGTTAGTGAGCTATGTCTGGTGCATACTAGTATATTTGTCATTTTATTTGACACATTTTTTTATTAATAAGTTGGTAATGTGGGATTTCTAAATAATTTATGCAACATTAGCTTCTGCTCGCGGCTTTGCTCGCGCGGTACATCGGTGAAACATAGCTTATGTATTATTCTAATGTATAAGCTATACTATTGTAAAGTTTTATTAAAATCCATGTAGTACTTTTTGCGTGAAAGAGTGACAAACATCCACACAAACTTTCGCGTTTGTAATATTATTAAGATATAGCATTATTCTATAAATTTGTATCGAGTATCGGGTTTTGATAACCTATGTGCCTTTTAGGACAATTTACAGCGTATCTTTTAATACAATCAGTCAAGTAGTTTAGTTGGAATAGTCAATCATCCGTTTGTCTGTTACGCTATTATTAGGCCAGCGGTACTCAAACTTTCTTGGCTACGGAACTCTTTTGGGAAGCGGAATATTTGACGGAACCCTAGAATTATCAAACACAGATTTATTTGTATGCTATAACCTGCTGTATAACATGCTGTATTTTACTACGTGCGGCAATGCGGCACATATGCTAAGTTATGCTCAGTACCTATTTTCGTGGACACTCCAAAAAGGATTCGCGGAGTGCTAGGGTTCCGGAACACACTTTGAGTATAACTGATCTAGGCATTATGCGACTAAACGAATAATCTAGTATGATAGATACACATAGATACATATTTACTTTCTATTATTAGTAATAATAAACATTTATTTCGACTATCAGCTGCGCTATCTCCGCCCAATTTCCCCCCAAAAAAAGGGGTACAGAATTCCCCCATTATCTAGTGAGCGTCAAATCGCTCTAAATCACAGTCCGCGTCACGCTCAATAAATCCGACGAATCCAGCCGGTTAAGTGACAAAAGAAATTTGTGGCAGCAATAATGCTGTAATGATATCACGCGATTCGCTTCGAATAACTAACGCGCTAAATGCTGCCTCTCACGGCACGAGCTGCCCCGTAGCCTTTCTGTAATGTCTTGGATTTATTTGATGGCCTCCGATATCACTCGGTTGTGGATGTGGGTTACTCGGAATGTTTGCATTGAGACGGTAATTCCTTTTTTTGCGTGGGAATCTTTCGGGGTCTGGGTAGGGAGGAGCAGAGGATATGTACTCATTGACCCTATAGAAGCCCGCGATCAGCTCTATGTTGAAGGAACCTAAATAAATTTGCCCAGTTAACTCAGCAATTCTAGCGCAATCTTTGAGTTAACTCAATTCGGCATGGCGCAGCAAATCGAACGCAGTACGATGTTGCAGATGTTGGTAATGACTGCACTATTCTCAGCCATTGTGGTAAGAATAGCACCTTAGAGATACTAGCGACCCGCCCCGGCTACGTACGGGTGGACATTCTAACCTAAACCTAACTTAACTTTTTTTTAAATATTCTATAGCCTATGTTATTCAAGGATAATGTAGCATTCTAATAACTAGTGGTCGCCCAGTTATCGAAATTTGACCATAATTCATTTAATTTTTTTATTTATTTCTAACGCAATATTTATTAAAATATTTGCTTTCCGCACTCCTTCTCCATATAAACTTCAACTGTGCCAAATCGCACACTCCTCCTTCTGCGGAATGTTCGTAAAAAGTGTTACGAAGATTTTGCTTCACGCATTAATTTAAAGAGAGTGTTGTAGATATCCGGTTTTAGTCAGGATTCGCTTTTAGCCTGTCAGTGCTAATCAGACTCGCTAAATCCAGCGAGTCTAATTATTACATCGAAGCGACTGCCTATCTAACATCCGTAACACTTAGATAGGGTACCAGACAAGTTGGGCACATCCACACTTAATCGAATTTTCAGGATTCCTTGTCATGTTTCCGTCACCTAATATGTCAAAATCAAAGTCAAAAGTCAAAATATTCTTTATTTATATAAGTTTCAAGGAAACACTTGTAAATCGTCAAATACAGGTAAAGCCAAAGCTATATGATTCTACCGTATGTTCGTGTCATAGGTTTATTTATCCATACATACATACAGTTAAAAAATCTGTGGTATATGAACGGACTTGAACCTGAAGCCCTCGCATGTGTGACCTTCGTCACTAATTGCACCTCACACGTCTACATGACTTAATGGCATAAAATTATACAGAGAGTTACAAATAATCTGGGCAGTGAGGCGGCCACCCCATAGTTTGATTGCTTCCATGTAAACTCATTCCGTTATTCGTATTCAGTTCTAAATGAATTTCGTGTCGGACGTCACGGGCCGCAACGGAAACTTTATAAATTATTATTACAACGAGCAAAACAATCCACGGGCTCGAACTAGGCTTGTGACGTGACGGAGGATCGTTTGTCGATAATTTACTTGCATAGGTACCTGTTTCGATTCGTTTGACGCAATGGTTCAGACTACTTTCAGTGTTGAATCCAAGTACTGCGGGTTATTTTGAGGGCTAAACTAACTAAACTTCACGCCACTTCCCTAGCGGGTGGGCAGAGAGAACCGAACGCCATATGGCACGATCCTTACACACCTCACTCGCCTCTTCAACATTCATGATCCTTTTCATACAAGCTCTACGGTTTTTATGACTCCTAACATCACCTTCTGTTAATACACGACCAACATTTTGAGGGCTGTTCATGAAATAATAACGTGTTTTGGGGTTTTATTTTGACAAGCTCGATGGCGCATTCGGTAGTGACCCTACCCCATGCGCCAAGAGTTGTGGGTTCGATCCCCACCCAGGACAAATATTTGTATGATGAATACTTGTGTTTGTGTTCCGGGTCAGCTAGTTTAAGTATATATTTGTAATACCACTGTTGATTCTGATATCCGTAACACAAGTACTTAGCTACTTACCTCGGAGTCAGATCAATGTATGTGATGTAGTCTGATATTTATTTATTATTTAAAAATATGTCGGTAAAGAAACGATAACGATAAATACAATGTCTAGATAGTATAACTGGGCTAGGTCTCGTTATGACGTCATTAAGATAAGTATTCACGTCTATATCACGTCGTGTCTATGTCGCGCCATGTGATGGTTATGTATTCAGAAAATTATTTTTGATAGCAACACGAGTATAGCCGATTTTATAGCAACTGTCTGCTCTACTGCCCGCGAAAACATAAAAAAAAAGGCTGACTATTAAGGACCTCTTGTGTTAGCATCGACACAAATATCGATATTGGCTCGTCCTACTCGGAACTACGAAACGGGAATGCTCAAATTGAATTGTAAAAGTTCAGGTGTCGGTCGGAGGCTTGAATTTACAGTCGGAGCTATCGACCGTTGTTAACGACAAGTTAATAGTTGCGAGCCGGTTCTTGTGATAAATCACCGGTATGAAAGCGCCGATTAAACGCCGGAGCTGCCTGGGTTAAGGCGACTTCGGATTTGACCGGTTTTTGCTAGTGTTGTGTTGGGTGCCAAAAGCAAAGGGTGCCACTATATGTTGTTTTTTGTGTATATTGCAATATAACTTTTTTGTATTATACACCAAAAATCTTAACATTTTAAGCACTATTTTTTATCTAACCGAGCCCAGTTTAATTTTTGGCTGAAAGTGGTTAAAGGGATAGCTGCCCTTTTGACCTGCCTACCCTTTCAGGGATTTCGGGCGTGATAATATCGTACAAAATATTTATTCGATCTGTCGAATCCGTAGACTGTATAGCGTGTCCCGCTAATTATGGATTTACTATTGTAGTATTGTATAAGAATCACTTTCTCATTTTTGAAAGTATATGATGGAAAATAAAAACAATGTTTCAGCAGAACAGTATAAAAATCTTAATTTAAAATAAAAAAATAGAAAAACAACATAGATCCAGACAATTTAAAAAAAAATGCCCATCTGATCTTTAAATTGATGAAAATATTTACATACTTAGTAGAGCAATGAATTATGATTTAATGGATAGGAACATTCCTCACCTACTTAATTACCTCAAACTGGCTTGACAGAATAAAAAAAAAATGGAATGCTTCTTACCAACGAAAAATATCTCTAACCTCCCTTATAAAAGCGGTGAGAGCTGCATGCAAATATTTATCGAACAAGTATTCAGTGATTAAACTAATTCAGTATATATTAACTAACAAGCATTCGGCTACTGGTACCTGCCTGGCACTTGTATTACAAGAAATACCCTAGTTCCAGTAGTAATTATTTGTGCCAGTTTAACAACCATAAATCGTGGAGGCCTATATAATGCTAGGTACAGGCTTTGTTTGGCGAGACATGGTCGTCGATACTTCATAAATTATGCGCCTACACAAAGTTGTCTACAGGTTTATAGCGAACATTTGAAGCGTGCTTACACACTTATGAACAGTGTACGTTAAATAGGCTTGTAAAAATTAGATTAGGTTTGAGTCCAGTCTAAGTTATAGGTAGACAAAATTATTTAAGTTTATGTCAGCTTTATTTTATTTTGATTTACAGCGACCTTATAGATTTTTCGGCTATCCTTTAGAATGGTGCAAATCAAATACGACTTTAAATCAACTTCTATTAAAAATTCAGTTGAATTGAGAACCTCCTCCTTTTTTTTCAAGTCGGTTAAAAATAGGTTTTGTATAATTACTGTTGATGTCTTTATTGTAACAAGAATGCCTCAATTTAGATACCTATATGTATAGGAATTATACCACTAGCTCGGTGAGGGAAAACATGAAACATGTGATGAAACCTGCAAATTCAAACAACTTTGGATTTGTAACCATGATCCAAAAATTGTCTGGTTCCTCTATCTTAGGGTTACGAAGGCCAGATCGGCAGTCGCTTCGCTGAACATATCAGACTTGCTAAATCCTGGATCATGGTCTAAGCGGACCCCGTGTAAATTAGACCACGGGTCATTACGCTAGGAAGATGAGCCTGGATGGTATAGGTGTGTAAGTTTTTTTATTTGTTGTACAGTATACTTGTATAACGGATCCCACCGATTCCAAAACATTCGCCGACGCGTCAGGGCGTATCCCCAAACATTCGCTTCAATCGTCCCAGGGAACACGTGTCGTTGCGAATGGGATCGATAGCGAAGAAGCATTTCGACGCTCAGATATTCGTACACACGGACGCGTTCCTGTGTAATTAACAGGAGCTGTGGCATTATGTACGGGTTTGATGTTTAATAACGTTGTTGGCAGCTGAAGTTGGCGATGAAAGTTGATTAACATATTTGATACTTGCTTCTGCGGCGTTGGTCGCGTGGCACATCGATGAATTATAGCTTATGTGTTATTCCAATGTATAAGCTATACTATTGTAAAGTTTCATTAAAATCCATGCAGTACTTTTTGCGTGAAAGAGTTACAAACATCACATCCACACAAACTTTCGCGTTTATAATATTAGTATGACTGTATCTCGTATAATTTAACTTATTTTGGGATTCGTTTATGAGTGGTATTCGTTTGGAATAGAAAATTAATTATGATAATAAACAAATACCATTGGTATTAGTTTGTGGTATTAGATATGAATAGATCAAGATTATGTTGTTGCTAATAAAGGTGGTCAGTTGCTTTTGTAGTCGACTGTACTAGCCGTTGGTCGAGTGGTCAGAGACCCTGGCCACGAAACCAAGGGTCGCGGGTTCGAATCCCGCTAGGGGCAAATATTTCGTGTGATGAACATGGATATTTGTACTCGAGTCATGGATGTTTATAAACGTATTTAAGTATGTCTATCCGTTTACCTAGTATCCATAGCACAAGCTTAAGCTTAGTTTGGGACTAGGGAATTGGTGTGCCAGTCTGAAGAATTTAATTTAATTTTAACGCCACGGTCCCCATCTCTCGAGTCATCTTTCGTGTTGAGAGCCTTACAATTCAAACTGTAGGTAAATGTTTTTTTTTAATATGTTGGGCACAACTTAGATACTGTTAACTTGACGCATCTGTCAACAAATTTATTTAATTTTCGTTTAGTTTTTGTCTTAACTGAGCTTATTTTTTCATAAATTATGATTTACTTACGATACTTATAAATTTCATTTTATAATTTTTGTAAGTCCGCTGAAAAGTGTAATCCAGTTTATTGCCAGCACTTATCGGTAGAGTCAAGATTCCGAATCGGTATTTGTGCATGTTATAATCGATATTTCGTCCGAAATTTTTCCCTTTATAATTTTTTATGTAAACATCAATCCGCGACTTCAAAGTGCTGTGATGTCACCAAATCAGTTCTGCGACACTTTAAAAGACTCGCCCGTCTAGCGGTCTGCGTCAACTGTCACCCTTTGCCGAGGGAAGATATCTGTAGCGTCACAAGTAATTAAGAAACGACCCACGCTTTGTCCCGTCCCCAGGGAGGACTCGGCTCTCTCCCCACTTACATAATTCCTCTTAACTGCATAATCGATGTGAGCGCTGTCGGTACCGCGAGTCGCGTCGCCCGTCGCCCGCGCCGCCTCGCTCGAGTGACACTTGAGAGACTCAGACTGTTCGGGTATGTCGGATATATGGAGGATGGAGTCAGTAATACCCCGATAGGACGATGATTCTCAAAGTGTCTGTGCTATGGGAGAATTGATACTTGACTTGCCTATCGACTGATAGGCTGATGCTTCTATCAAGATCTCAAAGATACTAAGATTGTATGCCCTAGCTGCTTATTATACAACGACTATGAGTATCAGAACATTCCAAGCCAGATGTCGAGGATTTCATTTCATAATTACCATTTACGTTACCTGTCTAACGTACATGAAAAGGTTGCATGCCTCCTCAAGTATGAGGAGGCATCCTCCATCCATACAAACGCAATCCTTATCTCTATAATCGATATGAGCGCGTCGCTCTTATAGTAGCGCGCCGCCTGTCGCTCGTGCCGCCTCGCTCGAATGACACTTGAGCCGATGTCGCGCCGCCCTCAGACTGGTCGGGATGCGAGATATGTGGAGGATGTACTGGATAATAACGCAATGGGATGACGAGTTCCAAAAGCGTTTATGTATTATAGGAGAACTGATGATTACCTTGACTCTCGACCTTGTATTGAAAATTTATATTAATATGTCAGAAATAATAAGTGGCACCATTGGTAGATAAGATGAGAGGAAACCGTTTATCTTGGTATGGGCATGTGATGAGAAGAGAGGAAGGACATGTGACAAAAAAAGTGATGAGTATGAATGTTAGTGGATGGAGAGGAAGAGAAAGGCCAAATAAGAGATGGATGGATTGTGTGAAAGATGATATTAGTGAAATGGGAGTGGCTAGCTTGATGACGGCTGACCGGGACGTATAGAAAAGGAAGACATGCTGCGCCGACCCCAGATAAACCGGGAGAAGGGCAAGAGCATATTAATGATGTCAGAAATAATAACATGTAACCGCCGCCTCTTAGACAAGGATTATGGTTCTCAAAATTTTCCATGCTAGAAATTAAAATATAGTGATGTCGAGATTTGCGCTTTATAACTACCAATTACGTTAACTGACTATCTTACAAGAAAAGGTTGCAGTTTGCTTTCATCCTCGTTATACTGGAGGAAGCATCTTCACTTATACAATTCTTATCTCTATAATCGATATGAGCGCGTCGCTCCTCATCCTCGGTTCCTCGGATCCTAGAAGTAGCGCGCCGCCTGTCGCTTGCGCTGCCTCCCTCGAGTGTCACTTGAGCCGATGTCGCGCCGCCCTCAGACTTTGGGAGCGTTTATAATCTCGCAGTCATTGATATGGGTGAGTGTACGAATTCATTGGTGTCGGAAGCAACTGTATACTGTGGTGTTAGGTGACAAATGCTTAGGAGCTTTTTTTTGCTAGTTTTATTGTTTCAAGTTTCAAGTCGAGGTTAGAGAATTTCCTCAATAACCGTTAATACTTTTGCAACATTGAATTTGTATTTAGTCTGTCTGTTTGTGTGCTTGTTAAAAATAATTACTACTTTATGTATGTTAGACTTAAGGTATATATTATATGGGCCAATATTGTTTTATAATAATTTGTTGCCTCAATTAAATGAATTTATTATTATTATACTACTAAGACAATCCAATTAGAAAACACTTACAACACAACGGGGTAGATCAGTTGTGGAAACGTAACAAAAAAACAAACAATATTTTGGTTTTTAAAATTTTATTAAAGATTTAATCCCTTCAACAAGTTTCTTACAAAGTATAACACATGTATAACGTTCCTAAGTACTGACTGAGTCATCCCTCGCGTCTCGAGTGTCACTCAACTCGGCTGCATGTCCTTCAACTATTCGGGAGTGTTCATGATCCCGCGAATATATTCCTCCTACAAAAGTTACATACTTAAAGCATTATAAAGTTCCATATTAAACCTTATTGCAACGTAATAAAAACCCTCATGTACACATTGGATTGCTCCCGATTGTACTTTGTAAACTTCGTGCGGATGAATTGATCGCGCTAATTATGGCGATTAACTATGAGAAAACTGTTGTATAAGGTTGATATTGACTATTTAACTGTAATTATGACCATAATAACCAGTTAACTGATACCGGCTGTCTACCCGGTTTTAATAACTGGATTACTTTTGTTTTCCTAGGCCTTTACTTTAACTTTATTCGGTTAAAGATCGGGTTATAATTATAATCCTAGACTAAACTTTGGTTTAAGTAGCCAAGTTAGGTCTGCCAGTGATAATGACAAGGTTTATTCTAATTTCTAATCTAAGCTTATTACAATCAAATGTTATGTTGAAAAAATCAGGCTATACTTATTTTTTTATCATTAAAGTGATTTCGTCAAAATCATCTCTAGTAATTAATTACATCTCTAGTAAAAATAAATAGTAGTCCTATATAACTACATTTTTTGTGTCTACTCGTTATGTGGTATAGACCAAATAAACTATTCTATTCTATTTTAATAGATGCTCCATAACCAGACTAAATTGATTGCGGACACCCATCTGAATACGACGCGCCAAGTGGTGCTTGTCTCGATCGAACGTCGACTGCACACGACATTTTGTCGAAAATACCGAAATATCGTCCGAATAAAATGCGTAAAATATTTAATTGACGACCAATGTGACAGTGTAACGAGTCCGGGAGGGTTGCGGGTAGGGCTGTCACCCTGGCGATGGGAGCCGTTGGGATTTGGTGCGGGGTAGTTTACTATAACATGGTCGTTTGTTTAATATGATTCATCTATTGTTTGGTAGACTTTAGTGTATAAAGTGTTTGTAGACCCTTTGAAACCAAAAGCCATGGATTCGAAGCCCAATAGATTGTCGATACTTATCATATAATTAATACTCCAGTCAGATACTTGAATCTAATAAATCTATATGGAAATATTTAAAGACTAACAAACACATATCCAGGCGTTTTAATAACGTTAGTTAGACGTACTACTTCAAGAATATAGCAAAAACATCATAAGAGTGACATGGTCAGTTTCTGCTACCGATAAAATGACATTTAGCTCTTATGCCCTTCAGAATAAAGGTCAAATATCAACAAAATTCCTCGCTGACCATGTTAAGGTAAACTCAGAAATATCGCGGCATCCCTGCGCGCAACCGGAGTGCGGTGTCGCTAATGGGGTCAACGAAATTGAGAAAAGTGAAACGGCGGACCGAGCCGGACGGACATTTATTACCGGAGACGGCGGACAAAGGTCCGCCGGTACACGGGACAGAGAGCCTTCCGAGTGGACACAGTGTTCATAGATTATCATACAAAGATGATTCTTTGTGTACTACTATACTAAGCACGGGTTACTGAGTGAACATTTTTGTACTAATACAGTAAGTCAAATCTGCGGAGCGGTGGTAGCTCAATGGTAAGGACACGCGCCTCTTAACCGAGGAGTGCGGGTTCAAACCCGGGCACGTACCTCTGGATTTTCTCTATGTACGTATTTATACCACTAGCTCGACGGTGAGGGAAAACATCGAGATGAAACCTGCAAATTGAAATAACTTTGGATTTGTAACCATGATCCAAAAATTTACTGGTTCCCCTATCTTAGGGTTACGAACGTCAGATCGGATGTCGCTTCAATGAAATTACCAGACTCGCTACATCCTGGATCATGGTCTAAGCTGACCCCGTCTAAGCACGGGACATAACGCTAGGAAGATGATGATAGTAAGTCAAATCTGCGCCAGCTCTGAGGTAACTCAAATTTGCGCTATGACGCGCCCTCTGAGCAGTGATGTGCCAAACGGAGTGCACTGTGCGTCAACCATTTTAAAATAGTGCACCGATTGACACATTAGGTGTAATGGGCTGAGTTAGCGCAATTTCAATCGAAAACAGTGAAACACCGGAGCAAGTCGGCCTAGCAATTATTACTGAAGCCGGTGGACAAAGGTCCGCCGAACCGGCAACGCCGGCACAAGACGGAGAGAGCCTTCCGAGTGGAAACAGTGTTCATAGGGCGGATATCATACAAAGTAAACTAGTCCTGTCATTACGCCTGGGTAACCCAGAAGAATCTTCGAATTAGCTCAGTAACTTAGGCTTTAGAGTTAGACACGCCAATACACGGGGCAAATAGAGTCGTCCTTCCAGATGGACACGTTGTTCAAGCGCTCATTCTTAGAAAAAAAACATACAGGCCCATGGGTAACTCAGTGAGAATCTTTGCGTTAACACAATAACACTAGCGTACTGCGCCAGCTATTTCACTTAACTCAAAATTGCGCCATAGCGCGCTTAGAAAATCGCGCGTGCTAACCACGGCAGTTTTTGTATTCTAATAGTTTTGCGCAGAAATCTGATTTCCAAAACGCAGTGCCCCAACGTCTTTTGAAGTGCTTTCTTACGTCAGCACACGTTTACTCACTCACATACCTACAAACTATTTACAAGGATTTTCCTGACTATAGACTAGAAGGAGACGTCTCATAGATACAAATGCGATAAGGTTGACAAGAATTGTTGCATCACACTATTCATACGGCCGATAACGATAATACAATCGATCAATCTATTTACTATTTATCTTCAAGGAGCATTAGAACATAGACTATTTTTTATCCGATTAAATATTTATAGATCCTGTGACAGCCCGAATTCCTCGCGCGCAAAAGCTGGTAAATAAATAAAATACTCACTCATGTACCTCGTTGCTTGGTTGATAACTATAAATAATCGATTAGCGCCCCCGCACGACTACCCCCGTCAGCCCTGTGACATTTTAATGGCCTTTGAGCGCATCGCGGACTGTCCGTGTGTACACTGCATTAATGATTGATATTGAGTGTACTCCTACGCCTTGGGAGCGATCTGATTGTTTCATAACACGTTCAAATTAATACGCGCTCAGGGTCATTCTGATACAAAGGATTGCGATCCAGCGGGATTTTTTGCTGCATCTAGCGTCACGTGCTGGAGAGGTAAAATTGTGTTAAATCCAGCCGGTTTGCTTGGTGCAGCATTCTAATTTCTAGTAGGGATTGAAATCTAGCGCATTGTACCTTCGCATGTAGGTGGCATCCAGGATAGTTAAAATTGTGCTGGACCAGGTGAATTGCTGGATCCAGTATTGCAATCTGTCGCTACCAAGTGTTAGCATGGCCCAGCATGTACGCGAAACCTATGAAACGCCAAAATATAACTTCAATATATCGTCAATAACGTCAATAGACATGTGTTGACTGATGCCTGTGGGCGTGTTGGACACTATACACCCCCAGGTTCGGAACCATTGGTCATGTTAGATACCGTTTAGAAAACCAATAACGGTTGTTGATCCCGGGAAGTAAAAAAAAAAGCGGCAGTCATATATATTTATTTTTATTTGCATTATAAGTCTATTGCATGTCAGTATTTTTTTTTCTAGCACAAGGTTGGTAACCGTAATATTTAAAAATCTAAATAAATTTAATAAACCGTTGATTTCTTTTGTCCATAGGTAAGACTGAAAACACTTCCTAAATGGCTTAGCGCACACATTGGTAAGCACATATAGATCTAATAAGTAACTCGAGTCAACATTGTAACGTCTTCAAAGTAACGCAGGTGTTCAGCAACTGAGTTAACTCAATATTGCACCATGGCGTAGGAAAACATAACACCGAGTTAATGGAAAGGTGATAATCGTGTCAGTTTTCGAATCGTCCCGATCTTATGCTATGCGCTGTGCGTCTACATATTAAAGTGAGCTCTTCTGGACAATTCAGCAGACTGACTTGAGCAATGAAGGTTTTCTGAAAAAAACGACATAGTAATGTAGGGTCTTGTAAATAGTAAATAGTAGTAGAAGGAATGACATTTTTTTTATTTACTTGTGTTGTCACGTCCAAGAGCTAATAATAATGTAAGCCTTAGCGTTTTATTTGTGTCATGTGGATATTTTATTTCCAAAAACCTCATTGCACCACTGTGGTACAGTATACAACTGTGTTACATGTATACAACTATGTTACATCTGAGCACAAAGGCGCTCGGAGCCGTAACGCAAATCGGCGTCCAATCACGCCGGGGCGGATAGCGACTTGGAAATCAGTTTGCCACTATTGAATTATACGCGGGCTGCAGTCAGGACGTCATACGCCGAAGTTTAATCTCCCGGAGCGGCGGGCGGGCTTATTATGCAAATAGTCGAGTCTCCCAGGTCATCTTACGGGCACGTACGGAGCGCTCGGCTTAGCGTCCTCGCTCTTTGTTACGGTATGGGCGCCGCTGGGATGGGGCCGTTGGGAATTCGGATGGATATAATGACGGTTAATGAATTTTCAAGCTTGGAGTGCGAGAGTGGACAAATATTAGTTTATCGTTGATGGTTAATTAGTGTAAAACAATTGATCTAGATTTTTGGAAATTTTCGCATTTCGCATTGTATATCTGTTTAGTCAATCTTTCGTCATCCATTCTTTCCACATGTCCGAACCATATACGTATAGTTACATATATAGTTTACATATCTTTAAATTGTAAACTATACATACCTCAATCCCTCAGATTCAAGGGGAAAAAAAACGAAAGAGTTGATTCTATTAAATATGTGAATGAGACATGCATTCAGTAAAATATATTTCAACAATAATTACCGGCGATAATTACTGATAAAATTACGTAACTAATTAATTGACTCTGTACAAAGTCTGCAATGCAAATACGCGTGCAAAACCCCTAATAAATACTATATAGTGCTTCTACTACCATTAATTTATTGAGCGGTGGTAGCTCAATGGTAAAACACGCGCCTCTTAACCGAGGAGTGCGGTTCAAACCCGGGCACGAACTTATAGATTTTTCAAATCTATATACGTATTTCGTGATGAAACTTGTATATTCCAACAGCTATGGATGTGTAACCATGATTCAAAAATTGGCTAGTTCCTCTATGTAAGGGTTACGAAGGTCAGATCGGCAGTCGCTACAACTTAATTATCAGGCTCGCTAAATCCTGGATTATGGTCTAAATGTAACCTCGTCTAAGCAAGGGACAATGCTATGAGGATGAGGCTTCCACTACCAAAAATTTTAACAAATTGTGTCTATTTGATAGTAGTTTTTTAAGCGTGAAATTAATTAATTACAAATTGGTAGCGGCCATTGTACTACCATTATGAATATTGCACAGTTTCGTAATCTTTGCGATATTTCAAAACGAGGCGGGCGTTCTCCATACTTTGCATTGCGAAACTTAGATGTGTTGTAATTAACAAGTGATCTCTGAAGTATATAGAAGGTACACAGTAGGTGGTTTAGTCTAAACATTACTCTTTAAACTAATTTCTATGTGATGTTAGATGTTAGTTTTTTTTCATCATCATACCGCAGGTCTAAATATCCTAGATAAATATAGGAATTCGGTACTAAGTTATACCAAGGACTACTCGTATTAACATCTTTGTCTTTAGAAAACAACTTTTGTATTCTTTGACTGGCCTGTTAGTCGAGTGGCTAGAGACTCTGGCGACGGGTTGCGGATTTGAATCCCGCTAGGGGTAAATGTTTCGTGGGATGAACATAGACATTCGTACTCGAGTCTTGGATGTTTATAAACGTATTTAAGTATGTCTATCCGTTCACCTAGTTTTCATAGCACAAGCATAAGTTTAGTTTGGAACTAGGAAATTGGTGTGTCAGTCTGGAGAATTTTTTATTATTATTATATTGCACCGAATTTTTAAAATTCAAAAACTTGGGCGATTCATACACTAAGTCTAACAGCTTGTGGATGAACTGATGGAAGACACTTTGATACGAAAGTCATCGACCTTTTGACGGATGACTCAGAAGACATATTTTATAATTACCCAGGTAACATTGAGTTACAACAGGACAGTGTAACTCATCGCGAAGGTGGTTCTGGACCTAGGGGTAATCACCTCCATAGGGGAAAACGATTTATGTTGGTCTGGCACTTGAAAATGAGCTATGTGTCTTGCCTAGCATCTCTTATAGTGTATGAGGTATTAGATTCAGTATTTCATGGGTAAATAGCACAGGTAATTTGACCTTGATTAGGAATCACTGGTCCAGTATTGACCATTACCGCGCTAACGAAATCCTTCCGCCGTCAATTGAGACGGAGCGAAACGAAAATGTCTTTATTACTCGATAACAAAACGGCTTCGTGATGAAGATAAAATTATTTGACTACCAAAAGGCGGGTGGAGTTCGGCGACATCAATTTATTGCCTCCGAAGAAAGTCCGACTTGAAATTTCGGAATGGAGCCACGCGCGCCGGAAGCGAGCTGCGGTGAAGGGATGGCCGTGCGATCGGTTGTCGGACATATTTGGACTCTCCACAGATGTTGATAAGTCGGAAAAATTTGCGTCAACACTAATTAAAACGAATTGATAAAATTTAGATAAATTAATAAAAAAACTTCGATTAATAAAAATACTCTAGCTGTAAACTGGGTTAATTATACTTGTTCCATGAATATTAGGTAAGGGATAGAAATTGCTACCCTTAATGCTTATGTTATGGTTACTACATAATGAATAGAAATACTTGGATACATCAATTGACTGGCCCGTTGGTCGAGTGGTTAGATACCCTGGCCACGAAACCAAGAGGCGCGGGTTCGAATCCTGCTAGGGGCAAATGTTTCGTGTGATGAACATGGATATTTGTACTCGAGTCATGGATGGTTATAAACGTATTTAAGTAAATCTATCCGTTCACCTAGTATCCATAGCACAAGTAAAGCTTAGTATGGAACTAGGGAATTGGTGTGTCGGTCTGGAGAATTTATTTATTTATTTATAGACATACACGACCCGAGTACCAATTTTATAAAGGCCTAATAAGTTATTTCTTATTTTGAGCATCCATTGGTTTTTTTTTAAATTCGGTTTGTCAATTTATAAAGCTGGGCATAGTTAATTAACTTGGAATATATACTAACAGTTTTTTGTTGTCGAGTATTTTTAACTAATATTTTTAAATGTTGCTGACACAAAAATTTCTTAGAACTAATAATTGTCGGACTGAATACCGATTATGTTCTTACTTAAACCGGTCTTCGTATCCGTTACCGGTTAACAGCACTAGTTCCCATCACTGGTCCGGAGGAAAATCCAACTCTTTCTCGAGGAGCCGGCTCGGCGAGCCTTAATTAGGCGAAAATCGAAACGTCACAGCGACTCTGGGTTTATGCAAATTCGCCAGAATTGACTTTCCTGTCGACAACGTTAGCATTTTAGGGTTGCGTGTAGAAATGGTTAAATTGAACCAATGTAGTATCATTTAAGTATAATTATATAATTTATTATTGGCTGTACCTTGTCAATGTGTTATGTTTTAATATCAACTGGTTTTCATTTATTAGTTTTTACGTTGAATTTGCGGATAACACTAGTCAACAGTTTTTTTGCACAGAATCAACTCATTGCCTTTTTGATAAAACAATAACAGCTGATTCAGATTCCGTCATCCAAATTTGATCATCAGGTCACATTTTTGAGATATTAGAGAACAAAGTTACTTAAATTGGCTTTAAGGTCTGACTTCAGTATTAATAAATCCATTTATTAATACAACATTTTTCATATCTTTTGTCTTTTGTGTAAAGAAATAATCCCAAATTGTTGATTAACAGTGTAAATTATATTGCTATACTAATGTATCGCAAAATATTCGCATTAGAATGGTATTAAGAATTCGTCCATACAAAATGCGCAGCTTCGAATGTACGCAAAAAATATGGTAAAGCTTAACTAGACTTAACTTTGCATAGAATCATAGTAGAAGCTTAATTCGAAGTACATTGAAATTTTCAGCATTCTGACTATCAATCGCATGTATTATGTTTACATTTTATTAATCTTTATGCTGTTAAATAATACAACAAAAATCGTTTCAATGGCAGATATTTGAATGTTTCTAGGCAAATGACAAAAAAATGTGACGTGATGGAAAAATGTTTATAATATAATTGTATTATGCTGGTACTGATAATTAGAAAAAAGTATTAAATTGTTATGTGGCAAAAAAAGAGTGTAATTTTGTTGACTAGTGTAATCTGATCTGTGTATTGTATTTAGACAAGGGACCCAGCTTAATTTGGCCATGGTTACACATTCACAGCTATTTAAATGTGTAACATGCAAATGTTATTCTTTACAATGTACTTACTTAGATTTTAATCAACTAATCACTTGGATAAAAATCCTGAAGTACATATCTACGTTTGAACCAAGTACCTCGCCTGTGAGAAACATGTCCTTAAACGATCTACTGCCATACTCAACGGTTATAATTTAGAAATATTTTTGTGCGGAACCCATCATGTTAGCTCCGTCGCACGCTTAGCCTGTTTTTTATTGGTACCCGGCTATTGTTTGAGTAGGGTAATTAGGATGCGATAAAGGTACGTACGTGACTGTCTGAAACTTCCCCGTGTGGGGTGCTGTGAGGATTTAATGGTGGAACTTGATTTGCTTCCAAACGTTGTAATTACGACCGTATATACATCCTGTACGTATATACGTACAGGGTGTATCGAAAGGGCAGCAACTTTACCGATTAAATTTCATAAGCCGCACGGATTGCCACTCGGTACTGGAGAAAAGCCGTAGGAATTTGTTAGCTATATGCATCTCGGTCTTCATTTGTGCTTTCAACTGTTAACCATTAATCTATCTGTGAGGTGGATTGGTTTACTATGGCTCTTTTACCAGTATTCGGTACAACTAAAATAGCCCTTATTGATTTTCTTACCGGTTTCTTTACTGTCGAATCGACATTCCGAACCGGTTGTAGATTCAAATTATAATTTTTATTAGTTTCAAATAATAAGATTTTAATTTTGTTCAGTTAAAGAAGGAAACTAGTGGATTTAAAAGGCGCGAATGTTAGAATTGCGCAGGCGCACATGTTAGTTAAAGAAGGGCGTTAGACTTGTGACGGCGCAGGGCCGGCAGTGGCGATACCGGTGTCGCAGTATACTGGGAGATGACAGTGTAGTAATGTATTTGTTATATGACACTTTATGTATGAATGATGGTACATATGTCTGTATACTTTCCTTAGGAAATTGCTTTAATGTAAGGCATTGTAAATAATTAATAGGTAGAATGTCTCTGAATTGTGAATGTAACACAAAGAGACAGTCGAGGTTAAATTAATTTTCAGAAAAAATCACAGTTAATCACTGCGAAGAAATATATATTTTATTTGCTGCTCTATTTTTAATTCATAGGGTTACATAAAGATTACAACTTTAAAAACCCTGTTATGAGACTGCAATTTGAGAGACACTCAAATAATATGAAACGACCGTAATTCTAATGTAAGTGTGTAGATGTGACACTGTCTTCATCTCCATTGTGATGATGTACCGTTAGAATGAACTGTACGGCGCCTTACTCCCGGACAAACTGGCTTAAACGTTGTCTCTGCTTGAGATTAACTTGTCTAGGTATTAACAAAATATAAGCTAAATCTTTTATCAACATTGACATCATCTTTAAAAAACAATATAATCTTCAACAAATTTGAGGTCCACCAAAATCCTGTGGTATAATCTAACTGACGGACTAAATGGAATTATAGTTTTTTAATGCAGTCCTCATCCCTATTCAGCTGGATATTTGTATAAAAAAACATATCCCTCTTTTTGCTTTGGTATTAAAAAGCCAGAAGAGTAACAAAGTTGTGAAGTGTTAGATTTTCTTTAATTCGTTCAGTACCACCGATTTGCCCGAAGAGTTCTTTTTCACATATGTAGATATATCTTATTCCAGTTCCGATGACTGGCCTTGCGAAGTGTTTTTCTCTAAAACTTAGACGGCATCCGAGAAGACAACATGAAAATCGTATTGAATATAGTTAACATATACACTACATGTTAACTATATTCGCAATCCCTGATTAATTGATTACCCAGAGCCCAAGACGCAGTCATCTCCTTGAACCAATTTTAACTAAAAAATAAAATTCAGTTCAGTTAGAAGGCAACAATTGCTAAAGTAATCCTAGTTAATAAGCTGACTCGCCTCTTACTCCATCGCAAACCAACACCTAATATACTATTAGTGGCCTTTATGACCAGTGGCGGATTTACAGTCTTGGCCGCCCTAGGCCTGAGGCCATAATTCTCAGTACTAACGCGTCATCACTTAATTTTTAACACGATTGGCCGCCTCTAATATCTGGCCGCCCTAGGCCCGGGCCTACTGGGCCTTAGGGTAAATCCGCCACTGTTTATGACTGCGGTTTTACCCGCGTTTATGGTAATTTTATATAGCCTACATCCTTTCTCGATAAATGAGCTATTTTATACTGAAAGAAATTTTCAAATCGGACCAGTAGTTCCTGAGATAAGTGCGTTCAAGCAAACAAACAAACTTCAGCTTTATAATATTAGTATAGATTTATTACAAATTTAACTATGATGTCCACTTGGTTGTACGTCTGATCCTTCTCCCAGACAGGCGATATGTGGTGCATTCATTACCCGCGACCCACTTGCAGATATTGACGGGCGGATGCACACTGCACACGCTCGTCAAGACTTGCTTATTAACTTGTCAGCCGTCGTAACATGTTTTTTCCACGTTCTAACATGTCTAGAAGTGTTTGATGCAATCTGGACGGAGGTGAGATTGAAATCTCCCCGAATGTTTTTGTGATTTATTTTTATTTGCTAAAAGTCAACAATCGTATGCGAACATTTGCAACACCAGAGGTATTATAAGTGTGTTACCGACTTTGCAGAGAGATAGCCTATAATGATTAGGATTATAATAATGTACAAGTACATTATATTGTAGTCAATTTTTTTTCGGGTTTCTCTCAAAAAAATCATAAAAATGCGTAAGCCTACTTACAGCTTACGCATTTTTATGATTTTTTTTGGTAAACTTTTTTCTTTGATAGACACTTCAATGTAGATTGCTTATTATATGCCCGATATACATTGTTTAGTGGCGTGAAGTTTGTTAGTTAGCTAGTTTATACATTGTTTATCTATGCTAGTTACTAGGTTTGTTATTGCCAAGGATACCTATTAATCCTTTCGCCTCTGTCGCCATGGCATCACAAAAAGTCACAATAAAGAGAACACGCATCGACACCATATAATTTACTCTTGACACGAACGTCATCATTAGCGTTCTAATGAACTTTAGGTCCGACCTGAATCTAGACGCGCTGCAGTGTCTCCGGCCAAGATCGAAGGAAAAGCCTAGACGTTCCAATGTGAATATTTACACTCATTTTTATACGCTTTGTTTCCTAATCCTCTGTTCAGGTCACTTGAGGAAACTTTTTAATGATCAATCAAAACCACAAATATCAACAATAGGCCAAGTTATTTTGTGACAATACATAATAGTTTTATGACTATAAGTTTGGAAGTATAAATCTTTATGATTGTAGGGTGTGTAGTAGTATTGTACTACATACACTGAACAATATAAATCGTTGGCAGTCAACTTAGTTTCAGTATTTACTGACAATTTAATTGGACTGTCGACTGTCTAGTCTAAAATCTGACACCTTTTCGAATATCATTACATTTTGCGTTATTTGAGAACTTGGTCTATTTTTTACTATCACTTTTTTTGGTGGGATGTAGAATTACATTGCCTTGATGGTGGTGTTGTTAGCCTTCTATATGAGCGTGAAGCAATGCGTCAGCGACCCAGTTCTACCTTACAATTACTTATTACATTAAAGGAGAACTTGGTCTTCTTTTTACCTATACGCTTTTGGTAGGTAGGATCTAGAATTACGTTACCTCGATTGTGATGTAAGGAATCTACGTTAGCTACCAAGTTGTTCCTAAAACATCCACTGCATCTACAATTATCACGATGTCTTTTTCGATGCCATCTACATTTTAGCGAAAGAAATTGAACTCGCCAGGCGAGTTGACGGCACTAGAATAAGATTTATGTAAACTCTCCAGGCGAGCTAGTAGCACTGTACGTGTTAACAAGGCTCTAATGCCTGCTCGCGTTCGTCAATCTAGATAATAAAGCGAATTAACTTGTCAGTGCAAATAACTTCTTACGTCTAAGCCCCTTACGTAGCTTTTCTGTAAGGCTCTTTGATAAATCCACGGATTTTGATTAAACTTGGGAGCGCTTTTTTAGATTGTTTCCGTAAGTTGACTATCTTGTGACCTAATTCAGGATTAGTTTTGGAGTCTACATCGTAGATTATAATCTTATTATGCGAAATTGCTGTAAGAGCTGTTTATTCGAGCTCAAACGAATATTATAGTTTCGTTTTAAGAATGGCGTGGCGTGAAGTTTAGTTAGTTAGTTTTTAAGGATACATTCTTGGCATTGACTGGCTCGATGGCGCATTTTGTAGTGACCCTGCCTCATGCGCCAAGAGTTGTGGGTTCGATCCTCACCCAGGACAAACATTCGTGTGATGGATGCTTGTGTTTGTTCTGTGTCTGGGTGTTAATATCTAATATTTAAGTATTTTCGCATTTCAACCATAAGTAGATATTTATGTTCAATAAATTTATAAGAAAATGTGAATATCACTTTGCCATTTATATAAATCTTTATAAATTATTAAACGTAAAAATATTTTTTTTCTATTCTGAATTTTTGACATCGGATAAAAGGAGGGTCCAATAAAAATTCAGATAAGCATAGACACGCTTACCGTTTGTCTCAAGAATGAGTTATACAAAGTATGATGCTATTGTAAAGTTTAATCAAATTTATTCCGAAGCTGGGAAGAGAAACAAACATCCATCCATCCTTACAAAATTCGCCTTTATAATATTAGTAGGATTTAAAAGAAATCTTAAAAAGGATTGCGGAGATTACCTAGCAGCACTCAAATTTAAAGTCGCGCTGAATTTCAACTTGAGTTGAATTCTTTGCACATTTCCCGACCTCAACTGGTAAAAAGCTAGCGGATATTTGTAGATTTCTTTACAAATATGGAGGAGGACGACGGTCCGCGGTATGACAGTGTTTACTCGCTTTGGGCTGTACTTACATTTGCCTGCGAGGAAGCTAAGCGGTACATACATAACATCACGCCTGTAATCTCCGAAGGGGTAGGCAGAGTCAAAGGGACAGCAGGCCTCTTTAACCACATTCAGCCAAAAATAAAACTGGCCTGAGTTAGATGGAAATTGTGAAAAAATAGTGACAAGTGGCTAGCTCGTCGCCTACACAATCACATACCCAAAACCCGATATAAAATAGGTTATTTTCCTCAAACAAAATATTCCACTATTGAAATTACAAAAAAAATTGCTTACGTATTTTTTTCTTCTGTTCAACAAACTAAAAATGTCGAAGATACAGGGCGTTAAAGTACCGCGTGACGTCACTAGGTGTGTAAAATTTTACCGTTGAAGTGACGTAAAGCGCTAAATTTCAGATCTTTGAAGCGCTGTAATATTTGTAATTTTTTGAATATCAGATAAAGCAAACAATAGGTATTTAATATTTTTTAATAATCTAACTTGGGATGTAAGGGGGCGAACCATCATCATCTCGCCCCAAGCCAACCTCTCCTGCGCGTGGAGCATCCTGCTGACTAACGAACGAGGCTCTGGCAACCGACTGATGGCGGTATAACCATTCAAACCCTTGGCGTAGCCAAATACCACATGCCGATGACGGGCAGCAGCGTCACCGGGCAAAAGCAACGCTCTGCGATCGCCAACCCGCCTGCCCAGCGTGGCGATTATGGGCAAATCCTCCAAATGGATACAGCACAAAGGCCACGGCCCCCAGTTCCCGGCAGTCTCGCTATTCCTGGTCATGGTGGCGACCACGGTAACGGCGGGGCGGGGGGTGCGAAGAATCTCCGGGCTACGGTAGGCCACCACCACAAACTGACCCTTGCTACGTACAACGGACGCACTCTACGGCTTGACTCGCATCTGGCACAACTTGAGGTGGAACTTGGGAAGATTAGGTGGCACATTCTGGGGCTAAGTGAAGTCCGAAGAGAGGGGGAGGACACCATAACCCTAGAGTCGGGCCACCTTATGTACTTTCGCGAGGGAGACCAACAATCCCAAGGTGGCGTCGGGTTTCTGGTCAATAAGTCGCTCCTTGACAACGTTGTAGAAATTTCCAGTGTGTCTAACAGGGTAGCGTACCTGATCATCAAGCTCACCGAGAGGTACAGCCTCAAGGTGGTGCAAGTGTACGCACCGACCTCGACACACTCAGATGATGAAGTGGAGGCAATGTTCGATGACATATCGAGGGCCCTCCACTTCACTATAAAGACCCAATACACTGTTGTCATGGGAGACTTCAACGCCAAAGTGGGAGTACAGAATCACAATGAATCGGTAGTAGGACCCCATGGATTTGGAGCCAGGAATCATAGGGGGCAGATGCTCGTAAACTTCCTCGAACGAGAGGGGCTGTTCTTAATGAACTCATTCTTCAAAAAGCAGCCCCAAAGGAAATGGACGTGGCGTAGCCCCGACACTATGACCAAAAACGAGATCGACTTCATTCTGGCGGACGGGCGGCACATATTCAGAGATGTCTCTGTGATCAACAGGTTTAACACCGGCAGCGATCACAGACTTGTCCGAGGCACTCTGAATATCGATTTCAAAGCCGAACGTGTCCGTCTGATGAAGTCTAGACTCCGGCCTACTTTGCTCCAAACCATGGCGGGATCTGAAACGTTCCAGTCGAACCTGGAGAACCGTTTTGCTGCCGTGGAAACCACAATTGACGTTAACCAGATCCTTGAGAATGTGGTTCGGGTACTCAGGGAGGAAGGTACGAGATTTTGCAACATGCGGCGTAAAGGTAAGAAGTCAAAACTTTCCGAAGAGACCTTGAGGCTAATGAGGCAACGACGTGAAGACCCACCTACCACTTCGTTGGGCATACGGGCTCTTAACCGGGAGATCAATAAACTTGTGCGACGCGACCTTCGGCGCTCTAATACTCTGGATATCGAAAGAGCTATTGAGCAAAACCGGGGGTCTAAGGTGTTCGTTCAATCTCTCGGGAGAAGTCACCTGACGAAACTGACCACAGCAAGTGGAGAAGTTGTTGCCTCTAAACCGGCGGTCCTTTTGGAGGTAGAAAACTTCTATACCCGACTATATGCATCGCATACATCTCGACCTGTACCCGAAAATGAAGACTCTAGAGCCACATTAACACGCCATTTCACTGAAGACCTGCCGGAAGTCAGCGTTGGCGAAATCAGGATTGCTCTTGGACAGCTTAAAAATGGAAAAGCCCCTGGAGCGGACGGCGTTACAACAGAGCTATTAAAGGCTGGAGGTAAGCCCGTACTGAGGGAACTCCAAAAGCTCTTTAACGCTGTCCTGTTTGAAGGAAGAACTCCGGAAGCGTGGAGTAGGAGTGTGGTCGTCCTGTTCTTCAAAAAAGGGGACAAAACCCTATTGAAGAACTATCGACCCATTTCCCTTCTAAGCCATGTCTATAAGCTGTTTTCAAGAGTGATCACGAACCGTCTTGCGCGAAGATTCGACGAGTTTCAACCGCCGGAACAGGCTGGATTTCGGAGCGGATACGGCACTATAGACCACATCCACACAGTGCGGCAGATTATACAGAAGACCGAAGAGTACAATCAGCCCCTGTGTCTAGCATTCGTGGACTATGAGAAGGCCTTTGACTCGGTTGAAATCTGGTCTGTTTTGGACTCTCTGCAGCGATGCCAAGTCGATTGGCGATACATCCAAGTGATGAGATGTCTCTACGAAGCCGCCAATATGTCCGTCCAAGTACAAAATCAGCAAACAAGGCCTATACCATTGCATCGAGGAGTGAGACAAGGGGACGTCATCTCCCCGAAATTGTTCATAAATGCAATGGAGGATATGTTCAAGACGCTGAACTGGACAGGACGTGGCATCAACATAAATGGTGAACACATCTCGCACTTGCGATTTGCAGATGACATCGTCATAATGGCAGAGACGCTGCAGGACATACAACAGATGTTGAATGACCTAGCTGACTCTTCTGTACGCATCGGCCTTCGGATGAACTTGGATAAAACCAAGGTCATGTTCAATGAACATGTTCTACCGGAACCGATTGCGGTTCACGGCACCGTCCTCGAAGTTGTTCAAAAATATGTGTACCTCGGGCACACATTGCAGTTGGGTCGAAACAACTTAGAGGACGAGGTGAATAGAAGGGTTCAGTTGGGTTGGGCAGCGTTTGGAAAACTACGTCGAGTCTTCTCATCGTCCATCCCACAGTGCCTAAAGACGAAAGTCTTCAATCAGTGCGTCCTACCTGTTATGACATACGGAACCGAGACCTGGACACTGACGGCACGACTGGTTCACAGATTTAAAGTCACTCAGCGGGCTATGGAAAGAGCTATGCTCGGCGTTTCTCTCAGGGATCGAATCCGCAATGAGGTGATCCGGCAGAGAACCAAAGTTATCGACATAGCTCACAGGATTAGCAAGCTGAAGTGGCAGTGGGCTGGCCATATCAGCCGCAGAGCCGACAACCGTTGGGGTAAACGAGTTCTGGAGTGGAGACCGCGCCTCGGAAAACGTAGTGTAGGACGCCCTCAGGCCAGGTGGAGTGACGATTTGCGCAAGACGGCTGGCAGGAGCTGGATGAGAGTAGCCGAAAATAGATCAGAGTGGCGAACATTTGGAGAGGCCTATGTCCAGCAGTGGACTGCAACAGGCTGATGATGATGATGATGATGAATCTAACTTACGGACCAAAAAAACTTTTGTGGATAATATTACCCTATTAGTCGCCTTTGATGACATGCTAGGTAAGGAACACAGTTGGCGTATTCTTTTTACGTCCCAGATCAACGTGGGACAAAAAAGCTAAACGGTAAATGGAAGTATGTAGTTACTTTATACATAAATCCATGTTCGACGAAGTTCTTCCATCATAGATTGCGGGAGATCTTACTCCTTGTAAAAACTTTCATTGAAGGGTGGGGAATCGGGCGAACTAGGAAATGTCTTCTATACAGTATTACATAGAAACTAGACTCCAGTCAGGCATACCGCATACGTCGTGCAGGACAAAGAACTCTGAAATTGCATCATGTATGCATCTTCATTAAAAATATGGTAATTTTCTGCAAGTCATACATGTTCTGCTTATCATTATAACAACCGTTATTACACGGTTATTGAAAATAGAGAAAAAATACTTAGATATATATTTATTTTCCATCAATATTTTCACAAACAGTGCTGCAAAATTTGTTCCAAAATAATAAGTAGAAAATTCGCAAAAAAATTGGATACCATTTTATAAAGTGACCCCGTATAACTCTTCTGGAATTCTTCAACCCCCGGCGAACTCTTTCCGCGCTGGACCCGACTTCGCTTAAATATTTTAACTAATTAATTTCGAGGATTGCAACTTGGGGGGAGAGGGGTGGAGAGGTAATTGTCCTTGTTTGATTTCATTCGTCACTGATGTTGGAACGTGCTGCGATTGAAGTTTATACTGGGTTAACTTTTGTCGATTTAATTAAGTATTAATTGTCGAAGTCATTATTCGACTTTGATAATTTATTTTGTTTTCTGTTACGTTATTTTGAATAAGGGGTTTCTGCATCCAAGTTAAGAATTCAATTAAGACTAAATCTATTTCTGTTTTGGATCATGGATACTCATATTAATGTTTCTTCATGGAAATTTATAGTAAGATTGATTTATAGAGAATTATTATTTCTTAAAAATGTTTACTTTTCATTACAAATTTCAACTTCTTAATAAAATGTGTACTATTTTTTGTGGTTCCAATAGGTAATTGAATTAGCAACATAGTGATTCCATTGGAATCAATGTAATCTTTAACAGTCCACAGTATATACTGAACTGTCACAGATCTAATACCACAGTAGGGTAATCTGTGACGCCGTCAATATCGTTGATGGCATAAGCCGGGATACCCAGCCCAGCTAAGGCTTTTATCTATCCTGTAGTGTGCCTTTGTGGGATTCCAGGTGTCATCCTCGATTCCACGTTCCAATTCCAACGCCGATAGGTTCAGTGTACCCTTGGCGTTACGCGGAATTTCCTTTGTCTGAGCGATCTTGATGTCTGGAATAAGCCTCTTTCGATTATTATCTGTAATATTTTTTTTTTATCGCACACATCAGATTACTTCCTGCCAGTTTTTTGGAAGTTTTTGCTACTTTGTTTGAAACTCTTGGGCCTAATTCATTTCTCTTTTACATTTTATTTTTGTGAGAGTGAGAGCTTATATTTACAATTTTATGTCTTGTTGGGAAGCCTATATCATACGCGTGAGAATGTTGGAATCCAATTACATCTTTCTGGATTTACTAAATCTGGATTGAAAGAATTCGTTTTGTAGAGAGGGAAGTATTAAATTTGTCCCATATTGGTCTGGGACTTAAAAAGAATGTGCCAACTGTGTTTCTTGCCTAGCACGTCGTAAAAGGTGACTAATGGTGTATCGCGTTTTGGTTATGTGATTGTGTAGGCGACAAGCCACCCACTTGTCACTACTTTTTCGCAATTTTTCATATAACCCAGCCCAGATTTGTTTTTGGCTGAATGTAGTTAAAGGGGCGTGATGTAATGTATGTGTGTATGAAAGTATTGAACCGTTCATAACTAAAATACTCTATAATTAATTATGTATGTTACCATGATCTAATGAACGTTGTTCCATTGGCTTGGTATTGTGATGGATAATTTCTGAATTTTTTTTATGTGTGATAATGATGAACTGATGCAGGTCTAGTTCTGTAATTATATTAATAAGAGAACTTGTTCTCGTCCTGTAGCAAGAAGTTGTTCTTACTCTGCTTCTCTCTCAAGTCAACTAAGTATGTTTTTCTTTTCCATATAGTCAGTTGTAATTTACATTATTTCACACAGTAACAACATGGTTGTATTTACCGATAGGAGCCGTATCGTTGATATATAGCAGTGTTAACAAACCTGTGGTTCTCGAACTGACAGTGGTCCGCCAGGCATACCATTTGGACCGCGAAAGACATAAAAATGTTATTCGTTTTAAATGATATATAAAATGATTAAATGGTGGTCCTTACTAATAATAATGAAATTAAAGTAGTCATCGGTCACAAATAGTTTGGAAACCAAAGGTATATAGGGCTTAAATGTGAAGCTTATATTTGAATGAAGGTTAATCTAGTCAGCTGTAACTAGATATTACAATCTCGCATCACGCCAGCCGTCAGCTGTTCAGCGCTAACAAATAAAATCTTATTCCAGTTTGGTTGGATGGCGCACAAATTGATTTTAGTCGAGATGCGAGCTTCTTTTGTGCCCCGGCGCTGTCGAGAGTAATGCTGGCTCAATTGCGCAATATCCCTTTGTGTCGAGCACAAGCGGGGCGCAGCGTAGTGGTTGCCAGTGAAGACGTCTTCTGCAGGTTCCGAAATGATACAGGATTCTTATTGGGTTAAAAATGGCAATAAATCTCCATCTTATTTCTAGTTAGAGATTTTAGATTGTATATTTTCATGGTCACCTTGATTTGAATGATGATGGAACCTTAAAAATCAATTTACCAATAGACTTCAGCTTTCAGTAATCCGAGATTTGACAGTATTTAACAAAAAGAATCTGGTCTATTTATTAGATTATAAAATTATTGAATATTACACGTTAAATTCTAAGCCATTAAACATCTTTAACAAAAATATAATGTACAAGTATGATCAGCTATCACTGCTTAACTGCGCGGTTAAATGAACATGACCTAAATAATTAAAAAAGTTGACCAAAGACGCGTATTTAAATTGTTGTGTATTTTTTCATAGACACTTAATTTTAGCATTCAATTTACTATCAAATAAAACAAAATAATATCATATTTATAGAAGTGGTTCATATTTATAGAAGTGGTTTGATTTCCTTTTATTTCGTACGGATCTTATTTTATTATGTGCGTATATATAATATAATGTAAGCTCAAGACGGAGTTTCCTCACTGGTGTGTACTGGACTGTGCCAGAGGTATCTAACATTTAGTGTTATCCGAGTGTACGTGCGTTTATAGCGCGGCTGTTAGAAAGTTAGCTACAGAAAATTGCATACTCAGGTGCCCCAGCGATGCTTGCTCGCATGAGTTATCGGAATGCTTTGAGTATTACTGCTTATAAGGAACCGGGGTTATTTTGTATAGCATTAACATGTTTTATGATCTTTGAATTTTGTTCGAAAATAGTTGTATTTATGATATTTGGTATAGGCAAGTTGACTCAAAAAGAATAATTAGTCCATTATAGAGATTACAAAAAAATATTGCTCACGTATTTTTTCTTTTGTTCAGCAAACCAAAAATAACAAAGATACAGCGCTTTAAAGATCTGGAGTGGGGCGCTTTTACATCACTTGTTCCTAAAATTCAACAGAACAAGTGACGTCACGCGCACCTTTAACGCGCTGTATCTTCGTAATTTTTGGTTTGCTGAACAAAAGAAAAAGTACGTGAGCAATATTTTTTTGTAATCTCTATAATGGACTAATTATTTTTTTTGAGTCAACTTGCCTATTGTTTACTTTAGTAGAGCCGTATGAAAAGGATCATGAATGTTGAAGAAGCGAGTGAGGTGTGTAAGGATCGTGCAATATGGCGTTCGGTTCTCTCTGCCTACCCCGCTAGGGAAGTGGCGTGAAGTTTAGTTAGTTAGTTAGTTTACTTTAATAAAGAGCGATGGAATGGTGGTGTTTTCGGGCACTTTCCTATTATTTTTTTAAATATATATTAGGAGGAAACCTGGTCATATAACTATAATGTGAATGTGTAAAATGATTCGCCATATGTGTACTTTAATTGTATAAGACGTTTATGCACTAAAATGTCATCTCGATAAGGTGGACTCATTACACACTCATTCCATCGGTTCTCAATACTGCTGTCTTAAGATACACTAAGAAGTATAATCCTATCAACCAATTTACTGCATTATTCCGCAGGAGGACGATCGTCTGTTTACCGAATTACCTTAGACCGATCCTACTATTGGCCGAAAATCGATGGTTCGCAGAAATATGTACAGTATCATCGGTGTAAACGAAACATTTTCCCTAGCGAGATTCGAACTTGCGTTATTTTTTCGTGGCCAGTGTCTGACTACTCGACCAACCGGTCTAGTATCAAAGAACCAAAGCGGTCACGATTTCAGCGCATCGAACGTAATATGTCGTGTGTCGACCAAATCGCCGGCGCGGTAGAAAGTGTGCGCGCACATACGCCCCCGTGCGTGCGCGCAATGAATAGAAATCGCTCACTTTGACAATAACTCCGCTGTGACAGTCGCGCGACCCCGCAGGGCTGTCTACAAGTTTGAGATGCGCTGTTTTTACATAGTTACATTATTAGCTAATAATGTAACTATGTATATGTATGTCTTCGTGAAAGATTATTTTGTTTTTTTTTATAGAATTTAACGATTTGTAAGTACTTTTTGAAGCCTACATGACATGTTAAAATGAAATAAAATTATCGTTTATATAGAGCGGTTTCAGATTAGATAACAAAAATCTGAGAGAGCGGTGTTATGTCAATGGTATGGAATTAGATATGCGAAGAATGTTGGTTCAAATCCGGTAACGTTAGCTCTCGATTTTTAAATTTTAGTGGGGTTTGTTATATTAGTCGACGGTAACGGAAAACCTTCTTAATTTAAATAACTACTTATACAGATGTGTAAATGATCTAATTTGTTCTCCTGTCTAAGGTTAACAAAGACCATAAAGTCCTGTCAGATAAAAGCAGCCCCTTTAATAATAATTACTCACTAAAGTCTAGGACATTCGAATATACTTGGCACCGGATTTTAAATTCCTAGCGCTAAAAAAAATAAAACCAAATTCTAGGTCACATATTCCCAAGATCTTAGTAGCTGCGTGCCAGCCCTACCCTCAATTCAGGGTCCACGTATCCACTCCCGGTTTATAGCCCATACATATTTATACAGGGGGTACACTCGCAGCCAGTGGCTAATAGATCTGCGATAGCCCGAGATGTGTGCGGAGATAAGCGGATGTATCGCTCCGGACGGCGAGTTACGAGCGCCGCTCGCGAATGTAATAAACGCTATTTATACAGGGTGTGGCTAATATTGACCTCTTGATATTTTGTTGAGCAGTTTCTTTGTGCAGGCTTGATATTGTATTGATTAGTTTTATTAGACGATAGAGTTACTGATATGCAGAATGTAATGTAATAAGCGCTTGGTGTTTATACAGGGTGTTGCTAATAATGAATTCTTGATATTTTGTTGAGTAGTTTTTTGGATTAGCTTGATATTATATTGGGTAATTTTATTAGACATTAAAGTTGTTGATACATCAAGCGTCTTATCAACAGTGACAGCATCATTGTACATTAAATTCTGTATACAAACGTTATTGTAATGATCCCTTGATGTTCATACAGGGTGTTTAATACGGAGTTTTGTAATGTGTTGAGTAGTATCTTTGGGTAGGGGGTTCTTGGTATTCTTATTTAAAATTACCCAATATTCAAATTATTGATTTTATTACATTGACTTTTCACGCACGCCTGATGCCTGATGTCTTACACGGTATTATGATTTTAGTATGTTTCCTGATAATTCATGGAAATTGTTATTTGAGCTCTTACATCTTACCTTCTTAACAGCTCACATAAACCTTGTTATGCGTACAGGAAAAGGTGCAAGGTTTCAAGTAGAAAAAGTACGTTTTTTTGAGGAATAGTAATAAAATAACAGAAAGCATAACCTTATTTTTGACGATTTATAAGTGTTTCTTTGAAACCTATATAAATAAAGAATATTTTGACTTTGACTTGACTTATTTTTCTTAAATCTACAGAAACTTTTAAGAGCATAGTATAAACCTGTTACGTTTCATTTAGCAATTATAATATCATGTGAATGTACCAACTGTCTCCTGGTCAAAACAGTTGACAAACTCAACCACTCCCAAGGCCAGAATAAACAAGATGATTAATTGTGTTTGCGTGTTCATCTCAGAAGCCGCGGCCATCGGATAAGCCTGGATCGTGGTCGTAGCTGCAATTACGGGACAAAAAATGAGCCAACGGTAACATTTGATGAGTTCACGTGGATGTTTGACGCCGTTGTGTCGTTACCTATGCCATAGTAAAGTGAGAGGCAGTGAGGCGTTGCCGTAAAGTATACAGTTGGATTTTCCTGGGGAGAACAATATGGGGTTTTGAAGAAGAGTTTACACAAGCAGTAATAATATCGGAAATGCACTAGTGATGCTTCTGGTTTCGCCAATGTACAGCAGAGTGCTTACCACTAACCAGGTTGTATGCTGATTTCCCATCTTGTTAAAAGGAGGTATTTCTTTTTCTTAGGTTTAACTCTCCAAAATTATTCAAATACTATTATATCCCTTGGTTCTAATGTTGTTCAAACGCTAGAGCTAGTGATATATTTGAAAACATGGGCAGCTTGTTCGACCCAAAAATTCGGGGTACTAATACTTGATGAAAAAATAAGTAAATATAGCTTGGATTTTTACGCTTTTAATAGATAGCGAAATTAATATATTTTTTTTATTTAGCGATTTAAATATAAGATATCAAGATATCAATACAAAGTGCGCTTGGCTTGCATTAGGAACGCTATATATTAGCTTCTTTATATTTAATATTAAATATTTAAGCAGTCGTACATATTCGCTTTACGGTTGTTCCCTCCGCTGTGTCTTTGTAACTGAGACAGTTGTGTATCTGTGGAGCTAGCAGCGCGATAGATCAAGTCACGTTTATCTACGGCTGCGCGGTAGGAGCCGGCGTCCGTCCGTGTCGTATGCGCCCGCGCCGATTACATCAATATACGTGTTTGCTGTACTGAGTTTAAAAATAGTTTAAGGTTTCGTTATTTTATTCATATTTACATTCTTAAAAATGGTTCACACGCCCTTATATATAGGAAATAAAATAAATATGTTCCATGTTAGTCTGGGATTTATAAATTATAGCAGCGCCTCGCGGTTTCACCCATGTAATTCCCGTTTTTATGGAAAGATAGATAAAGATAAAGTAGATAAAGTAGCTTTCCATAGGTAAAGAGTTTTTAACTAACAATCAAATCTTTCCTATTTAACCGACTTCTTATAGTATTAGTATAGATGTACCAATTTTCATTATTTGCCTATCGTGTCTGTATATAGCATATGTGATGTTGTCCAGATCTGTTCAGGGATTACATAAAAGTGTATATACATACACACACTATATAAAAATATTAGGAATGCCAGTTGTGCTCTAAGCACGTAGATTTTCATTTTCCAAAATATCCTCAATCCTGCTGTTACTAGTGATATGTTAATAGTTTGATGGTGATGGAAACATCGTAAATTCGTAACTAGTATTCATCTAACCATGAATCGATATATTCGGGTCGTCTATATAAATATTATGAAGGTCAAATTGCATTCGTTTAAATCGGTTTTCCGGAATCTAGGATCTTGGTCACATGGGAATTGATCGCGAGAACCAAGTAAAAGATTTAATTAAGCCCCTTGAATTATGAATGTCCCAAAAATCGACATGTGAGATTCTTTAAAAACGTTTTACGAAGTCCCTGACTATCAGGGAACTTACATACATAAAATCACGCCCATAATCCCCGTAGGGGTAGGCAGAGTCAAAGGGGCAGCATGCCCCTTCAACCTCATTCAGCCAAAAATAAAGCCGGGCTGGGTTAGATGGAATTGTGAAAAGCAGTGACAAGCGGCTAACCTGTCACCTACACAATCACACACCCAAAACCCGATATATCATTAGTCGCCTTTTACGACATGCTAGGCAAGAACCGCAGTTGGCACATTCTTTTTAAGTCCCACACCAACATGGGACATTGGGCTGGGTTGGATGGAAAGCTATGAAAAAGGGGTGACAACAAATGGCTAGCTCATCGCCTACACAGTCACATACCCAAAAGCCCGTAAACCATTAGTCGCCTTTTACGACATGCTAGGCAAGAACCGCAGTTGGCACATTCTTTTTTCTTTTGTCCCAGATCCAACATGTCCAACATGGGACAAAATGGAACTTCAGGGAACAAATAATGCTAACTCGCAAGCAGGACCATACATTTGCTAGGTAAAGTACACAGTTGAACAAACCAAGAGTACATTCAACATATGAAAAAGCGCATCTAGTATATCCAGTGTAGCGAGTCCCGTACTCGCGCGCGACATTAGCGGTCGTGACTGTTATCTCTCCATTTGTCACTCCGCGCACGTTGGTTCACGCGGCCGCGTGACGTAATGCACGCTAGAGTAACGCTTAGCCTAAGTTTGCGTTTTGCGAGTATTGAAATAGCTGTTGTATGGTTGGAGAGAAACTAGTAACGTTTAAACAGCGAATATTAATCATCATCGTCCTGGCATTATGTCTCGTTCCTGCTTGGGATCCATTAAGACTGTGATCTTGTTATATCTAACAGGCCCGTTGGGCGATTAGTCATAGACCCTGGCCACGAATCGAAGGGTCGCGGGTTCGAATCCGGCTAAAGGGAAATGTTTCGTGTGATGGACATGGACATTTGTACTCGAGTCATGGATGTTTATAAACGTATTTAAGTATGTCTATCCGTTCACCTTGTATCCTTAGTATAAGCATAAGCGTTTGGAACTAGGGAATTGGTGTGTCAGTTTGGAGAATTTATTTATGTCACCGTTATCTTTTATCGATTAAGTCAAATACATTTTGGGTTTGAACGCATCAAATATCATGAGTTTTATCTACCAACTAATGGACAAAATCGTTTAAACCTATTTTTATATTGTTTTTTTTTTGTGTTATGCAACTGCATATACGCTTATACTGCTTTGTTCAGATAATCCATTCGCAATCAAAATAAACACACCAGTGCGGGTGATATGTACAGCGCTCTATAGACGTCACCCGCATTCAGACCTAGTCGCATACTATAGCTTCTCTTGGGCTACGTAGATGCGGCTAAACGCAACTCCTTCACAGCAAAGTACTGTTGACCTACAATGGGTGCGTTTCACGTGCGCTGACGTTACAGTCCATAACGAGCTCGCAGACATTGTGCAATCGCCAGTTCAATTAGTGGGCTGTCGAACTTGCATAATAATCGTACGACGCTTCTTTGATCCGAGGAACTGCGAGGGAACATCTATAGACTACTAACTGTTTTGGCGAACTTCGGGTAACGTAGGGTGACAATTTATTTTCATACCTTAAAAAAAATATATTAAAATCGGTCGAGCCGTTTCGGCCGAGTTCGACCAGAAACACTTATATTTTTTTTTGTCTGGGACCATTTTGGTCTGGGACTCGAAAATAATGTTCTAACTGTGATCCTTGCCTGTCTTATACTTGTCGTAAAAGGCGGCTAATGGTGTAGTAGGTGTTGTGTCTGTGACTGCGTGGTGATGTGAACCCAAAGCATGGATTTACCAAATTATAAATAATCTTTATCGATATAGCTGTACCAAACCATCGATTGCGCATGAATCGGATCGACAAATAAATACAATCGATATCATCAAACGAATTGTGAGAATCGGAAATGGATTTTGAAATTTGAAAACGGATAAATATCCGTTTGCGTTTGAAACTTTCTCCACTAATAGGTGTGAAGATTTGAAGGTGTGTGGTGTTTAGCAATATTTAACAACACTACAATTTGGAATTAAGAATTCATATAAAAAAAATCTTCGTTATTTTAAACGAGGGTCTTCTGGTACTCCTTGATTTGCGAATTCTCATTATTCCACTGTGCATGTTCTTCATAAACTTTAGATAAAGGAACCAGACAAATTGAATTATGGGGACATGTCCATAGTCATCTAACGTTCAGTAAAAATCAGTATTATTGGCTATTTGTCTCTGGAAGTGGTTAAGGGGACTGCCCCTTTGACTCTGCCTACCCTTTCAGGGATTGCGGGCGTGTTAGTATGTATATATCACAGTATATTACCAGTTCACTGGCATATCTCGACTCTACAGTCCGAAGCAGATCAGATAACATTGTTTTTCGACACACGGCCGTTGCACATTAGTAAATCACAGTAGTGTCTGTGAGACATATTTATAGCTGCGCGTTTCACATCGCATAGCATAGCGACGGCATACGTAATGCGCCTGCGCTAGACAATGCGACGCGCGCGCAGGTGCGCAGTGGAGGCGACGCCAGCGAAGCAACTACGTAGCTTGGGATTGCACTCCAGCCGCATTTGAAGCTAACATTGTGCTGGAGCCAGCTGGATTGCTTGATTCAGCATTGCAATTCCTATATGTAATGTATTGGCTTCTGCCCGCGGTTTCGCTCGCATGGTGCAACGATAAAACATAGCTTATGTGTTAATGTTTCATTGACATTCATTCAGTATTTGCGTGAAAAAAACCTCCTTCCATACAAACTTTTGTTCATAGAAATAGTAAGATCACTGACAAGTATAGCATAGCAATAGGAAAGAACCCTACCCCCCTGGCTACACTGGTTTCTTCTAGAATGTAGAGTAGAGGAAAGCTGGGTCTAGTCTAGTCAGTCAGTCCCCTTTTTAAAACGATTCCGTTAGTGCAATGATCCAGACTTCATGTCAAATGCAAAGGTTACACTAGGAGAAATCCTTTTGACAAGCAAGATGTTGTTCTTGACCTTTATTGTAAGACTAACTAACTAACTAAACATCACGCCACTTCCATAGCGGGTAGGCAGATAGAACAAAAACCCTTCAATTTGTTACTTGAGATTGGGAGGTTTACTTATGTAATGATGATTAATCATTATTTATAATCGTTTTTTATCATTTCGTTTCGAGAATATAATTAATTTGGAAATACATACAGACTCCATTTATGTGCATTTATTTTAACTGTCTGATTTAATTAAAGTTCTCATTTATATGAACAATAGCTTAGCATGATTATGTATATGTTTTTTGTACGGTAAATAATGTTGAGAAAGTCGTCTCCACAGAAGGAACCGCATAAGATATAGCAAAACAAACATGTAACGGTTACAAACAAACAAATCGCGTTACGTCGATTGGAAACACTGTGGGCGTGGCGTGCGCATGCGCATAATCTTGACTAGGGTTGCCATATCTGAAACCGAGCAACCAGGACAATAAGCATTAATATCTCCAATTTTAGGACGTACATTAATAGGTTTATGTTAAACTTAATTAGTGTAACAAAAGATAGTTAGAACTGCAATAAATCAACTTTTTATTTAGTTTCACTATATTCTATGGTTTGAAAATTTTAAAGCCGTATCTGTATAAATAAATTTTAATTGCAAAATGTGATGCTAAGTACAAGACATTTTTAGGAGGTTACTGTGGTGAGAAAAATAATTGTAAAAATTGCAAGGAAAATATTAATATTAACCGTTTTCTTGGGACTGGTATACAGGCTGATAACTTTTGATAGAATGAATCTGTCTGTCTGAAAGGGATAGTTACAAATGAAACTTGCACGCTCCTGACGCCCTCTTGAGGACAAATCCGGAGAAACTCGGACAATTGGTAACCCTAGAGTTAAGCAAGGAGTTCAACGAACCGTTTTTTGCGTATTCGGGTTGCACCGATATGCGCAAGAGTGCGGCGTCGGATGCGATCGCAGGTCACGCGTCAGCCTTCACACATTGGCGTTGCGAGACTAGCGGCCCGTCCCGACTTTGCTGGAGTTTTTGTATCTTTAAACACTTACTTACATTATAAAGCTGAAGAGATTGTTTGTTTGTTTATTTGTTTGTTTGTACGCGCTAATCTCAGAAACTATTGCTCCGATTTGAAAAAATATTTCAATATTAGATAGCCCATTTATCGAGGAATGCTATAGGCTATATAATATTAACCATAAATGCGAGTGAAACCGCGGGCACAGCTAGTAATAAATAAATTGGTTAGTCCAAACCACGGACGAGTAAAAAAAGACTCCACGCTGTCATACTATAGCCTGAAGCGTGAAGCCACGTTTATGCATGTGTGAGTGAGATACTTCTGGATACCAGATATCGGAAATCTGTCATTTGGAGCACTTATTATGTCAATGTGTGACGTAAGTTGTGCGTCAAGTTGGAGCACCAACGAGCTTCAACGTCTAGTTAGTGGCGCGGAGTTTTTCTTTTTTTTTGCGTTATGCGTAGGTATTATATAGATACACGAATAGTATAAGATACCGAACTCAGTATCTTGGGTAACTAAGCAACAAAGACCAGTTCTTCACATTAATTTATTTGTCCTTTGGTTTCGTGGCCCGTGTTTCTATCGACTTAACCAAACAGTCTGTGCAAAAATGAGTAATGTGTAGCCTATATGTATCGTCCCATCATGGTCGAAGACTTTAAATGGATGTGCCAACTGTGTCTCTTGCCTAGTATGTCGTAAAAGGCGACTAATGATTTATTGAGTAATGGGTTTGTGATTGTCACGGACTAGGAAAAAAAGGTGGACCCCGCGCTGTCATACTACAGAGTGAAGCTACATTTATGCATGTGTGCGTGAGATTCTTAAGGATACCAGATATCAAAATCATAATTCACTTACATCTGAAGTGTGAAATGTGATGATTGTGTGAGTCAGTGGTGATTGTGTAGACGACGAGCTAGCTTCTTGTCACAACTTTATCACAATTTTCTATCTAATCCAGCCCAGTTTTGGTTGAAAGTGGTTAATGGGGCTAGCTTCTCCTTTGACTCTGCTTACCACTTCGGCGATTATGTACATACATATGTATGTATTAGAAATATATAAATTAATCTGGCCTCAGAGTCTGCTTTAACATTATTACAATTCAATCAAAATGTTGTATTCATGAGAATATCACAATCCGTCATTTGTGTTAACGTCAAACTGAAGGCCCCGCGGCACGTCAACATTCGCGCTCGCGCCACGTGTGTGCAGCGCTGCGCGGGCGCCGATAGCATTGTGTTGTGAGCGGGGTCAACGACCCCCGGGTTAACAAATCGCGCGGACGAAACTCGCTCGCATAGTGCCAGCCACTTCGCATACTAGACGAGTATAAGTATGCAGTATCGAGCGTGAGTATGTAGCCTAGTTTGCTATGGAATTGGGGTTGGCGAAACATTTAACACTTCATTGTAAGCTAAAAATATACGTCTGTGTCGTGTCGCAGCGCAACAGAATCATGTCACAATAAAGTTTGAATTTAGAGATTTCTAACATAAGCCATAATGGCCATATCATGATGTGGTCCATCATGTCATGATGGAATTTACGTGTCCACATCCTTAAAACGCATAGGTATAACGCTAGGAAAAAAATCCTAAAAAAGTAAACATTTGTCAATATTTTTGTATGTATAATTAAATGTACGTTTATATAAATTCTAATGATGTTCTCGTAATGAGACCAAGTCATATTCTAGTAACCCTTATTCACTGTCGCGCTGGTCAGCTAAATACCATTTCGGTAATGCAATAAACCTGCACGCAAGTAAACGCCTGACGCTCAGTATGCTGACTCGTCGCTTGCGCATCATTAAGAGATCAGTAAGACGCGATCAGCAAAAAAGTGTGTAACTGGGTGCTGTAGCTGCTGTTTTGTTTAATTATTCGCTTTTCGTTCTTTTTCCCATGGGCGGTGACTTCGTTTGTTTTTGTCGATGGTTGATGGTTTTATCACAGAGTAATATAATAAATAATATACTACGTACAACAGAGGGTCACTGCCCATACTCGAAAAGTAACGGCTTTAACTCGCTCAAGAACAGCGACAGTGGTGAGTAATTGGAACTACAGCAAAGTTAAGTCTGTTTGTCAGGAATAATACAAGATGACGCTACAAGCACAGTTTAGTTGTTTCTTAGTAATAATACGCCACCTATGTAAAATTCATGGTTTTAAAATTAAGATTATCTTTGTTTGCTTCTGAAGAAAATATTTTATAAACATGTTTTACACCTAAATTTAAGAAATTATCTAAGAAATTATGTAAAAACTTATTTTATAAAAAAAAATCATTTTTTTAAAGTGAAAAAATAACGTTTTTATTCGGTTTTATCTCTCAATCAGTCTAAACTCTAAATGATGCCCGTAGCGACATCTGTCTGTGTCAAGTCTATACGAAATCTAAAATGTATGTGACTGACCAGACATGGTTTTATTGACGTTAATTTGTTACTCTTACCTTTATGTTAACTGACTCGTATTTGTGTGTGTCTTTGGGGGTTAGTGTAGTTTGATCATAGTGTAGTTTCGTCAGTATTATTATGTTTTTATAAAACCGAGAACCAATAAAAAACAGATTCAAGCGATGTAGCCGTAGATTTGACATTTAAGTCTATTGAATTGAAAAACAAATTTCTACCATTAAAATCTTTGTTTTTGGATTAATATAATACTTTTTGACAAATTAAAGCGTATTGTAGTCCGATGTAGATTTTATTATTGTCACTTGTATTGGTCGACGTTATTTGTTTGTCCCAATGAAACAATTTATTTTCTGGATATATATATCTATATTTTGACTGCCCCATACGCCAAGAGTTGTGGGTTCGATTACCACCCAGGACAAACATTCGTATGATGAATACTTGTGTTTGTTCTGTGTCTGGGTGTTAATATCCAATATTTAAGTATATATTTGTAATACCACTGTTGATTCTGATATCTGTAACACAAGTGCTTAAGCTACTTACCTCGGAGTCAGATCAATGTATGTGATGTAGTCGGATATTTATTATTTATTATATCTGTACAACGTCTATGCAAAATTTCATGATGATCGGTTCAGTAGTTACGACGTAGCAATTACAAACACCCACTTTCGCATTCACAATATTGGTTAGTATTACGATTATTAAATAATGTATGGGCTGGAAGACTGCAAATTGTTATTTATTTGTTTTAAGTAACAAAGTCCTCGTATGTGGCTCTGGAAAGCTATTATTTTTTACTTAGAAGGTATTATTGCAGCCACAACAATTAGACGTATTGTTTGTCGTTGTTGTTGTGCAACAATGTTGCTTCGATGCGGAATCGGTATTTAGTTGTAGGGTGTTCGTAGAAACACTTGATTTGCACTCGGGCGTCAAGTCGGGCTCTGTATTGGGAACATGTTGATAAAATTGTGGGTAATTTTATATGCGCCAAGGGACTAACTACTTCATGTTTTATACAAGGCACATTTGTTTAGTCCTATGATGGTTAAAAGGAATACACCAACGTCCAACTGTGTTGCTTGGCTAGTCGATTTCCAAGACGACTAATGGTGTATTGGGTATGTGATGCAATGAGCCAATAGCCAATTTTTTCCCATAATATTTTTATAGTCCACTATTGTGATGACAACAAAATATTGCTTACGTATTTTATTATTTTGTTCAACAAACTAAAAATGATGAAGATACAGCGCGTTAAAGTACCGCGTGACGTCACTAGGTGTGTACAATTTTACGGTCCAAGTGACGTAAAGCGCTAAATTTCAGATATTTGAAGCGCTGTATCTTTGTAATTTTTCTGATAATCTAATAAAATAATAGATAATTTTATTTTTTTAATTTTTAATATTTTTTTAATTGCTAAAAAAAATTTTGAGGATTTGAATTTTTGAGAATTATTATAATTACTTTATCAGAATTTTCCATCTTACATAATTAAATTTTATTATTGGCTAAAAGAGGTTAGAGGAGCTTAGGCGTGATGGCATGTCTGTATAGATCTACTTCGAATTAAAGTTTAAATCGTTTTGGCGATAAAAAAAGCGTTATCACATTTCTAATCGCTCTAAATTCTTGCGCTAACTAATTAGGTTGATGAATACTCTAGCACGCAGCGCTTCGCGAGCAATAATGCACTCAGTTGCGTCATTCCCATGGTCGATTTTTATTTGAAGTCTGTTCCTTGTTGTTTATTTTTTCCAAGTCAATCCCCTGTGTTGTTTATTTCTTATGTACTTAACGCTAGGCCCTAACCAGTCTATTTGCTTTGTTACAGGTACGACAATAAATCGGTTTTACAACCCGTCAGCTCAGTTTCTGAGGTGAGATATGAATTCGTGATAGCGCCCATAGGCGTCTTGTCACGTCGTCGCGTGACGCCAGGTGGCGGGTTTATCGCCGACGCATAAAACGGAATACGCAATAAATATGGAATGCGTAGTTTACGAACGTTGTTACAAAGAGCGGCGCCGATCTGAGTAAATCAGTTTCTGTTGGGGTTCAGGTGGAAGCGATTTTTTTTCAGCGCACTTTATTTTTAAAGCGATGGTACTGGGTATATTTTGTTAATGTTGATGGCACAACTGAGAACTGTCAAAATGCGATGCTTCCGTATATTTTATGTTATTCACATATTGTGACGTCACATAAATCGTCAGTCTGGGATTACTCTGGTAACATCAGATGTGTGCTCCGCTAAGATGTGCATGTTGTACAAATACCTTGTAATAAAAATATCTGGTTTCTTCCAAGTATCCGTTTATTATACGTCATTAAATAATTTACATTTTTATTTCGCTTCCAAATATTTAGGCTTATACTTGAATTATTCAAATACACATGCGTGTTACATTCTAGTCCTAAACTATCGAAGTAACATCAAAGTCAAAGTCAAAGTCAAAAAACTCTTCTTTATTTATATAGGTTTGAAACAAACACTTAAAATCGTCAATTCAACAAGAAAATCAACTAATAATATGAAGCTACCACCGGTTCGAAATGTTGCTTCTACCGAGAAGAAACCGGCAAGAAAGTCGGCAGTTACTCTTTTCAACAACATCTTTTACAAGGGTGTATATATAGATCATATTTGCCTCTGAACTATGTCATGAAGTCGGCTTGTCAGACACCAAAATATTAAATCTCTCTCATCTCCTGAATGTAATACCTTAGTTTAATATTAATCGAAGTTTTTAGGTCACCGCGAGTTACAATACTTGTCGATCCTGTGTCAGTTGTGAACTTCGATACGGAACCACGTGTCGACTAATTCGCATTAACTAGATTCCCATCTCGCGACCCAACTGAGTTTGGATGTTGAATCGCGTGGGACTTGAGTTCGGGACTCGAGTTTGGGACTCGAATGTGGGACTCGAGTTATATTGAATGTGAGTGACGAGCGACCGGAGTAATCCAATCAAGGACGTTACTGCATTAGTCTGAGTTAGCGAATACTTTGCGAGATAGCTGTACTGTTATTGTAGGGGGATGGCGAAATGTCATATTTTTTGTTTTAATTGACATTTAGAGAAGAAGGCTCAATGGCGCATTTGGTAATGACCCTGCCTTAAGCGCCAAGAGTTGGGGTCCGATCCCTGGGTGGGGACCCAGGATAAACATTCGTGTGATGAATACTTGTGTTTGTTCTGTGTCTGGGTGTTGATATCTAATATTTAAGAATATATTTGTAATACCACTGTTGAATCTGATATTTGTAACACAAGTGCTTAAGCTACTTAGCTTGGAGTCAAATCAATGAATGTGATGTTGTGGGATATTTATTTATATTTTGGGTATATACTCCATCCAATATTGTTAATTGAACGATCTTTCCGGTGGAAACGCTCTTAATTTTGCCGCTAATTACGTATTTGGATAAGATGAGATCATAATTATACGTCATAGAGTCTATTAGAATGAAAGAGTAGAGTTAACTCTCCTGAATAAGGCTGCCCGGCCACGTCAGACTTTTTGTAGAAACGATAGCTAGGCCGATTTTATTTATTATTTTATTTCTGACCTAAATTCTAATTCTAAATTCTCCAGACCGACACACCAATTCCCTAGTTCCAAACTAAGCTTATGCTTGTGCTATGAATTAGGTGAACGGATAGACATACTTAATTACGTATATAATCAGCCATGACTCGAGTACAAATGTCCCATGTTCATCACACGAAACATTTGTCACTAGCTGGATTCGAACCCGCGACTTTTGGTTTAATGGCCAGGGTCTCTGAGCACTCGACTAACGGGCCAGTCCTACTTTTTGTAGGACGTGTGCGTTGCGCTATTGCAATCAGTACGTCCCATTTTTTCCTACAAAAAATCGGTCACCGATTTATCGGACGTGGGTGGGCAGCCTAAAGACGACTTACTTAAATTCGTAACTGATAGCAAACGCGAAATACGTGGTCTTGCTTTTCAAGTTCTGACTAAAGTCCAGCAGTGTGATAAGATTTTTTTTTTATATGTTGTATTCCATCTATTATATAGAACATCACGCCCATAATCCCCGAAGGGGTAGGCCGAGTCAAAGGGACAGCTGGCCCCTTTAACCACATTCAGCCAAAAATAAAACTAGGCTGGGTTAGATGGAAAATTGGTATTTTATAGAACCCTGGAATATACTGGTATTTACATACATACATACATAACATCACGCCCAAAATCGCCAAAGGGGTAGGCAGAGTCAAAGAGGCAGCATGTCCCTTCAACCACATTCATAAAGCCCTGCGTTAGATGGAAAATTGTGTAAAAGCAGTGACAAGCGGCTAACCTGTCGCCTACGCAATCACACACCCAAAACCAGATATACCATTAGTCGCCTTTTACGACATGCTAGGCAAGAACCACAGTTGGCACATTCTTTTTCTTTTGTCCCAGACCAACATGGGACAAATGGTATTTCAAATGTCTATTAACTACCAGGGAGGTAATATGCTCGTTTTAGCAGCATTTACCTACGCTGGCTTCTTTTAATAGCATACAACATACAACAATGGAAGCAAACAATATAAGTCGCTTTATGAAACATGAAAAAAAAATCACAATGAATAAATATGCACTGTAAAAAGCCTTCACATGTGTACGTGGTACGTGACGTTTCAAGAGAGTATCGGGAGGAATCGGATGGATTTACATAATAATAAATATGTAAATGTCCGCCCTGGTCGCGTTAAAAGTGTACGCTGTGATGCGCGTGTCGGGTTGAGCGAAGCGAGCTTGCGCGCGAGCATGCTCGGTGAGAATCGCTCGATTGTTCGCCTAAAAGTGGATGGGAGGAATAAGTAAATAAATAAATATCTGACGACATCACATAGGTATATTGATCTGACTCGAGATAAGTAGCTGAAGGCCTTGTGTTACGGATATCAGAATCAACAGTGGTATTACAAGTATAGCTACTTAAATATGAGATATTAACAACCTGACACATATGAACACATAGGAATGATCTCGTTCACTTTGTTTTTGGAAAACTCTACAGGAATATGGTCTTGTTTATTGTTTATTGTTATTATAGATGGAATAAATAATAATTAACTAATATTAGTTTTCAATTTAATGGTATATCGGGCTTTGTGTATTTAATGGTGTAGGCGACGAGCTAGCCACTACTTTTTCACAATTTTTCATCTAACCCAGCCAAGTTTTATTTTTGGCTGAATGTGGTACAGGGGCATACTTTTCTTTTAACTCTGCCTACTCTGCCTACACCCTTCGGGGATTATGGGCGAGATATTATGATAGTATTAAATTAAGACGAAGACCTTTTCTGTGAATAATAACTTTTACAATAGTAAACAAGATGAGGCAGTTTTAATGTTGCTTAATACATCTTATACACAACGAAAAAACGGTAGTGTCTATATATACCACGAGTGCGAATGTATGTCTATATGTATGTCCCTACCTACCCACCCCTAGCATATGTAGGTCACGCGGGTGTCGTCGCTTTAACAAATGCCGCTCAAAATTAAATGACACCGCTCGCCCTTCACGATGGGGCGCATTTCGCGTTGCATTGTGAACTTAGATCATACACACGTCTGGAGAGCCGTTATGACCGGTCTGTACTTCGCTAATAAGAGGAGATGAGAGATAACGTAATAGTTACAGACTCAAATATATGCTTTTTGTACATACACATTGACGCCTGTAATACCCGATGGAGCAAGAATCCAAGAAGCAAAAAGCTCATGTAACTACTTATACTCCTGAAAAAATTCAGTTAGGTTGATAGAAAATCGTTTTAAGTTAAGGCTAGCTTATCGACTATACAATTATATACTCAATACCCATTGTACTTAATATTAATTATATATATATATTTTAAATATAAAATCAATAAAGATTGGTCAATACAATTTTTATATGACTCATGTTAAGATCACACTTGACAGACAGTCTTCCTCCCTCCAACACTGATTGATCGAAGAACGAGGTGTCGGGTCGCTGGTCACCGCTTAATGTCACGCGATAAATCACGCACCAGCCCCGGCGGGAAGTTTGAGATGCTTAGGCGGATTTGTGTTTGTGTTGGGGATTTTGTTTTAGTGCCGCTGACTCGTGAAAATATCACTGTGGCCGTCATGTAAACTAGATTAAGGTGGCTGCTGTTGTCCTCATGAAGTTGGGTAAATGATTACATCTGTATTTGGGAGGATTGTTGCACTTTAATTGTTTTCATAATGTGGATAAGGAGGAATTTGAATTGACAGCTATTGTTTATAATGTAGATAAGGAAGGACTCGAATGGTCAGCCTACATAATGTCAGGTGCCCCCACATGAGTGTCGATTCGAGTCCAATAACGTTCATTTGGTTTTTCAAAATCTGAGTTCATCCAAGTAACAAGCTTAGCATAGACAATACTGACTTAATTAATCTTTTCCGTTTTCTAAGAATAAAATGCATCAAAAGCCAATAATTTGAATTTATAAAACATACATACATACATAGCATCACGCCCATAATCCCCGAACAGGTAGGCAGAGTCAAAGGGGCAGCAAGCCCCTATAACCACATTCAGCCAAAAACTGGGCTGGGTTAGATGGAAAATTGTGAAATAATAGCTAGCTTGTCGTCTACACAATCACATACCCAAAACCCGATATACCATTAGTCGCCTTTTACGATGTGCTAGGCAAGAAACAGTTGGCACATTCTTTTTATGACCCAGACCAACATAGGACAAAATAAAACAAAAAATAACATATATAATTATTTTATTTACAAATGAGTACATTGTTTCAAATCTAAGTCCATTCGGACGGAGCTGCGGGGTAAACCTAGTATATAATAAAACACAAAAAAACTCGTTTCTAATATGTTTTACCTAACATATACCACGTACATTATACTAATTTAGTATAAACGTGTCATCGGAATTGATGATCCGATTAAAAGCTTAAACATTATAATTTCTGTTAATTAAATTTAGACGATTAATAACAGGATTTGCAGGCCTATCTAAACATGGGTATTTTAAGATTCCACGGATCATGTTAATTATGTTTATGGAATGGTGATTTTGAACATTTGAATTCGTAACAGCTACGCAAGCAATGTTACGAATTCAAATGTTTATTATTATATAACTTAAATGTAAATAGCAACAATATTTCAGGTATCATACATATAGGAATCGAAATTGTGGTTGAAGGGGCATGCTGCCCCTTTGACTCTGCCTACCCCTTCGGGGATTATAGGCGTGATGTTATGTATGTATGTATGTATGTAGGAATCGAAATTATGAATATCTAGAAATTTGGAATTTATATATTATGATTCATCATCTTTCTAGCGTTATATCCCGTGCTTAGACGGGGTCCGATTAGACCATGATCTAGGATCGAGCGAGCCTAGTAATTACATTAAAGTGACTGCCGATCTGACCTTCGTAACCCTAAGATAGGGGAACCAGACAATTTTTGGATCATGGTTACAAATCCAAAGTTGTTTTAATTTGCAGGTTTCATCACGATGTTTTCCTTCACCGTCGAGCTAGTGGTATAAATACGTACATAGACTTAAAAAATCCAGAGGTACGTGCCCGGGTTTCAACCCGCACTCCTCGTTTAAGAGGCGCGTGTCCCTACAATTGAGCTACCACTGCTATATTATGAATATTACGATTATAATTAAGTACCTGGACATTCAATATACTAATTGTTGACCACTACACTCATACAATTAACCCATAATACAAGCTACGAGAACACTCAATTCGTTGCTAAAAAAATTAGGTATTCGGGCCTTTATAATTATTTACATTGCTATTTATAATTATAGACTCACGTGTAATAAGCCATCGACTTCATTTCTAAGATCGCAACATCGAATTCAAACACGTTATCACCTGTCAACTACGATTAACGAGCTGTCATTAATTGGTCGCGTCGCGTATGACATTAGTCGATTACCCGACAATGAACACTGTTCCTGTCAAAATGAGTTATGGTCATGCGCTGTGTGCTGAGTAGATCAATAGTAAAGACCTCAAATGCGAGGTATATTGGTTCAAACCCCAGCACGTAGACAAAAAAGATATTTGACTAGGTGGATGTTTGGTACCTTAGTAGAATTTTCTAAAAATTTTATACATACGGCTTGCCCGTTGGTCGAGAGGTCAGAGACCCTGGCTACGAAACGAAGGGTCGCGGGTCCAAATCTCGCTAGGGGCAAATGTTTCGTGTGATGAACATGGACATTTGTACTCGAGTCATGGATGTCGTTCGCTTAGTATCCATAGTACAAGCATAAGCTTAGTTTGGAACTAAATTTATTTATTTTATACATAACCTTCATGATGTCCGTTGTTGGACTGGAACTTAAAAATAATGTAATAACTGAGTTCCTTGCCTAGCATATCGTAATGGGTGACTAAGGGTGTACTAGGTTTTGGGATTGCGACTGTGTAGGTAATGAATACCTAATACCTAATCTCTCTGCCTACCCCACTAGGAAAGTAGCGTGAAGTTTAGTAAGTTGGGTAATGAACTAGCCACTTGTCACTTTTTCACAATTTTTCGTCTAACCCAAGTCAATTTTATTTCCGGTTCAAAGTGATTACAGTAACTTGCCGTTTCTTAGATTCTGCCGTACATTTATCAAAGATTGCCTGCGTAATTGTACGGCATTGCTTTTAAACAATTCATTTTCCTACGTTTAGTTTGAAATAATATAAATGTGTCCCATGTTCGTCTTGAACAGAATGTGTTAACTGTTTGCCTTGCCTAGCTTGTCGTAAAAGGCGACTAATCGTATGTAGGGTTTTTGTGTATGATTGTGTAGGCGACGAGCTAGCCACTGTCACAACTTTTTCACAATTTACCATCCAACCCAGCCCATTGTCCCATGTCGGTCTGGGACTTAAAAAGAATGTGCCACCTGTGTTCTTGCCTAGCATGTCGTAAAGGGCGACTAATTGTATGTGATTATGGGGTATATATGGGGTTTTGGGTATGTGATTGTGTAGGCGACGAGCTACCTACTTGTCACTACTTTTTTATAGCTTCCCATCTAACCCAGCCCAGTTTTATTTTTAGCTGAATGTGATTAAGAGGGCTAGCTGCCTTTCTGACTCTGCCCTACCCCTTCGGGGATTACGGACGTGATGATATGCGTGTATGTATTAATGTGTACCTTATTTATATACTACACTATAAAAAGATTATACATTGTACAAACAACCAGGCGATTCAACTTGCTGAACGGTAATGCAATAATTGGTTAGTAAACGTTATAATGATTATGCTAATGCGATAATTACTGACACGTGTGATGCCCGGTCGGTTTAAAGCTATCGTGATATGGTGGAATTTTTAATGGCGAACGCTTTGATATGTGGCTGTGAAACTGTGGGATAGGCTTGGTTTTACGCGAATGTTTACACGTATCGAACGGAAGAGAATAGGCGTACGTTGTTTGTGGTTTAAGGTTTTAATTGATAACATTTAATGGTTGGATCATAGATTTAGAATTTTTTGACTACGCAAAAGATACATAAAGCGTGGTAGCGAGAAATCCTGCTGAAATACAAACCGCCCGAGAGAAAAAGAGACAGCGAATGAAGTACCTATATGTCAATGTTTTTGCGAGTAAGAGGCCATAGCGTCCCGGTCTATTCTACGTCGCAGTGAAATTTGTGCATTTATGTATTAAAACTTGGATTATAATCGAGAATATTAAATGTGCAATTGAGGTGACTTGTTCTGTACGTGATTGTGAGGTTACACGACGGAATAATCTGAATAAATACACTTTTCACAGGTAAATACGATTTTATCATTAGATTTTTTCAAACTATATTTTGTCAAATTGTTGCTAGTAATCAGTTTAGAAAAATATGTTTACAATAGTATATTGATTATAATTTATCTTTCTAAGTATACATCGTGATTATAAACAGAATTGGGGAAAATATTGTGTAAAATAGTAAATAGTTTGGTTACGCTAGTGCTTGACAAAGCGGTGACGTCACGAGTATCGATAAAAACTTAATCGTCTTTTAGCGACATCATGACATGAATACAAAGTTATTTAGCCAAGTTATGTTGAAATATAATTATATTTACATTGGGAACTCATTATCTCCGTAAATTTGTTAGTTAAGTAACTGATATTTTTTCTAGGTTTCCAAGCAACCCAGCATTGTGTAAAAAGTGGATGCGGACTATAGACAGACCAAATTGGACTCCCAGTAAGAACTCCACTATCTGAAGCAAACATTTTGACGGCAAATGACGACAGCAAAAAATTTGTTGCACTACATATTATTTTTAAATAACTAAATGACATTTAATAGTTGCTAATATATTATTTGTTTCATTTCATTCCATCAGTCAAAGCAAAAGTCATATATTTTTGTCTTAGTATAAATCATAGAACATATTTCTATTTTTTTAATTTTTTACACACTGAATACGAAGAATTTTACCATCTCAATGTTTATAGAACTGCTTAGAATAAGATTTCTTACCGACTAATTCCAATTTACCTAATATATACAACTACTGATTTCAGTCAATGCCATAAATAATTAATCAAAAGTATAAAAAAGTGTTTTAAATACCTATATTATTAGTATACAACTGAATCAGTCGATAATGTGAAAGTGCGTCTTTGACAACACTATTTTTAACTCACACATAGACGTCAACCAATACATGCTTAAATTTATTTTGGTCATGTCTCCGAGCCGTCTTTGTGTATCTTGTACATCCTAAATCTATGGGTTGGATAAGATTAATAGAGTTTAAGTAAAATATCACTTATTTGTAAACGATATTTGGACTTATAAACTGGTGATGTCATCAGGATTTTTATTGTTTACATACAACATTTCATTGAGCATCGTTCAATAAAACATTTATTAATATTTTTAATAAAACGTTATTTCTCATACCATTTTTTTCAGTATAAACGTATACCTAACCTGTCATTATTAAAAAAATAAGTTTTGACATGACTGTCAGACGGATGAAGAAGAGGTACTTAACAAGAGTTTATTTTTATACTAGCTGTGCCAGCGGTGTCACCCGCGTTTACGGTTAATATTATAAAGACTATTTACGTCATACATGATTTCTATGTAACTTTAACCATTAAGGCTGCACACGCGACGGAAGCTTAAAAAATGGAGTAACTTCTCCCGTTTTCCCAACATTTCCCTTCACTACTCTGCTCCTATTGATTGTAGCGTGATGAAAAGTATACTATAACCTGCCCAGGAGTATGAAGAATAATTGTACAAAGTTTCGTTAAAATCCGTCGAGTAGTTTTTGTTTCTTTAAGGAACATACAGACAGATGATAGTTATTTTGAAAATATATTTCATGTACAGAATTGACCTCTCTACAGATTTATTATAAGTATAGATTTATTTGCTCAAAAATTGTTAAACGCTGCTCGACGTATCTCCTTAGTAGATACTATTGTTAAGTATAATCAGTTAACAACTATACGAAATCTATGGTAATCTCCTTATCTACGAAGTTAAACAAAAACAATTCCGGCCGCTCGGAGTCAAACAAAACATCACGAAACGGTCCATAATTTTAATCCAGATACGGTGTTTTATATTGCAAGACTCACGTGAACATTACTAAAAACAAGCCATTATATACTTTATCACTGAAGTCATAAGGATCACGAATTCGTGTGGTCGCGTAAAACGTGTGTCGTAAAGACATAAATCAAGAAGGTTTTGGTGGTAACCTAGTCAAATATTGTATTAAGGACGTTGGATAACCAACAGCTATTTCGACTAGGTTAGCCCAATTGATTTCGACTAATGAGTGGCATCGGATTTCATAGGAATAAGCGCTTAAAGGTCGCTGATTCGCCAGATTTGTCTCGTCTATTCTTATCAGATTTTCCGAGTATTTTCAGCACAGTTAAAGGAGCCTGCCTCTTTGACTCTGCCTACCCCTTCAGGGATTATGGGCCTGATGTTATGTATGTATGTATGTATGGAAAAGTCTTTTTCTGCTGCTAGTTAGCATTAAGTTTCATCCTAATTCCGTTATTTGCACGCTTATTGCAGTTTTTATCATGCTTTCATCGAAACTGCAGGCAGTGTCTAAAGGGCAATAACGCTGAACCACATTTAGCTATAAATAAAATTAAGTTTAATGGATACTTTATTCAGAAAACCTTCATTCACAAGCTTCATTGACAAGCTCGATGCAGCATTTGGTACTGACCTTGCCCCATGCGCTAAGAGTTGTTGGTTCAATCCCCACCCAGGACAAATATTCGTATGATGAATACTTGTTTGTTCTGTGTCTGGGTGTTAATATCCAATATTTAAGTATCTATTTGTTATACCACTGTTGTTTCTTTGTCATAACACAAATGGTTTAGCTACTTACCTCGGAGTCAGATCAATGTATGTGATGTAGTCTGATGTTTATTTAGACATAAATGTGTGTCATTCGTTTAATGTAGACATATGTAGATAGCATAGATAAGTACTCTCACATAATGAGGGCCAAGCAACCTCGTTATCATGCGCCCGACCTGACCGGACCCGAATATACGGATACTACGGATTACCGGAATTTCTCCGGAATCCACTCAGTGCGCCCTCCGTTTCGGCGCACAATTACGTATTATTTTTACTCCGTTTCAGGGCCAATTAAAATTTAAGATAAGGGATGAATGATTAAGAGCTGTTTCGTGTTCGCCGGAGTTTTGGAAACGGAAAGTTGTTATTGCTCACGGAGTTTTGTTAATTCTGTTGTTGTTGTATGGAACATTAGCAAACGTGACTTTTGTATTTGAGTGTCGTAGGGTGAATGGTGTATTATGTTATTCGTGCCATTTGTATAACGTCATTTATTTGATTTGTACCGTAGAAAATGGCGGCTCTTTTAACCAGTAAAATAGATAAGAAAAATGTTTGCAAGTAACTTGTAGAATTATTTGTAGAATAATAATAAATAATGTAAATAATTCTTCAGACTGACACACCATTCCCTAGTTCCAAACGAAGCTTTTAAACTTGTGCTATGGATACTAGGTGAACGGATAGACATACTTATATACTTTTATAAACATCATGACTAGAGTACAAATATCCATGTTCATCGCACGAAATATTTGCCCCTAGCTGGATTCGAACTTGCAACCCTAGGTTTCCTGGCCAGAGTCTCTGACCACTTGACCAACGGGCCTGTAGAATCCGTCAAATGTCGACTTAACGACTGAAATATAAAATACATTTTCATGGTGTATCGCTTACAGACTGCGTTCGAAATGACGATGTAAGAAAGAGAGTCGGTCTGAAAGACGACGTCGGAGTCAAGGTAAGAACAGGCATACTCCGGTGGTTCGGACATGTGGAAAGAATGGATGTAGAAAGATTGACTCAACATATATACAATGCGAAAGTGGAAGGATGTAGGAGCCGCGGAAGGCCCAGGCTCACCTACCACGACCAGATTGGTCGTGTATTAACAGAAGATGATTTTAGGAGCCATATGGCGTTCGGTTCTCTCTGCCTACCCCGCTAGGGAAGTGGCGTGAAGTTTAGCTAGTTTATTTTTTTGGTCATCTGCTATACATCAACCGTTGAGTATAAGAGCAATCTGATAATCGATGTTTTAAATTTAAAGACATTTATTCAATGTAGAAAAGATTTGGTAATGTAGTAAATTCCAATTCCAAGAATTCTTGGGCAAACGGCCAGTTCTCTAGTGGCATAATTTATCTCCACAACCTGACATAGTACGACACATACATTATATCAATAAAGATTATGGTGATATGCTCACACACAAACAATTTGTTCCAAGAAATATCCAACAAAAGATATTCACGCGAAACATAGTTACCTACAACAATCATGGGTAACATAATAGTGTCACGTTATACTTACATCGCGGGACAAAAAGCGGGATTCTGCGCGGTACCGTTTGATGAATGGTATCCTGCAAATAATTGTCCTTCTGGAAAGGGCGGGGCCGTGCGAGGGTGTGGGCGCGTGACGTCACGGTCCTGCGGTCGATGACCCGCTCAGCTGACGGGCCTCGCGTAGTGTTGTCGGGACTCGAGTCGGCCTCTTATTGACGGCGACGACACTTAAGGAATGGTTAAGACTTTGGTTGCGACTTGTGAGTTGAGTCTAAACCGCTACTTGAGACTTGTGTTGAGTTGAGATCTTGCGGTGTCTCAAAAAGGTATCACGTAAATTGTTATGACGCTGTGTCAAGTGTCTATATGTATTGATATCGTAATTATAAGTATGTTTCGTTTTCTGTTTATTTCAATGATAAAACACACAATATAACGTACAATACATAAAACCCAAGAGCGTCAGTTTAAAACAATCCTGGTATAATATAATACATTGATTGCTTAAGATTTCCATAAAACGATGATAAAGCGATAGAAAAGCTTAGGTATGATGAATGTTAAGGAAGCAAGTAAGGTGTGTAAAGACCGAGCCATATGGCGTTCGGTTCTCTCTGCCTACCCCGCTAGGGCGAGATGTAGAGATTGCAATCCAGGGTCATGTGATGATCCAGCAGAGCTCAAATTGTTCTAGACCCGTGATTGAAATTCAGCGACATTGAACCAGCACATGTCGCTGGATGGAGCCAAATGTTACCTGTGCTGGCACAGGTAACATTGTTGAGAGAATGGATGAAAGAAGATTGACGAAAGAGATATATAAGGCAAGTGTAATGAAGCCGTCGGGAGGGGAAGACCTAGACGGACTTTCCATGACCAGATTGCTAATGTGTTAACAAAAGGTCAGGTATACAGCACCCTTAACCGACGAGCGTGTATGAAAAGACTTATGAATGTAGAAGAAGCGAAATGTGTATGTCAGGATCGTAGCAAATGGAAGTACGTGATCTCTGCCTTCCCCCATGAGAAAAAGGCGTGACATTATGTTTGTATGTATGTCAGCTGGATTGCTGCATCCAGCATTGCAATCTCTAGCGTGAAACTAGTTAGTTAGACAAGGTTAGTTTTATATAGATTTAATGACGGAATCAAGACCCCATCACTAGCTATGGTTAGCCGTAGCACTTGATGGATGTTTGTGTATCTTGCGCGAAGGGGTAGCGGCCCCAAGACTGATTGATTAATCAAAATATTGGCGGCGACCGCGAGGTGCGCGTAATGGGAACTGATGGTGTAGTGAACATGGTGTTTGATATGGTTTCGTTTGGAGCAGGGAATGCAATCATGTTTTGGGAAGTTTTGACTTTTTGGCAGAAAAATTGCTTGTTTTTGGGCTTTTCAGAGTATTTTTTTGACTTTGTGGCTAAGGTTGCTGGGTGAACTGGAATGTTATTATGTATCGATTTTATTAAGTAGGTAAATCATTTGTTAATTGTTTTCAACACATAGGTACGGTCTCGTTGCGTGACAATTGTAACTCTCAGAGAAATAATCTGTTTTAGGATTTTTGGGGGAAAATTATGACTGTACTGAGCCTATGATAATTGGCTGGGATGTAATTTTCTATAAATATCATAATTGTAAAAGTTTGTATGTTCCTACCATTATAAAGAATCACTCTTTAACGGATGTAATTGGGCACAAGTAAATTTATTTACATACAAACATACATACATACATCATCACGTCCGTAATGCCCGAAGGGGTAGGCAGAGTCAAAGAGGCAGCAAGCCCACTTAACCACATTTAGCCAAAAATAAAACTGGGCTGGGTTAGATGATTGTAAAAAAGTAGTGACAATTGTCTAGCTCGTCGCCTACAAAATCACATACCCAAAACCCGATATACTATTAGTCGCTTTTAATATTTATTTACATTTGTGAAATAACTACATATCTGTATAACTTGACGCGTAGGTAAACTTATCCCATTTCAATGTCCGGGATTATTCTCCAGAAGTGTATGCGGAAGGAAATTTGTCTCTCATTAATAACATAATTGTAACTGTTCTTATACGAATTCCGGTTTAAGAACCGTTCCTAGACCGAAAACCCGTACCTATCATATGTTTATTGTATACTTCAGACTAACTAATTACTGTGCCAGCGTGTACAATAGTCTTATTTACATATTTCATTGCAACGGGTTGGAGTGCAATAGATTCTGAAACGCGCACCGAAGTGCGTGACTCTCAGAATCACCTTTGGTTTCGTTAGCCTTGATTGCAAATTAGACGATTCCGAACTAATTAACGGGTGAATGACCGCATTTGAATCAAGTCGTGGTACATGTTTAGGTTTTCGGTGATGTAAATACGAACTATTTACTAGAGTCGACGAACTGAGGAACATAAGTCACGAATAGACCCCGGACTAGTAAAAAAAGAAGGACTCCACGCTGTCATACTATAGCGTGAAGTAACGTTTATGCATGTGTGAGTGATACTGATGGATACCGTGTATCGGATATCTGTCAATTGGAGCACTTATTATGTCAATGTGTGACGCAAGTTACGTGTCAAGTTGGAGCACCTGAGGAGCTTCAACGTGTAGTTAGTGGCGCGGAGTCCTTCTTTTTTTACTAGTCCGTGGAACAGACATAGTGTTGAGGGGGTCATCATCAAGTCAATTTTTTAGCGGAATACATCAAGTTATGATGTATTCCGCTAAAAAAATATTGTTATTCATACAAACAAACATAACATCACGCCCATAATCCCCGAAGGGGTAGGCAGAGTCAAAGGAGCAGCAGGCCCCTTTAACCATATCCAGACAAAAACAAAATTGAGCTGGGTTAGATGGAAAATCGTGAAAAAGTAGTGACAAGTGGATAGCTCGTCATCTACACAATCACATACCCAAAGCCCCATATACCATTAGTCGCCCTCTACGACATGCTAGGCAAGAAACACAGTTGGCACATTCTTTTTAAGTCCCCGACCAACATTGGACAAAAAAAATTTGTTATTCATAATAAAGTTGTAATAATTTTATAGACATATTGTTCCAGAAATCTTCTAAGGACAACAGACTAACATTTTATTTCAATGCTAATGTCTGAATCGAGTTAAACCTAACGATTGCCTTGACAAAAAAATTCTCTGCGAACCCTTAATTGAACACAAATTAATAAAATAATTATGACACTTCCAGGTGGAATCGGTTTATTTTCTTAGAACTCAATTCGTCATTAACATAAATTATGAGAATTCGCTTCTCGACCGACCGGCGAGCCGAGTTGTTCTGTTATCGTAACAAGTGACGAAAGTTAGCATAATTTCGAAGTGATTACAATGTAGGGCCTTCGAAACTCATCACGATATGACTTGGCTTCAATAGTCGTTAATAGGTACTGGTAATGAAAATAGGCGAATTTAACCTTTATTCCTGAGGTCATAGGAATGTGTTTAGCTGATATTGTAGGGCATTGTATATTGATTCTAAATATTGTTCACTGTTAAGGGTTTCAAAAATGCACTGCGGTGAACGATACGTACATAATTAAATAGATTTAAAAAATGTTAACCATCGTTTTTGGTTTTATTAGGATGAAAAATATAAGATTCTACTTGGAATGAATATAATTGATACGCAATAAGAAATATAACTTGGCATTAATAATAAAACCAACATATGTTACGTTTTCAATTTACTTCGCAGTTATTTTTTATAATTTGCCTTTGTAGCAACGGCAAAGACTACAAATTGCTATTGCTAGACTACAGCCTTGACAACCTTGCCTTGAAAAGAAGTTTTACTATTCCACGATTTTGATTATACAAGCAAAATCTAGACCCAGAGCTCTTGTGTAAGCCCTAAGGCGTGTAGGCTTAGTTGATGTTTCAAGGTATTTTTGCCCGACTGTAGCAACCCCAATTTTGTTTTTAGCTGAAGTTAAGTTCAAGAAGCTTATCGTAACTCAGACTCTGACTATTCCTTCTGGGATTATTGGCATGAAGGTATGTTTTTATGTATAGCAAATTCAGAAGGGGGCTTATGAGTTCAGGAGTCTATATTAGAATGTTTGTAAGTTAAAATGTTTCGATATAGTGCCTTATTTACTTATTTGATTTTGATGAACGAAGCGGCGATTCCACGTAATTCCACGTAAGCGAGGTCAGATGGCAAATACGAACAAAAAGGCCCCCGTTGAAGACAGACAAGACACTTATCTATCGGACAAACCGAGGGATTTGAAGTCACTAGTAATACCTAGAAAATAACCTTTTTAAGTCGCCTAGTACTGATAGGCCAGCCCCCCCCCCCCCCACCCACCTTTATGGTCCGCCCCTGAATTTATCGTTACTCAGGAAGTTGAGACGAGAAACTCGACAGTTTGTCGCCTGCGCTAGTTTAGGGCGAGAACGGATCGAGTTTGTCGTCTGCGCGATTTTAAGGCGAGAACGAATGGAGTTTGTCGCCCGCGCGGGTTGAAGGCGAGTTCAGATCGAGTTCATTGCACACATTAATCGCGCAGATTAGCGGCACACGTGTACGGCGCGACGCTCTTCTAGACGTGTTCCGGCCAAGCCGGTCGACTTGTTGCATCGGACTCGGAATTGGCTAGACTGTCATTTGTTTCTACTTTTCTGTTTTGTAAGATAGGGATATTGAAGTCGTCTTTTTCAGTGGCAATTAGGGATTGTAATGCTGTAGCCAACAATCCTGGGCTCAGCACAATTTTAGCTGTGAAGGATTCAGCGACATGTGCTGGTGCAATGGCGCTGGTTTTCAATCCCTACTTGGTATTGGAATACTTTTTTTTTCTTTTTAACTCGAGGAATGCACCGTCCAAGTAAACCTAGGTTCGGCCTACAAGGGTGTGTCGGACTCAGAGCTGTCTGGGAAAAACACTGCACTGCCGACTAAACCTCTCGATGGTCATTCTTCAGGCGTGGCGCACACATAGCAGGTGCTTACAATGGCACAGACCACAGTGTCACCCCATCCTATTTAGCGGACGAGGATCCACGTGTCGTCGTCTTCTTTGGGGCTGCTTAAACGAAGTGAATGCCATCAGTTTAAATTGTTTTTTTAAATTAAAATGCCTTCTTTCAGTAAAATGTTTCATCTACAATATTCAAGGTACTTTCCCTCCATGTGGCATAGCCGTGGGACGTCTTGTATACTAATATATGTATAAAGCTGAAGAGTTTGCTTGTTTGGTTAAACGCGCTAATCTCAAAAACTACTGGTCGAATTTAAAAATTATTTTTGTGTTTTATAGTTTATTTATCAACGAAGACCATAGACTAAAAATTTAACCATAACCGCATGTATATATGTTATTTTGTGCTTGTAAGAAGTTTTATAATGCTTGCCGTTGAATAAGATTCTTTGATAGTCATGTGAATATTAGCAAGTTTAAAAGTAATTTTGATTGTCAAAGCGACCCATTCGACAGTGGGTGGGCCAAGTTGACCATCGTCAGCCGCGGCCAGGAAATCTGTGTTCAAACATTCATATATGCTCGGGGAATGTTTTGAATGGCACATACACGCGGATGACATAAAAACGTCTTTGTTTACCCGCTAGAGCGGGTGTTGATGTACAAACAACAGGAATGTGCCTAATTGAATGAAAAAACGGACGGGAGCGAAGCGGGATTGGCTTTTGATGGTTCTGTGACTGAATGGTTAAAACACCTACTAAATAATAAATAATAAATAAATATCCGACGACATCACATACATTGATCTGACTCCGAGGTAAGTAGCTTAAGCACTTATGTTACGAATATTAGAATCAACAGTGGTATCACAAATATGTACTTAAAAATATTTAATATTAACACCCAGACACAGAACATACACAAGTATTCATCATACGAATATTTGTCCTGGGTGGGAATCGAACCCACAACTCTTGGCGCATGGGGCAGGGTCACTACCGAATGCGCCATCGAGCTTGTCGAGCGAGAGATAAGCGAGTGGAGTAGGTTCAAACATGGATTCTTCAAATGTGCATACATTCATACGCGCTATTATAGCAATAAGACTTTGACTGTCTCGACGGCTCATTCGTTAGTGACCCTGCCCCATGCACCATGATTTGTGGCTTCGATCCCCACCTAGAACAAACGTTCGTATGATTAATACTTGTGTATGTTCTGTGTCTGGGTGTTATAAAGAAATATTTTTAAGTACTTACATATTTGTAATACCACTGTTGATTCTGATATCCGTAACACAAGTGCTTAAGCTACTTACCTCGGAGTCAGATCAATGTATGTGATATAAAAAATCTGATATAAAAAAAAGTAGTGATACCATCAGCTCGTGCAGCAACCATGTTTCAATGTTTCAATGATCCGATTTAAGTAGTACCACTATCTTCAGGCTCGGGACCTAGGATCTGAATTTATTTTTGGTAGCCACCTGAGCTCAGGTGACTATGCAATTCAGGCTCTTTAAATAACAACTCGTTACGACAAAATGGTTTGAACAAAACCCGGCCTTTTAGCATAAAAGAAAAAAATGAAAACGCTTTAATTCCATTTGTTTTATGTTGGTTCGTTGGTTATATGGTTGGTTGTAGAATGTTTTTACGTACCATTAGTCTTGTCTTGAGTTATTTTTTCAGGATATAACTAACTAACTAAATTTCACGCCACTTCCCTAGCGGGGTAGGCAGAACAACATATGGCACGATCCTTACACACCTCACTCGCCTCTTCAACATTCATAATCCTTTTCATACAAGCTCTACGGTTTTTACGACTCCTAACATCACCTTCTGTTAATACACGACCAATCTAGTCGTGGTAGGTGGGCCTGGGCCTTCCGCGGCTCCTACATCCTTCCACTTTCGCATTGTATATCTGTTTAGTCAATCTTTCGTCATCCATTCTTTCCACATGTCCGAACCACAGGAGCATGCCTCTTCTTCTTACCTTGACTCTGACGCTGTCCTTCAGACCGACTCTCTTTCTTACATATTGTAATCGATCTCTTTCATATATTCAAGATATTGGAGTAATTAAACCGCTTTAATGTTGACGCGTGATACTCTTTGCCTACGGAACTCTAGAACATCAGTAGTGTTGTAGTGGACCGGTCGTTTATGGGAACAAGCGTTTTTTGTTGCGAGTATTTGTGCCGGTTCCAATTTAATAACAGATTCAGGCATAACCAGTGCGTAGTGGTGGCAATCGGTTCGTAAAACGAACAACATGCGTGTTTGTTTTTATACGTGAACGTTTCAGTTGAAGAGCTGGATTATAAGAATTAAAACTTGAAGTGGTTATTACTTTTTGGTGTTTATTTTTTTATTTATTGTCCTAATCGTGGTGCAATAAATCGGTCTAGCTCGTTAGTGTTAGCATCGATTTTTTAGACATAGGTGCATACTTACATTAAAGGGGCCTGCTGCCCCTTTGACTCTGCCTACCCTTTAGGGATTATAGGCGTGATGTTATGTATGTATTTTTATGTTTTTTGTTTAAACTTCAAATATGGACTTGTAGAAATGTGGGCATTATCATTAAAATCTAAATAAGGTAGGAAACTCAAATGGCGATTCTTTTGTCTTTAACTTAATCAGCATCATAAATGATGTCCACTGAAATAGGAATTATGTAACAAATGTCTTTGAAATTATCTGTCAGCCTTTAGACTTCAAAAGACTGCCATGCTTCAGCTTTTTGAGTGCGTCTTGTCAATCTGATATCACCATCATACTTGGAGTACATTCACAGTTGCACACTGAACTACAAAACATTCGCATTTCACTGACGCAACCGCGCAGTATATACAGTATAACTAGCTGATCAAACCGATCGCAAGTAAAAAGTTGCAAGTAATCCCCGTGAAATGGTTCCATGATCTAATGACGCAGTGACACACTTCGCTTTATCACAGCGCGGTATCAGTGACGTATCGCCCCTCTCTATCGCGTGACACGTGTCCGAGCGAGCCGGCGATACTCGCCTGTTTTGTAATTTGGAACGGTGTGACATCACCTTTTTTTCTGGTTCGACGTAGTGAACTAGTGAAGCGTTAGTTTTTTTACAGAGCACTTTTTGTCTATGATCGTAACCATATTGTTTGTGGTACATTTATGGGCTTGTTTTCGGGTTGTGATTTGTTAATCTGTGTGTGTTATTTGCACGTGTTTTGTCTTTGGGAGCGGATGTGAAGACCTGATTCGGGAGTTGGTGTTTGATTTTTAACCATCTGGATTTGGTATCTTTTAAACATCGGGGTTCGAATACGATATAGACTATGATGTCAACGTTATCTTCTGCCATTCTAAATAGTTTAGTAGATTATGTTTTATCGCTTTATTTTAACTATGTACCTACTAACTTTTTAAACTGCTAATGTAATGTAATTAAAAACAATTTAAATAGCTGACGTTTAACATATATCTTGCATAGATTTGTTTTTATTGGAATTGATTAACAAATGAATAAAACTAGACGATGCTTCTTGCTAACTTTCAAGTATACAAAAGGTTTTCCCCATAAAAGGGTCACCGAAGCATTTCTTGATATTCATTTCCCAAAACTTCGCCGTCTCGCGCTAAAATAAGAACGAACGGAAACCTAAATGCTACATTACCGTTGCACAATAGGAAAGTAGCACCTCATTCTGGCCCAGAAATGTTTTGTTGGCAACTTCATGTTTTTTTTTTCATCAAGTACCTAACGAAATGAAACTCTCGTCTACCCGTAAGGCAATGGAAAATTGGAAACTTTAACAAAAAGCTGTAAAAAGTTCACCTGTTTTGCGCAAGGCGTCGGTTCGCGCGGAGGCTTTCGCAGGTTCGGTGTTTCTTGTTGGTGTGTTTGTTGTCATGTTGAATGGTAACTATTATGGTCTTCTTCTTCGGTCGAAACCACATAGACTGCGAAATTAAGAGGAATATTTTGCTTCTACAGTCGTTTTATCTTGACCGTCAACTTCGACTGGCCCGTTGGTCGAGTGGTCAGAGATCCTGGCCACGAAACCAAGGGTCGCGGGTTCGAATCCCGCTAGGGGCAAATGTTTCGTGTGATGAACATGGACATTTGTACTCGAGTCTTGGATGTATATAAACGTATTTAAGTATGTCTATCCGTTCACCTAGTATCCATAGTACAAGCATCAGCTTAGTTTGGAGCTAGGGAATTGGTGTGTCAGTCTGAAAGATTTATTATTTATTATTATTATTATTAAATTAAGAGGCGTAGCCATCGAAAATCAACTACTTGATATCCGTGATTCCATATTATTATTTCGGCGTATTCCGTTCAGCCGTCAATGTAAGATTTAGTTACTAACACAAACGAACGGACGATTCCTTCGATCTTTTGACACACTTTATAAACTGCGCGAGGGAAAACATGGGGTTTAGAAATATTTACAAGACCTCTTCCCCCATCGCCCACTTCGCTGAGCAAGTGGTTTAAATACGTATTACGTATAAATACGTTTAACATCCAGATTTGGAACCCGCAAACCTCGTATATGAGGCGCGTGTTCTTGCCATTGAGTAACCACCGCACCAACAACAACAATTTGTATTAATGTATTTGATGAGTTTTATATTTGAACAATTTTATTGGCAATCGATGTATTATTAGACGTTGTCAATTGTCCCACTACTTGACTCATCCCGCTGATTCTCCCGGTAGTACCAGGACGGTGCGGAATGCATTTTTCTGGGTCTGAATTGGGTAAAGTCATCGAATAAATGATGACTGCATTAAAAAAAACTATGATTCTATTTAGTCCGTCAGTTAAATTGTACAAAAATACTAGACATATATTTTTCGCTTTATCAAATCAACAAAAAATCGCAAAGATAAAGAGCATCAAAGTTTTGGAGTGGGGGCTTGCGACGTCACTATTTTGTAAAATTTTTACGAAAGCGTGACGTCACGCGCAACTTGAATGCATTGTATCTTCGTCAAAGTTTGTTTGACAAATAAATAAATAAATACGTGTACAATATTTTTTTATAATGTAACTGACGGACTAAACAGTATTTTTTAGTCATCTAGCCTATTCCGACTTTTTGCCAGACAATCGTCATGTCAAGTGTCTTTCATGTCATCATTGTGTCATCCAGTAGATATATATTCACAAATTCAGTCTTGCTAATGGTTGCTATGTTATATCTAGCTGAATATTTACGGCCAAACAGCGGTTCATCGACCACAGTTTAAAGCCAAAAAGGTCCGCACATTGAACATAGACCTCGCCTCACAAACCGGCAGAAGTAACTACGCAATTTGTAGAAATCGGTAAAAGGCCGAACGGACCGTATCGCGGCGACTTTCAGATCGGTTCAGATACGCGTAGGGCGTTGACCCTGCGCACGCGCGCCGCTCGACACAAACACGGTTATAAATAGCGGGTGACGTCATCTGTTTATCATCGTACGCAAGGTTACGCCGCCACGAGTGAGCCATGCCGCGGGCGGCGCGGCGGCAATGAATATGTCTAGTAATTCTCGGCTTTTTGGTCATTTGCCGATGAATTTTAATATGTAATGGCTTTTTAGTGAAGCTTGTTTATTGATTACGACCTTGAAACTGTAATGTATGACAACTGGCATTTCTTTAGAATTTTAAAGACTAAGAAAACAGTCCCATGTTGGTCTGGGACTTAAAAGAATGTACCAACTTTGTTTCTTGCTTAGCATGTCGTAAAAGGCGACTAATGGTTTATGGGGCTGTGGGTATGCGATTGTGTAGGTGACGAGCTAGCCACTTGTCACTGCTTTTTCACAATTTTCCATCTAACCCAGGACAGTTTTGTTTTAAGCTGAATGTGGTTAAAGGGGCCTGCTGCCCGCTTGACTCTGCCTACCCTTTCGGGGATTATGGGCATGATGTTATGTTTGTTTAAGAAAACAGCAAATTAACTGAATTAAGTGCTTGATATCCATTAAAAATGTACGAAAATTAGACAGTAAATTTACAGCTTTCTATAAATTACCAATTCGTTACACATAGGTTCATAATATATTGATACGAGTATACTCGCATTGTAATTTTTTTTACCTACTGAAAATATTTGTAAAACTAAATAATTATAGCCTAAATTGATTTGATAGGATATAGTGACGTGAAGTTCAGTTAGTTAGTTAGGATATCTATACTAATATCAAAAAGAGGAAAGATTCATATGTGTATATGTTTGTAATGAATAAACTCAAAAACTACTGAGTCGATTTAAAAAATTCTTTCACCATTGGAAAGCTACATTATCCGGAAGTAACATTTTATCCCCATATTCCTACAGGAGCGGGAACTATGCGGGTGAAACTGCGCGGCGCTGCTAGTCTGATATAAAATGAGCTAGTTCAAGTTTGTGTGTTATGGAAATCAAATGATAATAGACTTTCCTATTTACTAGTAGTAGTGTGCACACACGTGAAATAGTAGAGTGATAAAAACGGGACTATTAATATCTAGGAACGTTAACCATAATAACTTTATCTGAGTTTTTAAGGCAAAGATCGGTATGCGAATCTCAGTATCTACGTGTTCTAAGATTGATTTGATCAAGTCGAGCGAACTGGTCCGACGGGTGGTCTCGGGCCCTTGGTACAGCACTGAGGTGATTGGACCCTGGTGATCTGGTTTGTGGACGTGGAGAGCGGAACGTGACCTGGGCTATTAGGAATACCTTGTGCTTGTCTTGTACTTTGTGCAGATGGTGCAAGATTGTGTAGTTATGATCTGTATCGTTTGTAATGAGGTTTGAATTGGCATGAACCTTGCTCCTAGATTGTTTTACGTATATTACCTGTAAGGATAGTTGTAAGTTTATGATAAATAAATAAATAAATAAATATGCTTTGTGAACCTCTCTCTTCCAAATTTCCGTCACTGTCTGGTTTCTATTCAGCAGATACTATGTTTAGTATTATAGCAGCAAATACTATATTTTGTATTGTTTCTTTAGCTGGTTTCAAAGGTGTGTCCCTTATTTGCTATCGTGGCACGTATACATGTAGAAAAGGAGATAATATTATGAGTTCATACATATCTTAAAATATGTTGAAAAAAAATTTGTCGAAGAAGAAGTCATCATATCGGAAGTTACTTTAGTAGTTCAGTATTTTTTTGTAGTTAATAAATAAATATTCGACTAAGTCTACATGAAGATCTCGTAGGTGAAGCGGACAAATTACATACATACATACAAACCGCACAAGTTAAAGAGATTCATGTATAAAACACCAAAACCTGTACACACCCACTTAATGTCCAAAATTTCGTTTCCAATCGCACAGCCCGTTATCCAATTAAAATTCTGAGACGTCCCGTGCGAAACGATGATTGGAGGGATCCCCGTCAAAGCTGTCGAGTTTAATATGTGCTCCACGTGTACAAAAACGGATCGGGTTTGCGTAATCCGGTGGCGCTGTGAGTTGAATCATTCGCGTAACGCTCACGTCTGCGTAAGCTCGGTTGTTCACCTTCGAGACTCGTGGAGCCTGCTGCCGTGGTGACCGCTTTTTACGGACGGGTGACGGTCAAGTATTTATGGTTCGCTACATCATCCTAATGTGTAGTATACATATCATCACGCCCGTAATCCCCGAAGGGGTAGACAGAGTCAAAGGGACAGCAAGCTCCTTTAACTACATTAAGCCAAAAGAGAACTGGGTTAGATAGAAAATTGCGAAAATGTAGTGACAAGTGGCTAGCTCGTCGCCTACACTATCACATACCCAAAACCCGATATACCATTAGTCGCCTTTTACGACATCCTAGACAAGGAATACAGTTGGCACATTATTTTACAGTCCCAACCCAACATGGGACAGATAGTATTATATACGAAAAATACATAACACGCACACATTGATCTAATTCCTAAGCAACTTGTGTTTTATGGAAGTTAGACTCAAGGAAGGTGTCACATACACAGATGCTACCTGATACAGAAATACCTGTTTCAGCAACAACTAGTAGGCTATTTGGTAGAGAGCCTGGCTACGATATCAAAACAACGGGTTCGAATCCTACTATGAGAAAACATTCATGTCACGCATGGTAATTTGGAGTCATTAGTGATCATAGTTATTTAACTATATCAATTATGTATTTGCATAGTGCAACATTACTTAGTATCCTACCCAAAATTTTCCTATATTTATTCCCCATGTGCTGGTGTGGCCAATTTATTATTTATTACATGACATTGACATAACGGTAACGATACATATTAACTAGCTATGCTCGCGCCTGTGTGTTGTAATTTGCGAATTTGTGCTATATGCTTTTAAGTATATGATATATTATTCTGTGTGTCGAAAGCATTATTAAGTAATACAGCTATTCGATAGTGGACCTTTCAATACATATGTACATTCTAATGTGTAAAGAATACATACAACACTAACTGTGCGACTCCGTGTTGGTTGTGGTATTACAAAGATTTATCTGTCCCTCGGAGTATGAACATTTTACCTACCCAATAAAATGATTTTTAACAAAAAAAAAACCGACTTCAAAAACGGACCTAATAAAAGTAAAAAATAAAGTTGCTTAGGCCACAGTAATACGTATTTTAATACTTGTATATTTGAAGTCGGTGCTAAGTTAAACAATTACTTGGTGCAATTGAAGTAATTGAAGGAAATATCCGTGAACATACATAAAAGAATATATATATATATATATTATACATACAGACGAATTGAGAACCTCCTCCTTTTTTGAAGTTGGTTAAAAAGTAGTTTATATCCTCTCTGGATTCATCAAACTGCATGGTGTATATTTGATGACAAATAATTTAACGATTTGAAAGTAACAGTCAGATTGTGCCTATAAGCACTATGGTAAGTTTTCAGGATAATCCGTTCAGTAATTTATGCATGAAAAACATCCATCATATATAATATAATTTTCATCTAACCCAGCCTATTGTCCCGTGTTGGTCTGGGACTTAAAAGAATGTGCCATCTGTGTTTCTTGTCTAGCATGTCGTAAAAGCCGACTAATGGTATATCGGGTTTTGGGTATGTGACTGTTGGGTGATAGGGTGATTTTCAATTTCAATTGGCTATAAATGGAAGTTAGAAATAAAAGACTGAAGGTATACATTCGCCATACGCCATTATCGAGTTATTATTCGTGATATGCTTTCTGATCTTTGACCCTTACAACAGAACCAGTCATGCATTATGATTACAGATGCAGAGCTGTCTGATAATAGGTTTCATATTCATGTTTTCTCTTGTCCAAGAAAGCGATATGAATCCGTGACTGAATTTTGTGATTTTCGAGGCATCTGTAAGTAAATTATCTCATGTTTATATCAAATAAGCTGCCGCTTCTGCTCAAACGTAATTTGAAGCAAATGATAAATCATATATATCTACGTCACTACTTAAAATGGGAATTTATTTGATTTCTAAAGTCAATGAAAGTGCCATTGCCGTTGAAAATGAGCTCATAATGAATGAATATGTGTCCCTTGGCGGTCCGCTTTGTCGGCGATACCAGAGTCTGTGAGCGGCCGATATCGTTTAGAGGGCGGCAACATTATGCTCTCACTTGGGCTCCCATTTCAGGGAGGTCCGGTTGCACAAAGGGAATAATCCCCATTGTAAGGTCAGAGCTGTTGGAAAGTTTCTGGTGCGGGAAACAATTTGAATTAGAGCTATTGGGAATTGGAACGCTCGGAAATGTATGAGGTGTACATTGTACGCCGCTTGGCGGTCAAACTTGTTACTGGAAAAAGTTAAATAAGGTTTGTAATGTAGCTTAATATTAATTGGCCTTTTCAAATGGTATATACGTTACCAACGTACGTCTCAAAGAGACATTTTGTGTCACGATTATTTTATTTGTATATACAGCGATCATATTTCCAATTGTTTAGATATTTTTAGTATAGATTTTAAGTAAGTTACTTTACTATAAGACTAAAAATTATTCACGTTTAATCTTCATGCATATGTATGTACCTTGAGTTGGATATGATTACATTACAAAATGCATAATTCCCGATTTGGGATTAAAATGTTTCGGGCTAGTATGTATTGACACTAAATGGCGAGTGTTTCCTCACATTAAAAAATATATTTAATCAGTAACACTGAGCCTTACGTTCCCAATAACTTACGCACATCCATCCATCTCAATGGACAGAAATGTTATAAACTTGCAAGCGAACGCTCCCCACGGTACAGCTAACTATGTAGAAGGAAACTCAATGAAAATGCCAATAGATAGTATCTCTTAGGGTCGGCTGAGCATTCGGTTTGGCATTCGATCGCGCGTCGCTTGTGAGCGCTATTCGCGCAAAGCGGAGCAGCGATTTGATCGCAAAGAGCGTTCTCTGAAGGACGGAGAGGGGAATCTCCTCGGTTTACCTTTTACTTTTAATAATACTCGCCTGAATCTTCGACATATGACTTGGTATATTAATATAATCTGTACGTTTAAATTTTTATATTCAATCTGGCATTGAAAGTGTAACTACCGAGTTTCCTGCCGGTTTCTTCTTGGTAGATGCGACATTTCGAACCGGTGGTAGATTCAAATTGTTCTGTTTTGTATATTAATTAGGATTTGAGTGTTTTTTTGAGGCCTACGTAAATAAACATATTTTTACGCCTTGTGAATTCCTTTTCAAAAGCTGGCGCCGACTTTGGAGACTGGTCTCTGATCTGGTTTTGTCTTGTATTTAGACGATGTTTTGTGAATGAATCACTTAAAATCATACAATACTCTGTCCTCTCTAGTAAGTCTAGTTGTACTATTTTGTTTGCTTAGCCAATATGATTATATTTATTCAAGTTAAATGCATTTTGCAAGTTATGACAAGCTCGATGGCGCATTCGGTAGTGACCCTGCCCCATGTGCCAAGAGTTGTGGGTTCCATCCCCACCCAGAACAAATATTCGTATGATGAGTACTTGTGTTTGTGTGTCTGGATGTTAATATCCAATATTTAAGTTTGTATTCGTAATACCACTGTTGTTTCTGATATCTGTAACACAAGTGCTTAAGCTACTTACCTCGGAGTCAGATCAATGTATGTGATGTAGTCGGATATTTATTTATCATCGGCAGCATCTTTTCAATTTCAAAAGTAATTGAAAAGATGCTGCCGAATCTCTTAATGAGATATTGGTAAAATCAATTCCGAACCAGTGGTGGTAAAATCATATTGTCTATATTGAACTCAGTGACATTGTATACTTACTTCTAATGAAAATTTCCTGCTCATCATCTCCCTAGCGTTATGTCCCGTGCTTAAATGGAGTCTGCTCAGACCACATTGAATCGACTGCCGGTCTGACCCTCGTAACCAGACAATTTTTGGATCATGGTTACCAATCCAAAGTTGTTTGAATTTGCAGGTTTCATCATGATGTTTTCCATCACCGTTGAGCTAGTGGTATAAATACGTACATAAACTTGAAAAATCCAGAGGTAGGTACATGCCCAGGTTTGAACCAGCACTCCTCGGTTAAGAGGCGCGTGTCCTTACCGTTGAGCTGCTACCGCTATTAACGAGTCGCATATACGCTTCATAAATCTTCGACTAACGGTTTTCTTAAACTGCGCGTTTTCGCCGAATCTCTCGATATATATTATTTGGCGTGGCCATTAAAGCCACGCAATATAAATGTAGCCGTGAACTTAGCCCGGGTCGCCGGTCCGAATCAGCCTAAACTACTAGACTAGTGAGTCGCCATGCGCGTACGCATATTAAGCGGCGCCAAGTAGGTGCGAGGTCGACGACCCCCGCGGCTCCGGTCACTCGCTTCCTGCGAATTGATGACCAATTTTGCGGAGATGGTGACTTCGGAACGTATATAGTTAATGGTTGGTGTGATTCGTTTAGAGATGGCAATCGTAGGAGAAAGTAGTGGTTTCTAACAACCGGTAGTGTACGCCGAGTATGTGTTTTAATGGCTTATGCATTTGACCTGATCGTAGTATATATATGTACATATGATTATGAAACTTTGGCACTTTTTGACTTTCTAGTTACGAACCTAAATTTTTATCAGTGAAATAAAACATTTTGCATTTGCATTAACTCTATACTTATTTTTGACTTTAGTTTACACATAAACATGTCTCTTCCTTTGTAAGTAGCTTTCTATTAATGTTTATGTAGACTTTTAATTTCCCAGAATATTAGTCTCATCATTAATCGTAGTTAAGGCCTCCTTGGAAGTTCCTTAATGATGCGCCTAACGTGTCTAACTCCTAGTGATGAGCCTTGTTAACCCAACCTGAAATAAAAAAAATAAAAACTTTATTGCAGTAACAATTATAGTTTTAACAATTATCGGAGTTTGGATTATCCTTTTATGTGTTTTAAACACTTGTGCCAGGAAATACGCTCTCTCATAGCTCGAAATAGTTGTTTAAATATTGAACCAACTTAGGAACCAATCATGTAACGCAATCCTACTAAGGATCAATCCAGCGACATTATTTTCTGCAAATTTTACGGGACCCAGCCGGCTTGCTGAATCCTGCATTCCAATATGTAATAGGAATTAAAATCCAACGTCATTGAACCACTAAAAATCGCTGGATCCAGCACTGCTAAAATTGTGCTGGGCCCATCTGGATTTCTAGATCCAGCAAACCCTAAATCCTACTTACCCCCACTTACTCGCCTTTCCTCAAAATATCTCTTAACCACCGCTCCGCGAGGCGCACCTCTTCGTTTCTATTAACAAGGACACGGCCGACTTGTCGCAATATCGTGTAACTACTCCGAATATTTTCCGACCGACCCCTAACTGTTGTTTTTATAGGGTTCCGTATTCCCCCGCTCGGGTGGATAACCACTCGTCCGGAATACTCGGTGTTCTAAATTACAGAAAGTAAAAACGACGGAGCAACTAACCGGTTCGCTGGTAATTTGACAGAATTATTTATGATAGCCAACTTTAGAGCGAGGATAGCCCGGGGCTGCAGTCCCTCACGGATTTGTAATTGGTTTTGTTGTCCCAATACAGAAGCCTCCCGATGCTTATGTACATAGGAACGTAAATACAGAATAGGAGATTACTTGCGTGGTTAAAATATGTCATCATGTATCATATCACAACATCACGCCCGTAATCCCCGAAGGGGTAGGCAGAGTCAAAGGGGCGGCAGTCCCCTTTAACCACATCAGTCAAAAATAAAACTAGGCTGGGTTTGATAAAAAATTGTGAAAAAGTAGTGACAAGTGGCTAGTTCGTCGCCTACACAATCACATACCCAAAACCCCATATACCATTAGTCGCCTTTTACGACATGCTAAGCAAGAAACACAGTTGGCAAATTCTTTTATAGTCCCAGACATATGTGGATATGATAAACTGTCCCGAATTATTAAGCATCTATATTATCAGGTTATTTTTAATGGTCATTTGTATATCTGTACATTGGAAAGTATCTAATGAATAGAAGATTACTTTAGTGATCGACATGTGTTGATATACTGAACCGTTCGAACATAGTGACTGCCTTATATGCTTAAGTTATTTTCTGTTTACCAGATTTATATATGGTTCTACAAAGTTTAAATTAATAGAGAATAATAAAAATGTGAACATGTTCAACTCGCAAATATTCTATATTACATCCTAGAGAGTTGGTTTCTTAGTCTGAACGATTGATTAATAAATAAATCTTTTTGTTACAGGTACAATTTTTTTCTGAGGACATTCGATTCGTGTACTACGTAAGAATTACTTTAATTTACATAACAGCACCAACCAATATACCTCATTAGTGTTCGTTTGTAATATTACATTTGCTTATTAAATAAATAAATAAAAAAAAATATTGTCAGGCAACATAAACCCATAGTCAGACAATAATATTTACATTTTATATATGTATTTAAAACTAGACGGAGCGGTGGTAGCTCAATGGTAAGGACACGCGCCTCTTAACCGAAGAGTGCGGGTTCAAACCCGGGCATGTACCTCTAGATTTTTCAAATCTATGTACATATTTATACCACTAGCTCGACGGTGAGGGAAAACATCGTGATGAAACCTGCAAATTCAAACAACTTTGGATTTGTAACCATGATCCAAAAAATTGTCTGGTTCCTCTATCTTAGGGTTACGAAGGTCAGATCGGCAGTCACTTCAATGTAATTACCAGACTCGCTAAATCTGGATCATGGACTAAGCGGACCCCGCCTAAGCACGGGACATAACGCTAGGAATATGATGATATTTAAAACTAGACAAGACAAAACAAGATATCATTCCATTATTATTATTGACATTGATTACCCCACTCAGCCAGTTCATCTGACATGTAGTTTGAGAAACAGGCCAAGCAGAGTGGAGTTATTAGCTGTTATATCCGTAGGGCCAAACATCTTCCGCCAAACATCATTGCAAAAAAATACATACGGAACCGTTTCCTTAATATTTAGAGACACACTTGCCTGTTCTCTTGGCTTGTTACGTCGCAGTATAAATTTATTTGCAGTGCCGCTTATTGGGGGTCGCGGTATGAGTTACGGGGCGGGATTATAACGCGAGTAAATAATGGAGTTTATGCCTGCGCCGGAGTCAAACTAGGGCGGGTTTGGGCTGAGCGTTGTACTGAACGTAGTGGGGGATATGGGGGTTTATGGTTGTAGTTCGTACTTGGTTTTGGTATTTGTGATAGCCTCGTTAGTGCAGTGTAATAAGTATAGATCAAGATGCGCTTGATCATCTCACTGAAACTAATGGTTATAGATCTTAGCGTTGTTGGTGCTGTGAACGCATGGGATGTGATCCTCAATGAGACTAATAGTTGTACATGGAAGTGTTTTTGTAAGGTTGTTAGTGGTCAAGCATGTCATGATCTTCCTAACGTTATCTCCCGTGTTTAGACGGGGTCCGCTTAGACCATGATCCAGGATTTTGCGAGTCTGGTAATTACATTGAAGCGACTGCCGATCTGACTTTCGTAACCCTTAGATAGGGGAACCAGACAATTTTTGGATCATGGTTACAAATCGAAAGTTGTTTGAAGTTTCAGGTTTCATCATGATGTTTTCCTTCACCGTCGAGCTAGTGGTATAAATACGTACATAGATTTGAAAAATCCAAAGGTCCGGGTTTGAATCCGCACTCCTCGGTTAAGAGGCGCGTGTCCTTACCATTGAGCTACTACCGCTCAAGCATGTCCAAACAACAGTGAACGGTAAACATGCACGGTAGCCTTTCGAATTTTTAAAGGATTTTTTTTGGAAAACCCTAGAAGTCTAAATATGATACACCAGAGGATGGTGGTCAAATCAAAGACCATAAAATTCATGTTACGTCATTTATGGAAGTCCTTTTGAGGTTAAATTTCTATGGCAGCCCTCACCCGGATGTGTGTCAGGCACCACCACGTCGCCTAATCCGCGGATATTAGCGATGCGTTCGGCAGGATATTTGCGCACCGACTTTCGAGGCGGGGACGCCTTTAAATACACGCTTATGCCAAAGCCGCATTCATTGGCGTATCGACTATTATCCAGGGGGATCGGGCAGGGACGTACTTCATCTGACACTAGCGACCTGCCCCGGGTTCGCACGTGAGCACAAAACAACATAAACCTGCCTCTTAAATCGCTGTATATATCGGTGGCGCATCATCCCTCGAGTAGTTTAAACGATCGAAATGAACAAGTAGCGACTTTGTTTTTTATGTAACATACATAATACACATAATACGCCCATAATCCCTGAAGGGGTAAGCAGAGTCAAAGGGACATCAGGCCCCTTTAACCACATTCAGCCAAAAATAAAACTGGGCTTGGTTAGAAGGAACTTAGTGAAAAAGTAGTGACAAGTGGCTGGCTAGCTTGTCGCCTACACAATCACATACCCAAAACCCGATATACCATTAGTCGCCTTTTACATGCTAGGCAAGAAACACAGTTGGCACATTCTTTTGAAGTCCCAGACCAACACGGGACAATGGGCTGGGTTAGATGGAAAATTGCAAAAAAGTAGTGACAAGTGGCTAGCTCGTCGCCTACACAATCACATACTCAAAACCCCATATACCATTAGTCGCCTTTTACATGCTAGGCAAGAAACACAGTTGGCACATTATTTTTAAGTCCCAGACCAACACGGGACAATATTATGTAACGATACCGCTATCGGCTTCCTTGTGGCAGATCGTGATAGCTAGTCGACAAACACATGTTCTTGTGCTCTAACATATTTTCCTGGTCAAGCTACATAGATATTGTTGCCTCCAAGGTCGGTTTGATCTAACACCCGACGTTTCAATCTAAGGTCACGCGCTGATCTCTAGCCCACGTGTCGCGTGGACGCATGGACGGTGCGCGGTCTATAATTGGACGTTCCAGTATTCGACGCGCACCTGTCCGCTTGCACAATACTGATTTGTGTGGCTCTTACCGTCCGGCGCCGGACACGAGCCATTGCCCGGCGGAAATGGGGACGGATGTCGGCCGGGCACTGATGGTGGGAGACCAGAATAGCGACAGGGGACATTTGAGTGTTGGATTAGTTATTGAGACCAGAGAGCTGTTCTTTATAGTTTAGAAGATCATGGTCGCTGGTTATGAACATTAATTTGGTCTAGGGGTATAAGACCTGTATGTTTTTATGTCTTATTTTAATAACTAAGTAACTTCACGCCACTTCCCTAGCGGGGTAGGCAGAGAGAAGAAGAGAGAGAAGGGATTCTTATTGTTTCGATAGTCCAAGGTATACTGGATAGTATGGCATTACCACTCAGACGATGAAGGAGTGTTGGTGTCTTAATGCACCTTTTAAAAACGAAGAGAGATGGATTTAATAATGTAACATCACGCCCATAGTCCCCGAGGGGGTAGGCAGAGTCAATGGGGCAGCATGCCCCTTCAACTACATTCAGCCAAAAATAAAGCCGGGCTGGGTTAGATGGAAAATTGTGAAAAAGCAGTGACAAGCGGCTAACCTGTCGCCTACACAATCACACACCCAAAACCCGATATACCACTAGTCGCCTTTTACGACATGCTAGGCAAGAACCACAGTTGACATATTCTTTTTAAGTCTCAGACCAACATGGAACAGTGGTCTGGGTTGGATGGAAAGCTGTAAAAAGGAGTGACAAGTGGCTAGCTCGTCGCCTACTCAGTCACATACCCAAAAGCCCGTAAACCATTAGTCGCCTTTTACGACATGCTAGGCAAGAGCCACAATTGGCACATTCTTTTTTTTTGTCCCAGATCAACATGGGCCAAGTCCCAGACCAACATGGGACTAATAAAAACATGGGATTTAATACTCATACACACCGTCTCACCTCTTTCCTTAAGGCTACTGGTATCTAACCAGTTTAATGGAAATTCGAAAGAGAGGAAGACAAAACCGGTGCATAAAATTTGTCCGACAACTTGCATCACACTTTTGACATCAGAATTTCATTGCTTTGCAAACACGCTCTAATTCAAGAGAATGTATCTATATACCGTCTTTATACCGTATCACAGGTATAAATTTTACGAGTGTTACAGACTTTTTATGTTACGACTGTAATACTAACTAAGTCGGGTAAAGTGCGTTTGTGAATTTGAAAAGTTTTTGAGACTTTGTACAGGTCTTGTGTCTGATTGATTTCGCATCAGTGACTGTTATTATATATTTATATGGGGGATAACTTACGGGTGGTTAAATCCCCAAAATCATTGATATTTACGTAAATCATGGATAGTTATAGGGAATTCCTTAATAAAAAAAAAGCAATGTCGAACCATTCTAGGTTATGCTTTATATAGATATCTCGTGGCCATATCGTAGATTTGCTCACTTCATGAAATGCACTAGAATTTATTTCATACAATTACTCTTGTGTACATAACATGAGAGTAAACGTTCATCTATTTCTGTTGCCAACTGTACCTACAGAACAATTTAAACAAACAATAATAAGGAATACTTAAACTTCGCCCTTGAGATTAGTTTATAACTAATATAATAAAAGTTTACGACTTAGAAATGGCAGGAAGCCTTATTGGAGTTCTAAATTAAACAATTGGAAGATTGGATGTCACTTTCAAAGTAACAAAATACAATGGAGAATACTTTTGATTTGTTGGACGATTCAAAATTAGTTTGTCTTGTATTAATCTTACAGCTTACTGATTAAATTCTGTAATTATATTCTATTGGGACTTGCGACTTCGTTCGCGTGGAATTGTAAAAGTACATACATGCATACATAACGTCACGCCCATAATCCCCGAAGGGGTAGGCAGAGGGATAGCAGGCCCCTTTAACCACATTCAGCCAAAAACAAAACTGGGCTGGATTAGATGGAACATTGTGAAGAAGTAGTGACAAGTGGCTAGCTTGTCGCCTACACAATTACATACCCAAAACCCTATATACTATTAGTCGCCTTTTACGATATGCTAGGCAAGAAACACAGTTGGCACATTATTTTTAAGTCCCAGACCAACACGGGACAATTTAAAAAGTTATTGTTAATATTATAGAAAGTTATCCTTGCCTAGCATAGCTAGCATTAGGTCGAATGTGGTTTAAAGAAGTTACTGCTCTTTGAACTCTGTCAATCCCTTCGGCGTTTAAGATAGTATCTTTCACGGTCAAATGTATAGTCAAGTCTAGCACTTATTAGGTAATAGGTACTACTATTCATGGTCAAACCTATATACACCTTGTAGGTACTAGTTATTAGTACATATATACATAACATCATGGGGATAATGCAATGAACTTCTGATGTCAAAGGCGCTGCAAGTCGTCCAACAAATCATATGCACCGGGCTGTTACCTCTCTCACGCAGTAATTAGAAGTAGTATTAAATCTACTATGTGCTGGTGAGAATCAGAGCCTTACCCGGTGTCAGACACGGCCAGTGATGCGTCGAAAAGTTGAACTTGTGTACGAGGAGTGTGAGCACACATCGACACACCACTCCGCGTGGCGTGTTGACTCGCTCCTAACGGCAGGGCTGTGTGGCAACTGGTGTTTATGGACATCTGACGTCACATCGCACGTTAAGAAGGAAGAGTGTGACTTAATCATCTGCTAAGAGATCCTTCATATTATTGTCGAGCAACGTACAAATGATAGGATCCCATTAGTATATTTTTTGTTGTTAGTGCCTGTCGCAGTGTTAGGTGTGATGATGTACACTTAATTTATGTCTTGGTAGTATGGTCCTTTGTAATTTTTAATAAGTCAAAATATTCAAAGTTTCGTTTGGATACTGAAAGTAACGATGGCTTAAATTCTGAAAAACGCAGCGTTGATCAAGGGCATAAGATGCTTTTTGTGCTCTTGTCCATCAGATATGCTGCAGGCGTAGTGGATCCTTAACCAAATCTGTATGTTGTAAGCGCCTATAGGCTACGTGACGGCATAACATAGGCTGGCCATACCTGTTAGCCACTAACGGAGGATTCCTTAGGAGCACCCGCGAAGCCTCAGTCGGCGTGGATGATGCATCCTAGAGTTTTAGTGGGCCCCGGCCGTTACCATCTTGGCCGGAGAGGGGGTCTCCTGATGCCGTGGTCCTTGGGAGTCCCACATAACCATCTCGTCCCCCCAAGGCGAGGTGATATGCGTAACGCATTTCTCCGGAAGTAAAAAAAAAAATACTTGTTAGCCACCTTCGTGGTCTATCACAATTTGCTCATTAAAAGTGTCAACTATAAAGCTGCCAGTTATCTTCACATTTGGCTGTCAGCCCTACCGGCGAGTGCGGGCGCGCTGCGTACACGTATCGGTACTATCGGTCCGATATCGGTAAACAATTTACACGTCTCGCGAACAATGCGTGACGCCTGGCGGACGGGCCCGCCTCGACATGACAACGCGTGCTTATACTAATAGGAGAGAAGCTTTGGAAATTTCTTATTATGTCTACTTTTATTATAAGTTCCTAGTATAATAATAGTAAATCTTGCCTATCTGTCTGTTTGTCTGTATTTCTCTACCCAGTACTGTGATATTATAAATGCGAAAATAACTTTGCCTGTCTGTATGCATCATCTTCACAGGTAAACTACTAGACAGATTGAGTTGAAATTTGGCACTTTTAAGGCTTGAACCATTAGAAAGGACCTTTGCTACTTTTTGTGATAGAAAAAATTGTAGATCCTGCGAGACCGACGGCAGAGTAGAGACTCTTAAAATTCGTTCTGCAGAAGTGACAGGCCGAGTATCAAGTGGGTGGAGTCACTCATGTGTATGTTTGATAGATAGTGATTTTTTTAAAGTATAGTAAGTGGCTCTTCATTTATACTACGCGTTGCTATATATGCTTGTAAATACATAACATCCCGCCCATAATCCCCGAAGGGGCAGAGTCAAAGGGGCAGCAGGTCCTTTTAAACACATTCAGCCAAAAATAAAATTTGAATGCGTAAGATGGAAAATTTTGATAAAGTATGCGTGTAATTTTTCATAATGTTTTGACTACAAATAAAAATTTTCACGTTGTACGTAACGAACGTGGCGACAAACTACAGCCATTAGCTGGCAGTCATTAGTCGTGTTGCTGTCGGACGCGTGTCGGCGGTCACCGGTGACCGACGCTCACTCGTCACCACCATTCGACACGTGTGCTCGGGGTCGCTTCGACCGTGAACCTAGATTCCTAGACTTAGCGGTTCTAGTTACAATATAGAAGCTATAGAAGTTACTGTCCGATATTTCTGACCCTCAACAGGGCACTTTGCGAATTGAATTCGATGGAAATGATTTGTATTTGAATTTGAAGGTTTAGTTGAATTCGTGCATTTAGTGGTAACTGTTGTAAGTGCTGACCTCGTTTGTACATTTTTAATCAGTTTAGTTCTACTTCCGTTTCCGAAGAGTATTCGACAATGGTTCAGACTTTGCGTCCAACGCAAGGGCAGGTTGGATGCTTGCACCGGGTCTCACAGATGTTCATGAGATAAAATAGAGGTTAGTCTCGGATCTGGGTGTTAGTGATACCTTCGTTGGTTCCGATTTTCATTATACAAGTTCCTAAGCTACTGTGCTTACAAATCAATGTAAGATTGACTGGCTCGATGGCGCATTTGGTGGTAACCCTGCCCCATGCGCCAAGAGTTGTGGGTTCGATCCCCACCCAGGACAAACATTCGCGTGATGAATACTTGTGTTTGTTCTGTGTCTGGTGTTAATATCTAATATTTAAGTATATATTTGTAATATCACTGTTGAATTTGATATCCGTAACACATCGCTTAAGCTACTTATCTCGGAGTTAGATCAATGTATGATGTGGTCTGATATTTATTTATTTTAAAATTTATTTATTTAAGATGCAACTGTTTGGAGATCATAGAGTCGCTTAAAACGAAACTTGGATCATATCATCTCCTTTCCACTTATCTCCCATAGTCGGAGGGCTATGATCCTGGATTTGGTAACCACATTCTGTATTTTTTTTCTGACCATTACTGAATGGAGTACTCTGTGTAGCGTCAGTAAATATTATTCAGTAAATTTGCCGTTAGACTCGCAGAATATAGATACAGTTGTAAGTTTATTGTATGGTCTGATATTTGAATAGCAATGTTATTTGCACACAATACGTTAAGGTTAGATATTTGCATGTCAAGTCAAATAAGTTAACTTTTATCAGCTGTCAAAACATAGCTGCTACGTGGGCTATGGAAGTATGGATGAATGACCGATGATGTAATTTTTCTGTCATGGGAGATTTCTATGATACTTTTTTCTTCATGTTTATTCTACTTTATGCAAGCTCGAATATTATCATGGCCTTGATATTGTGTATAGTTAATATTTCAATATTGGCTTGCATAATTAGTTTGTGCTATCTTGTTTATATTTATTTTACTTTATTTTTGTAACCTATTGGTATATTCTTTTCTCAATGGTAAGGAGTCACGGCTAACACGGGAAAAGCGATGATACAAACCGGGGCACGAACCTCGGAGTTTTTCTAGTACATAGGTACATAACATTACGCCCATAATCCCCGAAGGGGTAGGCAGGCGAATTTTTCTAGTGTAAGGATTTATACCACTTGTTTGTCAGTGAGGGAACACATCGGGAGTATACCAGCACATCAAATAACTATGGATGACCGGGACACAATTTGAAAGCGTTGGTAGCTTAATGGTAAGGACACGCGCCCCATAACTGAGGAGTGCGGGTTCAAATCCGAGCATGTACCTCTGGATTTTTCAAATCTATGTACGTATTTACACCACTAGCTCGGCGGTGAGGGAAAACATCGTGATGAAACCTGCAAATTCAAATTTTGTATTTGTAACCATAATCCAAAAAAAATCTGGTTCTCCTATGTTTTACGAAGGTCAGATCGGCAGTCGCTTCAATGTAATTACCAGACTCGCCAAATCCTGGATTATGGTCTAAGCGGACCCCGTCTAAGCACGGGACATAACGCTAGGAAGATGATGAACTGGGTTATAATCGGTCTTGTTATCTAACTAGGTCACTAAAGTCAGATATGGCTTTAATATATACAGAGTCATCAAATTGCTTTAATATAACCAGACTCGCTAAATCCAAAATCGTGGTCTAAGTGACCCCAGAATAAGAACGGTATTTATATTACGCTCTGAAGTAGAAGTATAGAGTTAACCCTCAACGACGTGTAGGACCACGCCGGGGCGAAAGAGCCCGCATTCAATACGTGATAACGATTGACCGGTAATGTCGACTCCTCGATAACGAGCTTCAGCTATAAGTTTCCACGCCCGACGCAGGTTTATTGATTGATTACATTATTAATGTTTTGCACTTCCGCGGGTCGTTTTTCTAACTCAATTTACCTGGCTGATTATATGGCTTATAAAAAGTCTGTTTTTGCTCTTTGGTCTGGTTATGGTCGGCAACGCATTTCTGATAACTTTGATGTTGCAAATGTGCTTAGGCTGCGGTTACTACTTACCGCTAGACAGGCAATGGAGTATTGAAAAAAGAAAGTCTGTTTCCTCAGATTCAGATACTGTCCAGTCGGTATATCTTTGTATTTTAATTTTTCATAGAATATTCGAGATGTTTTATGATTTATTTAAACTTCATTATTTATTATCTTGAACTTTCTGTTGATATGATTTGACTTTGTAGTTTCTGTTTAATCATTTCGTCTGCGTAGATTTCTATTCTTCAGATTCAAATTATTAAACAGAAATTTACACTTTGCAAAAATGTAAACGAGTCCAGCCGTCGCTTTAATGGCAAAACGTGGGTGACGAAAAATCAAATGCGATGACAACTGTAATATTATTAGCAAGATCCTGATGTCCATACCGGTAACCCTCAACCGCCGAGCGCCTGCGGCCGCGATCGATACGTAATCTCGCGCTAATGACTGACCGGTAATGACGAGTTCTCGCCCCTCGTGATAACGAGCATAACCTATGAGTTACTGACGCACGCCGTAATGTGCGGGGCGGTTATTGATGTCCTTGTTCATCGATATGCTCGTATACCTGAAACTAGTAATAACAAACGACTTCGCGTATTTTGTATTAAATATCAAAAAATTTTCGGTTTAACTTACGCTTTTAATACTTTTAGGACATATCTATCAAATAAATACAATGAAACAATGCTGTTTGATCCAGTAACAAGAAATGAGGAAACAGGATAGAGGGAAGAATTAATTATATTGATAGTTAAACCTCTTTCTGAATATTGTTGAAACAATATCTGTATGCGACCGCTGCCATTGATAGCAATAACGATTACTAAATGTTATTTGAAATGAAAAAACCTGTTTGGAAATGGCTAAACAAACCTGAATGATCTCGAATAGAGGGCATTAGTCATAACTAATGCCCTCTATTCGAGATTGTTCAGGTTTGTCATAACTAATGCCCTCTATTCGAGATCGTTAATATGTTAACGAATAAATAGAAAACAATTAATTAACACCTTCGGTGAACACGACAATACAGACATTTCAGAGTGTCAGATCTCACGAATGACGGATCAAACACTTCCCAGCTGGAAGCCCGACGCACTCTTGCCCCTCGTTTCTGCGAGTAACGGTGACGGGTATTTCTCGCAGCGAGGGTTGAACGGGTTAAGTTTAATACCGATTTGTTTTTCTCATAGTTGTAGTATGCAATGAGTATGTTAACATTGTTTAACAAGTACAGGTTTGATCATCGTACCAGGATGAGTAGTTGTTGATGGAATGTGTGGATATATTTCTATTATATCAATCAATCAATATATATAAAAATCAATGCCACTTTTTGTTGTAATTTTATAACTCAAGAACGGGCTCACCTATCCAAACCAAATGTTTAGGCTTTGTTCGGACTATTTAGTACTTTATATGAAGTTTGCACAAAATCAGTAGAGCGGTTCTTCATTTATCACATTTTTTGTAACAAATGAATTCAATAAATGGCGGATTATTTTGTTAATGGGGATTTTGCTGTCAAATTGAAATTTTTTTTAATACTTTATACGTAGCGAAGCACGTACCGGGCCGCTAGTAGGTACTACCTACATAATATAATTTTCTATTAGGTTTGAATGCTGTGGTATTTTAATTGATTCCTATTTTATTAATATAAATTGTTGAGCTTTTTTATATAACCGCCGTATACAGTTAGTTATATTTACCTACCAACTGCTAACAATTTATATAAGTATAGTTTATAGCTCAGCTTGGTTAAGAAAGAAAGAATAGTTTGTTTGCGTAATGTGGTTGTAAAGTAACAATTTGGTCTATAATATAACAATATTTAGAAACACACATTCACCAGTAATTGGTAAGTATGTAAATATTAATTTATTTATTTATTTATTTATTTATTGGATCACCAACATAAGGTACAGTATATAATAATTAAGGTAACAATTCAATATATTCTTATAGCTAACTGCACTTATAATTACAGGCAATCTCAGCATGCATAAAAGGGACAAGTTTTGTATGAATTTGGAAAAAGTAATAAAAGTAATAATGTAATTAAAATAAAAGGACAAATATGTGTGTATTTAAAACTAGTTAACAAATTTTGTTAAGAATTCAGATAACAAACACTAAATTATGAGGTAGGTACGGCTTTTTTTTTTTTAAGTATACTTAAACATACGGGAAGGCTATGAAGGTGGACATCAAGCTCAGGTATATTTTTTGTGAGGTCGTTATATAGGCGTGACAAACGGGTGACAGGCGAGTCTCGGCCCAGCCTGGTCCTGCAGAACTTTTTTTTGAACAATCCACAAGGATACCGCGGTATTCTGTTCGGAATGTTAAAGTCTAGTTTACTTAGAAGTTTTGGGCAATCTATTTGGTTATTCATCAGCTTGTGTAGGTAAGTTATATCTAGGTAAGTACGTCGTGTAGAGAGGGGATCAAGCTTATGATGTTTCGCTTTTTCAGTGTATGAATTCAATGAATTTGGGGTCCTAAAACGGTAAGTCATGTAACGAATTAGTTTTTTTTGAACTTTTTCAATACGCATCGTATGCAGTTTGTAACTCGGACACCATACTGAGCTACAGTATTCAAGCTTACTTCTTACATAGCTGTTGTAAAGGAGGGTGACTGTAGCAGGACTTTTGAAGTCTTTCGTAGTTCTTAGGATAAATCCTAATGATTTATTTGCTTCCTTTATAATCAAATCAATATGGTCTGTAAACCGCAACTGACTATCTATCAGGACACCAAGGTCCCTGACAACTGCAACCTCCTCGAGCCTATTATCAGCAATTTTGTACTCTGAGAGTGACTTATTTTTCCTTTTTCTGGTAAACTTTATATGATAACATTTTTTGGGGTTTAATACCATTTTGTTTTTGTTACACCACCCCTGGAGATTGTTGATGTCTTCTTGTAATTTTTAATTAATGTTAGAATTAAAATAAAATAATAATAAAAAAAAACATGAACATAATAATTAAGGTTTAAAAATTATCTCTCCTTCCAGTCGAGATAATGTTTTACCCATTGATATAAAAAACAAAAAGTTTTTTTATATCAATGCTTTTACCGAATAAAAACTGTATGACATGAGCCATTTTGTCAGTCCAGTCTTAAATTCCGAGCTTTGCAGTTTTAATATGATCATAAGTTTATTAAAAATTATACACAAAGCAAAACCAGAGGTATAAAAGTTCCTTGTCGATTTTATAAATGGCGTTGCCAACCTTAACTACTCGTATTGTACATACTTTCTCTGATAAAATATATATTTATTTATATTCATTATGTAAACGGTATGTAATGATACTCTACGTTAATAACTATTCTAATAATTTAACAGCACCTTAAAGAGGAAGTACCTTGCTAGCTGAAATTCTTATTATTCTCTCCATAACGGAAATAAGAAAGGTACTTCGAAAATATTGCTTGTATCGGCACGCGGCCCGCAGCTCATATCGGCCTCTAGTATCGGTAAACAATTCGCGCGTCCCGCGCAGAGGCGAGTGCGTTGACCCAATTCGAGCGGTGACGCCGCGACAACTACAACGCTCTTATTACTGAGCGCTCTGCAAGGTTACTCTTTTATATTCGCTGACGTGAGTTTTTTTTAAGCAGCAAAGGCGTTAAAGGTTTACGTTTTGTGGAACTCGGTGGCACCAAACTTTACTAGTTGATTTTTTTTTTGTTATTTAAAACGCAAAGCCGAATTAAGTTGGAGGTCAGAGGCATAATACTTACTTTTTTTTATTGTTACACCATTCGCTAATTAGCCTAAGAAAATATGTTACACACATCATTTCCGAATTATTGGACACAATGTTGGTCTGGGACTTAAAATGTGTCAATTTTGTTTCTTATCTAGCATGTCGTAAAGGCGAGTAATGGTGTATTGGGTTTTGGGTTTGTGATCATGTAGGCGGCGAGCTAGCCGCTTGTCACTATTTTTACAATTTCCTATATAACTTCGTCGTTGCCTACATAACTGACGAAATACTTAATTTCTATTGGGTGCTTGCTACTTCAATTGTGAAATTTGACTATCAAACTACATCGGATACATTTTTTAAAATAATGATTACTGGTAGCGTCGCCCTGGGCGATGTTTCGATGACGCCTTTAATAGTTTTTGGCGCTCCCTTCAAATGCCAAAATGCAAATGACAATGTCACGCCTCGTCGCCCTCTGATCAAAGCACCCTAGGCTGTCCATTTACGCATATACGGACAGGTCGGCAATAATGACTCATCCATACATAACATCACGCCCATAAACCCCGAAGGGGAAGGCACAGTCAAAGGGACAGCAGGTCCCTTTAACCACATTCAGCCAAAAATAAAACTGGGCTGGGTTAGATGGAAAATTGTGAAAAAGTAGTGACGAGTGGCAAGCTCGCCGCCTGCACAATCACATACCCAAAACCCCATATACCATTAGTCGCTTTTTACGACATGCTAGGCAAGAAACACAGTTGGCAAATTATTTTTAAGTCCCAAACCAACACGTCTAAGTCTAAAACCGTATCTAACCTAGTTGATCATGAGAACCATCTTAATTGATGTCGTTAAGAAAGCACTCACAAAATGACAGATATTCAGTCAGTTATGTTAAATTATATGTAAAATTAATGCCTGAAGTTGAATTTTTCACATTGCATCATACATCTTATATATTAATAAAATCTGTATGACAGTTGCACATAACATATTTTCCATCAACACCAACAATTTCCTCAAATGTCATTAATAGATTGCCAACTAATACTCAAGTGAATTTAAACGTCCGCTTAATTAACCCTATTAAGGGCGTCCAAACAAAATGGTCATCCATTAGTATTTCTGTTTTGGCAATTAGTTGAGAAAACATGCGGTAGACGGTGTCTCTTAGAAAAACACGACGGTGCTGCCACCTGTGAAAACTGACTGAAGCAAACATTGGCGCTGAAGTTGAAGTTGAAGGTGAGGGCCTGAACACTGACATTGAGGTGGAGTGTTTGAATCTAATTTGAAGGGCCGGTTGGTCTAGCTTAGAACTATAATGAGCGTAGACTGTGTGTTTAAATCTTCCTAGTGGCAATGCGAATCATGCATTATTAGTATCAAATTAGTGTGCATTGCAAAATTATGCTTCGCTTGGATTTATTAATTTGTAATTATAAATTTGCCTATTGCCCCAAAATGCCCCTAACTGAAACAGCACAGAAAAATCCTATACTATACTAATATTATAAAACTGAAAAGTTTGTTTCTTTGTTTGAAAGCGCTAATCTTAGTACTGGACCAAATTATTGAAAAAAATACAGTGTGCTAATGGGCTATCTACCATTTATAGGAAGGCTATTATATACATATAGGCTATTATATCATTATCCATACCAACGCGGGTGAAACTGCGAGCACAGCTTGTCTATTTATACTTACTTCTGAAAAAAAAAATATTTTTATTATGTAGGTCTCATATTTGCCACCCAAAACTTAACTATATTTTTTTGACCACAAAGAGTTTAAATAGATTTAATATTAATAAAAAAACAACTAAGGTGGGTACACGTAGAAATTTTGTACCTACGTCAGAACGAGAAACGTCTTAGCGCCATGTTCTCCAGAGAATAAACAAAAAAAGAAATAAAAAGATAAACATTAAAAAAAAAGCTCAAAGCACCGATTTTCATCGTCTAATCCGCGCTAACTTTTTAAACTCATCAAAGGCAGACACGTCTAACCGAATCAGCCGCGGGCGCAATGGCGGCGAATAAATAAGTTTTCGAGATTAAAGTGTCGAAAAGCGTGTTGCGCGGTCCAGCAGGTGTTGAGTGATTGGCGCGCGCGGCGATATGACAGCGAGCCGGGGCGCTGACAAGCCATTTTGAACCGTGTTAGCACTGGTTATGTAGTATTCAAATTTCGCTATACCGGTGGCGCAATTTTTTTTTATTTTGTTGTGGATAAGGAATAAATGTTAAAATTCAATTAGGATAATTGGGGTAGATGATACCACCAGCATATTTGCCGAAAAGTTTTTTTTAACCTTCTTATTGTGCATGGAATCAATTTTGAATTGCATAGAAGAATAGGTTGAATGATACCGCCTATTTATTTGACGTAACTATTTAATGATTTGCCAATGTTTCCAAAGATTTAAAATGGAAATAGTCAAAGTCAAAAATATCTTTATTTACGTAGGCCTCAAAAAAGCACTTGTGAAATACTTTATAAATACTATGGTGTATCGCAACCACATAGACGAGAAATGCGAAACATAACGCTATGATATGATGAGTAATACTAGGACTTTTAATGAAAATTGATTTGATAAAAAAAATATATAAAATAACTGTATTGTACGATTACTAAGGTTTAGCTTACAATTATTTAAGTTTTTTGACGTGATTCAGAAGGCTATAAAAGTTATATTACCAGATATAATTAGAATAAAAGAATTCAAGGCCATTCCCAAAGCTTTCATTTCCTTTAATTATATAAACTGACCTATATACATAGGACCGATGACGTTTGTGAAGTTAAATGTCAGCAGCGCTAAGCCCGGACAGGTGGCGAGTAATTGGCGCGCGGTGATACCCAGCGCAGATTGGACTCGACGGGAGTACGAATACTAACAAGCTTTTCAATCGTGTTGTACAGTACAGTGGGTACTGTTACAGTACAGTGTATTAAATATCATACTGTTAGTTTTATAGTACATATTTTTTTGTTAGATTATAATAGTAGTGACCCTGCCCCATGCGCCAAGAGTTTTGTGGGTTCGATCCCTACCCAGAACAAACATTTGTATGATGAATACTTGTGTTTTTCTGTGCCTGGGTGTTAATATTGAATATTTAAGTATATATTTGTAATATTATACCACTAAATGCGGTGGTAGCTTAATGGTAAGGACACACGCATCTTAATCGAGCAGTGCGGGTTTAAACCCGGGCACTTACCTCTGGATTTTTCAAATCTATGTACGTATTTATACCACTAGCTCGTCGGTGATGGAAAACATCGTGTTGAAACCTGCAAATTCAAATAACTTTGGATTTGTAATCATGATCCATAAATTGTCTGGTTTCCCTATCTTAGGGTTACGAAGGTCAGATCTGCAGTCGCTTCGATGTAATTACCAGACTCGCTAAATCCTGGATCATGGTCTAAGCGGACCCCGTCTAAACACGGGACATAACGCTAGGAAGATAATTGTAATGTTATACCACTGTTGATTCTGATATCCGTAACACAAGTGCTTAAGCTACTTACCTCGGAGTCAGATCAATGTATGTGATGTAGTCTGATATTTATTTATTTATTTATTAGATTATTCTAAAGTTGTTGAGCGTTTTTATAGAATCCACGTTAATGGTTATCCTAGATTGCTCTTAAATAAAAAAAAAAAAAAAATTGTGCTGATAAATTTACTAACGTAAAAGAAAGATTCGTCTAATTGTCCCATTCTATATATTAAACTAAATAATATATTTGATTAACTTCTAATGTCTAACGTCAGCTGTGCTGGGCCGGCGACAGGTGTTGAGTAATCGTAATCGGCGCACGCGCCGATGTGATATGAAGAGCAGATTAAACCGGTCAGGCGCTCGGAATAACTAGCGAGAGTAAATAAACACACTTTTTGTCTTGCGTTTTTATGTTACTCGATTATTTTTGAAATGTTATCATTGATCAAGAACAAGCAAACAGACAGAAGAGACGACTTTGTTTTATGCTATGTAAAGATTTATACATACATTGAATGGTAAATCGTACCTTCTTTATGCAGCAGGCAGGTTAATTATAATAGAGCGCGTGCTAGCAAAATGATAAATACTTAAATAAGTTCTCCAGATACACCAATTCCCTAGTTCCAAACTAAGCTATAAGCTTGTGCTCTGGATACTAGGTGAACGGATAGATATACTTAAATACATTTATAAACGTCCATGACTCGAGTACAAACGTCCATGTTCATCACACGAAACATTTGCCTTTAGCGGGATTCGAACCCGCGGCCCTCGGTTTTGTGGCCAGGGTCTCTGACCGCTCGACCAACGAGTCAGCCAGATGAAAGTAGAGAACATACTAGTGCTTATTAAATTCCTCATTTAGTATTCTTAATAATATGTATACGAGGTAATAATCATTAATTATCTTAATATGTGCCACGCACAGCATATATCGTTGTTCTACTTTGTTTATGTGAAGTGAGAATAAAATAGACACATACACTTTTGCATATAATATTACCATGCAAGCAATTCTTATTCACAACGTCTGTTTATACTGGCTTTAAAAAGCATTTATACATCGTGTTAATACATAAATTTTAATTATCACCAACTTGGAAAGTTAATTCTCCAGAGAAGAAACCTGCATGCAATCTAAACTTAATTTATACATTTGTAAACATAGGTTTAAGTATTACAATTTGTGTTGTAACAGTCTATTTTGAGACTTTTATATTCTTGCCATTTTAAAGGACTTCCATCTTGCTCTTAAAGCATGTTTTAATGCTCAATTAATAAATATAATAATAAATATTCAACGACATCACATACATTGATCTGACTCTGAAGTAAGTAGCATAAGCACTTGTGTTACGGATGTCAGAAACAATAGTGGTATTACAAATATATACTTAAATATTGGATATTAACACCGAGAACAAACACAAGTATTCATCACACGAATGTTTGTCCTGGATGGGGATCGAACCCACAACTCTTGGCGCATGGGGCAGGGTCACTACCGAATGCGCCATAGAGCTTGTCAAATTGAACTTTTAATTGGTTATAGTTTTAAATAATGTGATGTTTGGAACAATTGACAGGCGCGTTGGTCGAGTAGTCAGAGGCCAATGAGGCAAATGTTTCGTGTAATGAACATGGACATTTGTACCCGTTGTTTATAAACGTATTTAAGTATGTATAACCGTTCACCTACTATTATAATCTTAGTTTGGAACTAGGGAATTGGTGTGTCAGTCTGGCGAATTTATTTATTTAATTAATAAGTTGCCAATTTTTGGAGTCTATGATTTGAAGCAAGCTTATGTTTATTTCTAACTAGCTACCCGTCCTGGATTCGCACGGTGAACAATATGGACCTATAAATATAAACTTTCTCCTTTAATCATTCTATATATTGGTGAAAATTGCGTCAATATCCCTTATGCAGTTTAAAAGATCTAAACGAACAGATAGAAACAGCGACTTTATTTTACACTCTGTAAAGATATCAAATTATTTTTACTTTTTATCATTTTCGCTACCGACTCAAATATGTTTAATTAGCAGACGAAAGTACTTTTATGAAGGTAGGTACACACATTCCCAGATTCCGCCGAAACGGTTATTAAAAGAGAGGTGCAGCTGTCTCGTTCATTTAGGAGTGTGCGAGAGAGACGCCATTATGCCGTGGCTGAAGGTGGTCCCGTGGCTCCTCTGATTTATTGCTGGACCGCACATGTGGTCTGCGACACAGTATACCAACTGGATAATAACTTGAATAACCTATTTATGTAAATAAAACCAGTTGTAAAAACTTTAAGCACGCTTATCACTTCAAAGCGGCAATAATGTACAGATAGTGGATGTATTTTTTTGGTATAATTGTCAAAAAAAAAAAAAAAACAAAATGTCTTTATTTATGCAGGCCTCAAAAAAGCACTTATGAGCAATGTGAATCTACCACCGGTTCGGAATGCTGATTCTACCGAGAAGAAACCGGCAAGAAACTCGTTAGTTACTCTTTTCAGCGTCAAAATATACATAGTAATATACACATTTTTGTGTATATTACTTTGTAATTATTTTAAGTTCTGAACCAAATCATACAATTAATGTAATGACTGTGGGAGATGACATAATATAATTACAATAAAAGTGTAAGAATAACCAGAGGATGTCAGGATTTTATGTAACATGTTTCGCACTTGTTTTTTTGCGGACAAGGATGGAAAAAATATAATAATCTTATATCCGACGAACACTATAATGCGACGTATCATTATAATATTAGCGTCGAATTCAAATTACAGCTCAATCTGACGTCAGCAATTAGTTCAAAATAATTTAGTTACATATTTAAGCAATTTAAATAAAAACTCATACAAACGTTTCGTAACATACAAAATAAAAACATTTTTGCAGTTGCTTCACTGTTCTAAGTTCATCATAGGATTATCTCGCTAAAGTCCGAAGGAAGAATTTTAGAAATATTCCCTTAGCTTATTAATTGCTCGAAGAGAAAATATCGTGAACAAAGCACATTAATTATAATACAATGAAGAATAAAATTACAAAATGTGGTACACTATAATGTTTTTGTACAAAAAAGTACGATATTTATAGTCTCACATGTCAATGTATCTAAGAAGTACACTTTTGCCCAGAATGTATCGGGATTTATGAATTTTTCAGAGATAAGATAGACTTTATGTTGAAACTTATGTAAATTATATGTAACCACCTTTTGTAACACGGTTTCTGGCTATAAAAACATTATATTCTATTCTATTCTATGTATAGTCTATAAGTACTTAAGCTATCTTAAAGACATTTGAATCGAACACACTGTATATACCATGATGTAAAAAAGTATGCAAACTCCAGTCGTCTCCATAAAACTGATTTAACATGCTTTATAAAACGCCTGATAACGCCGTCACACTAATGAATAAAAGCGATAACCTTCGAACGAATTAACTATAAAATTAATTAAAAATTCCCTTTGAACGGCTTATAGATAAAGCTGTCTCGATTAAAAATTAAATTCGGGAGTCAGGTCGTAAATTTCGTGGAGGAAGGTGAATGCACCGAAATGTGTACTTCTCAAATATTAATGCGTCGAAAAAGTGGCGGATAAATAAAATTGTTGTTGAAATAGGGATGGTAGTTCCGTTACCGGCGGGAAGCGAGCGCGGAGCTCGCTCTACGTTATTGCGGATCTGAATTCAGTTAGGTATTTTTTAGAGTAGATTATTGTGTGCACGGAGTTAATGTAGGTATGTTTTATTTGGGGATTGCTGTGAGCTTTCTGAAACTATTATATAAAGGCAAGGTTAGTTCACAATATGTTATGTATGCGACAAGCTATCTACATGTCACTTCTTTTTACGATTTAGCATCTAACCCAACTAGATTTTTGGCTAAATGTAATTTGAAGAGCTAATTTATCCTTGGCCTTTTTCTCCTCTATTGCGATTGCAGGCCGGACGATATGTATGTATATGTGACTGGCTCGATGGCGCATTAGGTAGTGACGCTGCCCCATGCGCTAGGAGTTGTGGTTTAGATCTCCATCCAGGACAAACATTCTCGTAATAAATACTTGTGTTTATTCTGTGTGAAGGTGTTAATACCCAACATTTAAGTATATATTTGTATTAACACATGTTGATTCAGAAATCCGTAACACAAGTACTTAGCTACTTACCTCGGAGACATCAATATATGTGATATAGTTTGATATTATTTGTCACGCTCGCTCCAGACGGATTGATCGTCCAAGTCAGGCGAATCCAAATAAAGAAAACCTGACAACAACAAAACGCCGACAATGACGGACGATGATCGAGCGAGCGAACGGGTTGGCTTCCTAAGTGAAACCGTGTTGACTTTATTTTAAACTCGTCTCTTCGTTGCGCACGATGCGGGTACATATGTAAGGATAAACTAAATAACTAGATTGGCGCAGCAATCCAAAGTCAGTGTTAGCCACCGATAATAAAAGCCTCCATCTCGGGCTACCCTGCCAGTCATCCGCATTTAGCTCGCGCAGGTTCTTGTGACTTTATCACCCAACGGTACCTGGGACGGCCTATCGTACTGGACGGCTACATTTAAAACTCCCCTATAAATGAGCTTTGGAGACCCGAATAGATTTTGGATGAAGAAGCGAAGTCAGATGTTGTAACATACATACGTACCATCACGCATAAAAATAGTGCCCACGGACATTAAACCACATTCAGCTAAACATAAAAATGAGTTGGGTTAGACGGAAATCTGTGAAAAAGTAGTGACAATTGCCTACATATTCACAAACTTTATACACCATTTGTCGCTTTTTTTAATCTCAGACCAAAATAAGACTTAAAATTATCTACTTCATGAGGTATGATTTTATTTCTACCATAATATCTCCCGGCCTTTAAGAGAAATGGGCCAGTATGTACAGTCGTCTAGATGACTTTTAAAATTAATGTGACAAATTATGTCACATTAATTTTAAAAGTCATCTAGACGACTATTCAGACCAAATTTAATTTTCTAATTAGAAAATTAAATTTGGGAAGTAACAACTGAAAATCTTAAACGTATGTATGTAGGTACCTGAACCTTCAAATTAACGTGTAGAAATTCAGCTGAAAGTCTTAAACGCATGACATTGAGTTGAATTTCGAAGCATTTTGGATTTGGTTAAGGCTGGTTTCACAGTCACGCTGACTGCTCGCGCGGGTGGCAAGCGCGTCTTGTTTAGACCGTGTTTGAATTGTAATAGTTTTTTTTACTATGAAACCGTACAAAGCAACACCTAGCTCGTGGACCGCGTCATTAGTATTTAGTTACATTAGTAGAAGCCTTAACCAAATCCAAAATGTTTCGAAATTCAACTCATCTGAAACCAGCCTAAATTCGTTGTAAGAGTGCCACTTTTAACCTCCATGCATGTTACCGAATTCAAACCAAATGCCAATATTACCTTCTAATTTTCAACCTGCTATCCAGAATTACAAGTAAACTTGTAAGTGACTACTAAAGGTCAATCTCTTTGTTCCAGGTAAGTCCACAGCGGACGGCGCGGACGGGCGGCCGCGTCGGATCGGCGATGCGTCTCGGCAAATATTGCGAATGCGACTGAATAAAACTGGATGTTTTATTTAGACGGGTCCGGGGAGTACTGGAAATAGTGAATACTAGGCGCTTGGCACAGTGGTGGGTGTGGCAGTAAGAGAGCGAACCGCTTGCTACGAACATATATGATTTCGACATATAGATTTCCGGAATTATACTGTTGTAAAGAAATGGTCTACAAATAGGAATTTTCTATTTAAAAAAATATGTTAAATAGAATGATATATATATGCTCTATCTTTAATACTTTACCATACATAACATCACGCCCATAATCCCCGAAGGGGTAGGCAGAGTCAAAGAGGCAGCAGGCCCCTTTAACCATATTCAGCTAAAAACAAATCTGGGCTGTGTTAGATGGAAAATTGTGAAAAAGTAGTGTCAAGTGGCTAGCTCGTCGCCTACACAATCACATACCCAAAACTCCTTAAATCATTAGTCGTCTTTTACGACATGCTAGGCATGAAACACAGTTGGAAAATTCTTTTTATGTCTCAGACCAACATGGGACAAATTTATGCCTAAATTTGAATACCAATATATTTTTAATGTTGAATTGCCATAGTTTCAGTTGAATCTCAATGACATATTTGGAAATCTATAGATTTTGGCCTAAGTAGTATCACACAAGCTACCAAATACCGTAAAACGTTTTTACAGTTCACAGATTAACTGAGCAACAAAAATTTAAAAATTTTATGTTGGTCCGGTCCCATGTTGGTCTGGGACTTGGCCCATTTTGATCTAGGACAAAAAAAAAGAATGTGCCAACTGTTGTTCTTGTCTAGCATGTCGTAAAAGGCGACTAATGAAATGAAATGAAATGAAATGAAATGATCTTTATTTATATAGGCTTACAAAAAGCACTTATAAATCGTCAGAACAAAATAAATATAAATATAAACCGGTTCAAACAGCAGATTCTACCGAGAAGAAACCGGCAAGAAACTCGATAGTTACTCTTTTAAATGCCAAGACTTAATAGCTATTATGTAGTTACAATATTTTTTTTTGTCAATTTAAATCTATCAGTGCAGACGAACAGCCCATTATGCGACTGGCCATATATTCTTATCATTTAAATAATCTTCTACCTTATAGTAGCCCTTTTTAATCAAACAAGTTTTAATATATAATTTAAACTTATGCTCAGGTAGATCAGTGAGACTTTGTGGCAGCTTATTAAACATTTTGATACTTAGACCAATAAAAGAATTACCACTCCTATGAAGTCTATAACTTGGAACAGCAAGCTTGTGTTTATTCCTAGTGTTAAAAGTATGTGTATCTGATTTTTTAGCAAACATGTGTATGTTTTTGTACACATACATGATACAGTCCAGAATGAACTGCGAGGCTATTGTTAAAATATTGATTTCCTTAAATATTTCTCTAAGTGAATCACGTGGTCTGAGGCCGTATATGGCCCTGATGGCTCTTTTCTGCAATATAAAAATGGCTTGAATATCGGCCGCAGATCCCCACAGCAGCAGACCATATGACATCACACTGTGAAAGTAACTGAAATATACCAACCTTGCCGTTTCAATATCAGTTAGACTCCTTATTTTTCTCACTGCATATGCAGCTGAACTAAGTCTCCCTGCCAGGGCAGCAATATGGGGAGCCCATTGAAGTTTTGAATCTATTGTGATTCCAAGGAACGTAGTAGAATTAACAACTTCAATAGGTTCATAATTCATAATAATATTAGTGTCAATTTGCCTTACATTGGGCATTGAAAATTTAATACATTTGGTTTTCTTGGCATTTAGTAATAAATTATTGGTTGTAAACCAATATAGTATCTGTGAGAGAGCATTATTTACATCGTCAAACTTGTCTTTCTGTCTATCGATTTTAAAAATAAGAGAAGTATCATCAGCAAATAATACTGTATCACATAAGTCCCTCGTATAGTAGGGCAGGTCATTTATATATATCAGGAAGAGAAGGGGCCCCAATATTGATCCCTGGGGCACTCCCATAGCTAAAGGGGTGCCAGGAGAATTACTTCCATTCACATTTATTACTTGACGTCGGTCATTTAGGTATGACTTTATTAGATTAAGCGAGTTCATTGAAACACCATAATGCCTTAGCTTAATCAAGAGAGTCTGGTGATCTACGCAATCAAAGGCCTTAGAAAGATCACAAAAAATTCCTACAGCATCCTGCTTGTAATGGTATATCGGGTTTTGGGTGTGTGATTGTGTAGGCGACAGGTTAGCCGCTTGTCACTGCTTTTATTACAATTTTCCATCTAATTTCCGACTGAATGTTGTTGAAGGGGCATGCTGCCCCTTTGACTCTGCCTACCCCTTCGGGGATTATCGGCGTGATGTTATGTATATATGTATGTTGTTTATCTTGCATGTCTTATATCTTATTTCAAACATTCGCATCCAAAATGAGGATTCCTCGCTGTACCCCATCTCTCTATGCTCAGTCTTTGTCAAGCTAGAGTTAAGGTGAGCACACACTGAACCGATGTTTAATTTTAATGTGCCCCCAGCCAAAGCGAAGCTGCTTCGTATTCGCGAGGCGTGTTCCTGTCGCAAGGAGATTCTTGTAGAGTGCGATCTGCGAACAAAGAACATGCACTTTGTGAGATAAATCATTCATAAACTATGCAGTCGGGGGACGGGAATGCTTGTAAAGTCCGCTTCTTCGTGGCGCTACGGCCCGTTACATGTGAGTCTGTTTTGACCGTGATCTACATGAGTGTTTCCCATAGTTTGTTATGAGATGGCCCTTATTGCATTATGTTATTCTATAAAACAAAGTCTTTTCTAAATGTAAAAACATTTTAATCTAAAAATGTATGTGCTTTGTGACGGAAAAAAAAACTTTTTGCCGTTGTGATCCGGCAGTTTTTTGTGTATCTGGGGAAAATAAAATAAAAAAGCATTTCAATCTCAAATAAGTGTATTAAAACAAACAAAATAACTTTAACAGACAATGCTGCTGATCTATATCAAAGTTAATTAGATAGACACATTTGCCGTGCGTTGTATTTTGACTCCCATGGGAGCCGGAGAAATTGGATACTTCAAAAGGAACTGGAAGAATTGGATCATAGTTAGACATGAATTTATCTGAATGTGGAAGTTACTACGACATTTTAACACAGGACAGCTTAGCTAAGCAAAAATAACCCAAGCTACAAAAAACGATTTAACCTACAACAGTTTCAGAACGTTGTATGTATTAAGGATATGCCGACCAATAAGCCTGTAGTTGGAATGAGTGAGTGAGTTTGGGTATGTGATTGTGTAGGCGACGAGCTAGCCACTTGTCATTACTTCTTCACATTTTTTTTTATCTTACCCAGCCCAGTTTTATTTTAGGCTTAATATGTTTAAAGGGGCACGCTTTCCCTTTGACTCTGCCTACCCCTTCGGGGATTACGGGCGTGATGTTATGTTATGCTTTATATATTAATAGGTATATAAGTTTAAGTAGCAATGTTGTCAATTCGGCGAATGGCGTAAACAACGCAGCCGTATTAAGGGCTGTGTGCCAAGCTGAGGGAACAAAGAGGCCGCGTGGCGCGCACGTGACCGGTATCGATCCGCGCCCGGCCCTGCGCCCTTGCAGCCGTGTTTACATCGCTGCGCCGCGCCTAAGGGCTGTTGAAACGTGCTGTAGATAACCGGCGATGGACACGGAAATGATAGTTAAGTCTTTGAAGTGCCGTTTTCGATGGCGCCCTTATGTGCGGCGGTTTGGCGTGTTTACGTTTTGTGGAAGTGATGTTTTGGTGTGAAGCATCGGTGTATGCGCAAAATAAATTTTAGTTTTTAAATGATATTCTCTGCGCATATCTTTATATACCACCCTCTTTAATTTTTGTAGGTATACATTGCTGCATAGGTTGGATTACGATAAGTACCGATGTATGTATTGGAAATATTGAAAATACTAACATAGAACGCTATTGAGCATTTTTGTATTTGACCGGCTCGAAGGACCAATTTTATATTTTACTTGGAAGCGAATTTATACGTGCCGTGGAAAAGGTGCGGCTTCAAGCAAATAACATGTATTGTACCTACATTTTTTCATTGTCAAGAAAGTTGCAATAGTAACTATACAAAATATATATTAATTGTGTCCATATAGATTCATGTATACCTTTTCCATACATTTTCATCGATGATATATACGATGAAGAACAAAGTAATTCTGAATATCTATTTGTTTACCATTCATCGCCGCATTTAATTAAATTGTGCCCGTAGCGTTAAACCGGATGCAGTAATGTAAACATCTATCTGCAATGACTAACAACTAATTGTAAAGAAAAAAAAAATCCGTAATATCACAATCGTCTTCTATTCACTGCTGCGTAAACTCGATCTGTGTCTGCAGCCTTTCAACCACAAGCAGAAATGTAAACTCTCGACTTACCGAACCAAGGCACAAACAAAGAAACAAAAGAAGCGATTGTGTTATCATTATTGTTTACCATCCATTGCTGCGCAGCTTTGACACCCTCCAGTCGTATCCAGTAACGTAACGTTACATAAGAAGGAAAGTAAACAAAGGAAGTGATTTATTAATATTGCAGTTTGATAGAACAATATGAGTGTTATTCATTCACTTACAAATTGTCATTAGTCTTTGTTAATTATAAATAATGTTTAGTTTAATATAAATTACATATTGTTTTAAGACCTTACATAAAATTAATTTCAATTATTAGCACATTTTAGTTTTTGACTCTTTGAAAATATATCTAGTCAGTACAGAATGCGAAACCGTTACATCACAATGTCGTATTTCCCTACAAAAATCATTGCATTTCTTCAGCACATGAAAACTATGCCAAACAGTTAATGTCGTCTACCCCATTGTGTAATCGTAATCGCGCTATCCATTGCTGCGCGGCTTCCTGTCTCTGCCGCCCCGCTCGGGCTTGGCGCAGCGATGTACCGGGCAGGGCGCAGGGCGGAGGGCGGATCGATAGTCACGTGCGCCCCGGACACTCTTTGTTCTCGGAAGCCCTTAGGAAGGGACAACTTGGCGCTAGCGGTGTTGTTGGCGTTTGGTTTTAACTTGAAATTGGAAAAACACTCATGCGAACCCATGGTGGTCTAGGATTCAAATAATGCCAACTGTGTTCTTTGACTAGGATGTGGGAAAAGGCGACTTGTGTACTGGGCATTGGGTTTGTGATTATGTAAGTCAAGAACTTTATTCATAATAAATAAATATCAGCCTACATCACATTCATTGATCTGACTCAGAGGTAAGTAGCTTAAGCACTTGTGTTACGGATATCAGAAACAACAGTGGTATTACAAATATATATTTAAATATTAGATATTAACCACCCAGACACAGAACAAACACAAGTATTCATCATACGAATGTTTGTCCAGGGTGGGGATCGAATCCACAATCTTCGATATTGGCGCATAGGGCAGGGTTACTACCAAATGCGCCATCGAGCCAGTCAAATGATCGGCGATGGTGATGCATGTCTCTAACATGACAAATTGGATAACGTTTAAAAAGTATGAAGTTAATTCGCTAATACATTTTTAACTCGTACACGGCTGCAGTTTTTGGTTCTCATATAAGATAAAAAAAAGAGTGTTTTACAACTGTAAAAAATGTGAATCGATGGCGCTACTAAACCATTGCACTGCCCTCAATGAAAACCAATCGCAGGCCAGTCGGTTTGATTGATCATACGCAATGCAGGAGTGGAAAAATATTTTAATTAAATTCAGATTCGCGGAGTAATCGGCGTATAGTGGGAACACGCATAAATTTATGTAAAACAGGGTTTTTCAACCTTTTTTTATAATATATCTTCCTGTTATACGTAATTATAGGGAGTTTGGTAATTACATTGAAGTGACTGTCTATTTAACCTACGTCATCATTTTTGATTGATTCTTTATTTATTTTTTTGATTCTCCAGACTGACACCAATTCCCTAGTTCCAAACTAAGCTTATGCTTGTACTATGAATACTAGGCGAACAGATAGACATACTTAAATACGTTTATAAACATCCATGACTTGAGTACAAATGTCCATGTTTATCACACGAAACATTTTCCCCTAGCGGGATTCGAACCAGCGACCCTTGGTTTCGTGGCCAGGGTCTCTGACCACTCGAACAACGGACCATTTTGCGGACGATTTACGAGTGTTTTTTTTTACTTATCATCATCCTCCTGCCCTTCTCCCAGTTCATCTGGGGTCGGCGCAGCATGTCTTCCTCTTCCAAACGTCCCGGTCAGCCGTCATCAAGCTATCCACTCCCATTTCACTCATATCATCTATCACACAATCCATCCATCTCTTATTTGGCCTTCCTCTTCCTCTCCATCCACTAACATTCATACTCATCACTCTCTTTGTCACATGTCCTTCCTCTCTTCTCATCACATGCCCATACCAAGACAAACGGTTTCCTCTCATCTTATCTATCACTGGTGCCACTTTCATACTTCCTCTAATATATTTATTTTTTATCTTGTCCATTCTTCTTGTCTTTTTTTTTACTTATATTTCAGTACAGATATTTCTTTCTTTCCTTTCTTTAACGGGTCGCTTCTTTAACCTTTTTCATTGCGTAACCTCGTCACTTAGGTTTTTGAGTTTGGTAATTACATTGAACTATTGAAATAACTGCCTTGACTTTTGCCATCTTTGTTGATGAATTATTTATTGTGCAAACAAAATACTGTACGACCTGTTAAGACCTACCAAATAAGTATACAAAAAAAAGCAAAATCGGTCGAGCCGTTTCGGAGGAGTTCGACCAAAATCGCCGTGACACGAGATTCCTATATCTATACTTAAAGCTGAAGAGTTTGTTTGTTTGCTTGAGCGCGCTTATCTCAGGAATTACTGGTCCGTTTTGAAAAAGTCTTTCAGTGTTAGATAGTCCATTTATCGAGGAAGGCTATAGGCTATATAACATTAGCCACAAACGTGGGCGTAACTGCGGGCACAGCTAGTACTAAATATACTTTTTGGGAACCTCTACCTACAAGTGAAGATATTTCTTTTTTCCTTCTTTCTTAAACGGGTCGCTTTGACATTCCGCTCGGCTGATAGCTCGGGGCCAAGACTCGCTTAATTCTATAAAGGCGGTGCGCCCGACTTGTTGCGTTCGATGCATTTTGATGCAGCTAGCTAGAACTGACTTGTTAAAGTATTTACAGAGACATCCTTACTAATATTATAAGTTTATTTATTTAAGCTGCAGCAAACAAAATTAGTCCAAACTTAAAAAGGTTTACTATTAGACATTCATTTAATTTCATTAAACACCTTCTGATCACCAGATCAGCCTGAGCCAGACTTAGAAAAACCTTTGTAACAACGATTGAAAGAAAGTTAAATTGGCTTTCAACTTCTGAAGAAGTTTTTTACACATGAAATTTATAAAAGCGTGTTAAAATTGTAAAATTGCGTATACGGCGATCGACGAGATAACATGACTGATACAAAATGTCACCGAATCGTCATTAATGAAAATAAAAAATTGTCTAAGAGAAACAAAATAATTTTCTTCGCATATACACTTAAACACCCAGAGAATCCTTACCAATGGTAAGGACACGCGCCTTTTAACCGAGGAGTGTGGGTTCAAACCCGGCACGTACCTCTGGATTTTTCAAATCTATGTACGTATTTATACCACTAGCTCGGCGGTGAGGGAAAACATCGTGATGAAACCTGCAAATTTAAACAACTTTGGATTTGTAACCACGATCCAAAAATTGTCTGGTTCCCCTATCTTAGGGTTACGAAGGTCAGATCGGCAGTCGCTTCAATGTAATTACCAGAATCGCTAAATCCTGGATCATGGCTAAGCGGACCCCGTCTAAACACGGGACATAACGCTAGGAAGATGATGAAGATGATGATACACTTAAACACCCAATGCGTAATAAATGATTACTGCCTTTAACGGCGTGTTAGGTAACGAACACAGTTTGTACATTATTTTTGAGTCTCAGACCATCATGTGTTATAAAAATAATGGTAGGTCAAGATCATAACACGATTATCGTTAGTGATAATTGTAAATTATCGTTGCAAGGTAATTTAAAAGAAATAAGCTGTAGGAATACCTTCTGTGTACGTTTTAACTATGCAACTGGTCAAAAAGGACCAAGAAACTCCACCTAATTTCATAAACGAGCTGCAGCGTTCGCGTAACTTGTTGCGTCGCGTCCGGTGCATTTTAATGCAGCCCGCTAAGACTTTCATTGCTATCACCCTAGTGGCGCACGCGATCTTTTTAAATATTACAAGCTTATGATGCCCGACTGTAGTTGAAGTCAAGCGTCGGTCGCCTCGGTCGATGGTCAGGTGGGTGACCGACATTAATGAACTGACTCGCTAACTCAAACGTACAGCGCCAACCCCAGGTGCTTGCTTTGGAACACGGAGCACGTTATAATCTATAGTGACTTTTTCTTAATATTCATGTAAAGATAATTATCTAATTTTATTGTTTGTCAATTGTACTTTATAATTTGTCCTTTTCTCTTTTCTTTTGTAATTCGTACATTTTTTCTTTGTAATGTCTGTAAAATTGTAAATTTATTATTATTATTATTAATTGACAATTTTAATCAACATTCCGAACCTAACGGTAAAATTATTTTACCGTTAGTAAGGTGAGGATTTATAAATCTTTTTGCAAAACTTATATGAATGGATATTTTCTTTTCTATTATATTGGAAAGCAAAACATACAAATGATAATAGCACTATAATTGTACACACGACAGCACTTCAGGCTTAACACTGCGCAGTCTTATCTCGTTGTGATAAGGGCTGTTTTGCAACAGAAATGTATAGCCTGATTTGCTATCATCTGTACATTGAGGCTGATAAATCAACATTATTTAAACAACGCGGTTGATTTACTTTATTTAAAAAAAATGTTTCATATTTAGTAACATCGTGGAAAGGTTGTTAATCCCTGTCCGGCGTAATGGCACTAAGCACGTTATATCACGAGCGATATTAGGCAGTTGGCACATTAAATTTTTAGTGGCGCCCGATGGCTCGATAAGGCCAATTACCCACTCATGTGTCGGGCTTGTTTCGACAGCGATTGTTCTCACCTGGTCCAACATGGCGAGACTTTATCTTTATTATATATCTTCCTTCCGAGTAGGTTGGCCATGTTGTAGGTTGAAAGTTGGGATGGGTTTTGGCGTATACTTTATTTGTTTAAAAATGTTGACGCTATTCACAAATGATTCTAAGACAAGAAAAAATAATTCAGTACTTTTTCGGTATTTTTTTTTCAATTGAAGTTTATAATTGTGTTTGGTAAAATATATAGATGCGTTTTAACATTCATTACAACGTATATTATAAAATATTACAACAATATACAACACGGAATACATTATGCACGTTTCTTTTTCTTTGTCATTAGTAATTATATTACATTAGTAATGAAATGACTCATTACAATCGTTGTATCATTACAATCGGTCACAAGGAATCGCAGTTTAGTTTACGTAGTAACTATTTATTAATCTGTGGTTTAGATACGGTTCAGGACGTGTTTTGTTTTGTTTTTGTTTTGTATTGCTATTCTTTTCATTTTGTTTTGTTCTTATTTTTTATTTTCTATGGCAAAACTAATATTATTACTTTTTTTTTTGTTTTTGTTTAAATATGTGTAATGGCCGCATCTCTACTTCGCGCATCTGCTTCCTTCCGGCGTGTATCTCTCCTCGCTAGTTGAGTACCGTGGGTGGGGTCAGGTGCGCGAGGAGAATTGGACACCCTCTGAAAACTAGCGTCGTGATCTGCCTTTAGGTAGCTCGCGACTTGAGCTGAGCGGGCAGACCAATATGTGACCCCAGATTAACATGGGACGTTGTAATTCATCCCTCTTGCATAACCCCATCCTTTCAGTCGCACCTAAATTGAAATTAAGAAAACGATCACGCCTAACTCCTTTATACTCTGCACGGTACTCATATACCGACACGTATGTAAGAGTGCCTTTTCGCACACATCTTGGTTTTTCTGTATTTTTGTTTGTCTTGTAATTGTTTGTTATGTGTGTCAAATAAATTCTTTCTTTCTTTCTTTTACATCATATTTTATAGAGCCCGTCTCTGTAGACATATGCACATTTGAAGAATTCGAACATTGACTTTGTCGGAGTCATTTTAAGTCTAATGCATATTCCTATATTGTCCAGCAACGGGAACGTATCCAATAAAAAAGTGTGGCGATCCTATGCACTAATATGCTTACACGATAACTTATTTCAGTCCGAAGCAAACTTCTTCCTGCTCCGCGGCGCGCGGGTGTACTCGCAATATGTGTTAAGCCCCGGATTTATGGGACACGCTCCGAACACGCGCGATAGTTCTACTTGTGTGCTAGCTCGCGCCCGCGGGTTTGCTTGTGATTAGGGTTCAAAGGATTCAGTATTTTCTTAATTAAATGGTCCTGTTGTATCACTTCAAAACAGACGATCAAAGCGGAAGCCATTAGGAACGATTTACATAACATTTCACCCGTAATCCCCGAAGTGATAGGCAAAGTCAAAGTCAAAGTTTTATTTTTGGCTGCATGTGGTTAAAGGGGCCAGCTGCCCCTTTGACTCTGCCGTCCCCTTCGGGGATTATGGGCGTGATGTGATTATGTATGTAGTAGGATAGAGCTTATTTGACTTCTTTAGTGTAGACGAAGATGTTAGCCTAAATCTTCATACAGTGTAAATAATGTCTATTAAACATAATGTTAATCTGTGTCTATATAATTTTACGTCTGCTTCCGAGTTCATCTCAGTCTGTTGCCGAATGCCATCAGAATCCAAGATTCACGTATGATGCAACAGACAAGCTCATTACGGCTGTCCCGCCATTAGCGGAACTCGATGGAGGCTGAGTGCTAATTAATTAGTTCTGTTCGTTTGTCATGCTGACTTGGACACTAATGAGGGCCTGAGATCCGTTATCCGCTGGGTGACTTGGTGGGCCTAGGCGGTTTAGGTTGTTAGGTTCGTATACTCCATACTTTCTTAATTGTTATGAAGACACGAGTAATCGTTGGCATTTGGAATCTTCAATGCTTCTTTTATGTATTCTTTGAAAACGCTCAAGCAATAGGGATGTTGACTGGCTAGTCAATTGAGATACTTTTTAAGAGCTATCAAAACGAAATCACTTCATAGATTTTGTATGGGCTTGTCAACGTGTGACGTCACTAGTTTGTATAGTCAACTGACTTAATATTAAGCAGTTTTTGTAAAATTAAAAATCTTAGACTCAATATGATACAAAATCGGTAAGGCTTAACAGCATACTACGATACTTTCTTTTTCAGAATTGATATTTCAAAATTAATTATAAATGGTGTCAACATCCCAATTGAAAAAGTAACTCGACATGCACCCTCTTTGTGGTTAGGTCTTGGGGTGGGACACCACATTGTTTACTACTCAAGGTGACAAACAAACCTACAGCTTGCATGGTGGTAAGCGGTCATCGTCACCCATGAACATTTGCAAGATTCATTCATCCATCATGTAGTCCGATGTTGGTCTGGGACTTAAAAAGAATGTGCCAACTGTGTTTTTGCCTAGCATGTCGTAAAAGGCGACTAATGGTATATGGGGTTTTGGGTGTGTGATTGTGTAGACGACGAGCTAGCCACTTGTCACTACTTTTTCACAATTTTCCATCTAACCCAGCCTTTTGTTTTTGGCTGAATGTTGTTAAAGGAGCCTGCTGCTCCTTTGACTCAGCATACCCCTTCGGGGATTATGGGCGTGATGATGTTTGTTTAGATTAATAAGTGGCCTTGCCGACCTTTCATTGGTGACATAACTAGATTTCTGTAGACTTAAGTAATTTATCCTCTCCTATTTGATAAGATTCGATCACACTGTAATTATTTTGAACTTTGAAAATAGATAAAACAAATAGTTGCTTCGACCTCGTACGAATATAAGCGTGCTTCGAACCAATCATGTAATTTCCTCAACCCAATTAATGTGACAAAACCTTTTAGCATTTCTGGTCTAATTGTATATCATTTGGGACAGAAAGCATATTATTATCTCTATTTACATGGCGTGGGCTTTAGTACCACCATAAACACACTAACTGGGATGTATAGGCTATGGGGAGGGGTCATGGGTAAACTATCGATTGAAGTTTATCAATTCCAGCTGTGGTCAGAATTAGGGTACATACATACATAACATCACGCCCATAATCCCCGAAGGGGTAGGCAGAGTCAAGGAGACAGCATGCCCCTTCAACCACATCCAGCCAAAAATAAAGCCGGGCTGGGTTAGATGGAAAATTGTGAAAAAGCAGTGACAAGCGGCTAACCTGTCGCCTACACAATCACACACCCAAAACTTGATATACTATTAGTCGCCTTTTACGACATGCTAGGCAAGAACCACAGTTGGCATATTCTTTTTAAGTCCCAGTCCAACATGGGACAGTGGGCTGGGTTGGATGGAAAGCTGTGAAAAAGGAGTGACAAGTGGCTAGTTCATCGTCTACTCAGTCACATAAATGGTATGATAATAATGGTAATGGACAATTTGGGTAGACTTCTATAATACATTGCATTTATATTTTTAGTGCTTAAAAACAATTCGCTGTTAGTTTTAATTTCACCAATGTGTCAAAATTTAAGCCGTGATAAAGATTTGCTTTTGTCGGGCGAAAGTGGGATATCCGAAAAATATACATATATCATCATACACTTTTTCAATATTAACACAAGACTTCTCGGGAAACATATATAAAAATATATATTTTTTTGCAATAATCAATATACAAAACTAATTTATATGGGAAATTAGAATACGAGTCCAATTCTGGTTTCTCCCGAAGTTCTAACACCAACCCCTGCATCCTTGTTTCATTGGAACACCATCTATTCTGTCACCCATACATACTGTCGTATTTCTGCCATGGGCGTAGGCAGAGATCACATCCTTCCATTTGCTTCCAACCACACACCTTTGGCTTCTACATTCACTAGTCTTTTCATGCATGCTCGTTCTCCGTGATCAAGTGAAGTGTCTAAGGATCGTGCCATATGGCGTTCGGTTCTCTCTGCCTACCGAGCTAGGGAAGTGGCGTGAAGTTTAGTTAGTTAAATCAATACTGTCTGTACCCACCTCCGTGTACCCCGGCATCCCCACTCCAGTGAGCCTGACCGAAGCTAGCAACAGCCAGGCCCGCCGGACCGAGACCAGATCTCCACTTTACATATGAATGCTGTTCATTTCGAATCCTAAATTATTGTCTAAATTACCATTGAAAATAAACCGGCATGTTAATGTTCCCATTGTGGCGATATTTATGTGTCGCCCGGTTTAGATAAACTTCGGCATTATAGAGTCAAACTGTGTCGGAGTTAGGCGCGGTGTACAATGCGGCTGTTGAGGTATACTTTACTAACGATTGTTGCGTAATAGGTAGATAAAAATAAAAATATCATCATCTTCCTAGCGTTATGTCCCGTATTTAGGCGGGGTCCGCTTAGGCCATGACCCAGGATTTAGCGAGCCTGGTAATTACATTGAAGCGACTGCCGATCTGACCTTCGTAACCCTAAGATAGGGGAACCAGAAAATTTTTTGTCTGGTTCCCCTATCTTAGGGTTACGAATGGTTGACAAATCCAAAGTTGTTTGAATTTGCAGGTTTCATCACGATGTTTTCCTTCACCGTCGAGCTAGTGTTACAAATACGTACATAGATTTGAAAAATCCAGAGGTACGTGCCCGGGTTTGAAACCGCACTCCTCGGTTGAGAGGCGCGCGTCCTTACTATTGAGCTACCACCGCTCTCCGCGATAGAAATAAAAATATGACAGTTCAAAATTTTTATTGAGAATGTACAAGAGTTTATATTATATGTGGGCATGGTCTGTATATGTATGTATATTTTTATTTTGTCGACATGCTCAAGTAATAATTAAAATTGTTTAATTATTCGGACAATAATTTCCCCGTATCACAAAAGTGTATATGATATCACCTTTGCAAGAATATGATAGAGATTCTATTTTTAATATAACGAATAATTCATCACATCACTTTCATCTATACTTAAATATTCAGATTCCCTTACGATATTCCTTCACCAATGGGCTACTAGCAAAAGATTTATTAATGGATTTTTAACAATCCAGAGATTCGTAAGTACTGATATTTTACGTAATTACGGATACGCACCTCAATATGAGGAATTTAAACCAACATTCCTCATATTGAGGTGCGTATCCTCCCCTTATTAGGTACCTCAGCTCGTCCTAACTCCACAAATATTACAACTCAACAAATTCCAATGAAATATGAATGAGGGATTATCAGCCCGTGTACACTCGGCCTACGCGTTGCGCAACACGCGAGATCCCGGCATTAGAACATTAGCCCAGCAACCCTACGCCTCGCCCTTTGTGCGAGGGAGTCTAGAAATTTTAATGAACTCGCTGAGACGGGTGACGGGCCGCGTGAGATATTAAATTAATGTCTGACATTGTCTCAGTGAACGTTTGTTGATTCGGCTAAGCAAGGCTGACGTAACATTGTCTTTCTTGGTATTTATGGCCAGTCACTTGGTAATTGTGTCAACACTCAGTAGTAAGGTTAATCTATTCTAATAAAACCAACTTACTAACTTCACGCCATTTTCCTAGCGGGTTAGGCGGAGAGAACCGAACGCCATGTGGCGTAGTCTTAATATTGGTCTGTTTTTTATCAAGACAATCAAAAAAATCAGAGCGTTATGGACTCCTAATGTAGCAGGCTATGCAATCTTACACAATGCACCTGATAATACTAAATCAAACACACTTATCAAATTATTGGGATGTAACTACTTTTCTTGTGGAAAATGCACACGTTTTTTGTTAAGATATAGATATAGCGACTATAGGCTACTAATTCCTTATGATGTGGGTCAAAGTCAAAGTCAAAGTCAAAGTCAAAGTTATTTTATTGTGGTACATAGGTCAAGAGGATGTTATAGGTAAATTAGTATGGTCAGCTATGACCCGCCAATATTGGCATACAATATTTTCTGATAATTTTTAAACATTAAATTACAATTACAATTATATCAATTCCAATTAAATGTTAGTATTATAATAATATAAGGAATTCAATTCAATAGGGACAATGTCATTATTACTTATTTGGTGATCTTATCATTAAGATATTCGTTTACATTATAATATGCCTTATTTAATAAAAACAATTTTAATTTATTTTTAAACAATCCTATGCCAGTACAAGACAGGATATCTTTAGGAAGATGATTATAAATTCTCGGAGCCATACAAAAAATACTGTCATTAAATTGTGCAGTTTGGTTGGTAGGAAAACAAATTTTCAGTTCGTTACGCTTACTTTTTGGATGTTTGTACATTGTAATATTTACCTTAACGAAAATGCACACTTCATAAATATAAATGCATGGCAGCGTCATAAGGCTCATGTTGTGGGAACTAGTTTTTATTCGTATTAACGCTGATTTTGCCAATCCGAGTTGTTATTCCTGATGACCGTGTCTCAATCTCAAGCCAATCCCTTGGGAACAGTATTTTTTATTGACAGGTATACAACATTTCATGATGATCGGTTGTAGTAGTTGATACATGAACATGTATGCAAACAAAGTCCTTTTCGCATTTACTTTCAATATTAGTTACCATAGCAACGTGATTAGTGACCACAATTCCGTCCGTCTAAATTAGCAATAGTCTAATTTCCATTTTCCTAATTGTTAATTTTCTCATCCCCAATCAAATGTCATGAATATCATGTCTGAGACAATTGGGTATTACTCTCGCTTCTAAGTTGATATTATAATAAGATTAGGTTGTGGTTGGCCTTGACGAAATGGGGTCTCAAATTCAAACGCAAACTCAAAATATCTTTATTTATCTATGCCTCAAAAAAGCACTTATAAATCGTCAAGTAATACAAAATAGAACAATTCGAATTTACCACCGGTTCGGAATGTCGCATCTACCGAGAAGAAACCGGCAAGAAACTCGGTAGTTACTCTTTTCAATGCTAGATTGAAGATAAAAATTAAATTTACAGATTATATTAATATATATTATTCTAAAGCTTCATTAAAATCTACTCAGCAGTTTTTGCGTGAAAGAGTAACAAACATCCATCCATTCATACAAACTTTCGCGTTTATAACATTAGTATGATTAGGTACAGATCAACATGGCACGTTCTAATGTTGCGGCGAGTACAATGGAATTTAACAGACAATTATCCGAATGAATCTATCAAAATCCCGGTATAACTTGAATCTCAAAAATCCCGCTCGCCCGGATAACGTCTTCATTATTCCCGGTCACATTGATTGTCTCCAATGACATGGGTTCAACATTAAATTTTATATTCCGGGAACACGATTGCGGTCGAAATATCGGATGGACGTTGAAATGTTAAAATAAAATATTCAGTGCTGTCTCTGGACGACGTATTTTAGGGCTTAGGTTTTAGTGCTATGGACGTTCTAGGCTAAGACTTATATGTTTGTACAGGGCTAGGTAGAAAAATGTCGCTCGATCGTACTCAAAGGTACGACTAGTATCTAGAACCGGGATCTATTTCATCGATAACTTTTATATACCCGTTGCGGGAATCAAACTTGGCGCCCTCTGTTCGAACCTAAGTCGCTACACCAACGGGATTGCTAAATTATAAAAATACAGTTCACAATCACAAGAGTCAAAGGGGCAGCAAGGTCCTTTAATCACATTCTGCAAAAAATATAACTGGGCTGGGTTTTATTTATCAATTGATGTAGATACTGCACTCGAACTAAATGAAGTTTCAACGGCCTCGACCTTCCGTCTCCATCATCACACTACCTCGGTTGTACCTACCACAAAATCTGCATTATCATGAAACGTACATGAGACCAAAATCGCCGATATTTTGTAGCGTTAGCAAGTTGAAAAATATATTGCAAATTTTGAAACAGCCATCTTACATACGAACATCGCAAGTTACATAAAAGCTTGCAAAAAGAGAATATAGATTCGAATGAATACTGTGGAGATACTCACAGCATCTCGCTGACATAAATTGTTCACATTTTGTCTTTGTGAGGCGCCGACAACAATATTTATGGAATTCTATTTTTCTAAGCAACAGATTATACTCTTGAAACAATATGCTTTTTTCTCTTTTTGCTGAGGTTATTATAGCATTTTATGTTACCTTTTTTGGGAAAAAGGCTCTAGCTGATAATATACTCGGCATTTCAATGTTTTTATTGGTAACGTTATTTTTCTTTATTCACCGATTCACCTTGATCTATCAAGGTGAATCTTTTTAAGTCTGAAACTTATTAATATATATTTTTATAATAAGGCCTTCATTATTAATAGGAAGCTGACATTTAAGAATAGGTAGATACAGTTTCTGCGATATAAAGTTATGGATTTAGAAAATAAGTGTAATTATACCTATTTTGGTTGTTGAAGGGACTTGCTCGAATCCACAACTTGGCGCATGGGGCAGGGTCACTACCGAATGCGCCATCGAGCCAGTCTATAGCGCATTCCTGATATACATTACGCCCATAATCCCCGAAGGAGTAGGCAGAGAGTAGGCAAAAGCAAAGAGTCAAGAAGCAGCAAGCCTCCTTAACCACAAATTAGCCAAAAATAAAACCGGGCTGGGTCAGATGGAAAATTGTGAAAAAAAAAATAGCTAGCTCGTCGCCTACACAATCACGTATTCAAAACTCCATACACCATTACTCGCCTTTTACAACATGCTAGACAAGAAACACAGTTGGCACATTCTTTTTAAGTCCCAGACCAACATCGAACAAAAGTAAGAAATATAAATTACTTTTACGTAATATATCCCGGTCTATCCACCTTGTGGAAGTGGGAACTTTCCTGGGAACATTATTTAGTACTTTTCCGGTGAAATTGTTCAGACGAAAGATCGTCGTTCCGAAACTCGCTCTATGTAAAATGATTGGATTATTTAGTATTCATGGTATTGTTAATTAGTCAATGGTAGTTATTGATTTGATTGGATCTGAACTTTTTGGTTGAGGATTTTAATGTTTTGTGGTAATTGACGTCACAAATCATTTGACTTGCCAGAATTAGCTTAAGGAACATTTTTAAACAGAGCGGTAGTAGCTCATTGGTAAGGACACGCGCCTCTTAACCGAGGAGTGCGGGTTGAAACCCGGGCACGTACCTCTGGATTTTTCAAATCTATGTACGTATTCATACCACCAGCTCGACGGTGAGGGAAAACATCGTGATGAAACCTGCAAATTCAAACAACTTTGGATTTGTAACCATGATTCAAAAATTGTCTAGTTCCCCTATCTTAGGGTTACGAAGGTCAGACAGGCAGTCGCTTCAATGTAATTACCAGACTCGCTAAATCCTGGATCATGGTTTAAGCGGACCCCGTCTAAGCACGGGACATAACGCTAGGAAGATGATGCTCTCTTATGTACTTATTATGTTCCTTACCTAGAAAAAGGCGACTAATGGTATATTCAGTATTTAGATTGTGATTAAGCGACGAGCTAGCTACTTGTCTACTAAGAGTCAGGCTCTTTCACAATTTTCTATGAGAACCAGGTCTATTTTATTTTATGACTGGCTCGATGGCTCATTCGGTAGTGACTCTACCCTATGCGCCAAGAGTTGTAGGTTCGATCTCCACCCAGGACAAACATTCGTATGATGAATTTTTATGCTTCTTCTGAGTTATTATTAATTATTTAGGTATGTATTTGTAATACCACTGTTTATTCTGATATCCGTAACACAAGTGCTTAAGCTACTTACATCAGAGTCAGATCAATGTATGTGATGTATTGTGATATTTATTTATTTCATATTTGACTAGAACTGGTTAGAAGAGCGACTGCAATCGAAGGTAACGCTTGGAATGGCATCCTTCGATTGCAGTCGTTTTTTGAGTCTTTATAAAATGTATGTTACCTTTCCCTCAAGTAATATTTACAATAATTATAAAGTATATTTACCCCTGTAATACGGTCAGAACCAGGATAGGGAATTTGTTTATTAAAAAAAATGGGGGAGCCCTCTCTTCGACCACACCTGCGGGGAAAATATAGCCAAACATGCACATCTGAAGACGGAGGACGGAGGGAACCAAGGCTTCGCCACAGTGAATGCGTAGATAGTGGGGGAACTCCTTGATTATAAAATTGTACAAGTCATGCCATTGACAAGCTCGATGGCGCATTCGGTAGTAACCCTGCCCCATGCGTCAAGAGTTGTGGGTTCGATCCCCACCCAGGACAAACATTCGTGTGATGAATACTTGTGTTTGTTCTGTGTCTCGGTGTTAATATCCAATATTTAAGTATATATTTGTAATACCACTGTTGTTTCTGATATCCGTAACACAAGTGCTTAAGCTACTTACTTCGGAATCAGATGTATGTGATGTCGTTGAATATTTATTTATTTATTTATTTATTACACCAAAGTGTTACATAGCTTGTATTTCGTATTTATTTTAATGGTTCCTTTCTTGTTTAAATGAAATAATATAAAAATAAGAATAATGCTTCATAATCTTCTTCGTTTTCCTTTTATTTCTACGTATTATGTGAAAGTGTAAAGAAAATATTTATTTGTGTATCTTTCTCATTGAAGAAATATTTTTGGAATTGACCATTCCCTATTTTTACCTATAAAAGTGCAAGAATCGAAAAGAATGGGCAGTATCTTAGCAAATCGAAGGTTTATTACATTGTCAATCGCATGATAATGCCGGTAAATTGATGACATCAGGTGTTTTTAACTAACTAACTTTTACGCCCTTTCCCTAGCGGGGTAGGCAGAGAGAACCGAACGCCATATGGTGTTTCTATGGCTCTCTTAAATGACCTTGAAGACTATGACATAACAATTGCCTCACTGACCCACGACGCGCTGTCCCTCCCTCCGTTCACTCTGCAAACACGCCGTCTGCGCCCGCCACAAATTGAATCCCGCCGTAATATTTAACGGAGACATTTTGCGCTCCCGTATCTGCCAGCTTGCGACCAACTTGTCATATACCTCGTTTAACTCAACCATCAATAAGTCATTGCGGAATAATTTTATTTTGATGTCGACTCGTGGGCAATTGTGTGCGTGGTTGGGTTCGGTATGTGGCGAACTAAACTCTTTTTAACCGACTTAAAAAAAAGGAGGAGGTTCTCAATTCGACTGAATTTTTTTTTTTTGATCATCATCTTCATAGCATTATGTCCCGTGCTTAGTCGGGCCCGTTTAGACATATCTCGGGATTTAGCGGGTCTAGTAATTACATTGTGACGATCTTATTAAAAATAAATTATTTTGTATTTTTTTTATTGTAACCCTTAGATAGGTGAAGGCAAATTGAATCATGGTAACATATCCATATTTGTTGGAATGTGCAGGTTTTATACGATGATTCCATCTCCGCTCAAAAAGTACTGGTAATCCGTATTTAGATGGTCGGGTTTAAACCAACACCCCTTATATATGAGGCCTTTGTTCTTACCATGCAGCAAAAAAAAAAACAAGTGTCAGAAGCTGGCAGAATTAAACGCATCACTAGACGCATCATCACGCATCATAGATTTATCTAGATAAATAACATTGTATATAATTATAAATTTCAAATTAAAAAGCTGTATTTATTACATACATATAGTACATCACAGATCGAAATGTTATCTCAATTAAAATTCGCGACGCCTTCTAGCTATGAAGTCTGCAACTTTGAACCAACATTTTCTATTCTGACACTGTTCCCGGTGCGATGGGACAAAATAATGCCAATTCAAAATTACTGCAGTCGTTAACGCATTCAATCTTTAGGGAACAATGGAAAGGGGTGACACAATGGATTCTATCGTGTTACACCCTGAGCAAAGGCTTATGGCCCCTGACAAGATAAGAAGATAACTTGCTCAAGCTGTCAATAAAATTGAAGAATAATTTTATTTTGAAGTCTTTGGGTGACTTGTAAGACTCGGAGGGAAATTAGGGAGTTATTTTTGTATTAAATTTACTTAAATTATGTTTGATATAGTAATAGCTGATGCTATTACTTTAACGTTTTACATACATACATCATGCCCATAATCCCCGAAGGGATAGGCAGAGTCAAAGGGACAGCAGGCCTTTAACCACATTCAGCCAAAAATAAAACTGGGCTGGGTTAGATGGAAAATTGTGACAAAATAGTGACAAGTGGCTAGTTTATCGCCTACACAATCACATACCCAAAACCCGATACACCATTAATCTCCTTTTACGAAATGCCAGGCAAGAAACACAGTTGGCACATTTAAGTCCCAGACCAACACGGGACAATGGGCTAGGTTAGATGGAAAATTGTGAAAAAGTAGTGACAAGTGGCTAGCTCGCCGCCTACACAATCACATACCCAAAACCCCATATACCATTAGTCGCCTTTTATGACATGCTAGGCAAGAGACACAGATAGCACATTCTCTTTAAGTCTCAGACCAACATGGGACTAAAAAAGACGTTTTAAATTAGATTTATTATGAGGCGTTACTCGGATGAATATTGCGTATTTTTCCAAAAGTTTATTTTTGTAAAAAGCTTTTTTGAACTTAAACCAAACAGTTTGTAAATTTAGAATTTTTTTTTCATTTACAAGATAATTATAGATACCGATGTATTGATATGCGCGACCTAGCAAAATTACTCGTATCTATAGTTATCCTTTACTACTTTTCGTCATATCGTAACTGGTAAAATGAAAACTGTTATTTTTTTAGACAGAGGCTGAGAAGCCGAAAGTTTTTTATTATCATAAATTACTTTTTATCCCGAAAAAGTACATTGTACCCGAGGGTTGCGCGATAAAACTTTCTGTGACACCGTTTTACGCGCGGGTGAGCCGGTGGGGGGCGGGCGGATTTAGTAATTAATTTAAAAGCAGTTACATCGCGCCCTGATATGACTCTCGCGATTATTCATTGTATGTCCATATTTTAACAGTTAGTTCCAAAAACAGATTTAACTAAGTGACTGGATCACTGGTGGCGAATAAGAAATTAATCACAATGGTTACGTCATTTTTGCAGGTTCTTATTTGATGTGAAATGTTTGTGTGAAATGTTCTTTTCTGTTTAATGCAATTTATTTTTAACCTCCTACTGAGGTTCGATTTAACTGTTTAGTCTACTTGAGTAAGTTTAGTGACAATACAGTCTTTTGGTACCATCGAGTTGATCTGTTGATGCATATGGAAGTTGGCCACAGAAACTGCTCATACCTACATACATTTGTTTAGTACAAACATCAAACATAGCATCACGCCCATAATCCCCGAAGGGGTAGGCAGAGTCAAAAGGGCAGCAGGCTCCTTTAACCACATTCAGCCAAAAACAAAACTGGGCTGGTTTAGATGGAAAACTATAATAAAGTATTGATAAGAGCCTAGCTCGTCGCCTACACAATCACTTACCATTAGTCGCCTTTTACGACATGCTAGGCCAGAAACACAGTTGGCACATTCTTTTTTAGTCCCAGACCGATATCGGACAAATTATTTGGTAGTAATAGTAGCTTATATAGGCTTACAACGCCTTGGATAACACTTGCACGCCGCCTCTTACTAGGTTTTGTTGAGTATTCAACGCCCCTGTGGCGTAAGAAACAAGCATCTAAGTTCTTTCGCGTATCGTCGTCGGACGTCCGTGCGGTGTTACAAAGAAAACTCTTTGATTTTCTACAAGTCCCTACACTGTTAAAGCTAATATATCAGTTTCATTAACACAAAGTCGAGAGATGCCGTACATACAGATGCCAGAATCAGATTCACGTTCGGGCCATGCAATGCATGCGAATATCGTGACATCTGGCATGAATCGTTTATCGCGTCTCGTGTGACGTAGGATCAAAACGTCAGTGGTGCAGTGAAAAATTGCGGCATGCGCGTCGTATCCTTCCACGTTTAACACTGCGCTGAGAAAAATGCGCCAATAGGCTAGTTGATTAAAATATTTTTTTTAGTCCGCTAGTCAGATTATCAAAAAATATTGAGTTCGTATTTTTTGCTTTATCAAATGCTCGGAAAATAACAAAGATACAGCGCTTCAAAGATCTGGAGTGGGGCGCTTTTACATCACTTATTCCTAAAATTCTACAGAACAAGTGACGTCACGCGCACCTTTAACGCGCTGTATCTTCGTAATTTTTGGTTTGCTCAACAAAATAATGTTGTTTGTAATCTCTATAATGGACTAATTATTTTTTTTAGTCAACTTGCCTATTCAGTTCAGCGCGTCGCGTGTCATCATCTTGCGTTGTCCCAATGGTTTCTCAACTTTTTTTTCTAGTATCCTGTATCCATTAGCAGGAAATAAAACTATAGTCAATAATTTAAACCAGATAAATAACATTATTACAAACGAACTCTAAATTGAAACTTTTCGAAACTTTAAAATTACAAATTTATTAAAAAAAAACAAAAAAAAAACCTTTTTTAGTATTATTACCCATATGACCTTTTGGGAAAACTGAATGTATGCCACATGCGTTAGGTATTCGCTAAGCGGCGATCTATCATTATTAATTTTTACTATTTATCTAGGTATTTTATTAGTTAAGGTCTTAAATTACCCCCAGAGAATAGCTGATTTACCCCCGCGGGTAATTACCCCTACGTTCGGAACCACTGGCTAAGATCATGATTCAAGATTTAGGGCGTACTTTACATTGACGCGACTGCCGTTCTGTCTTTCGTAGCCTTTAGGGGAACCAGACAATTTGGACCATGGTTACACACACATTCATACTTGTTCGAATGTGATGTTTTCATCATGATGTATTCCTTCATCATTGACGTAGTGGTATAAATACATAGGTGCATAGATTAAAAAATTCAGAGGTACGTGCCCGGGTTTGAACCCGTTGCTCTGAAGCGCATCGTGTGTCAACTTAATCCTTTAACGTGAGAGGATACGGCGTATTGCGTAGGACTAGGAGAATTCGAAGAGCTGCGCTTAGCATGCTGTTCACTCGGCGGTTTCCATTTTACTGGGCCATAGCGCAAAGTAACCGTATCAATCACGAAACCAAGGTTGCGGGTTCGAATCCCGCTAGGGGCAAATGTTTCGTGTGATCAACATGGACATTTGTAATCGAGTCATGGTTTATAAATCTGTTTAAGTATGTCTATCCGTTTACCTGGTATCCAAAGCAAAAGCTTATTAGCTTAGTTTGGAAGTAGGGAATTGGTGTATCTGGAGTTTTTTTTAAATTTATTGTTTAAAGATTCACCGCAGTGAGGTGTGCCTGAGTAACTGTTAACGCAAAGATATTTGGTCAGTTTACCCATAGATTCTAAGTGCAGCATACGACATCGGAATGTGGGTAAAAACTATGTCGTGTCATACATCTAACCCGCACCGCTTCTGTCGCGCACTTTTCATATAATAGAATCATGAAATGACACTTTGAAATAGATTAGCGAACCATGTGTTATATGATGGGGGAGCAGATTATTGTGAAATATATTTTGTGTCTTCTATCACGTCTGGACGGAGTGATGTATTGATATTATATTGTGTTTGCACAAAATGGATGGATGGAATTGGATGATAAGTTTCTTATTCTATTTGACTTATTGAATGTACTCAAAGGTGCTATTTTTGTTTCAGGTAATTACAACTATCTCTTTGTGATCCTCGGTGAAATTATATTGTAAGTTGTATTATTGATATATTGTGTTTTTATTTAAAGTGTGCCTGTCCTATTGATTTGAGTTTATTTTGTGTAATGATGGTATTGTTTGTTGTAAATTAGCTTGTTAATCCGGGTTATTCACAAACTCGACACAAGAGACACACGTGTGTCTAGTTGGTAAAACTCAAAATTAATATAGCTTATTATTTCGTCCTCTGTGGTGCGGTGGTAGCTCAATGGTAAGGACACGCGCCTCTTAACCGAGGAGTGCGGGTTCAAGCCCGGCACGTACCTCTGGATTTTTCAAATCTATGTACGTATTTATACCACTAGCTCGGCGGTGAGGGAAAACATCGTGATGAAACCTGCAAATTCAAACAACTTTGGATTTGTAACCATGATCCAAAAATTGCCTGGTTCCCCTATCTTAGGGTTGCGAAGGTCAGATCGGCAGTCGCTTTAATGTAATTACATACCAGACTCGCTAAATCCTGGATCATGGACTAAGCGGACCCCGTCTAAGCACGGGACATAACGCTAGGAAGATGATGATTATTTCGTCATCTGGACACGCTAAGATTTTTACGTGTGTCGGTGTATTTAGTCACCGTTTTCCTCATCTCACCATTTTTGATACAAGTAGTTACTTTGAATTCCATATATCCTGTTTCGGTAATTACGAAAAAACCTTCGATATTGCTAAATGGGCTATCCTCGATAAATGGGATATCTAACACTAACATATTTTTTTAAATCGATCTTGAGATTAGCGCGTTCAAGCAAACTAATCAAATCTTCAGCTTTCTAATATTCGTAAGTGTTATTTTTTTTTCTGAATTCATTATATTAAGGGTTTCTAATTAGCAGACTCTCAGTTCCAATTATAATCAACCGATCGAAAAAGCACCCAAATTTTCGTTAGCTCCAAGATTTCAGCTGGAAATACTCCAGCCCAGACTAGTTACGAGACGCCAGCGCAGCCTGCACCTATGTTAAGTCCAAACTAATTTTCCCCAGCTGAAACCTTAGTTAAAACTTCACAATCAACTCGGAATCCTCGTAAATCGTTTGCCTTTTTAATAACTTGGAAGTTAGACCGTTGGTTTGTTTTAGCCTTGCTAAGTGCTGGCAACTTGGCAAGCCGATGAAGCTTAGTTACGGGCTGTGGGGGATGTTAGCTTGTTCGAAGTCTTTAAGGGTGTGCCGGAAAAATGTGGTGTCCTTGGTGAAAATCGTGATGAAGTTTGAATTGGTCATCCAATCAGCCTTTATAGATTGGGAAGCCTCTTCCTGAAGTATTTTGGTTCTTTGATAAGGTTGGAGTTACACCAGACTACGAAATAGCATCCAAGATTCTTGCCAAGACATGATCTGGTGTGTCAAAGTCAAGGATGTATTTTAATTTATTCGCCTTCCATAACACTTCAAAATCAACATTTTAGATTTATTTGATAATCTAGATTTTTGAAAGCACTTGTTGTAAGCACTGGGTTATTTGATTGTTTTATGTTATAACATTTAACTATGTATGTAGCAACGTCAAGTCTATACAGCGGATATACAGAGTCATTTATAAAACATCAACAACCTCGCAGGAGTACATTACTGACATTATAAATAACATTTGTTCTAAGATTTTTCTTAAATGGACAAAAAAAACTATTTTTATACAAACTACATCAGCTGTTTGGTAATTTAGTATGGAAAGCCGTTTTTTTAGTCGATTTAGGAAAAGTCGTCAAACGTTGTTGTTTATCATATCAGTAATCTACTCCTGCGAGGTTGTTGCTGTCTTATAAATGACCCTGTATACATATTATATACAGACTGAAAGTAACTTGTGGTAACTGCTGAACGAATATGGCCTCAGCCACCGGCTCTGTGGATAATTACGCGCTTCTTATTAAACCGTCCGAAAATATTCCGCAGGGTAGTGATGTGCTCGCTCGAAAGTATTTCGAGTCCTTCTCATTTTGTGTTTTTATATTCTTAGATGTTATGTTTCATACCAGACTTGTTTTTATAAGTTGTTTATTTTTGCATAGGATTTAAAGACTTTGACGAAGATGTAACTTAGTATCTCAAGGTCATTAAATTACATTATAGAGTATTATTGGATTAAGAATTCATCATCACCTTGTTCTTTCTTCCTATAAATAATAGAAATATCTGGGGATAGTTTGATGATAATATTAATAAAGTATTTAGAACGAACAAATCATATAAAGTACAAGATATAGAGACCCATATTTTACAAGCGTTGCGAATTAAATTTTCAACACTTGAATATATTCGAGTCTTCTACTCGTAGTAGGAAATTCAATAATTTAACTTATTCCCTTGACTATATACTCAAAAGGCTTGAAACTCAATGTATTTTTAATGATTTTGCAGTTTGTATGCATACTTCAGTAATCTCTAGTAATACACGTATAGTTCTAAAAATAGGGACTCGATTAAAGACTTGAATCTAATCATCACTATGGGTCATTTTGACCCGTCGAGAGGGTTGGGTGCGGATTCTGTCAGCTGACAGGGCGGTCGCGAGTTAATGTTACGTAGTAATCAATTTATTAACTTGACTGCGCAGTTGTGGGGTCTAAGAAACCAGTTAAGAGTAATAGTTGCCCTCATTTTATTAATTGTCATGGAAAGCCTTCGCCAAAATATGTTATAATGTGACTAGGGCTATAGAAAGTTAATATATAAAACAAAAATGTATTTTTAGTCCACATTTGCATCTAACCCAGCCCAGTTTTATTTTTGACTGAATGAGGGGCTTGCTGCCCCTTTGTCTCTGTCCACCCCTTCGGGGAAAATGGGCGAGGTGTAATGTATGTGTAGATATATAGGACATAAGTCTACATTTTTCAAATTTTTCATCTTACTCAGCCCATTGTCCCGTGTTGGTCTGGGACTTAAAAAGAATGTGCCAACTGTGTTTCTTGCCTAGCATGTCGTATAAGGCGACTAATTGTATATCGGGTTTTAGGTATGTGATTGTGTAGGCGACAAGCTAGCCACTTGTCACTGCTTTTCACAATTTTCCATCTAACCCAGCCCAGTTTTATTTTCGGCTGAATGTGGCTAAAGTGGTCTGCTGTCCTTTTTTGACTCTGCCTACCCCTTCAGGGATTATGGGCGTGATGTTATGTTATAAGTCTATATTTTTACTTTTTAAGAAACGACTTTCATGTTCATGCTAATATTTTTAAGTCATTTCATGTTCAGTGTCGAAATATGTTGTGACCATTATTATCTTTCTGTATAATGTTGCTATATAAGCCTTAGAACGGAACACGATGGTCGAAGCATTATCAAAGACCCTGGTCTCTAAGTCCTAGACCAACCGCTCCGTTAATTTAAACAAACACAAATAAAAATCGGACGAAGACACAAATGTATTTCTCTAAAGAGTAAAAGTAAGCGTCCAAGTCCATAATATAACAATGCTAGCACTCTAATATCTGAACCGTGAAAAATAACAAGGAAAACGACAGTGAAGTTTGAAAAAGCTGTTCCTACATTATGTGCCGAAGAAATGTCCGCCCTTGTTTATGTTACATTATTCAAATTAAGAGTTTTTCTGTACTCGGAGCCGGGATGGGACTGGTGTGTTAACGGTGGTATTCTAAGGAGTGAATGTTCAATTGTGTCGATAAAACGACTTGATGGGGTATAATATGACTTATTTCGGAATGTTGTCACGCGTTTCGACAGTAATATTACTGGGTGGACTTCTTAAATGATTTAGTGTTTTTTATTTTATTTTGTACTTTATCGCACGGCTTGACGTTGTTATTCAAGACGAAGGATTTAAACAAAATGTGTAGATCGTCTGCGTCTTGAATTACAATAATGTTAGGAAAGTCACTTGTTTATTCTGGAAATCAAATATCTATCGCTGTATTTGTTTATTTGTAATAAATATATAGAAATATCGTATGTATTTAAGATTGCTAGAAAATACTACTATAATTGGTATAATACGAGAAATTTGCTTTTGTATCTAGCGAAGCTAAATATTTTTTATTAAAAAAAAAAATGTGACCGCATTTTCCTTTTTAGTAATGTTTACATATTATTTATAAAACAGCCTTTTTACAAAAAAGACCTATGTAAAGTTTGGAGTGGAGGAAGCGAAACACGCTTCAACCGTGGCGCGACAGGACGCGACAAAAACGCCCCGCGGAGTCGAATTCTGCCCGCAGGTTTCCGTTCCGTCAACAGAGCGCGCTTAAAGCGACTTCTGATGAAACAGTACCCTTACAACTCGTATCTTTTGACAAGCTCGATGGCGCATTCGGTAGTGACCCTGCCCCATGCGCCAAGAGTTGTGGGTTCGAACCCCACCCAGGACAAATATTCGTATGATGAATACTTGTGTTTGTTCTGTGTCTGGATGTTAATATCCAATTAAGTATATATTTGTAATACCACTGTTGTTTCTGATATCCGTAACACAAGTGCTTAAGCTACTTACCTCAGAGTCAGATCAATGTATGTGATGTCGTCGGTTTATCTTCACTTGTAATTTTTCGCGATATTAACTTGTGTTTGAGGAAAAAATGAGTTAAAAAGAAAAAGTTCTTTTTATCACTACGGGCGGGCTTGTTTATCCCAATATTTCATGCTTCAATATAAAAACGTGGCCGGGGGCGCGTACCGTATAAATCTCAATTTGCATAATATATTTTCGTCAGTTTAAAGGTGTCGGTGCCTGGTACATGAAAAACCGCCTACGCACCATCCGCCTCATTTGTCATTCACCTCTAGGCTCGCATTTAATTTTCGGTGCCTTGCGGCCTGGCATGGGTGTTGTAGACCCGACGCGGTTTAGGGTTCATGTACAATGTTGTTCATAATATGGTATGCTTGTGGCTTTAAGAGTTATGGTTATATGAGTATTTGAAGCAGCAAAGGGTTCGAATGCCACAAAGGCCAAAAGTTCGTGTGATGAACTTCTGTATTCTTCTATTTTTTAGTGAAAAAAAGGCCAAATCGTCACAGCAGTTTCAACATACCTTACGAGTAGAAGCTAAGAAAATAGCTTGAAAAGAGATTTGCCTTTTCTCTATCTATATAATATTAGTTAAGATATCAAACTACCTATTTGGTTTCGTTGAAGGGCTGGCCATTTCGCCGATATTATCTTAGGCGTTTCTAAGCCTCTGGTGGCTGAGTCGAATGTTGTTCGCCCAGGACGAACATAAATCTCTCTAAGTTTCCGTTTTTATGGTAAAGTGCCGATGGAAACAGTTTCAAGTGGTTTTTATGCGTTGTTTTTCCGCATAATGGTGTCTATGGCCCATGGAGCTGACATTTAATGTTTATCTATGAATCGATGGATACCGTTAATTTAAATATCACGTACTAACTCATTTACAGATCGGGCCCAGTGGAGTTCATTACCAAAGACCGAGTCTACTGGACTAGTATACGCTAATGATGAACCCACGTCCCTTGCATTCAATGTGAATTGCAAACCAATGTGTCATTGGAGTTGTCAATTGTTTTTTCATATCTTAGAAGAGCTTTCAACTTCTGCTATCATCGTCACCTTGCCTATATTTTAAATATCTAATCTGGGATAGGTGCTGTGTATTTCTCTTCCGTATCTCCACTTCGATTTCTCTCATATCACCTTTCACAGAATTTATCATCTCCTCTTTAATTGCCCTCTGCCTCTTCTTCTATATTAATATTTATATTCAGCACTCTCTTCTTTAGCATCTTTAACAAAAACTGTAATTTTAAATAACCTAAATAATCAGCAATTAGATTGATTTCGGTTTCAACAAGACTAAATGAATGTTTCTAAGTGAATCCGTTAATTACAAATCAATTAACTTCACCTTCCGCAAAACAGCACTTGGATCTTAAAGGTAGGTTGCTATGCTCTCATCCCCTATTAAGATCACCTAACTTCTAAGAGCTTCGTAACCAAACGCTTTCCAAGAAGAAAGTCACAATTTTCCACGAGTAATCATTTTAATATGTAAACCGAGTCATGTGTAAAATTTTCGATTACATACCTTCATTGAAAATTCAATGGCGCCGGTCGCCTAGCCGCTTACCGCATCTTTTACGAGTCGCAAAAAGCGCTGGAAACTTTTTATCGTATCCAATTTTGTTCAATAACTATGCCGGGTGGTTCTTGATAAGCTTTTTATATCAAGGGCGGGTCGCTAGCGTTGTTGGCCGATGCGCAATTCCCGAGAGAACGCTTGCGTATGAAACAACGGAGTAATTTCATGTGGAGTTGGTTCGTAAAGATGATGAGATTAGATGCGGGCAAAAATCTGCGTTGACGCAGTAACTCAAGCGCTGTGTCTATGAGGCAGCTCTACTTTGTGTCATGGCGCAAGAAAATAAAACTCGCCGATTGAGTTATATCGTGTTCAGAGCGCCATTTTCAATGAGGGCTTTTGAATTAAAACATCCAAAAGATGGTTTAATTGTGACTTGCGGTCTTGTCACCCTCCTCATTGGTTAGTTGTCAGATTAAACTGACATACGTGCCACATAATGAAGGGTGCTGTCAACAAAGAGCCAATAGTGACAGTGATAAGACGGCGAGACTCCGTCACGCCATCTGGCGGGTTTTATTTTTTGAAAACCCCTATTCTAGTGTGCTGTGTGCCGATATATTTTAAGTAGATGAATTGACACATCTAAAGTAGTGATCTGAGTTGGCGTAGTCCTGGGCGGTACAATGTTACAAATCTAATCTATATTAGCTACTGATAGGTACTACTAAACTTCACGCCACTTACCTAGCGGGGTAGGCAGAGAGAACCGAACGCCATATGGCACGATCCTTACACATGTCTGTCTAGATTAGCTAGATATATGATAACATTTATATATGAGTTCACGTTGGCGGTAGAACCACTTATTTGTATCATGACTATTCATAAGTGCTTTTGTAATGCCTACATGAATAAAGATATTTCTATTTATAGTTCTACTTGGTTTTATACTTAGGTCTACATAGACGAAGTCTCAAGATGAAACTCGTAGACTGCTAAATCTGGCTGGCCTAGCAAAATGGCTCATTCAGTAGTGACTCTGCCCCATGCGCCAAGAGTTGCGGGTTAGATCCCCACCTAGGACAAACATTCGTATGGTGAATACTTGTGTTTGTTCTGTCTGGGTGTTAATATTGAATATTTAAGTATATATTTGTAAAACCACTGTTGATTCTGATATCCGTAACACAAGTGCTTAAGTTACTTACTTACCACGGAGTCAGATCAATGTAAGTGATGTATTCTGATATTTATTTAATTTATTTATCTTAGCTCGTATTGTCGTAGTCTGCTGAAAAGAACGTACCTACTTTACTTCAGGCTTACCTTACGGTTATAAAAACGGTTCGCGTCAAACAAATTGCCTCAATTTTAAACCTCCGCAATTCCCATGTAATAAAATTACGGTGAGGTATCGGCCGCGAGTTCCGGGTCGTGGGGAGCAAATTTAACAGATATTATGAGGCACCTTAGATTTGGCATCGTTCGAGGGGATGCTGCCAAGTCTGTCGGTATGCTTACAAAGTCTGGTGAGCAGGTTTTGATTTAAGTGGCGGTAGTTCAATGGTGACGCGCAATTATATACGATGAGTTTTGGTTCAAATTCGGATATGTCCTTCTAATTTATTTAACAGAATATGTGTTTAATTAAACCACTAATTCGGCGGGAAGGAAAGATATCTTGACAAAACCTGCACATTATATTACACATATATGGGGCAGTTCAAGTATTACTTAAGCAGAATTTTGAATATATATTGTGTAATATAATATTTTTAAATTCCCCGGCCCCTTGTCAGCGAAGGTAATCATTGATCTGGCCTCCTACGCTGACGTAAGCATTTGTTTAACTTTTTCAAAGCCTATTAATGTTTCATGCTGACGTAATCTCAATTCAAACTTCAAACTCCTCCCCCATCACCAAAGTAAGCATATCAAACACCCACGTTATAATACTTGAACGGCCCCTATACCAGAGAGGAGAGATATCTACCTTGTGCCTTACACTGGATCCATTTGGTATTGTCTAAAATCTAATGGCGTGTCATTAAACTTTTGCCAGCAAACACGACTTCACCAAACGGCATAGCAAGCTCTGTGTCAACATCTATCAACCAGTCGCCGGACTAGTCAGACAAACAACTGTGTCTGTTTGATTAGCATTTCACGCCGGCAAATTGTGTTTACAATTAGAGCCTAATTTTTACTGTCCGTTTATTTCTAGGCAACTTTTTATTGCTCGGCAAACTTACCACCGAGCTCGTGTACAATTTGAACAGTCTTCACGTGAGAGTTTTTATTGTGGCGAATGGCGTGATTCGCGTGATAATGTTTATAGGAGTTTTTGTTTGGGAAATTGAAAAGCGTGATGCACGTGTCGTGTTTTTTTTTAATTAAGTTTACACTTTCGTGTAATTGTTTTTATTTTTTACATTATTTTGTGTGATAAAGGTTTTACCTGCCTACGCGATTTTATCAATCTAATCTAATGTTAAAGTGGGTTTTTTGGATGGTTTATTTTAAGGATTCGTTCGGATCTCTCTGTCTACCCCGCTAGGGAAGTGGCGTGAAGTTTAGTTAGTTGGGTATATTAATACCGTAAGCAATCCTATTGGATTGCTTACGGTATTAATATTACATTTATACGGTAAAAAGTAAAAATCTCTAGATTTAATTTAGCTTATGATTAGAACAAGTAATATGAGAAGTATACTTGTAGTCCCATGTTGTTCTGGGAATTAAAAGAATGTGCCAACTGTGTTTCTTGCCTAGCATGTCGTAAAAGGCGACTAATGGTATATGGGGTTTTGGGTATGTGATTGATTAGTCGACGAGTTAGCCACTTGTCACTACTCTTTTACAATTTTCCATCTAACCCAGCCCACTGTCCCGTGTTGGTCTGGGACTTAAAAAGAATGTGCTAACTGTGCTTCTTGCCTAGCAAGTCGTAAAAGGCGACTAATGGTATATAGGGTTTTGGGTATGTGATTGATTAGTCGACGAGCTAGCCACTTGTCACTACTCTATCACAATTTTCCATCTAACCCAGCCCACTGTCCCGTGTTGGTCTGGGACTTAAAAAGAATGTGCTAACTGTGTTTCTTGCCTAGCATGTCGTAGAAGGCGACTAATGGTATATCGGGTTTTGGGTGTGTGATTATGTAAGCGACAAACTAGCCACTTGTCACTACTTTTTCACAAATTTCCATTTAACCCAGCCCAGTTTTATTTTTGGCTGAATGTAGTTAAAGGGTCCTGCTGTCTCTTTAACTCTGTCTACCCCTTCGGGAATTATGGGCGTGACGTTATATATGTATGTATGTATGTGTTCTTGTAGTAAAGTTGGTCAACATTTTATCATCATCTCCCATTACGGAATTCTCGGTTCTTGGTTGTTGCTCGGACTAATCAATTGGATCGTAATTATACATCCAATGTTAAGTGGTATAATTCGCAAATCGACCATGGACTAGTAAAAAAGAAGGACTCCGCGTCGCTAACTAGACGTTTAGGCATCTGCGGAGCTTCAACTTGACACGCGACTAACATCATACACTGACATGATCGCTCTAAATAATTATAATAGCCGTTAATTTTTTTATTTATTTATTACCAACATTTACAAAATCTTTACAGGAATCCCAAAATGAAATTGTAAGCAATTGTATATTACCTTATTCTTATATATATTAAATTTCATATGCAATGCACTTAAAGGCGACTTCTGTGAATTTCGACAGGGTACAGTTATAAATATCTATATCTATAGAAATTATATTAATGAGCCGTATGGCACGCGACATAGGGGCAAATTTGAGTAGGTTCGTCCTCGCGTGAGGTACACTGAGTATATTGAACACATGTAGAATAGTTCGAAAGTTCTTACAAGTAGATGAAGATACTCACATGCAAAATAACAGAATGATGCCGAGCCAACTTCAACACCTAACTAATACTATACCACATACCACTCCAATCCATCAGACAAACAGTTACGACACACTTTCACAGGTTCACCATACTTCTACTCACGCATCCTCATCCTATACACCATCACTCATAAATATAACTTAAAGGAATAGTACTTGGCTTAGGCCCGTACTACTTCAAAAAAAAAAAACAGCTTTATGCTGAGATGCCAAAGCATTTGAAATAATAATAATATCATCATCCTCTTGCCCTTCTCCCAGTTCATCTGGGGTCGGCGCAGCATGTCTTCCTTCTCCATACGTCCCGGTCAGCCGTCATCAAGCTATCCACTCCCAATTCTCTCATATCATCTTTCACACAATCCATCCATCTCTTATTTGGCATTCCTCTTCCTCTACATCCACTAACATTCATACTCATCACTCTCTTTTTCACATGTCCTTACTCTCTTCTCATCACATACCCATTTGAAATAATAATAATAATCGTTTATTTTCAAACCTTAACACTATAATAATACATAGGTATCTTAGATAATAAACACTTTTATACATGCGTGATCTGGTTATACCGAAGTGAGAGGGTTTCTTCCTTCAAGAGTTGACGAAATAAATAAAACTTAGTTTCAGGCACTAGTGCATGTAATGTGTTTCTTGTACAACAGATATAAAGCGAGTGGTTAATAAAATTCAAACAGAAATAATCTTAACTAATTGTTATTAATAACGATTACAAATTAGGGAACGGTGCGGAGTTACAGAGATGATGTCATTTAGATGATTATTTTGGCCTAAATATTTTAATACATAAAAGACTCAATGATGAGCGCACTAAAATTATGATGCAATAAATGAAGTTAATTTGTAAGACAAGTAGGCACACTTTGTAACGTAAATACGCTCAAAAATCTCACTCACACATGCAAAAGGCTTCACGCTGTAGTATGACATCGCTGCGTCCTTCTTTGTTTACTAGTCCGTGAAAGCGACATGCATTTTCGTCGTAAGAGGTCACACAGTTCCATAGCACCATCACACACCCTCTTACCACATCTCTTGAACACACTAACACCATAACCTCTGGAAATAAATGCTTCTCAGACCGATCCCGAACTCCCACTTAAAAGTAACTATGGAGATTGTCAGTCCATATTTCAGTTATGGTGAGCAGTTGACTAGGAATGGGGCATTAACGAGGCGTTGTTTATCGGTTCTTTATGCGTCCCGGTGAAATAGATTCGGTCTTGGGACGCGAAGTCCGTCCCCTGTCATATTTTAGGAGCGACATTGCCAGATTGTCGCAGCTTTTTTTACGTTTTATGTAACTTAATAAGGTTTTATTTCGTAGTTTTCTGTCGGATGTGAAGTCGTTATTTTGGTTTTATGTGTTATAATTATATATGTAACGAGGTAGAATTAGTTTTGTTTTCTAGTACAAGTCAGAGCAAGAGACTCGCGGGGAGAAACTGATTGTTTTTGGAGTGTAAAAAAATTGTGTTGTTGTATTTTTAGTCTGGCTATATATAAATAAAAAGAATATGAAGATCCTAAATGATGATGAAGAGCGGTGGAAGCTCAATGATAAGGACACGCGCCTCTTAACCAAGGAGTGCGGGTTCAAACCGGGGCATGTACCTCTGGATTTTTAAAATCTATGTACGTATTCATACCACTAGCTCGGCGGTGAGGGAAAATATCGTGATGAAACCTGCAAATTTAAACAACTTTGGATTTGTAACCATGATCCAAAAATTGTCTGGTTCCCCTATCTTAGGGTTACGAAGGTCAGGTCGGCAGTCGCTCCAATTTAATTACCAGACTCGCTAAATCCTGGATTATGGTCTAAGCGGACCCCGTCTAAGCACGGCATTTTAACGCTAGGTAGATGATGATAAAGATCCTAAATTATCTGTGGACTAGCTTATTGCCCGCGGAGCTACCATCGTGAAATTTAGTTTGTGACAGTGATACTATCGCATGCGGGATGTGTAATATTTTCCTAGATATAAGTAACCAATTTTCTTTCTTACTATTCAAACTTATAGCATTCCTCTCAACATTTCGGGGATAACGAGCGTGTGATTACATGTATGTATGTAATTTGTATGTGTACATTTTAAAGACCGGTAATTTCCTGTAACATCAACACAATACTTAAGGATTTCGGACGGAAGTTTGTCCCGGACATATTGTAAGTGGAGTCGAGCTGGGAGCGTAATCGGCTAATGGACGGAGCTCGCGTAACTTACGAAAATTCGGCCCTTTCTTATTTTGCGAGTGACGTCGCGAGCGTCACAGCTTTCCATCCAAACCAGGCCACTGTCCCATGTTGGTTTGGGACTTAAAAAGAATATGCCTACTGTGGTTCTTACCTAGCAAATATGCCAACTGTGGTTCTTACCTAGCATGTCGTAAAAGGCGACTAATGGTATATCGGGTTTTGGGTGTGTGATTGTGTAGGCGACAGGTTAGCTGCTTGTCACTGCTTTTTCACAATTTTCCATCTAACCCAGCCCGACTTTGTTTTTGGCTGAATGTGGTTGAAGGGGCATGCTGCCCCTCTGACTCTGCCTACCCCTTCGGGGATTATGGGCGTGATGTTATTATGTATGTCGCGAGCGGCGTGTAGTATAGTGAACTGCGTAGGGCTGTCATGCTTTCAGGAAAGTGTATCCTAATTAATATGGTGAATGAGGAAGTAGCTTTGTTTATCAGTTACGTTTCTACATTACTCAAACGATTTTGATGAAATTTTGTACTCATAATATTTTCACATATAAAGAGGACGTGGTACCCATGAAAAATTTATAGAATCCGCGGAAATTACAATAACGTGTCTACATCAAACCAGCAGTAGTACTATAGTAGTGACGTTACGCGAAATTTCAATGCAGTGGTTCGTTCTTAGTAATTTTTCATTTGCCAAAAAACCCTTACAATATTTTTTAGTGATCTAATTGACGGCCTAAATTAACTTTTTAATTCCACTTTCCTATTTTGTTACATTAAGCCATCCGGTTCTCTCTGCCTACCCCGCTAGGGATGTAGCGTGCAGTTTAGTTAGTTAGTTAGTTAGTATTAAGCCATTAAACAAGTCAAAACACTACTGAACTAAAGTCTTAGGTAAGCAATTTGTCTTAAATGTCTACCCCAGTATACTCGCAGGTGGCAACCCTACGTGTAATACCCAGTAAAATGATACTTAGTCGGACGTCACCCGCTGGCTTTCGTTACGACGCTGCTATCTTAATCGGCTGAGACGACGAACTTCCCATTGTGTTTAAACAATGTCTAAGCATTGTTTAAACACTAAACGATAAGTGTTGCGCTTATCGGGAACTTTCGGGACCAATGTACGGGTGAGTATTTTGATCGATAGCGTGTTAGGGTTGTCACTTGTGTGTGGTAGGTAGGTTTTGTGCTTAAAACATGCTGGAGGTGCTAAATCCTGTTACTAAATATCCGCTGTTGAATCAACGTCGCAAATTTTAACTATAAGGGAGAATGTATAGTCGTTTACACATATGTACATACGTACATACAAGAGCGGTGTTAGTTCAATGGTAAGGACGCGCACCTCTTAAGCGAGGAGTGCGGGTTCAAACCCGGGCACGTACCTTTGAATTTTTCAAATCTATGTACTTATTTATACCACTAGCTCGACGGTGAGGGAAAATATCGTGATGAAACCTGCAAATTCAAACCACTTTGGATTTGTAACCATGAACCAACAATTGTCTGGTTTCCCTATCTTAGGGTTACGAAGGTCAGATCGGCAGTCGCTTCAATGTAATTACCAGACTCGCTAAATCCTGGATCATGGTCTAAGCGGACCCCGTCTAAGCACGGGACATAACGCTAGGAAGATGAATGACATGTGTACATACGTATCACAGGCCCGTAATATCCAACGGGGTAGGCAGAGTCCAAAAATTGAAGTTATAATCGCGGGATACATTATAACATCTGTTACCCAAAAGCGTAGAAAAAAAACTAGTTGATGATGCGAATTTAATCTCTGTCGTCATAGTAATCCCAAATGCACAGACATTTAAATCGTGTAAGCTTAATATTCAAACTTGACTCTCAGTTTATTGCAACTATTTCTAGTTCAAAGCTTGTTAAGTTACAATTGAGCTTGGCTCACCAGTGTTAGGCAGCCCTTACAAACTATTATCCAACAGAAACAACAGCGAACGAGTCGGATTATTTGCGCAAACACTGAACTCGCCGAGTCTGTTCGTATCGCCTCTCGAGAGCTCGTCTTGAAGGTGTGTGTTACATGCGCTTCATCTTCCTAGCGTTATGTCCCGTGCTTAGACGGGGTCCGCTTAGACCATGATCCAGGATTTAGCGAGTTTGGTAATTACATTGAAGCGACTGCCGATCTGACCTTCGTAACCCTAAGATAGGGGAACCAGACAATTTTTGGATCATGGTTACAAATCCAAAGTTGTTTGAATTTGCAGGTTTCATCACGATGTTTTCCCTCACCGTCGAGCTAGTGGTATAAATACGTACATAGATTTGAAAAATCCAGAGGTACGTGCCCGGGTTTGAACTCGCACTCCTCGGTTAAGAGGCGCGTGTCCTTACCATTGAGCTACCACCGCTACCATGTGTGTTACATGCGCTGCGCTAAGAAATTGCGCTAACACAGTTTATTTTTTTTTTATTTTTTTATATCCGACGACATCACATACATTGATCTGACTCCGAGGTAAGTAGCTTAAGCACTTGTGTTACGGATATCAGATTCAACAGTGGTATTACAAATATATACTTAAATATTGGATATTAACACCCAGACACAGAACAAACACAAGTATTCATCATACTGGTCCTGGGTGGGGATCGGACCCACAACTCTTGGCGCATGGGGCAGGGTCACTACCGAATGCGCATCGAGCTTGTCACATGGTGACACTGCACACCAAAAATTTCAAGACATCATTTAAAACGTAAACCTTAGAGCTTATATGAAAAGGATCATGAATGTTGAAGAGGCGAGTGAGGTGTGTAAGGATCGTGCCATATGGCGTTCGGCTCTGCCTACCCCGCTAGGGAAGTGAAGGTTAATTAGTTATTTACTTCTTCTGAATGTAAAGTGAGCACTTGTTTCTAAACTCGAAGTTTATGGCAACTGGTTTGATTTTTTATGCAACTTTTGTGTCACTGGAGAGGAGAACTTGGCCCATTTCCTCGTTTAACATTTTTGCTTCAATTTAAGTAATATAATGAAGTCCAAAGTGACCATTTTCGTTTCAAAAACAACTTTCGCCCGAAGCCAAACTCGCGACGTTTTCGCCTTATCGCCGCGAATTCATTTCCTCTTAATACATTTTCAGAAAGTTCCATCGAGTTTGTTTTTAACGATGTACTCGTATATTGTTGCAGGTAAAACTCCGTCTAGCGTCTCGGAATAAAGTTGGTGCAAACAATTAAAGGGAAAAAATGTCGTCTCTAAGATATACCGCCGGTAGCTTCCGGCAGCGAGTTAGTATGCACAGAGGGGAGACTCGGCTGTGTTCTGTTTGAGATCGTGACTAATATATTGAATGCCAAAGTGAGTTTTTACTCTTCCATGTCATTATTAATTAATTTATCATGTTAAATACATGTGTAAACATTAAGTATAGGTACATTAATTGCTTGAACCTACGTATACGTAAACTATATTATTTAAAACACAACATTTTATTTCATTAGCACTAATCTTAACTAATATTACTGTCACTACGGTTGAATAGTTTTGAAAGAAAATCATCATTAAATGTTACATATACATAACATCACGCCCATAATTTCCGAAGGGGTAGGTAACCACATTCAGCCAAAAACAACTAGGGTAGGTTAGATGGAAAATCGTGAAAAAGTAGTGACAACAAGTGGCTAGCTCGTCGCCTACACAATCACATACCCAAAACTCCATATACCATTGGGCGCCTTTTACAGTCCCTTCTGCAAACAGTTAGTCTATGCCGAATTCTCGGACAGCGTAGTCAGTAACTTCGTCCCAGGCGTGTCGGTTGGCGGACGCGGTCGTAAGTCCGCCCTCGCCGGTCTGCTGTTTTTAAACAACTGTTTATAAAATGGCGCCAGGGGAAAATGATTTGAAATGAGCGATACTTGTACTATAGCCATAGATATCGACATATATACACTTACTAGAATCATATATATATATATATATATATATATTTACATATATGTCTGTATACAGGTACTTGAATTATATATATCTACATATGTACACGTACTAACTTTGGTTTTGACTTGTAGTGACCATTATTTAAACAAACTTTGACCCCAATTTTACCCTCTTAATCAAGTGATGAAGTGCATATATATTTTTTTACATTAGAAATGTAAAAAAATTAATTTAAGTTTCATACAAACTTTAATCTTCAATAATTTAAATCTGTTTTCATCCGTTAGGAGATTAAAATCACTGAAAAAATTACTATACAGAAACATTGTCTTCTAACTGAGTTTATATTGAATTTATATTCGTATATACTAAACAGTAAATGCATACGTCTTCTGTAGCGCACAGTAAACATTGTAATGTTCTGTGTGAAGGACAGTAGCCAGGGAGCGCACTTTTCTTCCCCGTTCCCAAGCGAGGTGGCGGTGTTTTCTTTAAACTCCGTGCCTGTGACGTGAGTGGCCTGTGGTCTGGGGAGTTCAGCCTTAGCGCGGGAAACTTGCATTATTGTCGGGGAGAGTCGGAGGACGCGACAGGTCTCGGGACAACAACAAAATTTGTTTCGACAGACAGATTGGGGAGTGAAATGTGGTTTGTTTAGAAACGTATTTTATTAAGTTATTCTAATTTGAAAAATAAAAGTTATTCTGATTTTGAGTAAGGCGAAGCTTATCGATGGGATTTGTTCAAGATTTATTTTCTTTATGATCTGGTCAAAATCAGTGCAATTTATAATCGTAGTTGTTTTATGTACTTAATAACATCAGATAAACTTGTATACTTAGAACACAAAGAAATAAAATTACAGATAATGAATTATATAATAATGTATATAGGTATTTCATATATTATACATATATCTATTCTCTCTGCCTACCCCGCTAGGGAAGTGGCGTGAAGTTTAGTTAGTTAGTTAGTTATACATATATATTAATTAGAAGAATGACAGATAGAAAATTACTCTACTCGTACTCGTACCTTCAACAGTAAATAAAAAATATAATATGTCAACTCCTGTTTATCAATAAGTTATTTTTATGTGAATATAAAAAGTCGTTATTTATGTATGAAACTGAACGATTGAAAATTTATCAAATCTACCCAAGCTTAAAATATATAAACAAGTAGCCATTCAATTCAATTACCCGCGTCTTGACTTCATTATCAGATCATTATTTAACATGCCTACTAACGTTAAAAATAATTAAAAATTTTAAAGTATACTCAAACTGGCATCTTAGATTTTTAATAACATACTTACTTAATTTCAAGTGAAGCTAAGTGCGTTAATAATGCCCAATTTTACGACCCGTAAAATTGTAATCTCCGAAGTTGAAAAACTAGTCTGACGTCACTTTAAAACCGGTTAAAGTTCGTTACGTCACCCGTCATAAGAGGCTGCACCGTCCTCGAACGACCTTCAGCGATGGAAACGAGTTAGCTTTTAAACTTATTGCTCCTTACTGACGCGTTTAATTAATTATCTTGAGCGGAGATTGATGTGTACTTCATTTGAAGAGACGATTATTCGGTTCATAAAAGTTCATCGATTTAAAATTGACACTGGTCGTACTTACCACGTTCAGAAAAAAGGAAAGATAAAACAGATCGCAGATTACTTTATTCAACTATAAATAATGTCCCGTGTTAAGTCAAAGTCATAAATATTCCTTATTTATATAGTTTTCAAAGAAACACTTATAAATCGTCAAAAACAGTTGAAAGAGATATGATTCTACCACCGGTTCGGAATGTTGCATCTACCGAGAGAATTCAGCAAGAAACTCGGTAGTTACTCTTTTCAACAACAGTATTAACAAAGTTGTAAAAATCATATTTAATTTTGAACCATGATTCAAAGTGGGCCTGGTAAGAAATAAGAAAATAAAAATGTATATGTATACCAGAGCTGACCAGTCCCCAAAGGCGGCACCTGTTCCCAAGCATGACGTATGTGTCAGCCATTGCTTCACTCAACCATATTTTAGGGATGTAACGACCTGCCACATAACGCCTCCACCCAAGCGACATTTTAGTGTTGGTCTAGGACTCGAAAGGCGACTAATGGTATACTGGGTACTGGGTTTATGATTATGTAGGCGATGAGTTTGCAACTTGGCAGTACTTTTTCACAATCTTCCTAACTGAATTGGGTGAAAACAATTTTTATTTTGACTTAAAATGGTTTAATAAGCATGTTACTCTTTATACTCATATACGTACATAGTAGTACCTATATTAACTTTTTATAAGTAACCCATATCTGGTAGAAATCATCATCATCTTCCTAGCGTTATGGCGTTATATATATACCATGATCCAGGATTTAGCGAGTCTGGTAATTACATTGAAGCGACTGCCGGTCTGACCTTCGTAACCCTAAGATAGGGGAACCAGACAATTTTTGGATCATGGTTACAAACATGGTTATCTGGTAGAAATATGATCATAATAAATACGGTTCTCCGACTTAACGAATAACGAAGAATGTATAAGTCGAATAACAGATACGTTAATTATAATTAGTACGATTTATAAGTAATTAATAGTTATCGTTATCAAAACAAATCCGCCCTCTCAGAGTTGTATCGGTGTAAAAATAACCATTTAAACTGTTATCAACAGTTAATGTCAATTAATTACCGACCTTATAACTTACTTTGCTCATTAAATGTATTATTTACAGCACGTGTATGTAAATAATACCTTTTTTTACGTAAAATTTTCTCGATTAGGGTATGTGATTCTGATATCTTTGCTCATTACCAACCTTATCAAAAATTACTTATACAATGACCCTTAATTTTGAAATATTTTAAATTGTTTGTCAAAATTATTTTATTTACATTTACTTACAGCTATCCATATACTGGATTAAATCAATTAACTTTTGTGTAATTAGGCTGTCTTCGATAAAGTTAAATGTGGAATGTCCAATACATTTCTTTATTAAAACTGCGCAAAGTAATAATCTCTGAATTCAACTGTCGCTTACTTATCTTACTAATATTATAAACTCCAAAGTTTGTATGGATGGATAGATGTATGAATGTTTGTTACTCTTTCACGCGAAAAGTACTACATGGATTTTAATGAAACTTTACAATAGTATTGCTTATACATTAGAATAACACATAAGTTTCAGCTATGTATCATCGATGTACTACGCGAGCAACGCCGCTGGCAGAAGCTAGATAACCATAAATTAATATTAGAAGGAATCAGTAATTATGTTTTTACGATTAGTAGCAGCGCTTTTTACACACAATTAACTATGTAGCGACGTTTTCACACTGTCATTCCATTCAATGACAATGCATTTAATGCATTTTCTAGTTATAAAAACGCGTTATAAATGAACTGCAATTAACTGTAACTGTATAATAGTGTAAAGTTCAATATTTTACAATTATCAAATGAAATTCGCTACTGCATTGTATTTTAAAATTTATTTCTCCGTGTAAAATGTGTTGTTAAAGTTGTTGTATGTAGCAAAAAGAGTTCACACCGTGGGCCGTTACCCCACTAGAGAGAAATGAATTAACGGGTGTTATGTTAGCATTTATTTTTATCTACATACATACATACATATAATCTCCACCCGTAAACCCGTAAGGGTAGGCAGAGTCAAAGGCAGCAAGCCACCTCAACCACATTCACCCAAAAAATAAAACTGGACTGGGTTAGATGGAAAATTGTGAAGAAGTAGTGACAAGTGGCGAGCTCTTTGTCCGTACTCGATATTCCATTAGTCGCCTTTTACGACATGCAGACCAACATGGGACAAAATCTATTATCATTTTTACGCGTCTCTCCTAGAATCTCTAGAATTAAACAATGGCAATCATGTGTTATATCTACGAGTCGTAGAGTCTAACTAAGTCGTCCATGCGACAAATTACTACACACTCAATGCAGATCGCAGCAGCTAGTAATTCAATATTATATCTACATAACTTCACAGAACTTTAGGTACAAAAGGACTGAATTTTTACCCCACGCTAAGCGTTATGTAATCTTATGGTCTGTTATACCACCTGCCAACGAATTCAAGTGCTGTACTATCTTTAACTTTCTTATTAGCTCATGTCAAGAATTTCGGAGGCGCTTAAGAGTTCTCCAAATGTTTGAAAACTTTAAGAACCTCTGTTTACGGCTGCCTGTCTACTGGAGCGGAGCGAGGCAGCGCAGTGGAGAAACGGAGAAATATTAACCTACAGGATTGCATAAAATCTCCGCTCATCTTTAGAGGACATTTGCTATTGATCGATTTTTAACTCGTTCACCGCATTGCTACCTCACTCCGCTCGAGTGGACAGGCAGCCTTAAATAGTGCGTTTTTGTACAATTAATCCGCTGTCAAGTACAGTCATACAGCAATTTATTTACACACATAATCCCCGAAGGGTAGGGTAGGTAGAGTCAAAGGGACAGCAGGCCCCTTTAACCGCATACAGCCAAAAACAAAACTGAGCTGGGTTAGATGGAAAATTTTGAAAAAGTAGTGACAAGTGGCTAGCACCTACAAAATCTCATACCCAAAACCCGATATATGCCTTTTACGACATGCTAGGCAAGAAACACAGTTGGCACATTATTTTAAAGTCCCGGACCAACACAGGGCAATAGGCTGGGTTAGATGGAAAATTGTGAAAATGTAATGACAAGTGGCTAGCTCGCCGCCTACACAATCACATACCCAAAGCCTTATATACCATTAGTCGCCTTTTACGACATGCTAGGCAAGAAACACAGTTGGCAAATTCTTTTTATGTCCCAGACCAACACGGGACAATTTATTTACATCCCACAAATATTCCGAAGAAACAGAGAAACCGCCGATTCCCCACCGTCCAGACATGTACGCCAGCTCGTAAGCTTGACACAAGTGCCAGTAACTCTAGCCAAGTGAAAGCCTTAGTAATTACTAAACAAAGGTCTACATGCGCGCCTCCGGCGGATAATCCCCGCTGTTGTTACCCTCCGCTAATCCGAACGACAAATGTGGATCAGGGGGCCGCTCGTGGGTCGTGTTACGTCTCGGCCGTCTATGGTTGCTTGTGGCTTCGTCCGCCGGTTACGTCAAGAAGATAATTAACTGACGAGTCTGTCTTGGTAAATTTTTAATAAATCACATCTACAGCATAGCTGTTACAAACAAAACAAGATTTAGATTACTACGAGTACTTATATATAAATTTATAATTAATATTATATTTCGTCTAGTCCTCATTTTGTATGTAATACCTAGACTCGCTTAATCAAAGTCAAAGTCAAAATATTCTTTATTTGTATAGGTTTCAAAAAAACACTTATATATCGTCAAAATCAGTTAAATAGATATGATTCTACCATCGGTTCTAAATGTTGCATCTACCGAGAAGAATCCGGTTAGAAATTCGGCAGATACTCTTTTCAACGACAGTATTAACAAAGTTGTATGAATCATATTTAACTTTGAACTATATTTCAAAGTCTAAGATATCAGTAAAAGCAGATATTAAAACGGGACAAAGGTCTATCGAAAACAGCATAGTTAACTAAGAATTTAGAACTATAACTCAAACGTTTCTATACGTTGTAGATACGATATGAACATGTGCTGATACAAAAGGCTTTCCTTAAACGGAAATTAATAAAGGCTTAAATGTACTTCAAGTAGGAACTTCAAGTTTAGAATGACATGTTTACTTTAACCGAAACGAACACTTGTAATAGGCTAGATGACTAAAAAAATCTGTTTAGTCCGTCAGTTAGACTCGTGTATTACAAAAAAATAATGAACACGTTTTTTTTTTATTTATTTGTCAAACAAACATTGACGAAGATACAATGCATTCAACTGCGCGTGACGTCACGCTATCGCAATTTTTTTAACAAAATAATGACGTCGCAAGCCCTCACTCCAAAACTTTGATGCTCTTTATCTTTGTGATTTATTGTTCATTTGATAAAGCGAAAAATATGTGTCTAGTATTTTTGTATAATCTAACTGACGGACTAAAAAGAATTATAGTTTTTTAATGCAGTCCCTATTGGACATTCAAGGACATGATGAGTGGTCGCCATCAATTGTAATGACATTCGCAATAGTCATAAATTCGCGCGTCTCTTAGAGCGTAAGTACTTAACCGTAGTGGCGGGTCATTGACCCCGCGTAGCGCCGGCCACGGTAACCTTTTGCAGTCACCATGGGAAGCGCTTGCTTTTCTAATATTACTTAAAATGACAAAGAAGCATATGGATAGCCTTATTTTTAGCAATCACTATATGGTTTTTGCTGCTCTAAAGAATGTCTATCGACATTTACAGACCGACAGAGTCTGACCTTCTTAATGCTTGATAACGGGAATAATCGTCACCATTTGGCTTACATATAAAATCTCTCGTGTATGGTCCCACTTAATTGAATTCTCTTTTAAATAGTTAACATGAATTACTTGATTTAGTAAAAAATTTTATGCCGCTAAAAAAAAGGTTGAGCACGACTGGGCTAAACTATATCGCTTCGCAGAAGTGGCAAACGGTTAACTATGATGTATAGAGCCACTTCAAGTACTAGAAAACTCACTTGGTAAACACATTTAGGTATATTGCGCACTGTGTTAGTGTTATTCAATGTCACAATATACGTCTAGCAAGTATTTTTTTTAATTATTTAAAAAATATATATCTTTATATATATAAAAAAAATCGTGACACAGTGTTAGTTGCCATACTCCTCCGAAACGGCTTAACCGATTTTGATGAAATTTTATATGTACACTTGGTAGGTCTAATATAGGTTGTTATCTATTTTTTATACCCCTAAGTGATAAGGGTGGTCTATCCCAAAGCTATAACTTGAGAAAGGATTTACCGATTTCGCGAATTCTTTTTTAGTCGTGTTTGTTATTGCCAAGTTAAGGTTTTTATGAAAGAAAAAAATAAAAAGTTGCGAGACAAGTAAAAAAATGGGTATTGAAAATCTGAGAACGGGACGTTACGAAGTGCGTCGGGTCAGCTAGTATATATATTAAATAATGATTATGATTATGATAGGAGCATAATGTGTTCTGCTAAAATTATGTGGATTTTAAAGGATATGTTTTTAATTGATACCAATGAAACTCAATTATTAATCCTTCTATCAGACTGTTTGTCTATCTGTTTGTTGTTGTTGCTATTAGTAGGCTACATCTCATGAACCATAGACAGTTGTAGACAGTCGTAATTTTCACAAGATGAGTATTTTTATTGTCAATGATGAAAAAAAAAAAATGACAGCAAATACAATTTTTATTTTATTCTTAAGACAGAGGGAGACACAGATCAACACTTAGAAAAGTCGTTATATAGAGTCTCATTCGCTTTATACAGCAATGATTGAAAAGAGCGAAACTTTCGCCAGCTACGTAACGGCACACCATTTGCTACTAGCCTCTAAAAAGAGCATCTGATCTCCGCAAGACCTCATTTGAGATTTCTTTGACATGCAGATGTTTGAAAGAGCCAGTTGTTCCAGCAAATCCCGCCGCCGTATTATCGCAGTTCCTAGCCGGCCACAATCAGTGTAACTGCGAGATGGGCATCAAAGGAGTCTAGAATCTAGAATGTCTCGTGTAACAAGACCGGTCTTTTTGCATCGATAAAGTCTCAAAGTAACCGTAATAGCGGCTCCTTTTGAGATATTCTGACGACATTTTTCTAGTTGGTAAAATCTAAGTTCCCAGTTATATCGTTTTTAGTAGTTTTAATGCGATAGTGTGTCTGTCTGTTGACGATGCAACGGATTGTTGTGATTTTTTTATACATACATAACTTCACGACCATAATCCCTGAAGGGTATTAGAGTTAAAGGGACAATAGGCCCCTTTAACCACATTCAGACAAAAAATTGATTCTGTTTTTTTTTTCAAATATAGTTTATGAACCAACAGCGGTGGTAGCTCAATGGTAAGGACGCGTGTCCTTATCTCTGGATTTTTCAAAATCTATGTACGTATTTATACCACTAGCTCGATGGTTAGGGGAAAACATCGTGATGAAACTGCAAAATCAAATAACTTTGGATTTGTAACCATGACCCAAAAATTGTCTGTTTCCCCTATCTTAGGGTTATGAAGGTCAGATCGGCAGTCGCTTCAATGTAATTACCAGACTCGCTACGTCCTGGATCATGGTCTAAGCCATAGATTTAGAATTTTTTGACTACGCAAAAGATACATAAAGCGTGGGAGCGAGAAATCCTGTTGAAATACAAACCGCCCGAGAGAAAAAGAGACAGCGCATGAAGTACCTATATGTCAATGTTTTTGCGAGTAAGAGGCCATAGCGTCCCGGTCTATTCTACGTCGCAGTGAAATTTCTGCATTTATGTATTAAACCTTGAATTATAATCGAGAATATTAAATGTGCAATTGAGGTGACTTGTTCTGTACGTGATTGTGAGGTTACACGACGGAATAATCCGAATAAATACACTTTAACAGGTAAATACGATTTTATCATTAGATTTTTTCAAACCATATTTTGTCAAACTGTTGCTAGTAATCAGTTTAGAAAAATATGTTTACAATAGTATATTGATTATAATTGATTTTTCTAAGTATACATCGTGATTATAATCAGAATTGGGGAAAATATTGTGTAAAATTGTAAATATTTCGGTTACGCTAGTGCTTGACAAAGCGGTGACGTCACGAGTATCGATAAAAACTTAATCGTCTTTTAGCGACATCATGACATGAATACAAAGTTATTTAGCCAAGTTATGTTGAAATATAATTATATTTACATTGGGAATTCATTATCTCCGTAAATTTGTTAGTTAAGTAACTGATAATTTTTCTAGGTTTCCAAGCAATCCAGCATTGTGTAAAAAGTGGATGCGGACTATAGACAGACCAGATTGGACTCCCAGTAAGAACTCCATTATCTGCAGCAAACATTTTGACGGCAAATGACGGCAGCAAAAAATTTGTTGCACTACATATTATTTTTAAATAACTAAATGACACCTAATTAAAAGTTGCTAATATATTATTTGTTCTATTTCATTCCACCAGTCAAAGCAAAAGTCATATCTTTTTGTCTTAGTATAAATCATAGAACATATTTCTATTTTTTTAATTTTTTACACGCTGAATATAAGAAGAATTTTACCATTTCATTGTTTATAGAACTGCTTAGAATGAGATTTCTTACCGACTAATTCCAATTTACCTAATATATTATTATTTTATTATTTTATTATTATTATATACAACTACTGATTTCAGTCAATGCCATAAATAATTAATCAAAAGTATAAAAAAGCGTATTAAATACCTATATTATTAGTATAGGTACAACTGAATCAGTCGATAATGTAAAAATGCGTCTTTGACAACACTATTTTTAACCCACACATAGACGTCAACCAACACATGTTTAAATTTATTTTGGTCATGTCTCCGAGCCGTCTTTGTGTATCTTGTACATCCTAAATCTATGGTCTAAGCGGACCCCGTCTAAGCACGGGACATAACGCTAGGAAGATGATAGTTTATATGAACCGAAGTTACGTAGGTATTGTTCATTGTTTATTATGGATAAGTAAAACGTTTAATCGAAACATATAAATTATGTTATACATTTAAATCTTCTGACTCACTAGACGCATGTAAAATGTTGCTTAGACTTACTTGACGAGTATCAAAATTAGGAACATACATACATACATACATAATATCACGCCCATAATCCCCGAAGGGGTAGGCAGAGTCAAAGGGGCAGCATGCCCCTTCAACCACATTCAGCCAAAAATAATGCCGGGCTGGGTTAGATGGAATATTGTGAAAAAGCAGTGACAAGCGGCTAACCTGTCGCCTACACAATCACACACCCAAAACCGGATATACCATTAGTCGCCTTTTACGACATGCTAGGCAAGAGCACAGTTGGCATATTCTTTTTAAGTCCCAGACCAACATGGAACAGTGGGCTGGGTTGGATGAAAAGCTGTAAAAAAGGAATGTTGAGTGAGTGAAGGCTAGCTCGTTGCCTACTCAGTCACATACCCAAAAGCCCGTAAACCATTAGTCGCCCTTTACGACATGCTAGGTAAGAACCACAGTTGGCACATTCTTTTTTTTTTGTCCTAGATTAACATGGGCCAAGTCCCAGACCAACATGGGACAAAAATTAGGAACATGAATTACTAAAAATCGAAACTACTAACGTAATTTATGAGGATTTGTTATCAATAAGTATTATTATGAATTTCCAATAACTAAGCTCATAGAAAACTCATTCAAGAACCATTAAATACAGCTTGATTGAACCATCCGAACCAAACCCGATAAAACACAAAGCAAAGCCCTGTTTCAACTTAAGGGTAGTTGGAAATTCCTAAGGGCTGCATGTGTTGTTGTTACAATATTTAATGCCCCACCCCAAATTATCGTGTCACACGGAGTTAAAATAGGTGGTTGAACAAAAAAAAAGAACAATAAAGTTGTGAGGTAATTTATAGATCAAGATACGGGGGGTGCGGTCCCGCTGACACCCTTTGTTCCTACCCTTGTACCGTGACGTTTGAGGTTCGAGTCCTGGCCAGCACAATGAGTTGTGGCGATCATGTCAGATTAGCCCAACATGATTGCTGGGTTCGGGTCTCGGGCTGTCAGAGTACTGTCAATGTCTGCATGAAGTTTCGTACCGATCATAATATGGATATTCCCTGGAAGGTAGTTTTATGGACTAAAGTTGCTTTGATAATAAAATTTACATGTATATATTTAAATGTCACGACTTTTTCCCCATAGGAATAAGGCGCGACATTATGTATGTATGTATACATATAACATTGGTGATATGTTTTATAATGTGAAGTATTGTTAAGTAATGAAAATATTATATACTCCGTTAAAAAAATACTGAAATCATTAAAATAAAACCAGATTATAAATCCGAATCTGGTCAGCTTTTCGCTTAATTTTCTAACGAACATCTAAACATACAAACGATTATACTTAGCAAGATGTATAAAGCATACGTAATTAAAATATATAAACATGTTCGCCTTTTTGGTTTCGAAAACATAACAATACTTTAGTAAAGTTGTTAAAAATACGAGAAAGCCCATCCAATAGTCCAAAGCAGTCAAAAAAAAAAAATAACCAACAATTTTTTTTCCAATTCAAATCAAATTGAATTCGGAATCGATGACGGCAATTTGTGCACATGAAAGATTAAAAATAGAAACACAGATAACCACCATTGTGAATGTGAACAAGAAAACCTCAATTACCGGCCATAAAATATTTAGAATTCACTTTCTCTTCGAAGAAAGTAAACGCTATCGGAGTTACTTTAAAATTCACTTAAATTAACCCAAGTTAGAGATACCGAGAAACAGTGCAAGGGTACCGTTGTAATGGCTGCAGACAACTGAGACAGCCATATGAGGTTATGTTGAAACGATTTTTTCAAGTCCCATGTTAGTCTGGGACTTAAAAAAAGGATGTGCGAACTGTGTTCCTAGCATGTCTTAAAAGGCGACGAGCTAGCCACATGTCACTAATTTTACACAATTTTTTATCCAACTCAGTTCCGTTACATTTTTTGGCCGAATGTGGTTAAGAGGGCTTGCGGCCCCTTTTCTCTGCCTGCCCTTCGGGGATTCTATGTATGTCATTTTTTCTTTTGACAAACCTAGCAATTTTTTAATCCAAAATATGTTTATTTAAAAAGATTTTCAATGATATGCAGCATTCAGAAAGTCCATTCGATTTAAATGTCATTGATGACCGGATAATTGCACAATACGTTTGTTGATTTATTATAAATCTAGTGAGCTTTTAAAGAGACTTATAAAATTAAATTCTTTAGATATTTTAGGAGATTAATTGTAAAAAACTATTTTTAAATAACACATAGGTATATTAGAATTAGTCATATTGCGCGTAATGACTTCTTTTATTCATTAGATATGTTTCCGATGCATAACTTTATACTATTGCTCGTGAGTCAGAACTGCAAAGTTTTCATTCATCAGTTCTTGGCACGATAATTAGATATCCTTCCAAACAGTAAGTTTGGTAGGATATGACAACCTATGTAGGTTTGTGATTATGTAAGCGATGAGCTAGCCACTGGTCACTACTTTTTATATTTTTATTCATCTAACCCAACTCTCTTTTTGGTTATGCTCTCTTCTTGGTGGTTGAAGAGCTTATTGCTCCTCGAATTCTGCCCACCCCTACGGGGATTGCAGGCGTTATGATATGTCATATTACTTCATCATCTTCCTAGCGTTATGTCCCGTGTTTAGACGAGGTCCGCTTAGACCATGATCCAGGATTTAGCGATTCTGGTAATTAAATTGAAGCGACTGCCGATCTGACTTTCGTAACCCTAAGATTGGGGAACCAGACAATTTTTGGATCATGGTTACAAATCCATAGTTGTTTGAATTTGCAGGTTTCATCACGATGTTTTCCCTCACCGTCGAGCTAGTGGTATTAATACGTACATAGATTTGAAAAATCCAGAGGTACGTGCCCGGGTATGAACCCGCACTCCTCGGTTAAGAGGCGCGTGTCCTTACCATTGAGCTACCACCGCTCCTATGTCATATTACTTACTACCACGTATTAAAAGCGATTGCTTATTACTAAAAAAACTCTATCAACCTTTCACGAGTAGACGTGTAATTTAAAAATGATTTCCAACCCGACTCGTGAGAGTCGTTCCACGCGAGCATCGCGCCGAAATAAATTAATGTCACTTAGAGAGCGTCACACATTTTTCATAACGGAACGAAACGTAGCGAGCCCCGTCCGAGCTCCGGCACTATATCAAGTCATATGAGGCTTTGTTAGACGGACATGTTATAACATCAGTCATCTTCATTCTTATTTTGAATGAACTAACAGTTCATTAGATTACTTCTTTTGAAGTTCGGAGACTTCTGCATTTGTGAAGATATGATGATGATGTTCGTTTTACGAATAGGCAAGATGACAAAAAATTATGTTTAGTCCGTCAGTTAGATTATAAAAAATATTGAACACGTATTTTTTTTATTTATTTGTTAAACAAACTTTGGCGAAGATATTTTTTACGAAATAGTGACGTCGCAAGCCCTCACTCCAAAACTTTGGTGCTCTTTATCTTTGTGATTTTTTGTTCATTTGATAAAGCGAAAAATATGTGTCTAGTATTTTTGTATAATCTAACTGACGGACTAAATAGAATTATAGTTTTTTAATGCAGTCATCATCCCTATTGCAAGGCGTTGCTTATTAAGAACAAGGCAAGTCTTTCTTGTCGTGATTTTTAAAAGATTATGCATGACTGTTTGCTCCTTCGCCTGCCGTAAAGCTTAGTCTAAGTGCGTTTGCAAGAATGCTATTGTTAATTCCCTTATTTCTATTAAAATTACTTAAAGAACAGAACTAATGGGGGACGAATAAATTAGACCATAATTTAATTTGTTGTTCAATCCACCGAGCACTGAATTACATATGCGAATGAAATGTCAATACGAAATTTGATGTATTGAGAAATATTTTTAAGTGAAATAAGATTAAATAATTATCAAAATTCACGTCATATTTTTTTTGCATTTAATTCATTTATGCAATCCTTCCTTCGAAATGATTGCGGTAGATCTGACTGGATTAATAATTACACAATACCTGACATTGACGAGAATAAACGCGCTTATTATTTTTGCGTTTAATAAATCGGTTGATGCACAACTCCATCGGTCAGGGTAACGTTTATTGAGTAAACAACACATAATCAGTTGCTTATTCGGTAACGTTTGTAAATACCGAAGCTTCGGCCATTTGTTTTGGCACAGAATTCGTTCGATGCGATTTGCATTCGCGAATCGGTGAAGTCGAAATGCAATTGTAATCTGATTTAACGATTAAGCGCATTTATATTGCAGCGTTCTGGACCGTTTAACAGACGTATTGAGGTCGATTCCAGTTCGAGTCAGTTTAAAATTACAAACCTCATCCTGCCATTTCATTAAGCGATGGCCCGCTCAAAAACATGGTTTCTGTCGTACCCATTGGTAATCTTTTCAGGCGTGACCGTCTGTTTAGGACACTTCTGACCTGACCATTATATAAGATTTTTCAAATTTGGTCATGGAATATAGTACACGTCTTGCCCTCGAGTTCATTCACATGTCAGCAGATATTTAATCATCAATGTTCCCTTTGGGCATTCTTACCAAAAAATCTAAGCATACCATTTTCAATTGCATTTAGTATATTTATGACATCGGTGTACGTTTTTCTTGAATGAAGCGAAGACCTTGGTTATTCGGATTGTATTCTGTATGTCTGCTGATTCCTACTGTTCTCACCGGGGTCACCAAAAAGTGCCTGACCACACAACAATAAGCTAAATACAAAACCCATCGAGTCTCGCCCGTCAAGCGGCTGAATGTATGCGGGGGCGGAGGGCAGGGGGGACACGCGCGGGAGTCGGTGCGTGACGGCGCGGCCAATGTCAAGGCCGCGCGCGCACCGAAATAGCGATTCGGAAATACGCGCGCGCGCACCGGCTCGCTTGGGGCCGTGGATCGGGTCAGGTTTTTGCTCTGGTTCAAGCCTCGACATCAACAGGCTGGAAAACTTAGCTGGTCTGAAGCCTAAGCCGATGGTGATCATTGACGGTAAAGGTTTTTGGTTAATGCTGAGGTTTGAAGGAAGAGTTGGTTGTAAGCCATCTTCCTCATCCAACCCACAACTCTTGGCTCATTGGGCAGTGTCACTACCGAATCCGCCATCAAGACAGTCAACTCAGGAATATTTAGGAACAAATCCGCAATAAATAGGAAATGAAAAAAAAGTTTTCTCACAAAACATACAAAAAAAAATAAACAATGTTATTAGAAAAAGTTAGAACTTGGTTGAAACTATCTATATATATGTAAAAACAAACACAGCGGTGACATACATTTAAAAATGTCGTCATACAGATGTAACTAATATGCTTACCCACAATTAATTTGGAGCTAGCCAGATGCGTGTCAGCAGTTTTAATCTGACCGATAAATCTGCCAACGGCAATTACTCATCTGATGCAGACATCATTAAGACACACATATACCATTTGCACGTGATATTATGGTGGAAGCCAAATGCTGAGAAACATTTTTGAAGAGACAATTTTTTTACCTGTTTACAACTAGTTATCTGACACGTTGGCTTGGAAACTACATCCAGCTTAAGAATATGCATGTCTAGATACAGACGATTGTAGTCCATTGAACAAGAAAGCCACAACACGGTCCCATAAAGTCGCTGGTTCAAATCCGAGAACATTTTACGTATCTGTATTCAAAAATATTGTGCACGGATTTATGCGAAGGAAATTGGTACATTACAGATATAACCTAAATTGTCTGTTTTTTTGTGTCTGAAGTTTATGAAGGGCGGATGTGATTGTATTGTATAAAAGCGATAACCAAGTACATTAAATTTTTGATTGTGGTGAAAACGCATCTCGATTAAAACTGACCCAAGCGTTGGCACACCGGTTTCACTCAAAAAATTCACAGATATTTGGCACGCTAGACATATTTTCACAAAAATATATTTAAAGGACAGTGATATTGAACTGAGAAGAATAAACACTTACAAAATGCGTTTCTATGACGCACTTTGGTGTAAAAATAAAAATATTAATAACACATCATTCGATATAATATGCATAATATGTCAGTGGCAGTCCGCATGTGACCAAGGCCGTTGCAACACGGCCGGAACGTCAAGCATTAAGCATTAATAATACTACTTGTATATAACGCATTTATTAGATTATTCCTATTACTGATATTTTTATCTGATTTAATTTTTATATGACTGGCTGGTTGGTCTAGTGGTAGCATGCGCCGCCTAAGGACCAAGAGGTCCCGGGTTCAAATCCCGGGCCGGGCCAAAAAATTGTGGCTAGTTATTTCAATATTGAAATTATTCAGTAACAGTCCGGAGTCACGAAGTTGGCGGTTTAATCACCCTCGTGCCTCGGAAAGCACGTTAAACCGCTGGTCCTGCGCCTGAGAGTGAATAAAAAGAGAGTGCACTTGTGTTGGCGCACACACTTGTGCACTATAATATCTCCTGCGCAGTTGGTTAATCCTTGTTCAGATTGACCGCCGTGACCGATATCGGTTAGGAGGACATTATTTTTATGTCCCATGTTGGTCTGGGACTTAAAAAATGTGCCAACTGAATGTTGCCTAGAATGTCGTAAAAGCTGATGGTATATCGGGTTTTGAGTGTGTAGTTGTGCAGGCGACGAGCTAGCCACTTGTCGCTTCTTTTTGTCAATTTTACATCTAACCTAGTCCAGTTGTATTTTTTGGCTGAATGTGGTTAAGGGCTCTAGCTGCCCCTTTGACTCTGCCTACCCCTTCGGGGATTACGGGCGTGATAGTATGTATGTATGTATTTTTAAGTATAATATGACGCAATAGTTTATGGTCTTGTAGCACTTTATATCTAGTTTAGAAAATATTCTTATCCTAAGAAACACATAGATATATACAATATACATAAGTACGCATTTCGCAAGATATATTTTTTACTGTCGATTCGGACCCTTATTAATATATCCTTTTACGCGCCCCCACCAAAATCCAAAAGCACTTTATTGTGTACCTTATGAGTTTGTATCGTCAATCTAAATTCATGAGATTCATAATATAACTGAACTGTTACATATTCTTTATATTTTTCTGGATGATTTTCTACGCTGTTTTTTACGTCAGTAGTATATTTATATCCTGATAAAGAACGGTGTTAGTTGAATGGGAAAAGACGGGCTCTATACATGCCAGGATGTGAATCCGAGTACTTATTACATACATACATAATTCACGCCCGTAATCCTCGAAGGGGTAGGCAGAGTCAAAGGGACAGCAAGACCCTTTAACTACATGCAGCCGAAAATAAAACTGGGCTGGGTTAGATGGAAAATTGTGAAAAAGTGACAAGTGTCTAGCTCGTCGCCTACACTGTCACATACCCAAAGCCCGATATAGCACTAGTCGCCTTTTACGACATGCTAGGCAAAGAACACAGTTGGCACATTCTTTTAAAGTAAGTCCCAGACCAACATGGATTACATAAGTACTTATTAGGGTTTCAAAAATATAAGGATACGTACCACTGGGTTGATGTTCCTGAAATCGTAACGGTAAGTAAACCTGAGCAGTTTAATAAGTTAGCAATGCCACTTTTCTGATACTTCAATGTGATGATATAATCCAGTTCATATGATGCCCTGTCAAAGCGTCATTATGGTCAGTTCTCTGTCTCTTCAATGTGATGAAAGGTTCCAGTTTGTCCTGTTCCCTGTCTAAGCGTTACTAATGTCAGTCCGCTGTCGGTTCACTGTAATGTCAAGATTCGCTAAATATAGGGTCACGGTCAGAGCCAATCCAGTCTACGAATGAGAATAGATTTTTTTCTTAGTATTTATCAGTAGCGTCTAGTATAATATTTTAAACATTCGCTTTCAAGTTTTCCGTGTAAATTCAAAACTGTTTATTGTCAATTATTAGAGGAATAATGTTCCAGCGTGGCGGTTTGTATGTAAAAATATCCCGTAGAATGTTCGCGTTGGTATGAATGGAATGGGCGTAGCTATTTGAAGCGACAACGTGCGAATAGGCGTGTTGTTGAAGCCAAAATTGTATAATCGCTCCGTAATGCATTTAGCGAAACAGCGCAGTTATGCGGTGCATTTAATAAAATACATGGTTATTGAAATTATAGAAAACTAACCGTAAAGCTGAAACGTTGCATTGGTTCGTTTTAGTGCTCTAACTTTAAGTTATGTAAGTATTATCTTCGACGGGCAGATATAACGGGAGATCTGAACTCGATTGTGGTATGTATATATATATCACTAGCTTCTGCCCGCGGCTTTCCTCACTTAGTACATCGATGAAACATAGCTTATGTGCTATTCTAATGTATAAGCTATACTATTGCAAAGTTTCATTAAAATCCATGCTGTACTTTTCGCGTGAAAGAGTAACAAACACCCATCCATCCATTAATACAAACTTTTGCATTTATAATATTAGTAAGATAAAAGATTTATAGGATGCTCCAAAGAAAGGTGAAAACCCGATATTCATTATTTTTTATTTATTATATCTGTTTGCTGTTTGGGAGCGGTGGTAGCTCAATGGTAAGGACACGCGCCTCTTAACCGAGGAGTGCGGGTTCAAACCCCGGCATGTACCTCTAGATTTTAAAAAATCTATGTACATATTTATACCACTAGCTCGACGGTGAGGGAAAACATCGTGATGAAACCTAAAAATTCAAACAACTTTGAATTTGTAACCATGATCCAAAAATTGTCTGGTTCCCCTATCTTAGGGTTACGAAGGTCAGATCGGCAGTCGCTTCAATGTAATTACCAGACTCGCTAAATCCTGGATCATGGTCTAAGCGGACCCCGTCTAAGCACGGGACATAACGCTAGGAAGATGATGAGATGATGATATCTGTTTGCTTAGTATCTTTGACATTACAGAAACAGCTGGGGGTCACCTACCACATAACATGTACTTTCATTGTTACATCAATGCTTTGTTATTTTTTAACAGACATCAATATATATAAAAATCAATGCCACTTTTCGTTGTAATTTTATAACTCAAGAACGGGCTCACCTATCCAAACCAAACGTTTAGGCTTTGTTCGGACTATTTAGTAGATGGTTTATGTGAAGTTTGCACAAAATCAGTAGAGCGGTTCTTCATGTATCACATTTTTTGTAACAAATGAATTCAATAAATGGCGGATCATTTTGTTAATGGGGATTTTGCTGTCAAATTGAAACTTTTTTCACTTAATACGTAGCGAAGCACGTACCGGGCCGCTAGTAGATTATAGATATTCAATGTAAATAGCGAACAGACAGACACATTAATGAATCACACAATCCGAAGACGGAATACAAACCGCCATAAAACTGGAAAAGTCGGTTTGAACAATAACGCCGGCCGTAAACTGCTTGATGTCGCGGCCAGGGTTCGATACCCGACCGTGCTCGTAAGGAAATGTTCACACTAGACCAATGATAAGCCTTTTAAAAAAATCATTTGAAAAATTCCATAAGAGTCCCATGCCTACTAGTCTGAGACTCCATTGGGGCTACCCATAAAGTACGTCACACGATTTCTTGATTTTTTTAATTAACCTAAAGTATAGGTTTTTTGGTTAAATATGGTTTAAGTAGCTTATCCTTCTTTGGAATCTGCCTTCCTCTTCGGGGATTACAAACGTGGTGGTATCTAACTAACTAACTAAACTTCACGCCACTTCCCTAGCGGGGTAGGCAGAGAGAACCGAACGCCATATGGTACGATCCTTACACACCTCACTCGCCTCTTCAACATTCATAATCCTTTTCATACAAGTGATGGTATCTATGTATGGATAAAAAGGCCTTTCTATTAAAACTTAGTATACAGCTTAACCCCTCCCAGTCTAGACCAATACGTTAAGTATAGACGCTGCCTGAGTCGATATAAATTGTCGTCTAGGCGACAAGTCGTAACAGGCTCACCAGAAATGGTAATGTGGCATAAAACCTTTTTTGTGTTGCGAAGGCAGTCGAATCTTTAAGGCGTAGCCTAAAATGATGGTGCAATAAAAATATCCTTCTCCTAATCGGTACTTTTTCTATCGTTTGATTAATACAGGCTGTAAATCTGAATGTGAGAAACGTGCGAATGAGACTAAAAAATGTACGGTAGGTGATAGGTTAGTAGATAAGAACTGTACTACACGAACAATTTGTGTTGATTCAAATTCCAGCGCTTGTCTTTGATTTTCAATAAACACACTATTTTTCGCATTTGGGTAAAAATTAGAGATTTATGCTTTAACATACATACATACATAGCATCACGCCCATAATCCCCGAAGGGGTAGGCAGAGTTAAAGGGGCAGCAGGGCCCTTTAACCACATTATGCCAAATATAAAAGATGGTTGCGAGAAAACATCAATGCACTACAGACGCGTTATGCAAAAGAACTAAATGGTAAAGATTTAGCTAAGTCTTTTCATACACTGACTCGGACTGGCTTGATGGCGCATTCTGTAGTGACCCTGCCCCATGCGACAAGAGTTGTGGGTTCGAACCCCACTCAGGACAAATATTCGCATGATGAATACTTGTGTTTGTTTTGTGATAATATCCAATATTTAAGTATATATTTGGAATACCACTGTTGATTCCGATATCTGTAACACAAGTGCTAAAGCTACTTACCTCGGAGTCAGATCAATGTATGTGATGTTGTCGGATATTTATTTATTTATACACCAAAAAAACTATGACCATTTTTTACCCAACTCTTGGAGTATGAAAACAAAAACAATGGAGGCCCAAATTCGGCATTTCGGCACTTGTATCAGATTCAATATCAACTTGTTATTTACTGCTCGCGTAATGACCATTTCATTGGCCACTAAAGCGTTTTATATCGGCGCGGGATTGTTATGAGATCTTGATTTGTCATTTCGCGTGGCGGACGGATATTGTTCCCGGTAACTGCATAGTAAAAACGTCGTAACGGCTATAGATAGCGTTAGCGCTAACACGGTAACTCGGTAATGCGGTAACGCGAGCGACAGTAAAAATGAGCGAAATTCGATAAATGTGACGTAATTCGACGTCGATTTCGGTGGAACGGTTGAGTATTTGTGGGTTGATACTTGAAGTGAATTAAGAGAGCGGTGGTAGCTCAATGGTAAGGACACGCGTCTCTTAAACGAGGAGTGCGGGTTCAAACCCGGGCACCTACCTCTGGATTTTTCAAGTCTATGTACGTATTTATACCACTAGCTCGACGATGAAGGTAAACATCGTGATGAAACCTGCAAATTCAAACCACTTTGGATTTGTAACCATGATCCAAAATTTGTCTGGTTCCCCTACCTTAGGGTTACGAAGGTCAGATCGGCAGTCGCTTCAATGTAATTACCATACTCGCTAAATCCTGGATGATGGTCTAAGCGGACCCCGTCTATACACGGGACATAACGCTAGGAAGATGATGACTTGAAGTAAATTAAGCATTCTAATACTCGTATATCACTTAATAGGGTATGTTACTACGATCCTTAAGTCTTAATCACTAGCTTCTCTTGTAAACTCCAGAATCAGATTTGACAGCATTTTGATAACCTTAACTAATGACCTCTTAACCAGTTGTTTACAAGATTCAAGATAGAAAATAAACACCCAAATAAGAAAACTCATTCCCCCAACGCCAGAACGGATAAAGCCAAAAATAATTCAAGAAAACGTAACAGGAATAGTTAACGGCACAGATTTGTTCCTTGCGGAACTCCGAGAGAAAGCCAGCTTACGCGTCTATTTCATTATCGAACAATGTAGGAGACTGTGCTTCATTAATGCTATTTCCGATAGCAGTAAAACCAAATACAATGGTGGCCCCTTGTTGCGGAAACGGGAGAAAAACATGTATAATATATAGTATCAATGGCTCTCGCTGCATCTATTCGGATAGTTGCAATAACGATTATTGCCTGTGCGCTTGTGAAATGTGCAGCTGAGATATGTCGTTTTGGGTTGCTGATATGGCTTTTGTGTTTACAGTTACGATTAGGTGTACATGTGAGATGTATAAGAGATTATCAGATCGGTGTTGGTTAAGGATTTTTAATGCGATTTATCGGTTTCAACATATTTTGTTTGTTTGCAATTATATTTACTGGCTTTTTTCAGCGGCTGCCGTCGTGTGAATGTAGATTTTGTCAATTCAATTTTACCGACAAATAATAATTTTTAAATTACTCTGGACACTTCTTTTTAGAGAATAATTTTTTTTCTTCAGAACGAATTTACCGTGGTTCTTGCGTTCAACTCGTTGTCTAAAAATTTTACAACTTGATTTGTAATTACTCTTAATATAAAGTACGTAAATACACTTACCATGTTTAAATCCAGTCTACAACAGAAACAAGTCTTCTCGTAAAACACCCTAATTTCAATATGAAACGAGTACAGCACTTACATTGTGAAAATGCAATGGGACCTCTCTCGCATAAAACGATAGCCAATAACGAATGTGACTCACAAAGCGGTATTGCACCGCGGTATTATGCGCCCGAGATGTGCCATACACCCACCTGACTCGCCGTTCGCAAACTATGGACATTCCGCACGAAATTGGACCAGGGTAATTTTGAAACTTTCAAATTGAAGTGCTGGCATGTCTTATATTATGTTATTTCTTGAACGTTTTGAGGTAAACTGCATTAGGTTCGCTCTGGCGTAACCATGATCCAATTTGGCTGGTACCCTATTTGAGGGTTACGAAACTCAAACAATTGCTTTAATATAAGACTCGCTAAATCTAAGGTCATGGATCTAAGCGCTTGTTTTCCAAGCAACTCTACCAATTAGTAATTAATTGATGTAGTATGAAGGATATGATTCTAGTCAAGAATTTTAAAGCTAAATAAATAATTGAAAAAGATTTAGTAAGTATACATAAAACATAACATCACGCCCATAATCCCCGAAGGAGTAGGCAGAGTCAAAGGGGCAGCATACCCCTTTAACTACTTTCAGCCAATAACTAAACTGGGCTGAGTTAGATGGAAAATTGTGAAAAAGTAGTGACAAGTGGCTAGCTCTTCGCCTACACAATCACATACCCAAAACCCCATATACCATTAGTCGCCCTTTACGACATGCTGGGCAAGAAACACAGTTGGCACATTATTTTTAAGTCCCAGACCAACATGAGACAATGGGCTGCGATAGATAGAAAATTGTAAAAAACTAATTTTGTTAGTAAATTTTTGGATTATCTGTAAAATTTATAAACCGCTAAATATAGTTACTTTTGAAAATGTTCACGTCTCTTACGATTGAGCGAAACTCGGCTGAAACGTCATGTAGTACTCATGTACATAATCCAAATCGTGTTTAGGCACGTTAGTATTATTTCCAGAGCAAACAGACCAAGTCAACCCGCCCGCAGTCTGCACAGACCGTCTTGACGAACGGCCGGTGGCTTAATGCCGTCTCCACTACACCTTAATGACGTCACATATTTTGCCGGATTGAATTGTAAATCTCGCCCGGCGGCGTCGTTAAAAAGTCATCGAGAGCAACTAGCAGGGCTGCTCGGAGTTCGGAGTTTGGGTTCCGGATAGTGCTGGAAGAACTGAGACACCTATCGCTTAAGTACCGAAAACTATAAGTTTTTGGAGTTTAAGAGTAACTGATGGCCGTCACTGAGACACACAGCAGCTCATGTTTTTTACTTTTTAATGGGGTTTAAAGTAGATTTTATCACGAATATGTATGTAGAATAGCCCAAAATTTAGTTATGATGTTGGGTCTCTGTTACACCCTAAGCACATTCGATGCAGGTCCAGTACGGGTTGGGACTTTGGGAGCCCTATGACTGATCTCCAAATTGAACCGAAATGTTAACTACGGCCGATATTGTAATTATTGAATTAGTTATTTTTGAGATTTTCTCCAAAAAAAAACTGTGATGACGACAATGACGTGGCTTCTGCATCATTCTTATCATCAGCCTACGTCCCTCCTCTGTTAGATATAGGCCTTGCAAAATGAAGGCTATAAGGCCCGATATTTGGCTTTGCTCATCCAGTCTATGTTTACAATGAACGCTAGTAATTCATTGTAACATCGGGTTTTGGGTATGTGATTGTGTAGGCGACAAGCTAGCCACTCGTTACTACTTTTTCACAATGTTCCATCTAACCCAGCCCAGTTTTTTTTTTTTGGCTGAATGTGGTTAAAGGGGCCTGCTGTCCCTTTGACTCTGCCTGCCCCTTCGGGATAATGGCCGTGATGTTCGTATCCTAGTAATTCAGCGTATATATTTAAAACCATTGATGATGGTTGATGATACTTAAAATAATGCTCTAGAGAATTGCTCGTTTTCTACTAAAATACGACCTTCGTAACATCCCTACAGAAGTTAGCGATGGAGTAGCATTCGCGGCAATATTTATACGACTTTTTATACAGCTTCCGTCCCGGTACAACGTTTAATGTAACGCAAGCGGCACTCGAATAAAGTGCAGTGCAAACATTTCATTGCTGTTCAAGTTCGACCGCGGGATAATGCGCCGCTACCGGACGCGGGAATGCAAATCATTTCTGTCGGCTTTAATGAAGCGCTGTGGGTGCGGCGGTTTTGTTGTTCTGTGTTGTTATTTTGAACCTTAATTTTGTAGTGGTGTGGTGCATTGTGGTTTAACACTTTTGGACTTAGAACGGCTATTCAATCTATAGCCATTTCATTGCTTTGTATGATATTATTTTAATTGTTCATTTTAGTTGCGATAGATTACGTAGTGCTTTATGCCTTTCCGACTATAGCTAATGTGTATTGAAGCAATTGCCGTGTGTTCTGAATCGTCAATGGTGAATAACGCGTTTGGTCACAAGGAAACATACATAGGCTAATTTGTCCTAGATCCAATGTACTAACTAACTAACTAAACTTCACGCCACTTCCCTAGCGGGGTAGGCAGAGAGAACCGAACGCCATATGGCACGATCCTTACACACCTCACTCGCCTCTTCAACATTCATAATCCTTTTCATACAAGCTCTGCGGTTTTTATGACTCCTAACATCACCTTCTTTTAATACACGACCAATCTGGTCGTGGTAGGTGAGCCTGGGCCTTCCGCGGCTCCTACATCCTTCCACATTCGCATTGTATATTTGTTTAGTCAATATTTCGTCATCCATTCTTTCCACATGTCCGAACCACCGGAGCATGCCTCTTCTTACCTTGACTCCGACGCTGTCCTTCAGACTAACCCTCTTTCTTACATCATCAAAGATCCAATGTGTTAAGTTATATTAGCAATACCTTTTATCTGTGAAATATAAAACATTGATTGATTATACACATACAATAACTTTTGTTCCATCTTTGTGTCCAATCGAGGAAAAAAAGGCAAACAAACAATAAATATATATAACTTTTATCGGAAAAAAAAAACATAATAATATTTCCAAATTTCACACATATACCAATCATAAATATATGATCAAAACGTACAAAGTGCAATAGCAATAATATTCAATAAAGTAGACGTTAAGCCGGCTACACACCACATTACCGCGCGGCGGTAATGTTATGCGTTACGGTGTTTGCGAAGCGATAAAACGCAGGACACTGTAATTTAAAGCTTTTTTATTGCCGCCACACTGATATGGCATTATTTAAGGGGGCTGTTATACACGGACGCTGAGTTACCGCGGTTCATTATAGCAGTGTGTCAGTACAGTCAAAATAAAAAAAAAACATACAAAATGCAACATATCTCATTAAACATTTAAAGATTTTTGATAATACAGGCAATAATGTAACAAAATAGTCTTATTCCGCAGCTCCACTTTCGTTAACGTAGATGTTTTGTCTGTAAAAGAGAAGGAAAAGCACTTTTTTGTGAATGATTTCTTTATGTATCTTGAAGTCGGGTATGTGAAATTTCTTAATGATTTATTTAACAGTTACAACTGCGAGCAGCGCGATGTAACAATGAAGAGAACCAACCAAAATATTGGCTGAATTATCGTGTCGACGCAAAGATTGAAATACCAGTATCTACTAAGTTAACTAGTCACTATATACACTTTGTTTTGTACGGTGTCTGTGTGTAACGAGCCCCCGCGTGCCCACACCGCGTTGTCAGCTTAATTATAATTTTCGTCCAATATCTACGATCTTAACGCGCACGTCAATCATTTAGGAGTTGTTTAACGCCGTTGTTCGGTTGGCTTCGTTATTGAATAAGTTGCGGGGACGTTGATGTTGTTTGTCAGGGAAATTGGAACTTGAGGGGAAAAAAATATATGTTAATTTTATACAGGTCTATACTGCCCTTAAATAAGACCATAGATTACATTGTATAATAATTGTGTAGTAAACTAGTGTTTAAGGTAGTCCCTTCGGTGAGAGTTAGGGTTAGGGTGTTCTGAGACAATTATAATTTATTTAAAAACGTAAGGTTATTTTCGTATGTTTAATTTGAAAACTATATTAACGTAGTATCGATTACGATTTTAGCACATTCCTTCAAGAAATTCGTTTTACAAATGAGAAGAAGTGATACACCAAATTGTCACCATTTGATATATCCAACATTCAGAGCCCTATAGATGTTAATATAATTTATTTTCATTGTATCATCTTCCTAGCGTTATGTCCCGTGCTTAGACGGGGTCCGCTTAGACCATGATCCAGGATTTAGTGAGTCTTACGTTATAGCGACTGCCGATCTGACCTTCGTAACCCTTCGTAACATCCGTAGCTGTTCGAATGTGCAGGATTCATCATTCATCACGATGTTTTCCCTCACCGCCGAGCTAGTGGTATAAATACGTTGATAGATTTGAAAAATCTAGAGGTACGTGCCCGGGTATGAACCCGCACCATTTACCTACCGCCGCTCTTTTTTCGCTCACGACAAAGACGAATGCCATAATCCAAAGACATCTATTTTTTATTTATTAAAATATAAAAAGAACACATAGGTACAAATTTTTTTTTTTGCGCTGAAAAAGTAATCATTTGTTTCGTGATAATAACTCAACGAATTCAAATATATATTTTTACCTCAAAATGGACCATAAACCGTTAAATCCAATTGGTGATCAAATAGATCGAATATAATCTGGTAATATGACTAAATATTTATCACAAAAGGAAAGTTGAATCATTATCTCGCCGATTGTAGCAGATTTGGTTTTTTGCGAATTAATAAAATTGTCGTCTTTGGCCGACATAAAATTTAATATCTAAAGGTCAATGTCTCGGAGATAGCTTCAAATTGGTGATTAATTCTGCTTTGTTTGAATAAGGTAACTCTGTTTGGAATAAAAAGATAATGATTTTGGTTTTGTCTATAGATTCTACTATAGTATAATCTAGTTGAAATATAATATAAGATAACATTCACAGTACAATAAATAGGTACTTATTAAGAAGGCAATAATCTAAAAATATTGAAGTGGCGGTTGGTTATGTAACTACGAAACGGGTTTGAATCCAGCTAAGGGCAAATGTTTGTGTGAGTCATGAATGTTTTAAAAGTATTTTATTTGGATTATTGTAAATTCGTCTCATTTTTGTACTCTCCATACATTCAAAGTAAATTCGTCACATTTTTGTACTCTCCATACATTCAAAGTAAATTCGTCACATACATTAAAAAATATGTGTTAATTTGTCATAGGTAGGTAAGAGTTACTGTAAATTCGTCATAATTTCTTATTTTACATACTTTTTGCATAAAGTAGCGATAGCAAGCAAACTTATAGATTTTGAGCGCTTGAAATAAAAGGAAATAAATCTTAAATTATAAATAACATATTTTATTTATTTATTTACCCTTGAAAAATAAATAACGTTTTTATTCTTGAGGTTTATGGTTTATTTAACCTTCAACTAACATGCATATAACATCACGCCCGCAATCCCCGAAGGGGTAGGCAGAGTCGAAGGAGCAGCTAGAGCTTCCTTAACCATATTCAGTAATTCTAGTTCCAAAAAAACTCGCCTGGGTTCGATAGAAAATTTGAAAAAGTAATGACAAGTGGCTAGCTCGTCGCGATACTCCATTAGTCGCCTTTTACGACATGCTAGGCAAGGAACACAGTTAGCAAATTATTTTAAGTCCCAGACCAACATGAGGCATTTATCTTATTACATACATACATAACATTACGCCCATAATCCCCGAAGGGGTAGACAGAGTCAAAGAGACAGCAGGCCCCTGTAACCGAATTCAGCCAAAAGTAAAACTGGGCTGGGTTAGATGGAAAGTTGTAAAAAAGTAGTGACAAGTGGCTAGCTCGTCGCCTACACAATCACATACCGAAAACCCGATACACCATTAGATAATCTAAATACAAGCCTGTTGGTATGCAAGTGCATGTGTTATGATTTCAAGCTGCAATTCGAGACGTCTAACTCCGTTTTAATTTTTACATGCCAGTCCCCGAATTGCGAGGAGTCCTCATGTGGCATGCAGTCTGGCCACTCGTGTGGAGTGCAACATGTCGCATGCACCTACTATTGATTCCACAGCGCTTTGCTTGACTGACGACCCTGTGACATGCACCTATAAATGCATGTTGCAATAAACAACTTATCTGTAAACAAATACGATCTATTTTGCAATGAGTTTGCTGTGTCAAAATCTGGATAAGTGTTGGTCGTGTTGGAGTTGTTGAGTTCCGTGTGTTTAGAATACACGTCTTTAATATGGTGATAGATCAATGGTAGGGATACGTCTCAAATGCGAGGAGTATTGGTTTGATTGGGTGTGTAGGTTCAAATCCAAGTATTTATGAAAGCACAACGGTGAGGGAAGACATCACAAGTAAACCTGCATATTCAATTAACGATATGTAATCAAGATCTAATTTGTGCGGAGCGGTTCAGGAGCGGTGGTAGCTCATTGGTAAAGGACACGCGCCTCTTACTTGACCGAGGAGTGCGGGTTCAAACCCGGGCACGTACCTCTGGATTTTTCAAATCTATGAACGTATTTATACCACTAGCTCGGCGGTGAAGGAAAACATCGTGGTGAAACCTGCAAATTCAAACAACTTTGGATTTGTAACCATGATCTAAAAATTGTCTGGTTCCCCTATCTTAGGGTTACGAAGGTCAGATCGGCAGTCGCTTCAATGTAATTACCAGACTCGCTAAATCCTGGATCATGGTCTAAGCGGACCCCGTCTAAACACGGGACGTAACGCTAGGAAGATGATGAATCAAGCTCCAATTTGTCTGGTTCCCCTATCTTGCGATAGGGTTATGGTTGCGAAGGCTAGTTTTGCTTCAATTCATAAATTATAAATAAAAATCTATCGATTCCCAAAAACCTTCAATTTGATTCAGTCAATCGTACGGTACCCTAAAAATGGAATAAATATTGCAAACAATAAAATTATGGCTTGCATTGTACTCATACAAATAAGGTGCATTTTCGTGTGGCTTTAGGTTGGGTCATTACCTAACCGATATTTATTCATTAGTAAGTATGTAGGGCTAATGTCGAGGTATGCAGGTTTGATTTATGGAGTGTAATTTTTACACCTAGCACTTTATATGTAATTGATTTGACCTGTTTGAAATATGGTGCAGATGTTGTGGCCATTTATCACGGTTGAAATAGTTTTAAGACAATGTTTTTACAGGTGCTTTAGAGGCTTAAAAAGGTTGGAAGAGCCTGGTAACGGTTCTCTGTCAAATTAAAAAGTGTCACAAGAGTTTGATCAAATCAATTTATAAGAAAATTTTATTCTAAACCGATTCAGGTCTGGATGTTCTAGGATGATATTTTTTTAAACTAGCTTCGTTACGGTATTGGACAGGCTTAGATTGCTTCCTTTATCTGGAAGAGATCCGATTCGCTTTTATTCTACTTCATAAAATGTAAACTGGGTATACTGGGATTCAACTGCCATTGCAGTCTGATTGTCATTAAGTCCAATATATATATATCCAATATACTATAGTATAGATTATGGTGCTACGTCGGGGTTTACAAATAAATGATACCCACAAGCCTCAAATGAGGCTTAATCGTAAGCCCCACCCTAGCATCAGGTTAATCTGCACCGTGACGTCATGAAGGCCACAGATTGAATACATTACCGCGCTCCGACGCTGTTAATGCACCACAGATTAAAAATAGAGCGCGCTGCGCCCCGGTCGATACCGGTATTTTTAATTTGTACCGGTTTTTTATTTGGATATCGGTTTCCAAGGGCCGCATCGCGACAGCGTTTATTTCTCGTCGCGGGCATGTCTTATTCTTTATTCATGGTCCGCGGCTATTTCCCACTGTTTCTTTTCATTATTTCAGTCTATTCTGACTATGCCTGACTAAGACCGAATACTTTGTATTCAGATTGATTGAAATCTTTGGAAAAGTCCAATAGCAAAGATGTTAAAAGAAAGGATGTAAGGATCGGTTCTCTCTGCCTACCCCGCTAGGGAAGTGGCGTGAAGTTTAATTAGTTTTGAAAGAAAGGCAGATCTTGTTGTCCGATTTTAATTAAAAAACCTATTGACGGTAAATTTCGGGTCCACTCGTCTTCTGTACCGTGTCAACAGTTGCTTAGCTTTTACTGGCTCGATGGCTCTTTCGGTAGTGACCCTGCCCCATACGTCAAAGAGTTGTGTGCTTGTTCCCCTCCGAGGACAAACATTCGTATGATGAATACTTGTGTTTAATCTGTGTCTGCGTGTTAATATTAAATATTTCAGTATATATTTGTAATACCACTGTTGAATTTGATATCCGTAACACAAGTGCTTAAGCTGCTTACTTCGGAGTCAGATCAATGTATGTGATGTAGTTTGATATTTATTTATTTCAATAAAAAGACTAAACTACCACGCTCTTCAGCAAATTTTACCGATTGAAGTATGTAGCAATTAATTTTTTCCGGTATCTCAGTATGGTATGACCCTAATTAACCCGGCACTATCTATATACCTACATATACACATTATATACAACACGTATTCAAAACGCACGAGCCGTAGCTGGGAACGATGCATTGTTTTCGTAACGCTGAATAATAAGCGCAAAAACTGCAAGTTCATGATGTAATTTGGCGCAGGTAGTAATTTTTGTGTAAAAAAATATATTTTGAGCGCTGTTGGTCTGAGACCTAAAAATTTGCCAACTGTGTTTCTTGTCTATCATCTTCCTAGCGTCTTGTCCCGTGCTTAGACGGGGTCCGCTTAGACCATGATCGAGGATTTAGCGAGTCTGGTAATTACATTGAAGCGACTGCTGATCTGACCTTCGTGACCCTAAGATAGGGGAACCAGACAAATTTTGGATCATGGTTACAAATGCAAAGTTGTTTGAATTTGCAGGTTTCATCACGATGTTTTCCCTCACCGTCGAGCTAGTGGTATGAACAGGGTTTCTTGTCTAGCATGTTGTAAAAGGCGACTAATGGTATATCGAGTTTTGGGTCTGTGATTGTTTAGGCGACAAGCTAGCCATCGTCACTACTTTTTCACAATGTTCTATCTAACATAGCCCAGTACTATTTTTGGCTGAATGTGGTTAAAGGTGCCTGCTTTTACTCTGCCTACCCCTTCGGGGATTATGGGCGTGATGTTATGTTATGTATGTATATTGAGCGCTGTTTTATATAGCATTTGTTAGCATATACTTGACTTTTTTTACCCTGTAATAAGGTTCATTATTGTAATAGAATGTATACTTATTAACACCATCGACCGTACGATCTAAGTTGTGTAAAGTTAAAATTATATACTTGCCGTCAACAGTTCGATAAAATCGCGTAAAACGTTTTCAATTAACTTAATTGTTAAACCGCTACTCTGAGTAGTCATTACTTAGTATATACACATTATGTTTAAAAGACATTCAAATATAGACTTTGAAAACCAAATATGTTCATCACATGTCAAGGGAGTGCTGAGTCAGCCCTTCGTTGTTTCTTTATCGGGGAATCAGCTGCCGAAACACCCGCTACAGTGAGTGAATATTGGTGAATTATAAGTACAATGCATCCAACCCAGCCCACTGTCCCATGTTGGTCTGGGACTTAAAAAGAATATGCCAACTGTAGCATGTCGTAAAAGGCGACTAATGGTATATCGGGTTTTGGGTGTGTGATCGTGTAGGCGACAGGTTAGCCGCTTGTCACTGCTTTTCACAATTTTCCATCTAACCCAGCCCGGCTTTATTTTTGGCTGAATGTGGTTAAGGGGCATGCTGTCTCTTTGACTCTGCCTACCCCTTCGGAGATTATGGGCGTGATGTTATGTATGTATGTATGTATGTATAAGGCTGCAAACTGGACGGGCGCGGTGGCGACCGAGATACTGCGCGCGGCATCATCTTGTCGCCAAAGATGGGGCTAGCTATGAAGATCACTTGTCAAGGATTCATTTCCATCGTGTTCCACTTGTCCCCAGCTAACTCTCGGCTCATGTCCAGTAATTGTGAGGTTCAACCGTGCAATTTGCAAACTGCATTCAAAAACGTCGTATATTAGCGAAGCGACGCGCAATTATGCAAATGTGTTATGCACCTGTTGTGGCGTTATCAGACAGAGGCGTAGCTACCTAGAGGCAGTGCGGGTCCCCAAGCTTGGAGGAGGACCGCGAAACCTGATTAGAACCCCTTAAAAATTATTTTCCCCCTAATGATATGTTATATAACCTCTTAAAAAAACCCTAGGTTTAAGTGTGTGTCGAGTGTTGTGTTAGTGATTATATAAGGCACTTGTCATTACTTTTTCGCAAGTGGCAGTTCGATTCCCGCCCGGGGCAATCACTGTTACCATGATACGTTTGTGTTATACGGAATCCAATTTCGATTTTTTTCTATATACACCTGATACTTTTTCAAACGTTTCTCACTACCATTAACTCATATAATATCTCTTATCGATAAGTTTGATTAATCCAATAGAAAAACTTATAACTTTAACTCCAAAATAAAAAAGGCCGCGGCGTGATCATTCACTCCAACTTCACTCATAAAGGTCAATCCATCTCTGTCGATTGTCATTATGTCTCACCTTTCGAGGACACTTTTGCTAGTGGCTTTATACAGGACGGTTTGGTTTGCCTTTAATCTTATTTCCGAACGACTCTTGAACTTAGGTAGTCATCTCTTTTTTTATAGTGTTATATACCTTGTTATAGGTGTTATATTATATTTGACTGGCACGTTGGTCGAGTGGTCAGAGACCCTGGCCACGAAACCGAGTTGCGGGTTCGAATCCCGCTAGGGGCAAATGTTTCTTGTGATGAACATGGACATTTGTAATCGAGTCATGGATGTTTATAAATATATTTAAGTAAATCTATCCGTTCATCTAGTATCCATAGCACAAGCACATGCTTAGTTTGGGACTAGGGAATTCGTGTGTCAGCCTGGAGAATTTAATTTTAATTTAATATGTTACAGTGGGTGTATAATATATATACCTACGTATTTTCGTACTACATCAAGGTGTTGTAATAATTTGGAAAAAGGTTTTTTTTTTGTTGTCCGTCCGTTCAGTCTAAGATACTCTATCGTCTATCCCGCGAGATATATTCCGGAATGAATTCAAAATTCGATATCCGCCCAAAAGCAAACATTTATTATTTAATTCCACGTGGGTGAAGTCGCCTGCAACAGTTATTGTAATATTAGTAAATACGATTTTCCTTGGCTTATGTAAGTACATCCTGTATCGCGTAGGCCGGTGGTCATCATTGCTGAGCGTTGTCGGCCGAAAACTTTTCAAATTATCTCCGATGAACAAGTATTAAATCGAGTTTGAAATTGGGCCCTAACAAAGGATAAAACGCGTGGGCTCGCTAACTTAAAATAAGCATACTCTCTAACTCTTGCGAAGTTAGTTTTTATTATTCCAACATTCATTTGTTCGCTAATTTCCAAGAAAGGGCACAAAAATTATTTGAATTCGGCTTTTCGGAATTGCAACGGTTTTTTTTTCTTTGCAGCGGGTCTACCAGGTTATTATAGTGAAGGTCCGTTTGGACTATGATTTTAGATAAAAATCGCACCTTGCACATTAGATGTCTTAAATTCGTGGGTCATTCTGTTAATGTTAGGAGTCATAAAAACCGTAGAGCTTGTATGAAAAGGATCATGAATGTTGAAGAGGCGAGTGAGGTATGTAAGGATCGTGCCATGTGGCGTTCGGTTCTCTCTGCCTACCCCGCTAGGGAAGTGGCGTGAAGTTGAGTTAGTTAGTTCGTGGGTCATTCGTGGATTACCGAACGGAAAAATCACATCCATCAATCTGCCTTTATTTAGTCAATGTCATGTCAGATTGGTCTGGGACCTGGGACTCTAAAATAAAAATGTATTAACTGATAAAGTATGATGATACTAACTTCTGCCCACGGCGTTGCTCGCGTGGTACATCGATGAAACATATCATATGTGTTATTCTAATGTATAAGCTATACTATTGTAAAGTTTCATTAAAACCATGCAGTACTTTTTGCGTGAAAGAGTAACAAACATCAACACATCCATCCAGCCATCTATAAAAAATTTCGCGTTTATAATATTAGTAAGATTTTGTACAGACTATAGATATCTCCTAGCAGGTCTCGTCACGATAATTGATCGTGGTGTAACTCGTCGCGTCGCCAGACCAGCCGGCGACTACGACAAAGCCGCCCACAACTTCGGCTCCACTCGGCGAAAACATACAAACACGGTGTATTGTGCTCGCTATTTAACGGCGAACGGTCCCCGTGGAATTCGATAGTCGACAGCATCAACAATGTGCTTCAATCTATTAATTTCTAAGGCAAACGTACAATGTCTGAAGCTCTTGAAAGCATTTGCTAACTGATATTCTGCCACTAGCAAAAATTACTACTACTATTTACCTCAAATTCATAATGGCTAAGTGGTATTTTTTCAGATTTCAATTTTGCTGTCCCGACTGTCATTTGTTTTATCCAATCTTGTTTCGATACATTTGATCTTCATTTGTTATATCTGGTGCGGGCACGCCTCTTATTCCTGACTTCGTTTGTTTTATGGGAAGTTAATAAAGCGCAAGTGATTTCTGAACTGTCTTTGTGACTTCACCCACTGACTGACTGCAGTCATTGTTTTCAATTAACATTGAGACTATTAACATCTTTAACGATTGCAGCTATAATGAATATTATATCAGCAGTTTTCCGTACGGACATTTAAATTATATTTTCTGTTTTGAAGTATATTGGTTATTAATGGATATTTAAATGGACGGTATTAGTCGCATGTAGCAGACAGTCTCAAGTCATTAATACTGTTACTAAACTAGACCAGACTTCGCATGACGTGTCCACGAACTCGTCACGAAACTTTCCAATTTGCAAATAGGCCCAAAGGTGGATCGATCGGCCGATTACACGGCAATTTGCTCAATTACCAGGAGACATTGATTGAATGTTGTCCATAAAGGAATTACGCGGAAAGGCTTCGAGCATCCGGCTCGAAGGACCATTGGTGAACGGGCCGATGACCTGCGCCGCTACAATTTATGCTTTCAAATGTTATATTTTTAACAAAGGCTTTTTTTGTTAATGGATTGCGTTTCCATGCGGCGATTTTTATGGTTTTACACAATTGCGAGATCGTTTATTCAACATTAATGTTAACGATGTTTGGACGAGTGTATTGCAATACACAGTGCGTTGTTCTTTTATAGTGCACACCGACCCACTATTGTTCATAGTTAATTTTTTTATTCGTCTAACTCTGGTGATACTTTATTTATTAACACCTTTTTAATCTGACAAACGGTTACTGGAGGATATATCGAAAGCTATAGAACAAGTATAGTTCAATCAAGTTGTATATTAAATCTTCATTTATTTCTTAGTCTGTGAAAAGTGAAACAATATATTATAGACTAGCTGTGCTTGCGGTTTCGCACGCGTTTATGGCTAATTTTATATAACCTATAGCATTCTTCGATAAATGGGCTATCTAACACTGAAATAATTTTTTAAATCGGACCTGAGGTTCCTGAGGATAAGCGCGTTCAAGCAAACAAACTCTTCAGCTTTATAATATTAGTATAGTATAGATTTTAATACCTAATTACGCCATATTATATCAAGTCTCTTTATTTGCTTTGGCTAGTAAGCCAGATGTTAAGCGGAATTAGAATCAGATTTGGTGTATGGCGGACCGCGGATCAATGCCCCTGATTGGTCCATTATAACTCGCCTGTCACTAGGGACCAATCGTCGCCAATCGGCTATGGTGTCTGACCAATGGCCAGTTAACAACAAATTCTATCGCATTCATTGGGCCTAAGATTCAATGACGCGGATGTGTATCTTTAAGTGGCCCGTTGGTCGAGTGGTCAGAGACCCTGGCCACGAAACCAAGGGTCGCGGGTTCGAATCCCGCTAGGGGCAAATGTTTCGTGTGATGAACATGGGCATTTGTACTTGAGTAATGGATGTTTATTAACGTATTTAAGTATGTCTATCCGTTCACCTAGTATCCATGGTACAAGCATCAGCTTAGTTTGGAACTAGGGAATTGGTGTGTCAGTCTGAAGAATTAATTATTATTTTAAGTATACATATAATGGTCGTTTACCTTCTAATTCCACAAAATAATTGTTTGGAAACATCTATTGTGTGAACGATTCACGTTTTCAAATCTTAACAGGCAAGGCTGCGATTTTAAAACATCAGCCACGAAATGCTAAACCACTTAAGATTCTATATTTGCGTAATCAAATGAAGTAGATATGTAGACTGACTATGCACTTCTATGCACCTTTATATTATTTTCACATCGTGCATTATCTGACCCCGAGTTGCGATTGATAAAGAACAACTGCACGAACAGATGGTGAAATCAAACGTCAAGGTCGTGACGTCATCGTACTGCATCGCGCTGCAATCGCCTCGAGTAACGATAGGGGGAGGCAGCGGTTTATCAGTGGTAATTGCACTTGGAAACACATATTTGTATCAGGTTGCACCTTGTTTAAGGTTGAAGATATGTTTACTTTTGTTTTAGGTGTTTGTTAGGTAATTTTTTTGCATTAATTAAATGTTTATTTATTAATTTGACTGGCCTGTTGGTCGAGTGGTCAGAGACCCTGGCCGCGAAACCGAGGGTCGCGGGTTCGAATCCCGCTAGGGGCAAATATTTCGTGTGATGAACATGGATATTTGTACTCGAGTCATGGATGTTTATAAACGTATTTAAGTATGTCTATACGTTCACCTAGTATCCATAGCACAAGTCTATAAGCTTAGTTTGGGACTAGGGAATTGGTGTGTCAGTCTGAAGAATTTATTTAATTTATTTAATTTTCGCGAACCCAAAAGGCGGTGCGCTATGATTTAAGCTGTCTATGTACATATACATTGTTCATATATATGTATTATATATTGTATAATAGACACATGTAGAAACAAACACTTATATTTAAATTACATAGTTTGTTCCAATTTAGTGCCACAACTGCTTATCCGTTTTGATGATTAACATAGGCTATTAAGTCCAACAAATAACGTATATTTACATTTTACAGTAATTACTAATATTCATTTAAAATTGAACAAATACCTCGCATCCTAATTCTTATACCTAGGCTATGCTATTGGCTGGAAAGGTGCCCCTTCGATTCGAATGACCTAGGAGTTCTAGACACCCCTTGGGTGGCTTAAAGAGCGTAAAGTCTTCGCTACATTAAAAAATATAATTAGGTTTTCTACACAAAAACTGCCATCTGTATCATGACTAAACTATTGTTAAAAATTCGACCTTTTGTTAGATAGGCTCATGTGAATTTCGTCTACATCTTTACAATATGATTACAATCATAAATCCAATATCAATACCGCTCCGAGCATAATAATATGAGCTGCTACCCTCGTCGCTAGGCAGAATATCAGCGATTTGAATACAAGTTTTCAACGGAGGTAAAATAAAACACGAGAGAGCTTGTGCCCCAGGGCGACACGTAACAAGTGATGCCAATTTAGGGAGATTCACCCGCTTTTCGAGAGATTCACCCGTTTTTCGGGGAAACCTCATATTAAGTGCTAAGAGCGCGCGCAGATCGTGGCATCTGTTCCGAGAATTTGGATACGAGAGGAATTTAACTGATGCCCATTTTCGGAATTCATTATTTGCTCTTATTAGCAGAGAAATTGGAATTGATATTTCTAACAGTATGTTATTGGGAAATTGACATATTGTTACATAACTTCGCATTAAACGTGCGAGGATTTGAGGACTTTTCTTGGAAATAAGTTATTTGTTCTATCGGATACCACGGTAATTTTTTCGCACATATGTATTATGTTAGATAAGTATTCGTAAATCACTTTTAAAAACAGCCTAGCAATTAGTTTTGTATAAGTTGTTTAGAGTGCCAAAACCAAAATAGTTTTTTTGACAGTTTACAATATTCCTCTCGAAACTGAAAGAAATCAGAAAAGTAAAAAATACTTATTCTAAGCAAAATTTGTAATAGAAGATTTAAGAAAATAGAGCTTCATTATGTGGCGTTTTCCTATCAGTGGAACACAGACGAAATATATATATCGAGGGTGATGTAAGTAAACTCTGGCAACCCTGAAGTAGCAGGCTGCGGCGAAGTTCAGAACAGATAAAGGGGTTAATATAAAAGTATGAACTAGCTTAGTGGAGTACTAATAGAATATGCCTGCTGGGGTACATTGGGGTATAAGGGACACTTACTTTAGTCACGAGTTTCTTTCGCTTCTGCTTTTATTTAGTAAGTTATTTTCAGTAGAATGGGTATTTTTTCTATCAGTGTAGAATAGCGAAAACTATGGAGAGATTATGTCAATGCGATCAGTGACCGATTTTTTGTAGTCAGTTGTTACAGGTGGGTAAAATAGTTTTATTTTTGAATGGTCCGTTAGTCGAGTTTTAGAGATCCTGGCCACGAAATCAAGGGTCACGGGTACGAATCCCGCTAGGGGCAAATGTTTTCATGTGATAAACATGGACATTTGTACTCGAGTCATGGATGTTTATAAACGTATTTAAGTATGTCTATCCGTTCACCTAGTATCCATACTACAAACATAAGCTTAGTTTGGAACTAGGGAATTGATGTGTCAGTCTAGAGACTTCATAATCTAAAATTTATTTGTTTTTAAATTGTACTGTAGGCGACTAATGGTTTACGGGCTTGTGGGTATGTGACTGAGTAGGCGACGAGCTAGCCCCTTGTCACTCCTTTTTCACAGCTTTCCATCCAACCCAGCCCACTGTCCCATGTTGGTCTGGGCCTCAAAAATAATATGCCAACTGTGGTTCTTGCCTAGCATGTCGTAAAATGCGACTAATGGTAGATCGGGTTTTGGGTGTGTGATTGTGTAGGGGACAGGTTAGCCGCTTGTCACTGCTTTTTCACAATTTTCCATCTAACCCAGCCCGGCTTTATTTTTGGCTGAATGTGGTTGAAGGGGCGTACTGCCCCTTTGACTCTGCCTACCCCTTCGGGGATTATGGGCGTGATGTTATGTATGTATGTATGTAAATTGTACTGTTATTGTTGCCGTGACCGTGAACTTTACGTTAGCGAAACGTTTATAATTAAGATTGATAGCACTGATGGTGCAGTATTTTTTGTTATGAGAATTTGTATATCCGTTTTCTTCTAAACTGTGTGTTTTATACTAATTTTTTCTGACAATGTATGAACCACCAATCTTCATTAGATCATTCTAGAACCAAGCGTATTGCACTTAAAACATAATCTATACGATTAAGATTGTTGAAGAGGCGAGTGAGGTGTGTAAGGATCGTGCCATATGGCGTTCGGTTCTCTGCCTACCCCGCTAGGGAAGTAGCATGAAGTTTAGTTAGTTAGTTACATAATCTATGACGGTCATGGTTATGAATAATGGAAATTTCTTATGCAATGTCATCATAACAAGAGTTAATAAACAAAATAATTAATCAAATCAGCGCTTATAAAGATAAAAATAGTCTAAATGGCACAAACAACTCCCCTAAATATAACTGATATCAACGTTCAACTCAATGTCAACAACTCGTGTATTAGCGGTTCTTCACACTATTTTAGAATACATAACAAGTAACACCGAAGACACACTCTTCTTAAAACATAATTTTGCTATAGTTCATCATCTTCCTAGCGTTATGTCCCCTGCTTGGACGGGGTCCGCTTAGACTAAGATCTAGGATTTAGCGAGTCTGGTAATTACATTGAAGCGACTGCCGATTTGACCTTCGTAACGCTAAGATAGGGGAACCGGACAATTTTTGGATCATTGTTACAAATTCAAAGTTGTTTGAATTTGCAGGTTTCATCACGGTGTTTTCCCTCACCGTCGGAGTAGTGTTATAAATATGTACATAGATTTGAAAAATCTAGAGGTACATGCGCAGGTTTGAACCCGCACTCCTCGGCTTAGAGGCGCGTGTCCTTACCATTGAGCTACCACCGCTCCACCGCTCTCCATTTTGCTATAGTTATGATATGTTATTACATATACATTTACATTATACACATACATTATATACATTTACATTACAGATAATATGTACATAAACTTATCAAATTTACAATAATTATATACACTAAACCAAAGTCAACACAACTCCACAAATTTATAATAAACATCTAATTTATAATATTTTTAATATACAATAACTAATAATAGGAAAAGTTTAAATTATTGTATTCTCTTCTTCTCTCCTAATATTTTGCAGTGCCCGTCTGGGTCCATAATTTAATGTAATTACTGTACCTAAATTATGGAAGCAATAAATGATTTGATTTGATTTGATTTGATTTGATTTGATTATGTTTATCGAATTTTCGGTCTGTGATCTTGTAGGCGTCGAGATGGCCTCTTATCGCTACTTTTTCACAGTTTTCCATCTAGCCCAACCCAGTTTTATTTTATGGCTTTCTTCGACTCTCTTGGGGGATTCTGGCATGATGATATGTACTCGTATGTATGTAGTGTGTTCTGTCCTTAACTGGGATCCATTTGTGTCATGGTCCTGGATTAAGCAGCTAATTATTACATTGAAGTGACTTTCACATGACTTCCGCCACTCTTAGACAGGGTAACCAGGAACATTGGTGGTTATGGTTACACATGCGTAGGGATTTTAATGTACAGGTTTCCTCAATGATATTATTTACCGTGGAGTTAGTCCGATCTGATTGTGAAAGTCGAGATGTAGATATAAAAGTATGGAAATACATCGGTCTTAAACCTGCATAGAGTGTCAAGAATTATCGCATTGACAGCTGATGTCACCAGAACTTATTACTATAAGTACTATGCTGTATAGTCCATATATCAACAATAAAGTACCGTATTTTTATGATGTAATTCTAAATATACTACGCGACATTGGCGAAAACAAACCAAAAAAAAAAATTTCCGTTGCCATTACTAAAAAAAAAAAACTCTACTGTGAATAGACACTTATTCTAGCACTTGATATGTGCCCGAAAAGAGTTGACTTTGAAAGGTCCGTTACGTAAAGTCTACGTATATTGCTATCAGCTATTTGTCATTGTTATCACAGTTGTTGGACTATCGACTTTCTCTGATCGGTCGTATCACTTATCGCAGTTATCAAACGGCCCAGATAGCAACATGTTTTCGAATTCTCGCTGTAGGGGTTCGTATGTTTTATTGATTGCAGTTTCGATATGCGACTGAATCTAATGGTAAGATGCGATGCGATATACGTACTGAATCATGGTGACCCCCCTAATTCTATCTACGAATCAAATCTCTTTCTTCCTCAAAAAACAATTTGAACTCGTAATCTTTTTTTTAGACCTCATTTATTAGAAGAATTCGGATAGTAATCTTTTGAGAAGGCTATTTGAAGTATTATCTATAGTATGTCAGGATCGTAGCAAATGGAAGTACGTGATCTCTGCCTACCCCCATGGGAAAAAGGCGTGACATTATGTATGTATGTATGTATCTATAGTATCATAGATCCAATATCGTTAGAGATCCACTAGTTAGATGAAGCTAACTCCAAGACAAGCTGCGCAACATGGTTTCAAAAAACACCTAGACTAAGCCGTCTCTATGGTATGCTTCATTATATCGTTTTAAAAATAAAGACGGCACACACGTTCTTTTTGATTTTTTTATTTTTTTTTAGGATGTAGGAGCCACGGAAAGCCCAGGCTACCACGACCAGATTGGTCGTGTATTAACAGAAGGTGATTGTAGGAGTCATAAAAACCGTAGAGCTTGTATGAAAAGGATCATGAATGTTGAAGAGGCGAGTGAGGTGTGTAAGGATCGTGCCATATGGCGTTCGGTTCTCTCTGCCTACTCCGCTAGGGAAGTGGCGTGAAGTTTAATTAGTTAATTATTTTTACAACATCCCCGAAGAGGTAAAGGGCAGCAAGACCCTTTAACCACATTCAACCAAAAATAAAACTGGGCTGGGCTTGATAGAAAATTGCGAAAAAGTAATGACAAGTGGCTAGTTCGTCGCCTATCACATACCTACTCAAAATCCAAAATACCATTCGCCTTTTACCCTAGGCAAAGAAAACAGTTGGCACATTAATTTTTAAGTCCCAGACCAACATGAGCTGACGCGTGTATGCGTTCCTCATCTAAAAATGGTTCCTCTATAATAGTTAATCTCGGAGGTTAGGAGCCTCGCGGCGGTTCGATAGTGTCCCTTCAAAGCACAGGTTTTCCTTTTTTGAAGGTCAGGGTAGCAACGATATTGTGAGCTTTACGAAGTATTTATTATCTAAGATACCTATGTATTATTGTAGTGTTAAGGTTTGGAAATAAACGATTTATTATTATTATTTATTATTATAATGTCGTCTTACCCTCCAAATATATCGACTGACTGACAGCCGGACCATTAGATTTTTTAAATCTTTATACTTATTTGTAATGATCAATAACTACCACGGATTCGTCTGGTAGAGAGACTCTTTATGCGTTCCAAAGGATTTGATCATATTTCCAATGTCCTTCTAGTGCAAAAAATATTGACTTAATTAGCAATATTATTACCTAGACAAAATGTGGACATTAGTTACATCCCTTATTTATTATTAAGCCATGGAAAAACCAATTTAACAAAACAAATGTCTGGTGTATTTATAATGTCCCATATTTCCTATTCAAACTGCATTTCGAACCGAGAATTAATGTCGCCGTACGAGTTTAAAATAATTATAGATCTTAAGCTGCCAGACTAAAGTTGGTATTACAGTGACAACTTGACATGTAGACAAAGGGAATGTAACGATTGTGATGAATATTTTACGTGCTAAGTATATGTGTCCTCGGCCTTACTTGTCGTACCTCGTACCTCTACTTGCGAAATGTCAGTCTGTTTATACTTTCTCATGTGAATTGTTATTAAGTATTTAAATTGGCGTAGAGCCTTCTGGAAGTAATGGCGAGATGTCTGGAAAACTGTTCTACGTAATTTTAAACTTTTGTCTTAGATTTGGTGAGAAGTTATTACATTCTTCTCGATAGATTCTATCTTCCGAAACGGTGGTAATCCTTTTTTCTGTTTAAATTGACTAGTTATAAGTGCTTTTTTGAAGCCTATATAAATAAAGAGATTTTGAATTTGAATTGAAGCGACTGACCTTTCAAATTGACTGATCCGTCTGGATCATACAAATTAAACCATGTTGCAACATCTATTTAAATAGTTATTATTATCTGCAGGTTTCATTAGGTTTTTTTGCATTAGTAAGTATTTAGAGGCTTTTAAAATCCATTGTCAGGTATTTCGAACATTTAGCTCCTGAAAAATATGTGGTGTCCCTGACAATTAAAATGACCAAGCGTTCTTTTTAAATGTATTTCTTAAAAAGTAGCTTTTAAATCGAGACAACAACCTATGCTGTTTTATATCTTGACAAAAATGTATGCTCCGGGACAATCCAGAGAATAAAATGTTATGTAAATTTTAAACTAAAACACGACACTGATTACAATAATCATCTGTTAGTTCTCAAGTCTTAGAAAGAAAACAACTGCTTGAAACCTTTCAGTGTAAAAGAGCGAATTGCAATTATAATTGCATGCATTTTTATGCAAATATCGCATGGCCGGCTTGCACATGCATGTCTTAGCGTGGGCTGTGTCATCTGACATGTCACGTGTGTTTGAAAATAAAACTGAATTATTCAGCCTGCAGTGTAGTATAAATGCGGACTTACAATAAACTGGATTTTTCTACGGCTTTGCCCGGATTTCGGTCTAACTAACTAACTAAATTGCACGCCACTTCCCTAGCGGGGTAGGCAGAGAGAATTGAACGATTTCGGTCTATCATAGCTAAACTTAATTGAGCGGTGGTAGCTCAATGGTAAGGACACGCGCCTCTTAACCGAGGAGTGCGAGTTCAAACCCGGGCACGAACCTCTGGATTTTTCAAGTCTATGTACGTATTTATATCATTAGCTCGACGGTGAGGGAAAACATCGTGATGAAACCTGCAAATACAAACAACTTTGGATTTGTAACCATAATCCAAAAAATTGTCTGGTTCCCTTATCTTAGGGTTACAAAGGTCAGATCGGCAGTTGCTTCAATGTAATTACCGGGCTCGCTAAATCCTGTAAGGGGACCCCGTCTAACACGAGACATAAAGCTAGGAAGATGATGAGAGCTAAACTTAATTGTGCTTCTCAGTTTATCCGGGAATAAAAAGTGGCTCATGTATTTCATCACAATCGATCAAGGCGTGAATATTTTTTATTTATAATATAGTTTAAGGACCTTATTGCTTTTCGATTCTGTCTACCCCTTTGGGGATTACAGGCGTGGTACAGGCGTGTATAAATATTAGTAACGATTAATAAATGTTGAGGAATAAATTCACCAAGCTCATCTACTTTAATATGATATAATTTATGTCAAGTGTACTAATAATGGAATCAATTAAAGTTTTTGATACTTCTCTTTGATAAACGTCTTATTTTTTTTTTTAAGTCTTCAGACTGACACACCAATTCCCTAGTCCCAAACTAAGCTTGTGCTATGGATACTAGGTGAACGGACAGACATACTTAAATACGTTTATAATCCATGGCTCGAGTACAAATGTCCATGTTCATCACACGAAACATTTGCCCCTAGCGGGATTTGAACCCTTGGTTTCGTGGCCAGGTCTCTGACCACTCGACCAACGGGCCAATCAAAATAATAAACCCATCAATTTTTCATGTCTAAGTACGGAATTATTTCACTTGTTCAATGGTGAGAGAAAACATCTGGGGACAACCTGCTTATTCAAATAACTGTGGATGTGTAACCATGATCCAATTTATTTGGTTCCCTTAAACAAGGGCCGATCCCCGAAAAGTGATATGCAATCGCATTCGTGTAATAACCAGACCTGCCAAATCTTATTATTGACTATATTATTGTATATAATAAAAAATATATATACGGTCGAATTGAGACCCTCTTTCTTTTTATGAAGTCGGTTGAATAGGCTCCGAAACGACTAGCTACTAGCTAAGCTATTGTTAATATTACTCTAGGCTATATTTTATTTCCGTATTCCTACAGGTACGGGAAATACGCGGATAAAATCTATATACTTATAATAAATCTGTAGAGGTCAATTCTGTACATGAAATATATTTTCAAAATAACTATCAGGGGGTGATTAGTGATCGATACTGATGTCAAAAATGCAATCAGTATAGTTTTTGTCTGTCTGTCTGTATGTTCCTTATAGAAACAAAAACTACTCGACGGATTTTAACGAAACTTGGTACAATTATTCTTCATACTCCTGGGCAAGTTATAGTATAGTTTTCATCACGCTACAATCAATAGGAGCAGAGTAGTGAAGGGAAATGTTGGGAAAACGGGAGAAGTTACTCCATTTTTTAAGCTTCCGTCGCGTGTGCAGCCTTAATGGTTAAAGTTACATCGAAATCGGAAATGTATGACGGAAAAAGTCTTTATAATATTAACCATAAACGCGGGTGACACCGCTGGCACAGCTAGTAAGTAATAAAAGTACTACATGGCGTTCGGTTCTCTCTGCCTACCCCGCTAGGAAAGTGGCGCGAAGTTTAGTTAGTTATATTTGTATAGTTTATCAGTAATAACAATAATATTTTGTGTTCGATAAGTGGTATAAATATGGTTTGGAAAGTGTAGCTTTAAAGTGAAAAACAAACAGATAAAATATCAATAAATATACTCTTACATGTGAAACAAAATACGTTGATAAGACTTATCGCTTCTTACTGCATGATACATAACAAGAGTGTACACAATAAGGTGTTATGTAAAGTTCTTGCTATTTTAGTTATTATTAGTATTCTCACTATACATACATAATACATACATAACATCACGCCCATAATCCCCGAAGGGGTAGGCAGAGTCAAAGGGGCAGCATGCCCCTTCAACCACATTCAGCCAAAAACAAAGTCGGGCTGGGTTAGATGGAAAATTGTGAAAAAGCAGTGACAAGCGGCTAACCTGTCGTCTGCACAATCACACACCCAAAACCCGATATACCATTAGTCGCCTTTTACGACATGCTAGGCAAGAACCACAGTTGGCATTTTATTTTTAAGTCCCAGACCAACATGGGACAGTGGGCTGGGTTGGATGGAAAGCTGTGAAAATATTCTCACTATATCTGTGAAAAATACAAAATAGGTATTTCAGCCTGAGGAATATTGTGAAAAAGTAATTTAACTCTCGCTTCGTGTTTAATAGAAACTAGTGGTCTCACTGGACGACCGTGTATTTATTTATTTATATGTATATGTAGATGTATAAAAAGCAGGGCACTCGTCCGTGGGCATCACTCGGCAGGGCACACTGAACACCAGCGCCATGGCTTGCCATGCAGGTCATGGCTTAAATGCTGAGTGAGGCCCTTTTGCTTTGGACATCGCAAACTCGTGTCTGGTTATCGTAAACTCTTTTTTTTTCTCTCTTTATATCTCTGTCTAACTTGTCGTAATAAGCTGTGTTTCTCCTTTTTTTGTTGTTGTATGTATTTGTACTGATGTACTGGATAGTACATCAGTACAATAAACATTTGTTACATCACAACACAACCAGGATTGGTTGCGTTGTGATGTAACAAATGTTTTTTAGTATTCGTGTATTTAATTTATTAATGGTATTTCTAAAGTATTATATATCAAAAAATTAGCTTTCTGCATTCTCCTAACATCTCCATTATAAACTTTAACTATGCCAAATCGCATAATCCTCCGTCCGCGTAATTTTTGTAAAGAGGGGCACAAAATTTTCGCTTCACGTATTAATATATAGATATATATACAATGTATTCAACAGTCCATCACACGAAATTTTCCTTATTCATATTACGCGAATACGTACCCCATTATTTGCGCCGTTACTCCCATCTGTTCTATTTACTCCTGTTGCGGGAATTTTTCCGAGAGAAACATCCAAAATGGATGCCGTACACCCGAGCTGGCTGCATATGCAAATATGGTCTGCTGCAACTCATATTCTGACTATGAATTGGTGAATGTTGGTTATGTATAGCCTGTGTTGGAAAATAATCAAACAAATGTGGAACTATTCTGTGTATATAATTTGGTTCATACTCAAATTCATATTTGAACTGTTTTTATTTATTTAGGCTTCAAGAAAGGATTTATAAATCGCTAACGATTTGTGAGTCTAATCTTACATTATTCTTAGAGGAATATGAATCTCCCTCCCCCATAATAGGGGAATAACAGCAATTCAAAATATCCCTTTGAATTTATCGAATTTACGTAAATTAAATTACTTTAGGTAAATATTTAATCTATATCTATTCCTAATTTAGCCTTCAATCGTAAAGGCATGCGAGTTAATATTATCTGGGTTACCACATCTTACTAATAATATAAACGCGAAAGATTTAATGGATGGATGTGTGGATGTTTGTTACTCTTTCACGCAAAAAGTAATGCATGGATTTTAAAGAAACTTTACAATAGTGCTTATACATTAGAATAACACATAAGCTATGATTCGTCGATGTTCCACACGAGCAATGCCGCGGGCAGAAGCTAGTATCATTATCATTAAGAACAATTGACAGTTTTATATATACAAAAAACAACTTGATTGTTCATAAAATGCAATGCTAACGAATGTTTTGTTTCGTTTCAGGTAAACCTTTCATCTAGTCTTCAATCAAGATAATCGATTGATTAAGCTTTGACATCAATCGTATCGTAAGTCATTATAAATATAAGTGTTGTCATTTAATAACATATAATTAACGAATCAATGAATCTGTCTGTCTGTCTATAAGGTCACCACTGAATCAATTTCGATGAAATTTGGCACTGCAGAAAATCAGCTTAGATCAAGATATTCAGACAGAGTACATTATGGTATTTCAAATGCATAAAATTATAAATGTAATAGTCATCCCATATATGGTTTATTGACTGATAAGAAATAATAATTCAATATAGTAAACGGTTGATTTAAAATATATTTACCCATTTCATAAGTAACTTTACGGGAAGTTAATATTCTATTAACTTACAGTGTTTTTGTGGTAATATGTACTTAGTTCACACTTCTCTTATCTTGATGGTTTCTGATGTTTTTCCATTAGAATGATTTTAATAAAAAATAAATGTTATTACATGATTGAATACCATACTTGAGTTTAAGACATTGAGTATACAAGCAATAAGTGTGTACTGGGATTTGATTTGTTGGAGAATAATTATACTAAAACCATGTTTGCATTTGCAATCTAACTGATAAGCAATCGAGTGGAATTGAAAGAATGAGCTGATCTTATTTTGAAACTTCGATTTGTTCAAACACTAATGAAATTAAAGTGGCCCTTGATCACAAACTATTTAGGAACCATTAATTTGAACTTTACAAGCCAAAATTATATCACTATATGGGGTATAGTGATATAATTTTGGCTTGTAAACTCATGACCCTCACATTCTCCACGTTATTATCACTCTAACCTATGTGACATGGAAAGTATCTGTCCGCCCACGGAGATCACACAGAAATAAGCGTGTCCGAGTTTTGTGTGTTACGCAATGTTTACAACTCGCGTAAACACCAGCTGTCGCTTTGACGTTTGTCAGTGGTCATTAGTTAGCTGCGCCGGCGCAGGGCTGGCGATAATATAACCAGCCTATACACCTATGCATATCTAGTGGTATGTTGCTGTAAACCGAGACTCCTTGACTGAAAGGCGCAAGAAAGGTTTAAGACGTAATAGCTAACATTTACCTAGCTACCCACAAGTCTTAAGTCAAACCGACACATTCGGAATCGTCACATTTTCACAATTTTCTATCTAACCCAGCCCATTGTACCATTTTGGTCTGGGACTTTAAAAAATGTGCCAACTGTGGTTCTTGCTGAGCATGTCGTAATAAAATACGACTAATGGTATATGTGGTTTTGGGTATGTGATTGTGTAGGCGACAAGTAAGCCACTTGTCACTACTTTCTCACTACTATAGAAATGCGTGTATATGACGTTTATGAACTCATTTTAAAAAGCAAACGAACTATTTGAAATGTTGTCTCTGTAATGTAAATGGGAAATGGTGGTATACATTTTTAATTGGTTGCTTATTTGGATTTAAGAACTAGATAGACAAATATGTATTGTTTGTTTAAAATAATATAAAAAGCAAATGCGAATAGTGTTGTATAGAATTCGAGCAAAATCTTATCTTTGATAATAATATTAATCGAAGCAGCTGTTTGCCAGCCAGCCCTACATCGCCCGCTACACCCGAGACGTCTCCCGGGTGTCATATACGTCACCTGTATTAAACGCGGGATGAAATTAAAATTGTTGGCATTAACATCATCCAACGCTGTTATTTTGAACTTCAGCCGACCTCTGAGCGCAACACCAACATCAGAGCATGTCGCGATTTGACAGAAACATGATTTACCGGCCTTATGACAAGGTTTTGCGCCTGCGTACCGTGTTTTTGTTTTTATGAATGACTGGTACAGGGATCGGAAACCGTTAAGAGGTATTGTCAGAAATTGATGCGAGAATAAAAAATTTAACACATAGGTACATGTATATGTGCGGTATTTGGGAATAAATGTGAAGAAACCTAATTTTTTTATAATTTTCTATAAACAATGTGGTTTTTATACTCTTCTGCAATTTTATAATAATAAATAAATAAATAAATAAATAAATGCTCCAGACTGACACACCAATTCCCTAGTTCCAAACTAAGCTTATGCTTGTACTATGGATACTAGCCGAACGGAGAGACATACTTAAATACGTTTATAAACATTCATGACTCGAGTCAAATGTCCATGTTCATCACACGAAATTTGCCCCTAGCGGGATTCGAACCCGCAACCCTTGGTTTCGTGGCCAGGGTCTCTAACCACTCGACCAACGGGCCAGTCAAATTAGCTTTAATTTATTATAATGATTTAATTTCTTTTGCATTTCACTTTTTTCTTATTTATTAAGCACATAGAATGGATGTTTTATATTATTATTAACTTGAGATCTTTTCTTATTGTAATCAAAGAAAATATATCATCATATTATTTGAAGTCACCTCCATCCTAATGATATTCTCTAACGTAAATGTTGCTATATCATTAATAGCTACAATATTCTTCGTAATCTTACTGCAAAATTGCTTTCGGAGAACGTATACATAATATTTTGAAAATTAAAATGTTTTAAAGCATACCTTCACATCTATTTCGGTGTTGGAGACGGTGCCAAGCCAATAAAAAGGCACTTAAATGCAAGTGCATTTTGATAGAAGTTGTTATTTTATCGGCTCTGAAGTAGGTTTGCGCTTTTTAAATATTTTGGTGTCTGACAAGCCCACTTCACGACATGGTTCAAATGCAAATATGATATACACTCCTGTAAAATATGTTGTTGAAAAGAGTAACTACCGAGTTTCTTGCCGGTTTCTTCTCGGTAGAAGCAACATTCCGAACCGGTGGTAGATTCATATTATTAGTTGATTTTCCTATTGAATTGACGATTTATAAGTGTTTGTTTCAAACCTAATAAATAAAGAGTATTTTGACTTTGACTTTGACTTTGACTTTGAAATGTGTTTTCATTATTATGCTCTACGATGCTGTTCTGGATTGTGATGGATACCTTGACTAAGTCCACTGGGCGATAATAAAGATGTTGACTGCCAAGTCAATTGAGATACTTTTTAAAAGCTGTGAAAACGAAATCACTTCATAGATTTTGTATGGGCTTGTCAGGTTATGACGTCACTAGTTTGTATAGCCAACTGACTGATGACTAAATATTAAGTTGTTTTTGTAAAATTTAAAATCGTATACTCGGTATAATTCTAAATCAATAAGGTTTCAAACATACAAGATACTTTCTTTTACGGAATTGATAAATTTTTTATTTTATTTAACCTATTGTGCCCCACTGCTGGGCAAAGGTCTCCCCCAATTCTTTCCACTTCTTTATGTCCTGGGTCAGCTCTTCCCAGGTGGTGTGGAATTCAATCAACTCTTTGCGCCATCGAGTTGGTGGAAAGCCCCGACGCCTCCTCCCATCAGCCGGCTCCCAATCGTTGTATATCTTTGCCTAAAGTTACAAAATTACATATAAATGGTGTCAATATCCCCATTGTTTGGTTTCTATAAGACAACAGCCGTTATTTCGATCGAAAATTTGTGGTAAAATATAGCCTACAAAAAATCACTTAATTTTTATAGACTTTATGTAGGTATGTACTTAATTCAAACATATTTGTTGAGATTATCTGTGCAATCAAACAAACTCGTACGATTAATTACAAGCTTTTATTTAAGTTGCAATATTCTTATCTAAATATTTTTAAGACACTTGCAATTTTTTTGGTACAGATTAAAAATTTAAAAATTTGAGCGCAGCTTTAAAAGCGACCATGTACATGCTTTATTTTGCTGTACAACTGCGTAAGTTTAATAAATGTGTATGTATTTATGTGGTATCAATCAATTATACACTAAATTATAACCGACTTTAAAAAAGAAGTAGTATCTTGTACTGTATTTGTCGGAATGCCAAGATCTGTAGTTGTTTTCGAGAGATAAAAAATATCTATCTCTTTCCAAAGCGCCATGTTTTTTAGTCAGTATTTAATTTGTAAACACAATCGTCTACATTACGTTACTCGTTCATATCGGATTTTTGCATAATTTTCTTTTAGTATTCATTTATACATAGCAAATGTACATATGTAAAATAAATATTGTGCAAACAGTACACGTGTAACGATGAATGATAAAGGTCGTTGACCATTCGAATTTATCATGAGGCCATTTTATCCGTCATGTGATAGTTGATAAGCGGACGGCCGCGCTCATAATAAACGAGTAGGTAGGTTATAAAATGATTAGGCTCTGTCATCATGAGTTCTTTTGTTTTTGACTGATTTGGTTTTGTCCCATTGGTCTGGGACTTAAAAACAATGTGCCAACTTGTAGCATGTCGTAAACGGCCAAGGTATATCGGGTTTTGGTTGTGATAGCGTAGGCGACGAGCTAGCTACTTGCCACTTTTGCACAGTTTTCCGTCTACCCAGCACAGTTTTGCTTTTGGCTGAATGTGGTTAAGGGAGCTACCTGTCCCTTTAACTCTGCCTACCCCTTCGGGGATTGCGGGCGTGGGCGACTAAAGACGGCCGTCAATTTTTTTTTTATCGCCAATAAACAAGATTTTTAATTAACTAACTAACTAAACTTCACGCCACTTCCCTAGTGGGGTCGGCAGATAGAACTGAACGCCATATGGCACGGTCCTTACACACCTCACTGTCTTCTTCAATAGTCATGATCTTTTTCGTAGAAGCTCTACGGTTATGGCCCCTAACGTCACCTTCTGTTAACACACTACCAATCTGGTCGTGGTAGGTGACCTTGGACCTTCTGCTACATAGTTTTTAATTAAAATATCATTAATTCTCAGTATGATTAAAATGTTATTAATACAAATGTGTTTTAATATTCTAATTTGCAACAAGTTTGGAGAAATACCGAATGTTACGGAGAGAAAGGGTGGAAGAGAATAAGGAAATAAAGAGCTCAGAAAATAATTGACATTATATAATTTAAGAAATAATATGAAGTAAAGAATTACGTACAATTACAAAACCAAATAGCAGCAATGACAGGACCAGAAATTGATAATGAAAAAGAAGTATAAAATAAAAAGGTATCAAAAGAGGTTAAAACTGCCCTTGCGGCCAGTTGGTAACACCGAATTATTTATGTGAAGTCGTTTTATCCTTACTTGACCTGCAGTAATTTTGGTCTGTTCCGAGTTGTGTTGTGTTGTCGCTTGGAACGTTTTGATGTACTCAAAAAGAACTAAAAAAGTATTTTACGTTATAGTTAGAATAAAAAAGGCGGTTTAAAAAGTATTTTAGGTCTATTCCTCCGTTGTCGAGTAAAAGAATGACAAACCGACAAACACATTTTCCAATGTGCTATATTGGGTAGGAATGAATTTCCGTTTATTTAGAGAGATTAGGCAAAATACCGGTTGGTAGTTGACATTATCGTGAAATATATCGTTATATATTCTGTATGTGGGGAATTTGTGTTTTGTTAATTAGTTTGTGAGGTTAATCACCGCGCTAATGAACTAATTAATGTCATTAGGAATTATTAAATAATTGGACTTGTGTGATAAATTATTTAAAATAATTTGATATGTATGTTAACTAGGTCATCATCTTCCTAGCGTTATGTCCCGTACTTAGACGGGGTCCGCTTAGACCATGATCCAGGATTTAGCGAGTCTGGTAATTACATTGAAGCGACTGCCGATCTGACATTCGTAACCCTAAGATAGGGGAACCAGACAATTTTTGGATCATGGTTACAAATCCAAAATTGTTTGAATTTGCAGGTTTCATCACGACGTTTTCCTTCACCGTCGAGCTAGTGGCATAAATACGTACATAGACTTGAAAAATCCAGAGGTACGTGCCCAGGTTTGAACCCGCACTCCTCGGTTAAGAGGCGCTATTCCCATTGAGCTACCACCGCTCTATTCTATGTATGTTATGTAGGTATAGGTAGATAATTGATTATGGGTAGGTTTAACCCATAGGTCACACACTATATTTATTTATTATTTATTTATTATCATCTTTTATAGAAAGTAATAATCCCATTTTTTTTATTAATAGTATAAATTATATTGCTATGTTGATGCCTGACCAAATATTTGCATTAGAATGCTATAAAGAATTCGTCCATACTACGGGTACAGCTCACAATGTATGAAAAAATCTTAACTAGCCATATCTTTACTTAGAAATATAGTACAATCTTAATGCTTTTTGCATTAAATTATTCAACATTTTTACTATTAAATAGATTTAATGTTTATATCTTATCTTAATAGGAAAATGATCTAACTCAAATTTGTTGTATATTTAAATTAATATTACGTGTTACAATATTTAGTTTCATTTTCCATCAGCAGCATATTTTTAGTTAGGTCACTTTACTACTAAGCATGTGTATATTCTCGAAGGATAGGTCCAAGTAGGGAGGATCTCGTGCGTAAGAATTACGAAGGCAACAGTTGCTTCAATAGATTGCTGATTCTAGATCCATGGTCCTGGATTTGACAGGTCCATTGGTCGAGTGGTTACCTTGGCCGCAAAACCGAAAGTCGCGGGTTTGAATCCCACTAGGTTTCGTATGATAAACATGGACTTCATTATATAAAATCGTTTTCATTAACAGATATAGCAATAGCATTTGAAATTGGGATCACGGCAAGTCGTAGTCTCGTATTATCGCCTTCCAATGTCAATGTCAAGAACACGCTCACAGCTGCGTTTGCGCAGCTTGTAAAAATAAGTCATTGTGGGATTTTCCGGGTAAATAGGAGATGTGTGCGTATAAAAACGGTCGTAATGTTTACTGCAATGGTGGCTAGAAGAATGATGAATGATTTGATGGTGTTTTATCTTTTTCTGATGGTAATAAGTAATTGTAAAAAATATGGATGTTAAATTCAGAACTTAATAATAATGAGAAAAAGAATAATTTACGGATACAAATCCTAACGATTATATGAATTTAAACTTTCGCATGGCAATGTCACTAGAAAGACTTAGAGTGTGCTTCATCGATGAAAGGCGATCAATTTTTTTTGTCGCTATCTTGTCCCTAATTCATTTACTTCGTGATTCCTAAACTAATCCTCCAAATGATCGACTCCGTGCAAGTGGTACCTCTTGTGTTGCAAACGCCTTTATGACATACGCTGGCCTTCGTGGTATACCTGCTTAATTAGTAACTTTTTGCTTATTGTAGCAAAACATTTGACCAGATTGTTAAACTGTTAACAAAAGATCAGGTAAAGAGCACCCTTAATGAAAAGACTTATGAATGTAGAAGAAGCGGAAGGTGTGTGTCAGGATCGTAACAAATGGAAGTGTGTGATATCTGCCTACCCCCATGGGAAAAAGGCGTGACATTATGTATGTATGTATGTAGAAAATACCTATACTGATAATTGCAGAGGATCTCTCATTTTCCGGTTTTATTTGTTGCTACTATCCAATATTTTTGCTATCGTGCGTACGTCAGGACTATTTGAAATTGTAATATTGTTAGTTATTTATCTTTTTGTGTGGAAAGGCCAAAGTCAAAATCCTTTATAACAGTAATATTTTATTGATACTCTCATGGTGGAGAATAGTCACTAGTAAGTTCTTGATTATTAATTCGGTGAAAACACCATTATGGAAATTTGTTATTTTCAGATCATAGAATTACAAAGGGTTAGTTTGGGGCTCTCGACATATAAAATATTTACAAAGTGTGAGATACTATTACGAGACATATTAATTTCTTAAACCTCAGACAGATCTCAAGATAGCAAGAATTTGTTTTGCCAATAGATCTACTTTCCGTTTTTTCAGTATTTTATAGGAGTCAGATGACTGCTATTATTTCGTTTGTTATCAATTACAATGTCAATGTCAATGTCAAGTGCGCCCGCGCAGCTGTGCCGATACGAGGCCGAATTATAACTTATCACGTGTGACGTAACCGCGATAAGACGTTACGTCTTATCGAGGCACTTTCGTTGGAAAAGTAAAAACATATTCGTAATCTGCTTCTTCAAGGATGTCACGTATGAACTACATTGACACTTCATGTTTATCATATGCCACAATTTTGTTGTACTAAGATTAAAGGAAATTATTTCATACATAAATAACATCATAAATTGTTTCTACTCGTCAAATATAATTTCCGAGTAATGGTTCCATTTTGGAAATACTTTAAATATCTTTTAATTTCATTATTATTTCTGTTTCGATTAAAATTAATTTGACACATTTCAGAAGATTAGTTGTTATTTTACAATAAATAAATTTGATTGTGAAAAGTTTCTAGTCAGTTTTTTATAGTATTGTTATTAAAATCTTATCACCTTACGACAAAATAAAAACAAAATACAAATATAATGATAATGAAATAATATTCAAAAAATTCCTGAACACTATTCTGTCGGCCTACCTCGCTAGGGAATGGGCGTAAAGTTATTTTAGTTTTTATTATTATTGTAAGAAATAACTTCTTACATTTTGGTGTTAGATTAGAAGTACTCATTGCTATTAAACAATGAAAGCTTCATATAACTCAATAAAATAATGAGGAAAAAAATGCTGCATGATCGATGTCCATACAGGTAACGCCACCTATCGGCGCCTAGCGGCAACTCTGCAAGTGTCAATGCAGACAGCAGTCGCCGGCGCGTGAGCAACACGCGACCGCCAATGAGTCATCACTTTTGCGCCCGCATTAGCATGCCATTATCATTCTTATCGTTGGATGCGAAGGTCGAGAGTTGAATGACCGCATTGAAGTTTATGTCACCAGTTGTGTAGTTTGTTTTGTGGATCGGAATAGAAATTGTGGATTTAATAGCACGACTAGCTAGTACAATGCTTGATTAACATTTATAGGTATATTGACATCATGTACAAATTATTCGATGAAATGAAAGATGAGATGAAATTTCGTCAAAATTATTACGTATTTAAAATACACGTTATATTTTTAGATGAATTGTATCATTGTTATTTAACGTAACCAAACTCAGAACGTGATACAATATGCAATAATATTTTCGTTTCTGAAAATTATTTATCAATAAACTATATCTAACTTTACCAAAATGAGGTAAACTGTGACTTAAAAGTACCATTTCTAATAATTCGAAAAAAATATTTCATAATAATCACAGCCATTTCCTTTTAACACATCCAAGAAACGGTTCCGTTTTAATAACCCCCGCTCTGATTTCTCCCGATCCTTAAACGGCGCATTTATAGTCTTCCTCAAGGAGGGTTCTGCGTCCTGACTCTAATAAACTTGCACCCCGAGCCTCCCAGAGCGGCCATGAAATTGGATCAGCTGTAATGTGACCTTCGATCGTGAGTCTAGCGTGCTGACTAAGCGGTTGCGAAGAGTTAAAATTGTTTTGAGGATTGCGTACACTTCGATACCGCCTACGTTTCTTTTGAAGCTACTTTGTTTTTGGACTCAGGCGTAGATTATGTCTATCGAATTTTAACGTGGCAGAGCATTGACGATATTTAATATTGGTAATAGTTAGATGTAGGCTACGGCAAATGTTGCTTGACTTGCCTGTTGCTTTCGCAGTCAATGTCAACTGCATAATACTATAGTGAGAATATTGTAATACTTGTTAGAGAATCTCTAATTTGGTCGAATTTGCTCGGTTCTTTAGTGATCCAAAGAAAAAACCAAAAAGGTACCAAAATGAATTTCCAGTCCAATTGGGACTTTTCTTAATAGAATCTAATCTGGGTATTTGGGAGACAGTAATCCGTAAAGAAATTTCCAATAGTATACATATGATCGCTTTAATTCCAAAGTAAATAAAGTAGCTATCGCAAAAGCCACTTTTTCTTGGTTAAGGTCGCCACGCTTTTAGCCAATTGAAAGTAAGCATTTTTAGCTAGTTTTAACGCGTGCCGTCCACAGCCTTGATTGCGCGCGCGCAGCCGCCGGCCTCGCGGGCGCGTGACACTAATGCACCGACCTGTTCTGGTTACTGCAAGCGAAACGTCTAGAATTTGTGCGTGGAGCGATTTAATCTTGCTAGTTGCAACAAAAAAGGGTTTCTTGAGTCATCACGTCAACCTTCGCCGTCAGTTTCATAGTTTTTTTGTTTTGTTTTGACACTACATATGTCCTTTGTACATGATTGAGAATTTGAGACCTAATTTTTCTTCTTACATATTTTTTTTGTATCAAACGTTTAAATATCATTCTTACTCATGATGATCTGCACAGTAATTTATCTTTTAAATTCAATAAACTCATAGGTAGACTGAAAACTAAAAATCTGTTATCTACAATCAAGGCTATTTCTGACACTCAATATCAATACGAATCTTTCATTATGCCCCTTAAGTTAAAATGAGATTTCTAAATCGTAATATGCAAACTTACATTCATTAATTACTTTTATTAAAAAATAAATAATTAAGAGCTTTTGGGGTCTATTCTAAAGCCTAAATCTAAAACAACTCTGTATGGTTAGGTAACGATGACCTTGCTTTTGATCTTGTCGGCTTATTAATTACTTTATTAGACGCTAGTATTATAATGAAAATATTGGCAAGCGTCCAGAGAAGTAAATCGGAGGTGTGCCGCAGGGTGGTGTTCTAGCACCACAGACATTTATACATATTTTTTAAGTAGATTAAGCCCGTATGCATGCATGATGCAACGCTGAGTCACAAGCAGCGTACGTGAGCGTCTCCACGCGGCGTGCAGTCTGCGCATGCGACCTTGCGCACGCGACCTTGCGATATCTGTATTGTTTTTTCCCCTTCTATTTGGGATTGGCTCGGTTGTTATTGAAGCGAGATATTGTTTGTGTTGTTTTTTAACTGTTCGGTCTATATTTTATTATTTCGTGGCTGGTCAGCTACAAAAATGCATATTATTATTTCATCTTGGGTAATTTTATGTTTATTTAAATTACAAATTAGAAAAATGTTAAAGATTGCCTTATAAATCAGTCATATTAAATGATGGTTTCACATTTACAGACTCATTCATATGCTTTGCAGATTTCCACAAGATGTCATCGTTCATTGTCAAGCTAGTGGTTAAAATATATACATACTTAGATTTTAAAATCCAGAGCTCTATGCATGAGTTCAATTCAATAACCCCGTATGTAAGCCGAATCTTCCTATTATCATTTCAATTGACGTATCTTTTACCATTAAATTAGAAAATTACTACTTCAGTGACTCAATGAGTAGTAGTTAGCTTTTAAATAATAAAAAGTAAATATGGTTTTCAAAATTTCTGTTTAGTCATAGGCAAAAAAGACAAAAAAGGGATCTGTTCTGCTTTAAAAATAAAAAATAATAAATTAATAAATAAATTCTCTAGACTGACACACCAATTCCCTAGTCCAAAACTAAGCTTTTGCTTGTGCTATGGATACTAGGTGAACGGATAAACATATTTAAATACATTTATAGAGAACCATGACTCGAGTACAAATACCTATGTTCATCACACGAAACATTTGCCCCTAGCGGGATTCGAACCCGCGACTCTCGGTTTCGTGGCCAGGGTTTATAACCACTCGATCATCGGGCCAATTATAGACTTAGATAATTTTCATAATACGTGCGTCTAATACTACTCTCGTGATCGTGTCTATGGATGCACATTAAGCGGCCTATACACTAGACACGTGTAACGTGACTCTAGCGCGTAGCACTTGGCTTACATAACGTCTTATCGTGCGGGTAACGTAATCACTTGTTACCCTGTGAAGCTTAGTCGCGTCGGCTTTTAGCGCCATCTTCTTTCAAAAGGTCGTTATTAATGTTTGATTTGTCAGCGGTTTTGTTAAATTCAATAACGTTACAATTCAGAACGTAAAAGGCTGGCAACATACCCTAGTATCGTAAGTGCCTATGGGCAGAAGTGACCAGTTTCCATCACTGGACTCTAGGGCTTGGCCGCTTTTCATTAAAAAAATCTACCACATTCCATTATCTGTCCAAAATATAAAAAAAAAGTGTAACAAATGTTGGGGTTGGCTTTTTACGTTAATAAGTATGGTGTTATTACCATGGAACATAATAAAAAATATTGCAATTATTTGATATTGTATTTTATAATAGAAGATATCAATAGTATTATTTTCTTAGACCTCTACTTATATTTGAAGAATATCATCCATATTTACCCACATTATACAAATACAATATTGATTTATGACATTTCAATTTAGTTAAGCTTCACAAAAGACCGGCAAAGTCTTAGAAAACGACCCTGATAAAAACTTATCAATTCTCAAATTGATTTTCGTATATTTCATACAACTTCTATCTATTATGTTTCCAGTCAGATTCCATTTTCTTTATAGCAGAGTAGCATTACGCTTAGGGGTTTCGCGAGTCCATCTTACCGTACGAAATTGCACCTTTCCCAAAGGGTTTTAAGTTCATTTTTTGTTAACCATGCACCGCTGTCCCACTCCTACTGTTCCCATCCCCATTTTTCACTCTAATTGACAAGTGTAGTGCAAACACATATTGAGATGACGTTGATGTATATTGTTCCTTGTTGCTTTAGTGATAAGGTTCGTTTGGAGTTGTCGCGGCGCGTGTTTGCAACAATGTTTCAATGTTGGCAGCGTGTCTGTTGTCGGTCTCGTTTGATAACTGTGTTGTCTCGTTGCAGTCGATGTTGAATGCTTTGAGCTCTAATGATTTTTTTTTATTTTCTGTATCTCGTATGCGTCTCCACAGACGGGCTGACTATAGTGTATTTATGAAAGCGGTCTTGGCTAATGTATGGGAGCTTGACAAGAAACTTCTAATTAGCAAGTTCTCTTAGGGAGCTATTTAGTTTGAATGGGGTATAATATTGGTTTTCATTAAGTTTGATGTCACTATATATAAGTGTGTGTACTAAGAATTATTTTCTGAAATAAAATGCAGTCTTGCTTATAAATGAGTTTTTAGTTCACTGGATTTATGCTACGAGTTTAAAATGTTGTAAAGAGAATGCGATATGCCCTTGGGCATTGCCAAGTTTCTTTAGTTTATGAAAGGTATTTAATATCAAGGGAGTCTAGTTGTCTCCGATTTAAACGTGAAAGGAAGAAAACTACAGTTAACATTAAACGATCAAACAGAATGTTAGGTAAAGTTAATGTTAAACTTAATATTATGTAACAAATATTATAAACGGTTTACATTTTATGTCGATTCCTGTTTAGTATATACTATATCACGGTAACACGATGTTAGTATTTGTAGATACTTGAAAATTTTTCTAATAACATATCTAATTGCATAATACACATTAACTATGACTTATGGTTGTTGGGATGGTACGCGAAGTTAGTTAGGCATCAAATAATACTTTATTTGACTTTTTATTTAGCTAAAGCAAATTGCTATTTGCTTTAGCTAAATAGTTCGGTTCTGTTCAGTCTGCCTACCTCGCTAGAGAAATGGCGTGACACTTAAATAGTAACGAATTTTTATATTATTATTACAAATCATCTAAACAGATCAGGATACTTTCTTACCCAATTCAAAAGGCCGGATAGATAAGCCGTAACAAGGATAAGGATAACAAAGCTTTTGTATGTAAACTCCATCCAACGAGTAAGCAAGGTAAGGTGACTATAATGAGGTGATCCCTGACAACGTGGAGTTGACGAGGGTGTCCGATCAGGTCTTGATAGCGGACGGGCCCATTCGGACTTCGCGCCGGTCGGACCCCCGAAGATTGCCATCTGCTAAAAAGGGTCCATTCGGGGTAAAATACGCCCGTCATACGAATAAACAGGAATATTGTCGAAGTGACGCCTACCCGAGATGTTCGATATTTTTGTATTATCTAGATGATTGACTTGTTTTCTCTCAACCTTCTAACGAACGAATTTACTTTATACCTAAAATGTAGCATCCATAAATCAGTCCTTTATTACGACTTATGGGACGAGAATTCGTTTTATTCCGTTGCTCTTTTAGCCAGTGTTCGCTCGCGTAGAATTCGGCCTGCTGGCGATAGCTTTTAGCGCGTCCCTCGGGAACTGTTCATTTGTTTAGTAGGAAGTAGGATGATGCATTGTATTTAGGTGGTCCAGAAGTGGCGCTCAGAGGAAAAATAAATAACGCGTTTCATAGTTTCGCGCATTTCAGTTATTTTTATAAAAATAAAAAATGCATGCATTTCTCACCAAGTAAACTTGAAAAAGGTAATAATTGGGGTAAATATGGATTTAGATATACATTGTAAGAACACGATTCAATATTTACGGACTTTATAGCACTGCTTCAGTTCACATGATAAATCCAACATGAATTGTTTATTTTATGACATCATTTACTCTCGAACATATTGTACAATGTTGTTTAAGATATTGGAAACTGTTGTTCTATTTCCTTGCGTTCGAAAGTTATATGGGATTCTTGATAACAAAGTCTTGTAACATAATACCAACCGACATTGATGCTGAAAGCACTATATTGTGATCGGGTGTTTACACAGAGCGCATTCCAAATATTCCAGCGGCGGTTGCCAAAACGCCAACTAACACAGAGTGACTACGAAAACTTGCCTCGCTATTTGCACTTGTCATAAAAGCGAGCTTGCCTTTATAGAATTTCAATTGGACGCGCCGAGGCATTATCTGTGAAGTTTCAATGGTTCTCGTACTAAGTTTCGCTTCGTAATCGACTGAGATATTATACTACTTAACATGTGAGCATCTGAGAGGCTGCGGGGTTGAAGTTTGTGCGCGTATAGGAGGCAAGTGAAGTGATCTTAATGTGAACGTATTCACATTATTATCTTGTATTTATTGATTTATGCAAGTTTTAACAGTTCTGTTACTTTAAATAGCGAGTTTAGAAAATTTCATTACCTACAGAGAGTCGGATTGCACTTTTAGAATGGGTTAAATAAATTAGTAGCAGTTTTGTTGTGAATCTAATTTTGGTTAAAGATTTGTTTTATATTTCCTTTTTTACATACGATTCAGTATTTTTATAGTCATTGCTTTGCGAATTCAATACCTACATTTATGGAGTGTTGTTTCTCGTCTTCATAAATTAAAAAACTTAGTCAGTACCAAACCGGTCGTAAAATTTGTCTTCTTTCTACCGTTACACCGCTTTTCTAGTCAGGGTCCATTTCTTCTATGATTATATATTTTTTTAGATTAGATTACACAATTGGTATCTCTGCAGAAATACAATAAATTGTTTTTCGAGATTCGCGCGGTCCCTACGCCGAACGGCGGTGGCAACACCGAAATTTAATTAAGGCGAAAGTTGACGAACGAAATGGATAATATTTCCAGCATTGGAGTACAGATGTCTGGCCGGGGACAAATTGAATTTTTTACGAGCCACTGTAATCACGCCGTAAAACTTGTGTATTTATAGACACTTATAGTTATTACTGCCGTCTCGGAGACATGTCGTTTTTACTGCTCGAGTATTCTTCTATTAATTAAGAGTATTGTGCAAGTTTACTGCGAAGGCTGAACTTCTTGGGTTACTGATGTTTTTTTGTCTTTATCTCTATTGGTGTAATCTGCTATAAAACTAATGGATCGAGTGCATAAAATGTTTTAGTAGGAAGTATAACGTTGTTTTCACTTCGGGTTTTTATGCTGGTTTAGTTGTGGAGCAGATTAAACTGAGTTAAGTGATAAGCGTTTATCGTCTTAGCATAATGACTTGTAGTTTACGTTTATGTGCAAATGGGGTAATTTTTCAATAAAACTGATGATATTTTACATATTGATTCATACTCGAGCCCTGACTTCCCAATTTTTGTGTTATTTTACAGCGTTAAAAGAAACCTTCATTTTACTATTGTTCCCATAAACTGTCCTGAAATCAAATGGATGTCGTTACAATGTAACAACTAGGCTCTCCAAATCTAGGGACATTATCAAAGTGTACCTATCTTAAGTAAGGAAAATTGTCCTTACCTGATATGGATATAGAACGATTTCAGTGAAATTTGGTTCTTTAATTTCCTGCCAAGTCTGGAGGCTTGTAAAATACAAGTGCGTGTAAGGTTATTTTTGTTTGTTTGTTAAAAAATAACCTGTTAATATCGACTTTACGTAGTGTAATTTTGGCACAGATGCGTCTGGATTACTAGGGCGCTCGCCAAATTAATTTGCCCCTAATAAATTCCGGGCTGTATAGGAATTATGAACGCGATATAAATTACGACAGAGCCGCCGTACTGTTGCACGTGGGCTTCTATTTTGCTTTGTTTTAGCGGTGGGTTTGGGTGTTTCGTTTGGTATTGTATGTCGTTAAAAGCGTGGTGGTATTTTGGAGGTATGTGTAATATATGAAAAAATATTATTTTGGAGTTGGACATCTGTATTTTTTTCTTGTAAAAATATGGGAAAATATTGTACAATGCGCTCTTTGTTATTTTTGATTTTTATATGATTTTACATTTTGCTAGAATATGGAATTTAGCATCCCACGTATGATGATAACGATAATTATATACAGCAGGAAGAAGAGGCGAGTGAGGTATGTAAGGATATATACGCCATATGGCGTTCGGTTCTCTCTGCCTACTCTTGCTGCTAGAAGTAACGTAAAGTTTAGTAGTATTAGTAATATATACAGCAGGTGCATTTGAGTGTGTCTTGCAGAACAACCCATGTTCAAAAGTCTAGGCAACAACACACGTCCCAAATCAATGTCACCGGAAATCTCATATCGCAACAAAGCAAGCTCCAATAAAGGCAAAGTGCAACTTATCCGATTAACCAACTATAAAACGTGGTGCATCCGGAATCTAAATTCTACAAAAAAATACAAAAAAGATATTGTACGGCCACCGTACCACCTTCCTCCTCCGATATCCCGAATTCGGAGTCGTGTCGTTTATCCCCGAAAGATATAGACATAGACCAAATTATACAGAGGCGTACCCACGGGCGGAAGGCAGTGCTCCCAAATAAATGTCCTTCATTATATCCCTGTAGCCGAAACTTCCGTGACAAATCGCTCGCGTCGAGCAATGATTAAGTGTTCCTATTCGGCCTTTTATATCTCTGTCATTGACGATTACTTTATATGTTTTCGCAAATTGCTGCTATAGAGACGAAACTTAGGGGCTTTTACACTGTGCTACTGTTAACTGGAATGCAGTTAAAATTTTGACAGGATTTTTTCATTTATATTTGGACTCCAAATTCAAGTTAAAGTGTCAAGTTGAAGCGACATTTTAAGATGGCGATGGCTTAGTGCTCAAACATATGCTTGATAATATGTATTATAAATGGGATAGTAAGTTTGTTTGTGTTTCATATTTCAACTGGACTTTCTACTTCTTTAAAGGTGTGCTGTGGATACACGATTTCCACGAAAGAGCTTACGATATAGGGTAACTTTTATATATTACATACACATGACAAATTATAATTGTTACTATGTAAACATAGAGTAATGATCTAGATGTATTTCAAATTTAGGTGTACATTGAAAAGTAAATGTGTTTTTTCCCATTGAAGAACAAGTGGTATAAATTTTCTTTATTTAGATTTCCAGAATAAATAAAAAGTGAAAAATACCAGAGAATGCTTAGGATTGAACCAGCTCCCTTCGCATATGAGGCGTGTCCTTTCCATTGACCAAAAGGTCGCCACCTGTAAACGCCAAATTGAACATCTTCGTCGTAAGCTCCACCGGAAACAATCAGGGTTCGTGAAAAACAACGTCTATAAAATTTGACTTGTCAATTTGTCTCTGTCGCGAGTAATGCGCGTCGAAGCGAGAGGGAGAGACGAATGCAGCAATTTGCCGTCTCTAATTTTGCTCTGGAGTCGCCAGATGTACGGGTTTGGGTGGACAGTCTAGGTTTAATCAAGGTCATCAAACTGTGGTCTGTGGCCGATGTTTGCTAATCAATGTTGAAAATGTCAACATTGTTTAGCATGTACCATCATTTAAGTAACATCACTACATACATACATATCATCACAATATAGGACAGGCAGAGTCAAATGCGCAAATGCTAGCGCTCTTAACCACATTCAGGCAAAAAATAAAACAGTGTAACATCACCGTTAATTAAATAACGGTATACAAACGACGTACGTTTTTTAATGAACAGTGATGTAAGGATATAAGAACAGTAAATGCTAGCATGCTGTGCTGGTACACCCTTGGGTTGTGGGTGAGGAATTTTGGATCATCATCATCTTTCTAGCGTTATGTCCCGTGCTCAGACGGGGTCCGCTTAGACCATGATCCAGGATTTAGCGAGTCTGGTAATTACATTGAAGCGACTGCTGATCTGACCTTCGTAACCCTAAGATAGGGGAACCAGACAATTTTTGAGGAATTTCGGATGCAAGCGGTAAAATAAGTTGCAAAACTTCGTCAATATATTTGTGCAAGTTTTATTCAAAGGGAGTTGCCCTGAGTAATATTATACATAACAGACCATCAAAACTATTTCTTTAATATGTCTGAAACAGGTTCTGTGAAATTTTCTCCTAAAGCATCATTTTCATTTCATTTAGTTGTACATGCATATATCTATAAAAAATCTGTAAGTTGATTAACGGAATCCCATCCCTCTCCAAAAACTGCAGCTAACATGAACCCAAAAGTTCCGGAATGCAACTTTATTCGTAGTTTCCGGAAAAATTCCGACAGTTCGCTGTTGTCCATCGAGCATTCCTGTTTGTCCACTTTTTGGTTTCGGCGTGGCGACCCTGCTGTGTGTTATTAGAGGCATTCTGCGCATCGAATGCCGGACTGTGCTGTCCGCGTTTTCGTCCGCGTATTTCGGGGTTCTGTGAATGAAAAGTTGGCTAGACAGACTAGACTAAAGACTAGACTACTCTTTTACATTACATTACAATTTTATACCAATAATATGCTATTTTCATAACTTATCTACCACTCGATGATTTCACTATACAATGTATTGATAGTAAAATGAAAAACTTAAAGTCTGTACCAACTACATAATGCATTTTCCGTTTAGTTCCGTACGCGTAATTTTTTATTGGATAAGGAATTAACGAATTTTCTCACTAAATAAAATGAATGAATGAAATGGTCTGGTCCCGTATTCTTAATGACATTATTTTTTTACTCAATTTTTTTGGGTATTATGAGTGAAAATTAATTTTTAATATCTTAGATACAAAATGGATTTCTTTTATTTAACGTTTATATACATTCTTACTACCACTACACACATATATTTTATTGTCATTGTACGATAACCTGACGATGCGGAACCTTACCAGCTAGCTTCGGTTCACACTTGACCGATTTTTTTTCTCCGTTTTCCTTTGCGTTTGACTTTTTCGCAATGCAGGCCGCCATCACGGCGGAACTGTGAGCAGTCATATGGCGGTCCAAAAAGACATGGCGAGTTCGGCAAAAAGCGAGGCGAGCCGGGGGCTAAACTGATGCCGCTCCGTTCAACGGTGCGTTGTGTACATTTTGCGTCAAAGGATAGTGATAGTCAAAGGGAAGGTCAAACTGAGGTAATAATTAGACAGGGAATGGCTTGTTTAGAACAAAGCTATTGAATATTCGTGAGATTTGCCACAGGGATTCGAACTAGCTGCCTTTGTTCATGTTTCCAGACCGGTAAAGAGCAACATGAGACACTATATTTTTTTTATTATATGACACTAAAGAAATAAATAACATTTTTATGTAATCGGGATGTTGACACCAATTATATTTAATTTTGTAATACCAATTCCGTAAAAGAAAGCATTGTAGTATGTTGTAAACCCTTATTTATATTTAACTAGCTTCTGCCCGCGGTTTCGCTCGCATGGTACATCAATGAAACATAGCCTATATTATTCTAAAGTTTCATTAAAATCCATTCAGTAGTTTTTTTTGTGAAAAAGTAACAAACATCCATCCATACATACAAACTTTCGCATTTATAATATTTTAGTAGGATTATATTGAGTCTACGATTTGAAATTTTACAATAATACGAATTTATGAAGTGACCTGCCAGTCAATATCCCTATTGGTAGCTGGCCCGTATTTACTTCTGTTCCTTTTAGGCAGTGATTTGACTTCTAACATGTGACGTCATTTGCCTGTCACTCGAATATTTTGTAAGTTAGTATTTTTTTTTACAATCTTCAAAAAATAAGGCACTTGACTACGCTGCCAAGACCATATTTGTTGAGTGGAATATACGTTAACATACATTGGACGAAGGGCCAAGTTCAATATTAAAATGTCAGGGGTTGACGGTGTATATTTGAGATCTGAATAGGTGCCAAGTTCTACAGCACTTTTTTAAGTTAGAGCTATAAAAATGTACAGAGGTTTTATCCTTGGATACATTTTAAAGAAAATTTGTTACTTTCCTTGGTACTCGAGTTTATATCTTGGCAAGTTTGTGCAACTTCTTAGCTGACCGGTAATTTAAAAAAATGTGCGTGTTTTTCGTGATTGCGGAAAGGAATGCTCTATTGTATTGCTGTTTTTTATTTCTGGTCTAAGTTTACATACATACATAGATCTTTCCCACAATCGCCGAAGGTAGGTAGAGTCAATAAATCTAGCATGATTAAATGCAATATATCTTAAAGATCTTCTTAACGTTACGTCCCACTATAAACTTGGCTACTATTTACGCTAATATTTCCTTGGCGAGTTTAATTACTACATTAAAGAGACTTCTAACATTTCTTTAAACTGACCAGTCAAATGAAATCATGATTACAAAATTCATATTTACTCCCCAATATTTGAGGTTTTTGACTAATTCATTGAGTCACCACCTTCCCACTGTTAAGTTAACTATTATGTTCCACAACCAGTATCCATATTACCAAGTCCCTAACCTGCCCGTTATTACCTACATACTTACCTTTAATATTTAACTCGTAGAATTGAGCGACATTTCAAAGTGTCAAATCGTGTGGTAACTCCGCAACAATTGCATCCATCGAGGGGTCCGCTACACCCCTTCAATTTACATTAAATATTCAGCCATCGGTGTAGCTCAACCAGCATTACGTATGCGGCGCGAGACGCGACTAATACCGCCCTTAAGACAAATGGATAAAGTCGAATTTCTCGTTGACGCGTAAACAAATTTTCGTGAGTAAAGTCCCCGCATTCACTTGTGGCAGCGTTGGACTTTATGTATTATGTAAAGGACATTATGAGAACTTTAAAGTTATGACATTTAACGGCGGTTAAATCATTTTCGGGAATGACTTTTAGTTTTTTTCTTTGTGCGTGTCCCGGCGTATTTATTGGTGTCATCAAGCTGATTTTATAATGTGCCAGGAAATGGATCGTGGTAGTCCAATACTTTGATGTTATGTTTGCACATATAATAAAGCTTTTGATAGTTTATATAATAAAAGTTGGAAACCCTTAGAATCGATAACCGTGATAACAGTTGAATGGATTTTTATTTGAATTTCACGAACAGATACAGTCGTTTTTAGTGGAATTTTTATACATTTCCTCATCATCTCACGCCATTACTAATATTTAAAAATTATCTTATTTTCTCTAAAAAACTAAAAAAAAATCTCAAAATATGCTAGTTTGTGTTTTAAGTATACTCAATGAAAAGTAGTGATGCCGATCGATAGTCGACTATCGATAGTCTATCGATAGTTGACGTCATATCAATAGTATCGATAGCTTAGATCCAGGCAATACTATTGCATGAAAGCAATAATATCGATACTATCGATAGTATTGTTGGTCACGAAGAATAAACTATCGATAATATCGATAGTATTGTTCCTCTTAAATAAAAAAGTATCGATAGTATCTATAGTCCTATCGATATTCTAACTGATTTTCGAGGACAGCTATCGATAGCGAAACTATCGTAAATAGTTCGGCATCAAATGAAAAGTTCATCCTCCTCAATTTAGGAGACTATACTTATTCCCTTTAGCAAGGTGATTAATATTAATATTGAAGAAACGATCTTTTGCGATTACTTGTGTACAGCAAACATCTCTTCTCGTCAAATTTCCATCACAATCGCATGCTGGCAAGATGTACGGCATAATTAATTATTCCGTAACATCTTCAGCGCGTGTCTACAAGCGGTGTGCACAGGGTCCCTCAAGGCGCCAGCCTCGGCCCGGTAAGCGCGTAAGCTCTCGGCGCGACCCAGCTTGCTCGCTAGAGCAAACTGCGCGAGCATACAGACTGCAGTCTTTGAACTGCGAATTAATTCCTTTGTAATAACAGACGTTGTGTTTTGCTGAGTTGAATCCTTTTGGACGGGTGATCGACTTGTGCGTCTGTGGTACAATACGATCATAGTAATAGTGTAAGAATTAAAAGAGCGTTGAAGATTAATTGGACATATGCAATTTTTTATGTTAATCCTATATTTCAGTGCAAGTCATTAATAGGATTATCTTTCCCACGACTGTAATTGAATGTCCTTGTATATCTTCATTTTGTCTATGAGTCCTTGTTATGTTGTAAATTATGCCAATGTGCTATATAAGCCAATCAATCGACTTGAAGACTTGAACTTGTTTTGAGTAGGCTTAAAGATTTTTAACATATAAGCAATATTTTCATACGATCTCAAGGATTAAAATTTAATTTCAAAAGTTACTTATTGGACTACTGATAAAAAGGGGTAAATTTCTGGAATTTTCCAGAAAGTTATAGTTGCAAAAATAATCAATTTACTTTTGTTTATAGTCCCGTGTTGGTCTGGGACTAAAAGAATTTGCCAACTGTGTTTCTTGCCTAGCGTGTCGTAAAAGGCGACTAATGGTATATGGGGTTTTGGGTATGTGATTGTGTAGGCGACGAGCTAGCCACTTATCACTACTTTTTCATAATTTTCCATCTAACCCAGCCCATTGTCCCGTGTTGGTCTGGGACTTAAAAATAATGTGCCAACTGTGTTTCTTGCCTAGCATGTCGTAAAAGGCGACTAATGGTATATCGGGTTTTGGGTTTGTGATTGTGTAGGCGACAAGCTAGCCACTTGTCACTACTTTAACACAATTTTCCATCTAACCCAGCCCAGTTTTATTTGGCTGAATGTGGTTAAAGGGGACTGCTGCCCCTTTGACTCTGCCTACCCCTTCGGGGATCACGGGCGTGATGTTAAGAAGATTATATTTTTACTGTATTTACAGTGGAATGGGAAGATAAACTTTGGCACCCGATGCTGCGTCCTCGTATCGAGTTTTCACAAATAAAACAGGAATACCTCAAGGTGGTCGCCTGGACACCAGAACTAAGCTCTCTCGACAAGCTCTCAGCGCGTCCCAGTTAGCTCTGCCGAGCAAACTGCTTCTCAAACGGGGACTGTAGTCTTTGAGCTGTGAACGAATTAATTCCTTTGTAATACAGATGTTGTGTTCCTGAAGGTTTTGTGGAGTTGTGTTGTGTAGTCGTCAGTGTTTACCCAATTATCGGATGCAATGAATAGGATTAAGATAGTTTGTGGTAAGACTGACTAGTTAGTTTGTAGTAAGACTGACTAGTTAGTTTGTGGTAAGACTGACTAGTTAGTTTGTAGTAAGACTGACTAGTTAGTTTGTAGTAAGACTGACTAGTTAGTTTGTGGTAAGACTGGCTAGTTAGTTTGTGGTAAGACTGACTAGTTAGTTTGTAGTAAGACTGACTAGTTAGTTTGTGGTAAGACTGACTAGTTAGTTTGTGGTAAGACTGACTAGTTAGTTTGTGGTAAGACTGACTAGTTAGTTTGTAGTAAGACTGACTAGTTAGTTTGTGGTAAGACTGACTAGTTTAGTCTTCATCTTTTTAGTTAGCTAGGCTCCGTTTGGACCGTGATGCAGGATTTAGCGAGTCTGGTTATTGAAGAATTGATTGCCATTACTCTTCGTAAGCCGCTTAGATAAAAGAGCTAGACAAATAAATAATGTCCTCCTAACCGATATCGGTCACGGCGGCCAATCTCAACTGGATTAGCCAACTGCGCAGGAGATATTATAGTGCACAAGTGTGTGCGCAAACATAAGTGCACTCTCTATTCCTTCTCTCTCATAGTCCGGTGAGACGGCAATTCGACATGACCGGAGAGAGGTCAGACCAACGGCTTAACGTGCTTTCCGAGGCACGGGGGTGATTAAACCGCCAACTTCCTGACTCCGGGCTGTTACTGAGTAATTTCAATGTTGAAATACCCAGCCACAATTTTTTTGGCCCGACCCGGGATTTGAACCTGGGACCTCTTGGTCCTTAAGCGAAGCTAGACAAATAGGATTATAGTTAATCAATAGTTATTTAAATCATCGCTTGAATAAATAGTTGCAAAAATAATCAATTTACTTTTGTTTCAAGTAAAAATGTAATGTATTTAACTATTGTATATAAAACATTGTATACAGCCCTAACAACGAATTCGTACACAAGCCACCACCTTGTTAAATATTTCTGATCGCAGCGAGCCCCAAAAATAACGTGCTACAAATTCACCTTCAAAAAACCGCCTATTCAGCTAGCACGTACCTTGCCTACTTTGGGGCATGTCGGAGCAGCACTTTATCCGTGACAAGAGGTCTCCGATTCCCGGACTAATAAAAAACCGGCGACACGTTTGCACAAGTAATGCTAAAGTCAACACCGGGGCGGGGCCTACCGCTTGAAAGAGCCCAGTGTAAGGGACTTACAGTGAAGTTGCTATCGGGTTGTCAGTGTTGATAGCCAGGTTGTCAGTGCTAAAGACTTTATTAGATTAGGTTTTAACCTGGCCGCGTTCTTTAACCGACTTCAAAAAAATGGAGGAGGTTCTCAATTCGACTGATTTTTTTGTAATAAGGCTGTATGTAGTTGCCTAAATTATGCGTGATCGTATCTTTTTCTGGTGATTACTGTGGAACAAGCTGGTGTATAATGGTTAACACAGTACAAAATTTTGCTCTATACTTAAATATCCCAGTAAAACTATAATAATACTCTTAAGACAGAAAGTACCTGACATTAGAGAAAATGCATTCTAAAAAAACTCTTTGCGCTTTGTACTTTGTAAGTAATTTTCACATAAACACGTAAAAAAGACATAAAAAAACAACAAAAGCCAATAATCACGCGTCACCACAAATATCATTAAACACTTTCCTCACTGTCGTTTCTCGTGCTACCCGCACACAGGCGGTTTCTTTTTTCCGGGCGAATCTTCCTTAGGTAATGGTGGAAATGGGCAGACAAATACGACGTCCGCTGCAGCCGCCCTTCGCGGTGACGGGACGTGCGCGTGCGCGTGTTGTAATGGCGTGTTATGTCAGAGTTAGTTGGGATTATTCAAATCTGTGTACGAGGACGTATTTATATACCACTAGCTCGGCGGTGAAGGAAAATCAGTATACCTGCACATTCGAATAACCATAGATGTGTGAACAAATTGGACCATGGTTACACTGACCGTGGTCCAAATTGTTTGGTTCCCCTATCAAAAGGTTATGTAGTTTAATATATAACAATCCTACTAATATTATAAATTTGAAAGTTTGTATGTATGAATGGATGTTTGTTACTCTTTCACAAAAAAACTACTGAATGGATTTTAATAAAACTTTAGAATAACATAACTCATACACCCGAATCACAAATAGGCTATGTTTCATAGATGTACCACGCGAGCGAAGCCGCGGGCAGAAGCTAATAATAACATAAATATATAATATAATATTGTATTATTATTATCTTTACATTGTCCATGTTTGATAATACAATTGACTATTTTTAATTATAACATAACATTACAACCGTTATGGTATTTGATGCGGCCTTGAACATACTGCATATCTTTCTCCCTTGACCCATAAACCCAAACCCAACTATTTTCTGAATACCAACATTAATTTTGCCAACACCTCGCTCGGCACATCATCGCCTCATTAGCGCACATCATCACAAATTCGCGGATAACGCGATTCGTTTTCATCGGTGGCCATCATTCAAGCGGTTTTCCTTGTCCTACCTTAGAGTACTGAAACTGGAGTAGTCATAAAGTTGCTTACCGTCCGTCAAAAATGATCGTAGACTTTGTTGTAATAGTTTATCATTGTTTTAATAGTTTATTTTAAGGGGTTGTAATTGTTTTAAGGCGAATTAAAAACTTTCATTGATAACCCAAATTTGACGGATTTTGTTTTTATTTAGCAAATGTATGTTAGAACATCATCATCTTTCTGCGATTGTGTTCCTAGGAATACATCGGACTAAAGTTAATCCACTACAGATGCGGGTGTAGCTCTCATCAAACATACATTACATACTTGGGAGAACAAGCAGGACGCTATTGGAATTTTCTGCGATCTGTCTAAAGCTGCCTTAATCCGCTTAGACCTTAGATTAAGGCTTCTCAATAAACGACGTTAATTAAGGTATTTTTATACAAGCAATCACTCATCATAAATTATCATGTTTTTCTATACAGGCCTAAGCGCCACTCCAGTCATTAATACTCTTAGTGTCCGTATATCAGCATTGGCAATACGTGGGGGAATCTTTGCGCGTACAATAAGTTATGTATTTATGGGGTTGTATGATAGGATTTGTATAGTCTCGATGGCGAATTGGTAGGTTGTGGCGACATATAAAAGTTTATGACATCATTTGTGTTATTTAGAATACATACCGACATCGACATTTACGTATGAGAGTGTTATTGTTTGCGCACATATAAAAAGCAATGCGCTCGTTGAGAAGTATTGATATGTTGTTGCGTAGCCGTTAGTTTCATGTCAGTAAAAAAAGTTACCCTAACTTCATATTTTTGAGTGATTATGTTAGAAGTTTCATGTTTTGTGCTTCCATTAAACCTATATCTATTTACCCTCTACTAACAAACCTTCCTTTCTTCATATACAGAATAAGTTCAGGAATATATGTGTGTGTCGTCTTATGATCAACGCATCGATTATTTGTCGACCGATTTTCTATTGTGGCAACAAATTTGGCAATAATGTTTCTATCAATTCTGGCCAATGTTTTTTTATTCTATTTCACTCTTACGAAAATCTCCAAACATAGGGGATGTGTTTTTTTTTTGGTGAAATTTCATGATTTGATATTGCCTTTAGTTTTAAATTTAAGTGACCAGCTTATGTTCTACCTTTTCCCGTTGAAATTTGAATTAAAATTCAAACAACAATTATATCAAATCCCACGTTGGGCGCCAAATTAAAGTACTAAAAGAATAGCACGCAGCTTCTAACTACCTACATTTGTAGTAGCGTCCCAAAAGTAGCTCTCATGCATTTCGCATTATACAAATAGCCCTTTACATTCTGCGAAGAAAATTACGATAGTCAATATAGCTGATAACCAGCAGGGCCGGGTGTTTATGTTAATAATTTGGCAAAGACCCCGGCCGCTCTGCCAGTCGCGCTACACTACATGCGATGTTATCGCGATTCAGATACGTTCTCGATTCCGCGAGTCACACCGATGAGGTTTTGTGGTCTGCTTAGATAGATACATTTAACATACCGTGACTCGATGGCCCATTCGCTAGTGACCTTGCCCCATGCGCCAAGAGTTGTGGGTTTGATCCACACCCAGGACAAACATTCGTGTGATGAATACTTGTGTTTGTTCTGTGTCTGAGTGTTAATATCCGATAATATTGAAGTATATATTTTTAATACCACTGTTGATTCTGATATCCGTAACACAAGTGCTTACGCTACTTATCTCGGAGTCAGATCAATGTATGTAATGTAGTCTGATATTTATTTATTTACACCTAGTATCCAGATTTAAAGAAGATTGCGTTTGTCAAAATAATTATGTCAGTGGGTTTTCTATAATTGTATAAGCTTGTAATGATACATTCGTGTGGGTAAAAACATAATGCAAACTTCATTACAATAAATGTGATAAATGGTCAACACGAAGACAGGTGAACCGAAAGGTTTGTATAATTGTTTCCTTTTGTTTCTTAACGATTTTGTGTCTTGATCTATAGCGCCGAGGGTAGACCTCGCCGCTATTAGGTGCCGAGTTATGCCATAGGTAAACCAGGATGGTATGGCTCAAGTCCTAGGTTCTAGTAACACGAGTTATAATTAAGCATTACGCATCGGTGTGACGGCGTGCCCGTCTCGGCTCCACCATGTCACCGCACCTCTCGCAACTGTTATTTTTACTGCACAATTCGCTCCTTGACGCCAGCGCCCGCTGACGCGTCCGCGCCCAGGAGCAGCTATGTAATTCGGGTCGTGAGTATTCGCGAGAAAGTCGATATTACCCACGTGTATCCATGTGTGATAGTGGCGGCTAGTAAGTATAGAACTAAAGTAGTCAGTCGAGTTTTGGGCTTCAGCGTAAGGTAACTATATAATATAAATCGTATATTTACACAGATATTCAATGGCACTGGAATAAGTTTCTTAATGTTAAGTAACGTTCTTGGTAAAGTCGATTAATTCACCAAAATAATACTGCTATAACAGTGACCAAACATTTACAGAAGTTTTAAATGCCAATGATCCTTTATTGTCATCGCATCTTTGTAAGACATTAACATAACTGCTTTGTTAAACTAGAAAATCTCTAGCGTCCAAAGAATGATTAGTGCGATAAACTTATAGGAGTGCATTACCACTTTAAAAATACAGACAAAAAGAGGTCTACCAAAAGCGTCGAATGTAATGTAAGACAACATAAAAAACAAGATGCAAACCAAATCCTCGATCATAACTTAATGCAATCCACTTAATTCCCAGCCACCGCCGCAGCTCCAGGACTCTGCAAGTTTGTTACAAAATTGCAGAATTCCCGAAGCGATCCAATATTCGCCACGTGCGCGGCGGTGTGATCGAGACTCTTAATAAAGTTCATTCGTTCACAATCGCGCTGTTTTCGCTTGCGCGGCGAAAAGAGCCGGCGAAACCTGCGCGCGTTACTAAAAATCGATATTTATTGGAAGTTTATGACTGCACAGTAATTACATTGTGAAGTCACATGCGAAAAAATTGATAAAATTTTAAAGTTACAACTGTCTTGGATAATTGTCACTTGACTATTTGCTTTGACTGTGATATTTTCTTTTGTGTATATTTATTTACAAATTTTCAATTAAAAATTCTCTTACATTACTTATACCGTGAGATTTAATTTTACACTCGTTAAAATGGCGCCCAACGAGGTGCTGGCTTGATAGATGGACTTGTGATACATTGCTTAACAAAATGGAATGTTAAATTTACACATATATAAAACATCTGAATTCAGAGGTTTTATGGCTCAAAATACAGTTTTAAGAAAAAAAGCTATATAAAATTGACCTGTAATTCGCAGAAGCGTTATTACAGAATGAATTCGGCGAAAAGAGAGCGCACACTATTAGTTATTTCGCCAAACTGAGCGGTCCAAAGAACCCCGCTAAGCTGGGTTCCGTCGGTTTTTACCCCGAAACCCCAATCCTGGTTAATTTATTTACTTCCTTTATCGCCATTGCTTTTAGCGCAACCCGATAAAGATCAGTGAGGAATCTTCGCGCGTCTTAAAGCAGACTTACTTTTAACTAAGTTTCATCCTTTAATATGTGTTTAACTTTTTTTTATTTCAAAACCGTTGCTAACGCTACTAAAAAGTTACGCGTCTAAACACCCAAAAGTTTTCTGCCAGATCAGGTTAAAAATAAATAATTTTAAAACGTATTTTAAATTTTATTATTTTCATATCAATATTAAAAATAATTCGATTATTCTTTATCTGAGTAAAAACCAAATATCCTTAATGGTTATATGGTTTAAGGATACAGTATGTGGTTTACTAGTTTATTTAGTAAACCAGCCAAAAAACGGTTACAGACAGGTCTGTAACCTTTTTTTTTAAATGACTATAAATTGCGTGTACGAGTACATACGTTGTTTATGTCGCAGAGCATATACATCAAAATTCACCTCACTGATATCCTTTGCACTGTGTGCTAAGACCTCACTATATTTATCAACGCCTTACTAGTCGACCAGTTTGCCAGAGCTCGGGGTCATGGGTTCAATTCCCCGGAAGACCCTAACCGTGACTCCTTGGCAACGCCGTATTTTTCTGGCTCTTCTGATAATCTCATCGAATTTGTATTTTTCTTTTGTACGACATTGAAAATACTATCTAATAACACGTTTTCCTTCGTTGAACTGATGTTAATAATTCAAAGGCTAGAATGGTTTTCTGGGAAGGACGAAATTTCATTTTCGACGTCTCAACTATGAAAATGTTTAGGTAAAATTAAGTTGTTTTTATTTCTGTACGTTGGGCAGTTAGAAATAACTCGACATAATGTAGGTTGATTTAATAATTCAATTTTGAACCGGTTTATAATTATTTTATTCTGACGATTTTATAAAGGCATTTTTGAAGCCTATATCAATAAAGATCATTTCATTTCAGTACTGCTAATTGAATTTTAAATTTAAACTTTGCAGGTTTATGCAATCTGCATTCATGGCAATACAAAAACGTGATATAATTAAATCCAGATCGAGGTTTTAAGTGAAAGTCACGTGTCGTACGCTAGTGATATGCCCCGAATAAACATGTTTTCCTCCGTCTCTGTATTCTGCAAAAGCACCATTCTCAGTAACCCAATATTTTCATTCATTTTCGTTACGCGGCCCCGTAATTCGAAATGTTTAAATTTATTTCCACCAGTTTCGCTGACGCGGTCCCCCCCCCCCCCATTGGGGTGCCTTAATAAAGCCGGGGTCGCTCCATATATTCTCGTAACAAATTTCTCATCTCATTTTTGTAACTGACGAAATAAGGGTTTGGCATGTTGAACTTGACGTTTGCCCATTTTTGATATATTTGAACAGCATGGGCGTTTAAATTTGTGCGATTAAAAATTGTAACGTGCGCTTGTTTCCTTTAATTTTTTTTATATAAGAGAGATAATACAATATGCATGATAAGTAATTCATGTACTACGGCAGATCAAATGTGCAAAATATAACCTGTTAAAATTATTTTCGGATATAATACAGAAGCTAGTCTTCTATATTATATCCGAACAGTATATCGATGAAACATAGCCTATATGTTATTCGGGTGTATGAGCTATATTAAGTTTCATTAAAATCCATTCAGTAGTTTTTTGTGAAAGAGGAACAAACATACATTCATACATACAAACTTTTGCATTTATAATATTAGTAGGATTGCAAGAAGCTCCTATAACATATCGATAAAATAAAGTGTACTTATATTAAAGAATTGACCATGTACGTCATCTACTTAGATGAAGGCATTGATAGCGATTGTATAGCGTGAATGACTAAAAATATTTCAAATTTAATCATAGCTTATAAATTATATTGTACGTACATTATAATTTTGTAAAAAAAATATAGATTTTTAAAAAGATTGGCACAGTTCATCTCATCCTTACCTACAATCATCATGTCGCCAAGCAACATTACGCCTTCACGCAACAAAACCGCCCCCGGTGCGCCAATTTGCTGATTCAGTTGTCAGCAACAACATTTTTTGTCAAAATTATATGTTCCTCATACCTTATTCATGAGCCGAGCCAGAGGGTAGTGTCTTCATAGGAGGCACCCCAATTACCTCCCTTTCATCTTGATTGTGTTTAGAAATCAATTTCCGATACAAAAGACTTTTTTTTTAGTTCCCCTAACAGGGAAAGCGAGACAATTACGGCCAACGCGAAGTTTGCGATTGGAGTTTTCGCTACTTCCACATGGGTGGGAATGCCGCTGTTTTTTGGTCAATAAATAAATAAATTGTGCCTGTAAATGGTCAGTCAACGTAACACATGCCTCAAATGCGATGGGTATTATACCTCTTGTTCGCTTGTGAGAGAAAACATAAATCCTAGGTCATGATCTAAGTACCAGACGAATCTAAGCGCGGGACATAACTTGGGTTACCAACTTTTTTTCTATCAAATATAGTATTTTTGAAGTTATTAACTTAAAAAATATAGTAGATAGCAAAAAAAATAAAAATAAAATAGTATGTGGTTAAAATATGTACTTTATTTTTTAAATGAATATTTTTTGCTACTCTGCGCCTTAATAATATATATATATATATTTTTAAAAAGCATTTATATGATTGGTTGGCTGCTATCGCCGCGATTGCGTGCGTAATATTTCGCGGTAGACCCCCAGACCAGACTTTACTAGACCCAGAGCTTTAAGGCTGCGTTCCGCTTTACGCAAAATATAGTAGTTTCGCCTACAATATATATTTTTTAGAAATATAGTATTTGATCCCTTAATATAGTAGGATACTATATTATATAGTAGGGTTGGCAACACTAGACATAACGCCAGGAAGACGAATAAATTCTTTAGATTGATGAACTTTGTTATTTGAACTTGAGTAATTTTTATAAGTAAGTCTTTACCTAGCACATAGCACAAATGAAATGCTTAGTTTGTAGCTAAATAATTGGTGTTCTAGTCTGTTCTTCCTGATGCATATACCCTCTTAAAGCATAATTCGAAATTACACCATAACCAAACCCTCAATAAAGTAATGGTGAGCGAGTCTAGTTATTTCATTGAAGGAATTGACCATCCAACTCTAGTTACAGTAGTTGTGTATAGCTTGTACTATGTTTCTTCTCTTTTACTGTTCCGAAATGTCTAACGTTGCAATATGTTTGTTTCAGGTAAACAGAAAAGAGTTCTCTTCAGGTAAACGAAACAGCTCCACAGTAAACAGTGCATAAACAGTAAAGCATCGCACGGTTACCACGTAGAAAATTAGTTAAGGAAACTATGCGAAAAGTTATTTTGACACGGAATGTAACCTGATTCGGGTAAATTGGAGATTTTGCGATTTATGCTTTGATCTAAAAGATCAACATTTAAAAAAATTTACAAGCTCGATAGCGCATTCGGTAGTGACCCTGCCCCATGCGCCAAGAGTTGTGGGTTCGATCCCCATCCAGGACAAACATTCGTATGAAGAATACTTGTGTTTGTTCTGTGTCTGGGTGTTAATATTCAATATTTAAGTATATATTTGTAATACCACTGTTGTTTCTGATATCCGTAACACAAGTGCTTAAGCTACTTATCTCGGAGTCAGATCATTGTATGTGATTTAGTCTGATATTTATTTTAAATACAGCTATGAACAAAAGCTTGTGGTACTTACTGCTTTTTGATTTATCTCATTTAAGTATAAAATAAGACAAATAAGACTATTTAAACCTAACCACTATCGCCATATTATTCTGGACCTATAAGAGAGACGAAAATGTAGACTCTCTTTGATTACCAATTTAAAATAAACTACATCTATGTGATATTAAATACATAGAGATTTTTTTTTACGCTCAAGCATAGATTCACCTCAATTTACATAAACGCGGTATCAAGTTCCTATTGGACTCGCTTCACTGTAGTCTCCTTTACTGTGTCAGACGGACGCAAACATGTCTCGGCCAGAATATATAATTTAGTGCCGGATATTACGCGCGCCCGCTTTTATCAAATGTTTATTTTTATTCCCTCTTTGGTTCCAATAAATATGTTGTGTCAGTGGTACTCAAACTTTTTTGTTTTAATAAGCTGTAGTAGTTTTGTGGACTTTTATAGAAATTGAAAGCAGGCACTTGATAATGTCTTGTTAAGGCATGCTGTTTGGTGGATAGGTTTATGATCGAGTAGCTAGAGTACTTATTTAAAGATTGAATATTATTTTGTACATTTATATATTTTATTTGGAATGTATTTTTATTACATAAGGTTTCTCTATAATTTATATTCAACATGCCATTTATCTCAAACTATATAATATGCGATTTAAATATGCATGTCGTGTAAACAAAAGAAAATAATCTAAACGTCTGATTAAAAATATAGCTATATTTATAAATCTGATTAGAAATATAGGTATATGTATTTAGATAAAAAAAATATATATCTCAGATATTTCGAAAAATAGCTAGTGAATCTCAATTACTCTCGTTATTTTTCCGTTTGTGCTCAAGTTATGCTTTTTAAATCTTTAGAATCTTTTTCTATGAGACAAAATATGCGTAATTTGATACTAATAAAATATTTATTCTAGCCGTTCGTTCTTGCCAAGAGCAACAATTGCTTCCACTTTAAACTATAAACTTTCCCCATAAACACATTTCCATTTTTATAACGTCAATCTCGTCCGATTTTATTTAATATCCTTCACTACATAAAGGCCATTGAGGAGTCTCGCAAAATATTGTCTATGCTGAAAATATTAAAATAAAACGAGCGATGCGGACACGAGGCTTTGATTCTTTTGACTTTGAATATGAAACGCTGAGAGGAAATTATTGGTGCGGTCTTTGTATTTTATTATTGGTCTTAGTATTAAAATATAAGCTTAGTTCGGGATTAGGGAATTGGTGTGTCAGTCTGGAGAATTTATTTAATTTATATTTATTACTCAATCTGACCTAACTCAATTTATTTTTTGAGTAAATGTGGGTAAAGGAGCTTGTTGATCTCTGCACTCTGTTTACCCCTTCAGAGAATACCAATTGCGCCATCGAGGCAGTCATTTTCAATGCCAAGCTGTAAGTACTCATGCACTGCATAATGCATATCGTATTTAGTCCCGTTAGTACTGTTTCTTGCAAACTCGCATCCCGCTTAAAGCGTATACACACGCGATTAGCCGGCGGTCACGTGCCCGCATTGTGGACGCGTGCCCGCATTGTGGACGCGTACCCGCATCGGATGCGCCCGGACAGATACCTGCATCACGGGTATTGCTGTGATAACTTTACCGGTGCGACCATTATAGGAATATGTATTACAAATTTAGCCGTACTTGGGTTTTGCACTGACAATTAGGCAATACGTAAGTCGTTAAGAGGAACAAAAGTGTTCTTTGCTTAGAAGCAAATTACAAAATGAATATTGTCCTTGTAGAGTCAATATCAGAATATCTAAGTGACCCACCCCACCCTCGGAGAATTATAAATAGGTTGAACTGTTTTGGATGTAAATGATAAATGGTATACAGATTCCCACACAGACAAACACAATAATCCAAGACCTGAGGGGCCCCTTCAAATGTCTACACTTAAGAAAAAAATCAACATACAATATATGAAATATTTGAGTATAAATATAGTTTTAGTTTAGGTAGTTTAGCTCCTCTGTCTAAATATATATAATAACCGGAATCTTAATGTATGGTCATAATACAAACGGCCCTTTTCTAGTAACGGGATAAAATGACAAGAAAATGATTTAAGTTTTCTTGTACAGCTCAATATGAATCCTATATTTAAATAATAGGTACATAATTATGTATTTGCAAACACTTATTTCAATCCATGCTTCTAGATAATCGCCATTTGGCGTCATCATACGAATCGAAGCCAAAAATTAGCTTCCTTATAATTTAACCGCTATCTGAAAATACCTCGATGACAGACGCAAATCGCGATTTAATTCCGACGTCACCGGTGCCGCCTGGCTATTATCCGTCTGTCTGTCCGTCCCAAGGTCCCGCACAATGGAGGCACCTCGGGCGCGCTCGGGCCTCACAATGGCCGCCCTGACTCATCGTTACTTGCATATTTTGCGCGAATTGATTGTTAATAATGCAAGGTGGCTGCAAATCGTAGACTCCGTTTGTGTTAAAGAATGGTTTCTGTAGTGTTAAGTATTTATTTTATTTAGACTGTTATTAATGCGTTATGTATAATTATTATTATTTATTTTAAGTGTATTATGCAGTTTTCTTACCTGAGCTTTCAGTAAACTGTCACGAAATGATTGGTCGAGTAAAATTTTGTTAACTAATCATATTAAACAATAGAATAGACACTAGAGTATAATATTTTATATTGTAAATTTTTTGAATAACAAAATTAAATCAGTTTAATATTCACATAAAATAATATAATTTCATATAAAATGGCGACGAGTAGTCATTGCACTGTGACACACTGGATGGAGATTTGTAGGTGGTGTAATAATAAATATTAAGCTCATTGTTAGATAACAATGATCACCACTGAACCCCGCACATGTACGACGCTCATAAAACACACGGCATTTATCGAACAACACACGTACATCTACATGCGATCGTCGAACCAATTACAGCGGGCCGTGTCGGCAGCCAGCGCCCATAGACGTCGTTAGATTTAGGTCCGTTTTAATGACGCCGGTCGGCGTCACCGCCCGGCCCGACATAAATCTCGCCCGATGCCTACAATGTCGCAATCGGCAGAAGAGTGTGCGCCTATTTTTTCGCCTAGGGCTGTGCTAAATGGCTAAACGATTGGTTTATTGTCTAAGAGAGATTTCAACTTACTTCTATGTGTGTCGTAAGTAAAATATAATCTGCCCAGTAGTTTGTGGACGTACTGGGAATAATAAGTAATGGTCATAGGTATACTTACTGCACATTGGTACACATATAGGAAATAAGCCATGAAAAGATACAAAAATGTTAGCAAAATAGGGTGAGGTTCTAAAAAAACCAGGGGTGCCTGTTAGCAAGAAAAAATCGCGCATGGAAGAGTGACTTGTCCTGTTTAGAAAGTTAATGATACACGGATCATAAAGAATCGATTGATATTTTATTCATAATAAATTGGATAAGAATTAAACATAGTGAAACGAGTGTTTACATAGTGTTTGTATGTAACGTAAATGTATGCATAGACTACTAGAATCATAACTCTTCCTGTTAGTATTGCTGTATTCGCATAATAAAATCGAACAATGCTAACAAAAGGTTGTATTCCATTCAGGCCAAAACCATTTATGTTTGATGGTTTAGTTTTCAAACATACGCGGCGTATTCGGCTATCATCTATGTATGTCCACATTTAAACGCGATATTAATATTATCGTGAACATTGAACATCGCCGCCAAATGGCGCGTGTCGGCCAGTGACGGATCGGCGGATGGCGATGGGGCGATCGCCCGGGGCGAAACTTGACGTAGTTTTAGGTATTTTATATTTCACGGTGTTTATATTAAATAGCCACGTAAAATATGATAAATTACATTCGACAAAAAATATACCGAGCGTGCTCACGAAGAGAGACAAATCAACCAACAGTTCAAACTATTGATTGAAATGATAAGGGTACCTTTTAATGATCGCACGTTGGAATTAACTCACCTCAACGCTCTTTTAATGATTATCGATATCGTCCCTAGAGAAGAAATTAAAACATTAACTTAATATATACAGATGAACTTTGCAACAATAAATATTCGTGGTTAGGATATATATTTTCTAACAATCGATACCGATTTTACCGCTTTATTGGTTTTTAGGGCGACTTCATTCGTCGCCTAAGGCGCGAAACTTTAAAGTCCGCCCCTGCCGTCAGCCCTGCCGATATCTAAAATGTATCTCGTCCGCGCCATTTGACGATTCGGCCGGTGCGCCTCCTCGATTTATACCGTTCTCATGTCTGCGCCCAATTTATATGTATTTTGCATAAGCCACCCGTGTGCGGAAAGGTTTCTGGAACTTTCAAACGCTGAGGTGGTTCGGGCGACGCCCAATGGCGTTCTTTGTATATATGAAGTGATATATCTTTGTGTATGAGTTAGATGCTCTCAGTGATTAATGGTAATTTTATGTTGGTCCCATATTTAGTCATGTTTGCCCCATGTTGGTCTGGGAGCCAAAAGTAATGTGCCGACTGTTTTCCTTGCCTGGCATTTCATTATGTCTGTTATTATGTAGGCGACGAGCTAGCTAGAGCCACTACTTTTTTCATAACTTTCATTTAACCCAGCTCAATTTTATTTGGCTAAAAGTGGTTGAAAGTTTTTACCGCCTCATGGACAATGCCTACCTCGTCAGGGATTACGAGCGTTATGATAAGTGTGTATTTATTATATTGGAATGATTTTTTGTGTTTCTTTATCACTAATGTGGCAAATAAACGTACGGCTCACCTGATGATAAACGCTCATACTGAGAGAACTGCGCTATTCCTATTGTCTCGATGGCGCATTTTTTAGTGACGCAGCCCCATGCGCCAAGAGTTGTGGGTTCGATCCCCACCCAGGACAAACATTCGTGTGGTGAACACCGGTTGTTTGTTCTGTGTCTGGGTGTTAATATCTAATTATTATTATTAAGCTACTTAAGCTCGGTTTTAGATCAATGAATGTGATGTTGTGGGATATTTATTTATCGAATCGAACGAACATGTTTTCCTTGCTTGCGGTGTCGCCCCTCAATGAATACTAACATCTCGACCAAATTAAGCCTTCAACGTGGCTTATTTGAATTTGAATCTATGTTAAATGTTAACTAGTTAAAACATTAATAACACTAGTCCTATTAAGGACTCGCGCGACACGATATCATAACCGTTATTACGTGTGTGTCTGTAGGACGGGTCGGGTCGGGCCGGGTCGGGCCGGCCGTCCGACCATTACGGGGTCACTGTCGCCGCTTATTGCTGTGGCCTTCAGACTGGGCAGACTCCGCGATCGGAGAGATATAATGGCCTTAATAATACACGTTTTGTATTAAGTTTTGTAATCGTTACTGATACGCTGACTTCGTTACATACGCACACTTCGTCCGTAAGGGCAAAGTAGATAACGTTTCTGATTTCTCATGAGAATGTCTTGTTTTTTTACTGAAATATGAAATGTACTTAAATTTTCAAGTTTTTTTTTAGAACGTTCTTGATTATGATCAGTCTGGTCTTAAGATCAAAATATTTTACTACTATCGCAAAGTTAACTTTACACTTGATTTTCTGTATCCAATTATATAAAGCAATCGGTCATACAAATAATATTCACACGATAACACAATTTAGTATCCGATTATTTTATCTGGCAGCCCTAATACATTCGCACCCATATCACTTCCGAACTGAACTTAAGACAGGAGTAAAAAAGCGTTACGTAAGCACTTGGCGACCCGCACAAAGTCGCGGTAAACGCGAAGGACAAAGTGAAGCGGCGCGGTCACCCACGGCGGCGGTCACCCGCGGTGGCGGTCATCCACTGTGGCGGTCCCCCGCCGGGGAAACGCGCTGCGGTCGTGCCGACGGAATGTCGCATCGCACGACTTATAACGAAAAAAATCTCTAGACAATGACACTACACCAATGCCTTAATTCGTAACCCAGTTTGTTATTGTGTAGGCGACAAGCTGGCCACTTGTCACTACTTTTTCACAATTTTCCATCTAACCCTTTTTACTGGCTCGATGGCGCATTCGGTAGTGACCCTGCCCCATGCGCCAAGGGTTGCGGTTCGATCTCTACCCAGGACAAACTTTCGTGTGATGAATACTTGTGTTGTTCTGTATCTGGGTGTTAATGTCCAATATTTAGGTATATATTTGTAATACCGCTGTTGATTCTGATATCTGTAACACAAGTGTTTAAGCTACTTACCTCGGAGTCAGATCAATGTATGTGAGGTCGTCGGATATTCATTTATTAATTGGCGGAAAATGTTTAAGTAACTATGCATACTTAACCAGAATCCACTTTGTCCTGTTACGTAGGCTAGGTTTCAATAACTAGCAGTTCGTTATATAACGAAAATGTCGATCGACTTCAGAATAAGTCCATCAGATAGCCCCAAGTGGATTTATCGCCGGCGCGGACCGGCACCGCGACACCCGCTCTATGAGCGCTGAAAGACGTCTGACGTCTCGCCGATATCGCTTTTATTCGCGAACGTTTGCCTCTGATCATTGTCGGGTGACTTTAGAATGGAACGATTTTTTGTTTTGTTTAACAAACTAAACTGTATTATATTTGTCTGTTTTTCGTGCAAAAAAGAATATATCTATCTATCTATCTAAAAATTATGGAGATACAGCGCGTTAAAGTACAGCGTGACGTCACTAGGTTTGTAAATTTTTTCCGTCGACGTGACGTAAAGCGCTAAATTTCAGATCTTTGAAGCGCCGTATCTTTATAATTTTTTTAATTTCAGATAAAGCAAAAACTACGTATTAAATTTTTTTGACAATCTAACGGACGGACGGACGGACTAAAAAATTTTTTTGACGTTATATGAAGACACATATTGTTAAAACGTTTGGCTAAGGCAAGTCCGTTAAGAGTTGCAATACGGAACAATATTTTCCGTTCTTGGAACATACATACATACATACATAACATTACGCCCGCTATCCTCGAAGGGGTAGGCAGAGTCAAAGGGGCAGTTCTTGGAACATATTGTTTCGAAATAACGAAAAACACCTGACTCCGTAGCCAAAGCTAGTTGCAAACTAAATAAAAAAAATTATTTAGTTAGTTTAAATAATTCCCTAACGGGGGGTAGGCAGAGAGAACGAACGCCATATGACACTTGTCACTTGCTTCTTCAACATTCATGATCTTGTTAAATAATTTAGTACATATATGTAATGCATATAAATCTAATCAACAATACTGAGACAGTAACCCAATACAGTAATGCCGCGTGACGTCACAAAGGGCTTATGACGTCACTCGCAGCGCGGTTTGATTACATACGGAACCTTTGACAGCTCGTTAGCGATTCGGTGCTGACGCTTGCATATGGGTTTGCTTATACCGATAATTGCTAGTGATGTAACGCAATTACGAGTTTCGTAGTCGTAGTTTTTTTGATTATCGACTTCGCATACTACTTACTTATCAGATTCGGGTGACGCTCCTCATATAGTGATTAGTTTCCAAACATTTTGTTGACAATGTCTATTATAGTGTTTTACCTGTCCGTTTTGATTGATAGATTTATCATCACCACCATAATCTTTACTGATTTCGGATACAAAAATGACGCGATGCAGAATCATGACAAATTTATACACAGGATATTATTTTGAACGACTTCAAGAAGCTACTGTCAAAATCGCTATTTTCGCGGGATTTCTGCTATAAAAGCAATGTTTTTTTTTCTCAAATATTCTTCAGCTTTTATTAACCAGACTCACTAAATTTAGTACCATGGGACATCACGCTACAGAGAAGACCTCTTCACTACCACGAAATATTGGTTTTCACAGTGAAACTACCAAATAATTCTTTAAGAGTTCCATTTTCCATTCGACTTACGGGACCCTAAATCCCTCTAGCGTTTAGTGTTGTTTGCGCTGCAAGTTCCTTGTCCCAGACTCAAGGCTCATAAATATTAACGGGACACAGGGAAATGTGTCAATCGCCGACGAGACGTCAGCCGCGGTCACCATGAATAAATCTATGGCAATACGAGCCGCATAATAAGATACGATTTACGATTCCCGACGTAGTGATGCGATCATGACGTCTACGGATGCGAAGACGAATCTTTACTTCGGCATAGACGAGGTGATTTAAGTATATAGATATTCAATATTTACAGAAGTACACTTAATATATTATGTAGTAATATTATTTAAATGTGTATGTAAAATTCCTTATTAATATTATAAATGCTAAAGTAATCCTCTGTTTCTATCTGTTATGCTTTTACGCCTAAACTATTTAACAGGTTACGATAACATTGGGTCCCCTAAAATATTAAACCTTAAGTATAATATACTCTGTAACGACCGAATTTCACACATAACACACACACATAAACATAACATCACGCCCATAATCCCCGAAGGGGTAGGCAGAGTCAAAGGGGCAGCGGGCCACATTAACTATGTTCAGCCAAAAATAAAACTGGGCTGGGTTAGATAAAAAAATTGTAGAAAGTAGTGACAAGTGACTAGCTCGTCGCCTACACAATCACATACCCACAACCCCATATACCATTGGTTGCCTTTTACAACGTGCTAGGCAAGAAACATTGTTGGCAATTTTTTTTAAGCCCAGACCAACATGGGACAAACCGACCGAATTTCATATGAGCAAAAAAGCTAGACTTGATGAGAAACAAAAAAAAAAATATAAACATTTAGCCGCCCCCGAGGTTATTATTCTATAAGTCAGTCTAACTCCGATATTTCATTCTAAAAACAATCCATCGACACAGATCCTAATCTACAGTCTGGTCCATCACTACGACTGTTTTTCGTCATAGCCGGTAAACGCTCCGTATAAATCAGAACTGTAATTTTCTTGTCTGAACTCGATACCCCAGACTTGTAAACAGGTACGTACAGACAGACAAGCGAATTATGTATCTGCTTTATTGGATTGATGCGGGGTAACTAATAAAGAGGGATTGGATTATTTGGTATACGTATTGGAGTCTCGCAAACATCTTTGAGAATGGATTGTATTCCTCAAACTTTATATTTTTTGCCTTTGTTTTTCTAGTATTTAGGCTGCCTGTCTACCGGAGCAGAGCGACGTAGCGGAGCGGTGAGCGAGTTAAAAATTGACCAATAGAAAATGTCCTAATATATCCTACTAATATGAAAAAATGCGAAAGTTTGTATGTATGGATAGAAGTTTGTTACTCTTTCACAAAAAAACTACTGAATGGATTTTAATGAAACTTTAGAATAATATAGCTCATACACCCGAATAACATAAAGGCTATGATGTTTCATCGGTGTACGACGCGAGCGAAGCCGCGGGCAGAAGCTAGTTGGTTAATATTTCTCCGTTTCTCCGCTCCGCTGCCTCGCTTCGCTCCGGTGGACAGGTAGCCTTAGTCGGAGATCGTTTGGACGACATTCATAGATTTAGAAAGTCTAACTAACTACACTTAGTTAACTAAGAAAGTCTAGTTGTTACATGGAGGCTATGGTGCAACATTAGCCATTAGTCATGTAAAGTAAATTGAATCTTAAAATGATGAATTCGAGAGATGCTTAAAAAAATTGGCGTGAAACCTGCACATTCAAGGTTTCACGCCAATTTTTTTAAGCATCTCTCGAATTCAACAACTTATTATATTTGAAATTACTCATTTAATCTAAGACCTAAATATTTTTTAGGATAAATTGAAGAATAATTTAGTCAAGTGATAAGTGTTTAATGAAAACGTTTTTGTTACAGGTAAATAACTAAACACCCGTCTCACAAGATGAAATGGTACTGTGATATAGTGTTCTAAACTTATACTATTGAATATTTTACATTTTTACATAAAAATGTACTGAGTCTTGAAACTAGAGATAACGCCAAAAATAATTTTACATATCATTCTCCTATTTAATCATCTTGCGAAAATTTTTTCGCATTCATTAGAGCATAAAATTCTCCTAAAATAAATTTCCATTAACAAGGTCTCAAAGCAACCTCGGTTCCTGGGGGCACAGTTTCAGTCGTTACTATTTGTGACAAAATAAAAACGAACTGTCCATTTGCTTTGCCCTAATTAGTTCAAAACATCCCTTCCAACATTAAAGTGACGAGATAAAAAGGAATTCCCAATTTAATTTAAAATTACCCCTACATTTCGGCGCATAAAAATTTAATGAAGGCATCACTTCGGTGATATATTTCTTTTTAAACTTCAAAGGACTGAATTTTGTCAACCATTTTTCTGTGAAAACTGCGCTTTTACGGCGCTGTAGAGGAAAATGGCTCTTATGTTAAGATAATAAGTGCTTTTGATTTAATTTAAGGGGATGATGCTAGGAAAATAAAGAGATACGATATTGTTCCCGGATATTAAGTCATTCATTAGTTCTTTAAAGCTTCAATATTGAGAAAAAACGTTTTAAACGAACTCATTATGATGATTATAAACTAGTTTTTAGTACCGGCTTCTCCCGAGGTAGGTATATCACAAAGAAGGAATAATAAGTAGTCCCATGTTCATCTGGGACTTAAAAAGAATGTGCCAACTGTGTTTCTTGCCTAGCATGTCGTAAAGCGAGCTAGCTACTTGTCACTACTTTTTCACAATTTTGCATCTAACCCAGCCCAGTTTTATTTTTGGCTGAATATGGTAAAAGGGGCCTGCTGCTCTTTTGACTCTGCCTACTACTCTTTCACGCAAAAAGTACTGCAGGTATTTTAATGTATAATTAAATAAAAATGTATAGCTTATACATTAGAATAACACATAAGGTATGTTTTATCGATGTACCACGCTAGCAACGCCGCAGGCAGAAGTGTATCCTATATTCTTTACTGCACCCTGACTACATGTAAGTATCCTGACTAATACGTTTCGATTCCGAGCTAACGCCAAATGTATCGCCAGGTGAACACGGGCATTGCACTCGACTCCTGGAAGTTTATAAAACGTATCTAATTCTATCTATACATACATTGACTGGCTCGATGGCGCATTCGGTAGTGACCCTGCTCCATGCGCCAAGAGTTGTGGGTCCCCACTCAGGACAAACATTCGTGTGACGAATACTCGTGTTTGTTCTGTATCTGGGTGTCCAATATTGAAGTATATATTTGTAATACCACTGTTGATTCTGATATCCGTAACACAAGTGCTTAAGCCACTTACCTCGGAGTCAGATCAACGTATGTGATGTCGTCAGATATTTATTTATTTACACATACATACATAACATTACGCCTATAATCCCCGAAGGGGTAGCAGGTCCCTTTCACCACATTCAGCCAAAAATAAGTCTATCTGTTGCCTAATATCCATAGCACAAGTATACATCTTTAGTTTGTAACATAAACCTAATGTAAGATATACAATGTTACTCATATAGCGCTACTCATGCGTGAATTAAAGTGCTCTTCTGTATAATCTATATAGTTACTTGTGAGCTAAGCCATCGATATTCCAACTATAACTGCAACTAGAAGCTTTGTCTAGTCGGCGGTAATGACCCGACTCATTCCGCTATTAGCTCGCCCCGCGGCGCTCGTCGCCCGCTCGTTAACTGGCGATTTAGCCAGAACCCTACTGGGCCCCGGTCTGGTAATGATTTTGAGATCTAGTTGCGATTTACACAAGTTTTCGGCTTTCCAAGTGTACGAGTGAGCGCTAATGTGTTTTCGGGATGAGCGAACGTGAGCCTGCTTTTTAATACTAGTGTTACAATAATGCTTTTTCTCGGCAGAAGCAGCATTCCGAACCGGTGGTAGATTCATATTATTAGTTGATTTTCTTGTTGAATTGACGATTTATAAGTGTTTGTTTCAAACCTTTATAAAAAATACCCTTAATTTTTTTTTCTGCTAGATAAATATCGTGTTTAAAAACTAATATGTTGTTCAAGACGCGCATTGGCGTCATTACTCGCTCCCGCGCGTTCCTCACAACGCCATTAGGCGGTCGGTCCGGTCATCAGTACCAGTGGCAAGGGCGCTCAACCTTGCTCGCTGCAATCAATTACATGCAGGCTGCTGTGTGTTACTGCAGACTGAGGATCCTCTTAAGTTGTACGATGCAACTTTACTAGTGACGTTTATCCTCAGCCGTTTCTGAGCTATTTCCGTTTGGTCTGTTTTTATTGACTTAAATTAAAGATACAGATAATACAAACACTGCAGAACTCGGTCTGTTACAAAGATAACGTGGGATTTGTAAATTTTACATGCAAATACAGGGTTACTGGAAATGTGTATTCCCGTTAGGACGTTATTATAGGTAAGGTCAAAAGCTACAGATTTAAATAATGTTGTACAACATTATATGACATTCCAGGACAATTGTCCGATGTTGGTCTGGGATTTAAAAAATAATGTGCCAGCTGTGTTTCTTGTCTAGCATGTCGTAAAAGACGACTTGGTATGGCAGGGAGAGGCTAGCTCGTCGCCTGCACATAGATAATTGTGTAGGCGACGAGCTAGCCACTTGTCACTACTTTGTCACAATTTTCCATCTAACCCAGCCCAGTTTTGTTTTTGACTGAATATGGTTAAAGGAGCCTGCTGCCCCTCTGACTCTGCCTACCCCTTCGGGGATTGTGGGCGTGATGTTATGTTTGTTTGTTTGTTCCATGGACAATTTATTTATTATTTGTTTATAAGCTACAGACCAACATGGAATTAAGCATTTGGCTCTTATAGCTGTATAACATGAAGTCATCAGTTAATCCATAGGGAAAAGGCATGACGTTTTATATAAGTTAGCAATTGTATCGCGTCAGTATAGCATTTGCATCGCTAGAACCAACAATATGTTACAGACCTAAGGGCCAAGGGCTCGCTCGCAGCTCAATGCGGAGATCATTCAATCCCTTATTCCCTATTTATTAGGGCGTCCTTTTCTGCGTGGATAATTTGCGGAATTCCTGGACAATGCGCGCACCGCCCGGGACATAATGCAGGGTCCCCAGTAGGGTTGCCAACGCACAATGCCTCCACTATGTAATGGGTTGCGGGGTGTATTGGGTACGGGTGAATGTGGATAAAGTGACTCCTTTTTTAATTCTGGAATTGGGAAAATAACTGGGGTTGGTTTTATACGTAACTAGCAGCGCCCCGCGGTTTTACCCGCATAGTTCCCGTTCCTGTAGGAATATGGGGATAAAATATAGCCTATGTTACTTCCGGATAATGTAGCTTTTCAATGGTGAATGAATTTTTGAAATCGGCACAGTAGTTTTTGAGTTTATTCATTACAAACATACACACACACAAAAATACAAAAATCTGAATACAATATTGTATTCAGATTTATAATATTCCTTTTTATAATATTAGTATAGATATGTAGTTGGTTTACGGTGTTTGCTCCTTCTTGGACTACTCCTGCCTACCCCTTCGGAGATAACGGATATGATGGTGTGTGTATGTATGTACCTATGTATGTTCAATAGTGAAGAGTGCATTACCTACATCAATTTAATGTAGGTCAATTCTATGTAATTTATATGGCGTTAGCAGATCGTGACATCATGACAGTCACACTCAAACAATCAAACATTCATAAATTTTTGGAAAAAATAAAAAATAATTTTATCAGGAATATCGATGAATTGGTCTTTAAATAAGGTGTTATTAAAAATGTTGCTAATGTTGTTAACAATACATTTTGACGTTATTTGTTATTGTTAGTCAAAGATATTGCAATAAAACTTGTTGATGAGATTTAAGTTCACCTATAAATGGTTGCAACAGTCTTATGAAAAGAAGTTAGTATTTAGCTAGAGACTAGTAATGATAATAATATTGCTGCTCTGGTTAATCTTACACTTTTATTGTAATCATATCATGTCATCTCCCACAGTCATTGATTGTATGATTTGGTTTAGAACATTAAAAAAAGTGTATATTACTCATGTATATTTTGACGCTGAAAAGAGTAACTACCGAGTTTCTTGCCGGATTCTTCTCGGTAGAATCAGTATCGAACCGGTGGTAGATTCACATTGCTCTAAAGATTTTGTAAAATTAACGATTTATAAGTGCATTTTGAATTTTGAATTAGAATTTGAATTGATTTTAAGATCTACGCAAACTTTTAGATTACATATGAAGGAAATAACCCGTTCATTTATTATTATCATTTGACAAAATACGAATTAAATTCCATAGTCAATAAACGGTTGGCTTTGCCCCTTCATCCCTAAATTCCCAAGCTCACCCCTATTGTCGTCAACCCTACCCCGACCTAAAAAGAGATAATCTTGTCTTTGACGTCTTGATATAATTTCGTCGCGGTTTATTTATTGAGGAGCGAAGCGTGATTGTTTCCAGTATATATTTATTTTGTATGAATTTATTATATACAATCACCTGCCCGAATTGGCGCGTGTTTTAAATACTTATACATACAGATAACACATATAAATAAATAAACAAATTCTCCAAACTGACACACCAATTCCCTAGTTCCAAACTAAGCATATAAGCTTGTGCTATGGATGCTAGGTGAACGGATAGACATACTTAAATACGTTTATAAACATTCATGTTCATCACACGAAACATTTGCCCCTAGCGGGATTCGAACCCGCGGCCCCTGGTTTCGTGGCCAGGGTCTCTGTTCACTCTACCAACGGGCCTGTCATCCATATGCAGCCTATTTCTATCTAGAATAGATGGCATAGGTTACTTTGCTTGCACTTCACAACATTATAATAATATTCTCCTAACGTACTTCGTACGTGGCGGCTAATTTCAAAGAGGATTAACCAACTACGCAGGAGATGTTATAGGGCACAAGTGTGTGCGCAAACACAGGTGGACTCTCTGTTCCATCTTTCTCATAGTCCGGTCAAACGGTAACGTGGTTTCCGAGCCATGGGGGTGTTTAGCGCCAAAATCCGGACTCCGGGTTGGTAGTAATTTCTGGTACTAAGAATACGGTATTATAAAGCACAAGACACTAATGATAAAGACTATTAAATCTATAATATAAAAATAAATCGCTGAATGTGTTGCTAAGCGCAAATCTCGAAAAGGGCTGAACCGATTCCGCTAATTATTTTTTTGTTGTGTTATAAAAAAGTTGCACGAAAAAAAAATAGGTATTGAAAATCCGAGAATGGGGCGCTTCGAAGTGCGCCGCGTCAGTTATAGATAAAATGTATCAAAAATTACGTACGCATCGTTATTTTTAATAAATTTATTTCCTAGTTACTACTTACTCATCTTCCTAGCGTTATGTCCCGTGTTTAGACGAGGTCCGCTTAGACCATGATCCAGGATTTAGCAAGTCTGGTAATTACATTGAAGCGACTGCCGATAAACCTTCTTAACCATAAAATAGGGGAACCAGACAATTTTTGGATCATGGTTACAAATCCAAAGTTGTTTGAATTTGCAGGTTTCATCACGTTGTTTTCCCTCACCGTCGAGCTAGTGGTATAAATACGTACATAGATTTGAAAACTCCAGAGGTACGTGCCCGGGTTTGAACCCGCACTCCTCGGTTAAGAGGCGCGTGTCCTTACCATTGAGCTACCAACGCTAGTTACTACTTATTATTCGTTGCATCACGGCTGAAACGTCAAGCCTAACCAACCAAGTAAGTACTCATGTACTACATTTCACATATCGCGTTTAGTCCCGTTAGTGTTATATATAAGCGCAATGTAACGCGAAAGTTCAAATTCTCGCAATTTAGATTTAGTATTCGTTTAAAAGAAGTGGATTTATACCGTACTTTATAAGAGAAAACGTTATTGATGTATACATTTTTCAGTACTATATCGGGCTAGGGTATTTTAGCTCTAAGCGTGCTAGTCTTAAGATTAGTTTTGGGAGAACAAAATAATAAATTCTAATTGAGAATGAACAGCTTTCGGAGCTAATCTTTTAGCTGCGTGTAATCTTCATCTTTGTGGTTGGTTATACGTTGTTAAAATAAATATCAGACTGTGTGTGCTTCTAATATATATACTAATATTATAAAGAGGAAAGATTTGTATTTTTGTGTGTGTGTATGTTTGTAATGAATAAACTCAAAAACTACTGTGCCGATTTCAAAAATTCTTTCACCATTGGAAAGCTACATTATCCGGAAATAACAAAGGCTACATTTTATACCCATATTCCTACAGGAACGGAAACTATGCGGGTGAAACCGCGGGGCGCTGCTATTTTAAATAAACTAGTAGTTTATGTCCGGAATCGCTCGGGTAAATTACGAAGATGGTTCTTTCTAAAAAACCATCCCATATCCTAATAGATAGACTGGCCCGTTGGTCGAGTGGTCAGAGATCTTGACCACGAAATCAAAGGTCGTGGGTTCGAATCCCGATAGGGGTAAATGTTTCGTGTGATGAACATGGACATTTCTACTCGAGTCATGGACGTTTATAAACGTATTTACCTAGTATCCATAGCACAAGTATAAGCTTAGTTTGGGATTAGGAAATTGGTGTGTCAGTTTGGAGAATTTATTTATTTATTATTTATTTTATATTAAAATATAGTTTTCGAGTTAAGGAAAAATTTTATAATTTTAAATCTGAATAAATGTGAGACGTCTGTTTGTCACGTTTTTGAGTTAAACCTACTTAACTGTTTATGATAAAATTGAATTAGCAAAGAAATTTAATGTTATGTATCGACAGAGCCGCTTATCTCAAAGAAAAAATCATTAAGCTATCATTAATTATTATTTATTTCCCCAATCTTATTAACATTATTTATTTATTGAATAATTTATTACTGTATATTTCGACATTTTATCGCCCATATTACCATTTTATAGGTTATGAGCCCAATAATCTCGCATAATAACAAAAACGACTCTGCTTACTTCGCCAAAAGTGCGAATGTCACGCATCTGACAAAAGAATCGTCCCCATTCAGCCAAACAGCTGGTTTCGAGCTGGCTGGGCAATTGTGTCCATTTGACATTTATGGCGGCATTTATATTTACGCTTATCTGTGGGTGCGTCCCCGATGTGAGATACTCTGCATCCCTGCACCCTGGGGTACTCTGGTATGATAGCATCGGTTGAGACGTTACTGTGAGTTTTACGCTTGCTTGTCAACATCGTGGTTTGAAAACATATATAAATAAAATACATACACTTACACATACAATCACGTCTGAAATCGCTCAATGGGTAGACAGAGTCAAAGTATCAAGCTCTTTAGCCCACCTAAAATGTATATTTAAATGGTGTTGCCAGGTACCTACAACTGATTCGTTACGTATATAGGAAGTGAGATGTGTAAGGATCGTGCCATATGGCGTTCGCTGCCTACCCCGCTAGGGAAGTGGCGTGAGGTTTACTTAGTTAGTTACGTATATTTCATACACTAAATCACCGTCGATTTAAATTATTTGTACATTTATAATTTCTTCGAAAATAGCTATTGTTCAGTTGGACATTTATAACGTGATGCCACTCCTTAGTCTTCTATACTCTCTAAACACCTTCTATAAAGTAACAAAAATGATTAGTTATGTCATCTACCCTATTGTAGGCATTCGCCAATTTATATCATTTGCAGGACAATCGGGACTCGCGCGTTATTTATCTCGATCTTCGCCAATTGAAACGCGTCCGAAACGAAAATCCGGATTACACTAGTGATTTACCGCTACCTGCCTCCCGGGACAATGCAGAGGAAACACATTTCATCCAGTGTAGTGTGCTCGGACTGTTCGGGTGTCAAGCCACAGTCATACTAATAACAGTGAAGTAGAGTCAGTAAGATAAACTTTAAGAGAAGAGTCATCGTTTTTGATCAGTAAAAGTGGTCAATGTGAGTGAGAGTCCTTTTGAAATAGGTCTTTGTACTATTGAAAATGCGAATATACTCTGAATTAAAACATATGAGACGGTGTTTACTTATATTTTATTTATCAAAGCAGTGACAACATTTTCATTTTGTCAGATTTTAGTCATATATTATAATTAGCTGTAGCCTGCAAAAATTACTATCAATGTATTTATTCTCTAAACAAAAACAACACATTGGATATATCTGTTTGATCTGTATTAGTATTCTGTCACCTTTTATACTGTGTCCCGTTTGTCTAGTCGTATCGGCGCATCTCAGCGCGGGCCGTAAATTAGGGCGACCACAATGGCGAGCCGGCCGCGGAATTAACATAATAAAAACGGCGCGCGTTCATATGCCGCTCGTAAATAAAGTTTTATAGTCATCGCTCTAATGCGTCGAAAAATGTCGCCGAGGGGAGGTTGGGCGATGAGGGTGACGAGGCGTTAGATTTTGTGCGGATTTGTCCAGTATGGGAATTTCCATGTCGTTTGTTAAGACACTCCGTAAGCATGCATGAGCCGTTCACACGCCAGGCGTGTTTGTATGGGACATTGGCTCTGCGCGTTACAAATTGCGAAGCGTAAACGGCTCTTAAGGGAATTTATTTTAAAACGTTCAATTTAAACATGTACTATAAAAGCTTGGTTTAATGTCAACTAGAAAATATTTTCGACAATTCATTAATCGGTTCTACAGATTCCACCAAAAAATCAACATAAATCCAGTAGTTATCCCACAAAAACTATAAATCCCAGGCGCCCTACGCAAAGTTGATATTCGTCGAGAAATTCGCACCCCGCGCGTGTACGTATGAGCCATTCACACGCCAGGCGTGTATGTATGGGCCCGTTCGCTCCCGTAACGAGCCGCCGAGGCTAAATAGCTCGGAAGAGATTTTCGCCCGGCCCGGCGTTTCGCTCGAATGGCGTTTCGCCCGAATGGCGGTTCGGATAATGTGTAATCGAAAATAGAATTCGGTATTAGCTCTTCTTTAATCTTCGGGCGCGTGTTTGAAGGCTTTCGAGTAGTAAAAGGTAAGCAACACACTTGTGATACCTCTGATGATGCAGATGTCTGTAAGCTAAGGTAACCTTGATTGGTTTATTATATACTTGTAGGTTACCAAAATAATCTTTTACCTATTTACACAGCCTTGGTGCTACATTGGTTTTGATTTTTCATCGAAAGGGCAAAGGTTTGAATCTTGCATTAAGACAACAGTTTCGTGGGTGATTCACAGGGTGTGAGTTTAATGCATTTTATAACATCCGCACATCGTGAAAAAATCTGTAAATCCAGTTTTTTATAGATATTTTATAAATGTCTTACTACCCTATTTAAGCGAAGGTCAGAAAACAAGTTTTATATAAAAAACAAACATGTTAATCGAGGATCACGGACTAGGTAAACTCCAACTAGTTATAACTACTACTCCTACTCTACTTTGACATAAAACTAGTAAGATAATAGTGGTCCCACCCCATTTAGGTGCATCTTAAAGATTTAACTTAACTAAGTAACTATCTTCTGGCCGGAGGGGTAGGCAAAGAGAACTGAGCGGCATAGGGCAAGGTCCTTACACGTCTCACTCATACATACATACATAACATCACGCATATAATCCCCGAAGGGGTAGGCAGAGTCAAAGGGGCAGCCGGCCCCTTTAACCACATTCAGCCGAAAACAAAACTGACGCCTCACTCGCTTCTTTAAATACTTAATTTTTCACTTAAAAATCGATATTCCAAGCTACTGCTCGAGCTCTATTTACTTGACAAGTCGGATCGCAGTTCTAATAATAGATATGAAATAGCTTCGCAGAGCGCTGTTTGCGCAACAAGACTTGCCCTCTGATTTCTCTAGATGCGTCCGGAATTTTCAATTATGAAGGAAATGGAATTCTGAAGGTCTTTTCATTGTATGATATTTCTGATATTAATTATTTACGAGCATTCTATCGATGTTAAGTTATTTATTTGAGTCTGTTTTCTCTTTTGACTTTCTGAGGTAGACTGCTGAGAGCCGACATAAGGTAGTTAGCCATTTTACACGAATGCTTGTAAGGCAATGCGAATAAACGCTAGGAGTTCGAGATACTTTTGATACGATGCGAGTAACTCACTCCTTACATTACATATACTTAACTTAATGTCTGGTCTACTATGTTTAATACTTAATATGAACATGGGCATTTGTACTCGAGTCATGGATGTATATAAACGTATTTAAGTATGTCTATCCGTTCACCTAGTATCCATAGCACAAGCATCAGCTTAGTTTGGAGCTAGGGAATTGGTGTGTCTGTCAGTCAGGAAAATTTATTATTATTATTATGTTAGTCTACTTAAGACATCGGTCTTAAGCAGGGCATGGAAAATTGAATCAAGGATTCATAGCTATTTGAATATTCTTTACCGCCAAGTTATGGTATAATTTAGACTTAAAAAATCAATTTGCCAGAATATCAAACGCATTGAGGCGCATGTCCTTGATCAAATATGTCTGAAACGTATATTTAATGGAGGGTTTTATACGAGTAGGAAATCGGAGGATTTTTAAAAGTGCCTGATTCGGTATATTCAAGAGGGACATTACCCTAAGAAAATGATTTGAGGTGCATGACCATTGATCCAATGCTCTTTAACCGTCAGAAATAGGGTATGCCGATGCCCCAAACACAGCATTCTTTTCTCTATGTCCAGCTGACAGCTCACCCGACCCACCGCTCGATCCTGGAGTCGGGATCGCGTCGGGAGCACCTAATGGCCCAGTCCTGCTTAATGGTCCGTGGGGCTTCATTACAGAGCGCTTTCCTCGATGCCAAAATTTTAATCTGAAAAAGTACTCCGGATCCTACGCCTCCGACAAAATCCGGATTTCTTAAGTGCCTCGGTATTTTCGCTCATAATGGACCTTAAACAGCTTTTAGGGGAACGTTTAGTGCTACATTCGGAGCGATAACGATGTAGGAGATAAGTTCTGGACGGAATAAACATGGTGTCGTTTCGGCCAGCTGGGCGGTGTGGAGTTGGTTTGGGTGGGATTAACTGATTGGGTGGTATTACTTACTAGTATTCTGACTTGATGTAAACGTAGTAAGTATTGAACAACTTAAAAAAAATATAGTTATACGTTCCGTTATAGGTAGTTTAGTTGATTTTTTTGATTGGCGAAGATGTAAGAAGAAATGCCTTAATATGATTAATACTTTTGCAATTTTGCATTTATCATGATTTTCATAGGGTTAAAATCCTAAATCTGTAGTCGGTATTTCTCAAACCTACCGTTGCTGCTAATATAGTATAGTATACTGTCCTGCTGGATGAGAGTAGCCGAAAATAGATCAGAGTGGCAAACATTTGGAGAGGCCTATGTCCAGCAGTGGACTGCAACAGGCTGATGATGATGATGATGATGATACTGTCCTAATGACATTTGTTATACTTAGATGTGTTTGATTGGGTTTGAACCAACACCCCTCGGATTTTGGCCCTATGTTATCCGGTGAACTAACCCCCCACTATTCCATAGGAAAAGACAATAGAATTATGAATAATTTTCATAGAGCATTGATATCCATTAGCAAGAAACAAATTATATCTGCAGGCGAGAAGACGCGGTATGATTGAAATGTATGCGAGCGTGTCCGCGGCCACTCTTAACCCTCGCTCGTCGAAGCCGAGTGGGGAGGGTACGATGTACCCCCAACACGTATAGTGCGTACTAAGGGTCGACTGAACTACACTAGTTTTGAGAATTGAAAATGAAAGGCATATTAGAACTATCTTTCGTTTGGAATACATAGAGCAATGTCGATTCAATAGATAAATACCTACATATTTCTGATGCACAAGGTGTTGATTCAATCCGACAATGTCAGAGATGACGATATCATAGGATTTTAAGTCTATAAAATGTTAACTGCAAGAAAATAAAATAATCGCCAAAATACACAATGTTTTTTGAGTGATTTACTAACATCACAAATTCAGTTATCTTAAAAAGTAAAATCGTCTTTGCACTTCTTTATGCGACAACAAAAAAAAAAAATATTCTGTTTTTTCCTGTTATTTTTTTTTTATGTTGAAGGGGTCATGTATACGCTTTGAATTAAAATCTATGCTTATTACTTATATATTATATATGTAGATATTGGACAAGTCTAGATCTTAGTCAAGACCGAAACCAAAAGGCACCCCCATCGGCCCTTAGTCCGTCCGTTTGTTTAACCAAGCGGCTTGCAAAAGCTTCTCCACATCCGATTTTTATTTTTACGATGCGACGGCAGCGATTTTATTTCGAGAGCCGAACGATAATAGTGTTTTATTTTTTCCCTCATGGTACCTATGGAGGAAGAACTCCTCTTTGAGAGGGCTGGAGAGGACCGCGCTACGCCAAACATGGAAACGTTGCATGCGGTCCAATACAAATTGTATTGTATTGTCAATATTGTTATTTATCAAATGTTTAGTCTATTTTTAACCTGTGGTCTGCACGTTGCAAACTATTTATTTATTGAATCTATATCTACTTATGGAAATTGCAGGCTAGTCAAGTCTCCAAAAGTCTTTGTAGAGTATTAGCATGCTTCGTGGTTTATGATAACTAGTTTTCTTTTCAAAATATCTCTGCTCAGAGCATGTAGCATGCAACTGTTATACTGACGACCGCATTGGAGAAACGAGGAATTGGGGACTTGGGGTCAAATGCAAGGGACAATGATACCTGCACTGCACTGAGACGAATGCTGACGAAGACAGAGACAAATGTCTCTGTTGTTTGCGGTATTTTCATTGACTATTTTTTAACACAATTACTTAAGTAACTTACTTCGTAATCACATCAATCAATGTATGTGATATATAGTCTCAATGTGTAATTTGTACAGTTAAGAGCGGTGGTAGCTCAATGGGAAGGACACGGGCCTCTAAACCGAGGAGTGCGGGTTCAAACCCGGGCACGTACCTCTGGATTTTTCAAATCTATGTACGTATTTATACCACTAGCTCGACGGTGAGGGAAAACATCGTGATGAAACCTGCAAGTTCACATAACTTTGGATTTGTAACTATGATCCAAAAATTTTCTGGTTCCTATCTTAGGGTTACGAAGGTCAGTTTGGCAGTCTCTTCAATGTAATTATCAGACTCGCTAAATCCTGGATCATGGTCTAAGCGGACCCCGTCTAGCACGGGACATAACGCTAGGAAGATGATGATGATTCGTAATTTGTACAGTTATATTCGCACAATGTAGTTCAAGAATGACGTCACTTTTCACATTTTCTCCGGCCGCTTTTTTTTTTAGAGAGCTTATTAGAGATACACGTCAACAACGATCGCCGAAAAAGATAATAATCAGCGGAGCCCGCGGCCATTCTCGTTTTAGTAAACATAAATATGTAACTAAATTCTATTCTGGTCCCGTGAACTGGAAAAGTGCGCCCGGGGACCGAGGCTCGTTATCTCGGGACTGGGGACATGTCCTGGCGCGTACGTGTGTGTGACACGTCACAAATCGTAAGAGGATTAAGCATTATTTACGAGTGAACAGGTCTTCGATTATGACGGGACGATCGGTGGTTCTGTTTCTTGAAAACAGTTGTAGCTTAAGAGGGACCTTCGGATTTTTTAAATGTAAGCGTGTATTGTTAGTAGTAATTAGTAATTAATAGTTTAGACGAGCTCGATGGCGCATGCGGTAGTGACCCTGCCCCATGCGCCAAGAGTTGTGGGTTCGATCCCAACCCAGGACAAACATTCGTGTGATGAATACTTGTGTTTGTTCTGTGTCTGGGTGTTAATATCCAATATTTAAGTATATATTTGTAATACTACTGTTGATTCTGATATCCGTAACACAAGTGCTTAAGCTACTTACCTCGGAGTCAGATCAATGTATGTGATGTAGTCGGATATTTATTTATTCATTTATTTATTTATTATAGTAGTGGTAACTATAATTACGTGGATGGTGTCCTAACATGTGCTCACTGCGCGCGTACATTTGCTGACACGAGCGGTGGTAGCTCAATGGTAAGGACACGCGCCTCTTAACCGAGGAGTGCGGGTTCAAATCCGGGCACACAATGTACCTCTAGATTTTTCAAATCTATGTACATATTTATACCACTAGCTCGACGGTGAGGGAAAACATCGAGATGGAACCTGCAAATTCAAACACTTTGAATTTGTAACCATGATCCAAAAATTGTCTGGTTCCCCTATCTCTTAGGGTTACGAAGGTCAGATAGGCAGTCGCTTCAATGTAATTACCAGACTCGCTAAATCCTGGATCATGGTCTAAGCGGACCCCGTCTAAACACGGGACATAACGCTAGGAATATGATGATGATTGGCTTAGCTTAATCGCCGTAGCCAAAATCGGCAAGGATGATGATGGTGATTGATGTGAAACCATGATGCGATTTGTCAGGTTTTCTCGCCAAAGTATATGGAGGGCAGAGGGCTTCAAAAAATTATCCAAACTCGCTAATTAAATAATTCGGTTTGACTAAAATCCGCATTAAATGCTTATATCACTATAGGTACAGTAAAAATAGCAATGCTTTTAATTTTTTATCGATAGACATAAAAACACATGTGACAAACTAGCCACTTGTCACTACTTTTTCACAATTTTCCATCTAACCCAGCCCAGTTTTTTGCTGAATGCGGTTAAAGGGACCTGCCCCTTTGACTCTGCCTACCCCTTCGGGGATTATGGGCGTGATGTTATGTATTAGTACATCCAACTGTCACTTTTGATCACCATACCATATTTATGACATACATTGGTCAACATTCAAACGAAGAAATAAGATAGTAACAGTAAATCATTCAAACCTTAATATATTAGGGTTGCCAACTTTATTAACAAGAAATAAAGTACATTCTGGTCTATGAAGAATATTTAACAGTATTTTATTTATTTATTGTTTTAAATACATACTTTTTAGAGCTTCTCGTAAAACTTACTAATTAAACAAATTTCTGGTCTATGAAGAATATTTAACAGTATTTTAAAAAAATTAACAGTATTTTATTTATTTATTGTTTTAAATACATACTTTTTAGAGCTTCTCGTACAACTTACTAATAAAAAAAAATTGTGTGAGCGTCTAAGTATAATACATTATGTGTTTGCATTTTGAATTGATGCTGAATACAGTATTTTGTATACTTTATTTTTATTCAACAGTAAAAAGTATAATTTAGTGAAAAACAGTATAATACTTTTCAAACAGTATAGTTGGCAACCCTAATATTATCTTCCTTTTATAGCGACAACTAAAATCCACGATTGTCAACCCTACCGTACTAGCTCCGCAAAGAAACGGCAATATTTCAAAAGCGAACCGAAACTGTTTACCGGTAAGAAAACTAAAACTAATTAATCTCGGCGATAACTAAACGCGTCCCCCTGATAAAAGTAAAACGCGGTATACGGGGGCGCACCCCCCTAATGGATATATCTCGTTTTACTTTTATTTTGTCAGATTGTTCGAGACAAACTAGCGGAAGTGTCTGCCGGTGACAGCTGAAATTAAAAGTGGAAACTTCATTTCATCTAACTTCGCTCGAAGTAAGCGTTTCGAGCGAGCTCTGACTAAGATTTATTTGTTTAATCTTGCGGATTGAAGGGACGGTTTGGTAAAATGTTTGCTTAGCGCTTCGGCTTTTGGGAACATGTTTTTCTTGAGTTGGTATATTGTTAAGTCAAACTGAAATCTTCTCATTACTTGGCACAAGTGAAAAGCATAATACTAGTTTCTGGGGTCATGATAAAGTTAGGTAATTTTTCGTGTTCAATTCCGGGTGTGCGGATCCTCAAAATCTATTTTTTAGACCCTGTGAAAGATGAAGGGTAAGGAAACTGGTGTTTCCAGCCAAACTCCGAGGGTAAAGCTTGCCTTTGCTTGATTTGACTGGCCCGTTGGTCGAGTAGCCAGACACCCTGGCCACGAAACCAAGGGTCACGTGTTCGAATCCCGCTAGGGGCAAATGTTTCGTGTGATGAACATAGACATTTGTACTCGAGTCATGGAAGTTTAAAAACTTATTTAAGTAGGTCTATCTGTTTGCCTAGTATCCATAGTACAAGCTTATGCTTAGTTTGGAACTAGGGAATTGGTGTGTCAGTCTGGAGAATTTATTAATTATCTTTTTGATAAAAGCTGTGTGTATATTGTTGCCTAACTAGTTCAGATCCTAGATTTAGCGAATCTAACTATTACATTGAAGCGATCTGCTAATTTGTGTTCGTAATATTAAAAGCATTTTTGTTAATGTGGGATCCACTCCAAGACTTACTTATCACTAGAGATCTACTTGAGAAATAAAACGTATATAAATAATAACACATAATAGTATAAGAGTATTTGGTTTTCCTCGAATACTGTATATTTGGCTACTATTTTATCAGGAGTTATTACATAATGTCTTATTTTAAATTGTTATTTTATTGTTACAGGTAAAACGTCTCACAATATGAAGCATCTAACTTAAAACCGTAAGTCAAAACATCGAATTACACTGACTGACACGTCGATCGAGTAGTCAGAACCTGGCTGCGAAACCAAGGGTCGCGGGTTCGAATCCCGCTAGAAGCAAATGTTTCGTCTGATGAACATGAACTCGTACTCGAGTCATGGAGGTTTATAAACGTATTTAAGTATGTCTATCCGTTCACCTAGTATCCATAGCACAAGTGTAAGCTTCGTTTGGAACTAGGGAATTGGTGTGTCAGTCTGGAGAATTTATTATTATTTGTTATTACATACAATATTGCATTTATTTTAAACTATTTTTTTATGCCAGTTCCAATAAATAAACAGCGTTAACTTAACAGAAACCACGTGCTAAAGCAAGTCGTTCTCGATACCCTTGCGTGTACCACTCGCACGCCTCAAGAGAAACAGAGACGCGGCAATTAGCCAACTCTCGAACTCCGTTAGCGATATCGCTAAACTTTAATACGGCGCTAATGGTAATTTCCACGGCGCGAGCGCCGAATGGTGATTTGTGCGGAAGAACAACCATTTGCGTCATGATAAAGTCACGATTAAAGGAACGCGTTGAGGATTTTGCTTTAATACCCCTTTTTAACCCCTCTGGCATTTAAATAAGTGTATTAGACATGCATTTGAAGAAAGGATGTTAAAGAGATGTTGTGGATAGATGAGAAAGAAAACTCCTCTTCTTTTATTCTATTCTTTTCACCTAAGCCTTCTGGCATTTAAATTACTTGTAGAGAGAAATTTACAGAGAGAAAGAGAGTAATTGACACACAGAGAGAGAGAAAAGAAAGAAAGAGAGCCGAAGTTGTAGTGAGAAGATAGAAGAGGAAGGAAGAAGAGGCCTCTCCTTTTCTTTCATTCTCTTCATTTCTTAAAACTGTGTCTTATTATTACTCTTTCTCTGAGTACATTTCTTTTTACAATCACTCAATTACCGAAATGGTGTACTTTTGCTATATTATTGTTTCTATTCAAAAGAAATTCATAGAAAAATAAATAAGTCAAATAGTTTCTGAAAAGTGTCACGTTTAGAACATCGCAGTTTCTTCATCGCGTTCTAGTTTCTTGCAACGTAGCGCAATTTTGAGTTAACTCAAAGAGCTTTAACTGCGCCTGAGTTACATTATAATTATATTGGGAGTATTGAAGCATAGTTTTCTACCGAGTTATGAATATCGATTGGCAATTGTAATATCAGAATCAACTAATTCCATCGCCAATACAAAGTCGGAACTCCCGAATATAGATTTGTCCCCGTCTTAATTCGGTCACATTCCTGTAGATCGTATACACCGAACAGAAAAAACTAGTTGAAATGTCATGTCACAAAATTAGTACCTATGAGTATATGATTTTAAACTTTCGCGTTGCATTATCACTGAAAATAATACTGAAGGGACTAAACGCGAAATGCATTATGTAGTACATGAGTACTTACAGCTTGACGTTTCGGCAGTGTTGCAACGACCGTGGTCACAAGCGGACTGAGCTGTAAGTACTCATGTACACATAATGCATATCGCGTTTAGTCCCGTCAGTATTATTTACAGTAGTACCTATGAGAACCGATGAAGCCATTAATCTCATACTACATTACAGATAAGCAATGAACGGAAATGGTCGTTCTTATTTTAGGCAAAAACAGCTTATCTCTTTAGCCCTACATCCGACAACACTCTTTTTTTTCTTAGTAAAAAAAAGTAGTTAAGACTTTTCGTAATCCAAGTTCAAACCGAACACAAATGTTGTAAAAATATTACTTACCGACAATAGATGGCGTTGTATCTATTTGGAGCAACTTTAACCCGTGTACAAGCAGGAGTAAGTTGTACATCTAGACACACGTAGTCTGGCGCCACTGGGGTGTTACTGGCAAGCAATCTTGCATAACTACGCAGCATTGTGCCTTCACTGCCAAGCCCACTTGGCACGTCCACTTAATATTTGATCTGTGGTCGTACACGTAGAGTTCTTTCCATCCATCACGCATTAAGTCTGGATGGCTGATCGATAGTTGGCCCCGGGGATAAACTACGTCGTACATCACAAAATCCAGATATAATGGAAATGTGGAAACTATTATTGGGATCGGGACCTTTGATCGAATGGGCTCTTAACGGACAAAAACGTCTAAATATTTCGCAAGAGAGCTACTTCCGAATGTGAGAATATATCGACTGGCCCGTTGGTCGAGTGGTCGGAGACCTTGGCTAGGAAACCAATGGTCGCGGGTTCAAATCCCGCTAGGGGCAAATGTTTCGTGCGATGAACATGGACATTTATGACTAGGTAATTGGTGTGTCAGTTTAAAGAATTTATTTATTATATGCAAGTATAAAATATACATATATGTCAGGGTCAATGCGAGATTAAGTGTATATTTTTTAACCTTCGAGAATGAATATTGGGCGTATTGGGGGGAGGGGGTCCATTCTTATTTGTATAGAGCCACTAAATATTTTGGCTATGGCGATGTGTCTTATCAATTAATACTTTTGGCTTTGACTTTGACTTTGACTCCTACAAAATAATTTGACTTTAATTATATTTTTCTATAATATACCTTCTCTCCACTTTTTACAAAGAAGTGGGATTTTATTGGCTTAATACAGGTAATGAACACATAATAGCTTAAAATATTAATAGTTACTGACTGTAGGTACAAGATACATAATATTTTCCCTTATTATAAACACATAGAAGATGCGGGCATAAAATAAGTTGTAATGTGAGTTTAGGAGGATTTAATTATACCCATGACCAAAGTATAGCTTTGGTTAATTAACATTTGGAGGAGAAACAGCAAGCTTTCTTACTGCCACTAATAACAGAACCAAGTTAACTGCGTTCTTACTACAATATTAAATTAAGTTTTAAACGCAAGCCTTAATGAGTTGCTGAAAATATATTGTTGAACGAATGTTTTACAAAATTGTCCGGCTGGTATGTAAGAGCTGTTTTTAATATAGCTTTTTAAGAATTTCGTTGGTCAATCGTCCTATGAAAAATGTTTAAGGAGTCTTTTTCAAAAAGCATAATGATCCTGACAGTTGGTTACACAATGCCAGTCAAAAACTTCGAGTTATACATACATACATATAACATCACGCCCATAATCCCCAAAGGTACTTAATTATTATTAGTCGCCTTTTACGACATGCTAGGCAAGAAACACAGTTGGCACATTATTTTTAAGTCCCCGACCAACATGGGACATTGGAGTGATTATATCTTAACAATAAAATAATCATTTATTTCCAGAAATATATTTACAATTCAATATCTAGTGGATTCTGCACTTAGCATAATTGCTTATGTCGCAGAAGATAAAACAATTATTTTTTTATATATGTTCGCGTATACTGGAAATTACCTATACATCTGTATACAATATCAACTCCAGTATACTATATATCCAACTCGCAACTACAAGGAACTATTCCAGAAAGTGAGCAAAACTATTTTTCACTTTTCATACAAAATAGCCAATCGACAAGCTCGATGGCGCATTCGGTAGTGACCCTGCCCCATGCGCCAAGAGTTGTGGGTTCGATCCCACCCAGCACAAAGATTCGTATGATTAATACTTGTGTGTTCTGTGTCTGGGTGTTATTATCCAATATTTAAGTATATATTTGTAATACCGCTGTTGTTTCTGATATCCGTAACACAAGTGCTTAAGCTACTTACCTCGGAGTCAGATCAATGTATGTGATGTAGTCTGATATTTATATAATTTTATTTAACCATCAGCTGATCAAGTTTTATACGGAAAACAAAAAAAACCCTTGCTCACTTTCAAAAATCTCCCAAACATAATACTTAGCACACGAAAAGACCAGCACTCAACGCCAATTAAATTTCAATAGCATTTAGTGAAGCCAGCACCCCATAAGTCAGTGCGCGTACAATTTCACTGCGCCACTCGTAGATAATTCAGCTGTGACAGTTCCAGGCCGTATATCATGAGGCGCGTTTAATGGTCTCCGAAAGGTCAGGCAGGCAAGGTAAGCTGCGTGCGCGGTGGCTGCAGATAGAAGCGTAATTGATTTTGTTCATGGGAATCATTCTTGCCGTGAAAATTTTGTGCGAAAGATGGTATAATAACTCCATATACCATTAGTCGCCTTTTACGACATGCTAGGCAAGAAACACAGTTGGCAAATTCTTTTATAGTCCCAGACCAACACGGGACGTATAAATAAATAAATAAATTCTGCAGACTGGCACACCAATTTCCTAGTTCCAAACTAAGCTTTAAGCTTGTCATATGGATACTAGGTGAACGGGTAGACATACTTCAATACATTGATAAACTTCCATGACTTGAGTACAATGTCCATGTTCACCACACGAAACATTTGCCCTTAGCGGGATTCGAACCCGCGACCCCCGGTTTTGCGACCAAGGTTTCTGACCACTCGACCAACGGGCCAGTCACTTAAGTTTTGCGTACCCATTTAACGATCCCGGCCTGATAATATAAAAGTAGTCAAAGCCAACTAATTACCATTATACTTATCTCAAAATCGACAAGAAAAACTTCCGCGAAAACAAATCGACCCATTTGGTTCCACTCGACCACCTACATCCCTGATTGATACTCATTACGAAGGCGAAGAACTCTATTACGTTCGCAGTTCTATGCTCGGAGCCCTGACGCTGGGCTAATGTAAATTACATATTTAGGGGCAGATTACGATAAAGTTTATACCACAGCGTAATGAGGATAAGAGGAAAGTTATATATTCTGAAACTAGCTTAAGCTCCGAGCGATTCGGTCCCATGGATCACATATGATTCATTGCTAGTAATTTCTACTGTGTTTGGATTTGGATACTGGTTTGAATAAGGTAAGAGTCGTGTTACTCAATTCTAATAGTTATTCGATTCATTACAATTCATACTAAGATGGGTATTACTGGTTGATACTGGTTTGAGTTGAGCGTCGACTCGTGTTTATCCGTTCTTGACACTTAATTTTGACAGTTGTTTTATACATTTGTGGACTTTTAGATACATACTTATTATACATCAATCCTTTACTTCTACTTTATAGAACTTATGATGACTTAACTACAGGCATAAACGAAATTTAACTAAAGATTAAACATTATGAACTATTTCATTCGAGTAATACAAAATTAACCGCCGCAAAATTTACATTAGTTAAAGGCCAAGGAATGGACAATTTCTTTTGTCCCGAAACATTGAAAGATCCTCCGGAACGCGAAAGTAGTCAATATAACATCGAATCCCTTGCAGACTCAACTCAAAAAATTTACTTTTACAGCTTATATGTATTTACTTTGTATATAGAAGCCTTCTTTTTAACTATATATTCCGTCGGTCACCTTACTGTCATTACCTGCGCTGTCAAGTCGCTAAGCACTTCATTAGGCTGGGCCCGGCCCGTATTCAGGAAGTTCCTGCGAACTGCCGTTTAGCCAATATAAATTTCATATTTGGAAAGAAATAACATTAAGAAGAAGTTCGGAGTGGCGATAGGGACCTCTTATTGCGGAGTGAGGAGTGACGGGACACGATCGGGACTAGAGAGAAAAAGTATTGAATAACCCAAAGTCTTTCTAAATTTTTACTGTATGGAGTCCTGATAATTCAGTATCTAGTATCAACTATCATCATTAACATATAAATTATCTTGTTTGAAAGATAATAAATACTACATTTACCTTTTAATATAAATATTTCATTTATCAAGAATCATTTTCGCATTAAAATATTAGTTAAACACAAGTTTGTTTATTTCGTTTTACCATTTTACTTATCTTAAGTTAACATACCCGAGCCTTAAATAGAACAGTGTCCCGAGATAAACTAGGACGTCCCACACATTGTAATCGGCACAACACTACGGCCCCATGTGTAAAGCCCAACTTTTCACCTTTGAGTGAAATGTAATAAGCGGGGGAGCTGCTAATGAAAGAAAATTGTAAGTTTTGTCGCTCAACGCGCGAATTAGAGCCGAGGCGGAATTACATCCCTAGCCCTTCCAGAGTTTCTGTACACACTGTGTTTAAAGTAATTACGTACACCTACTAAATAGGGATGTAGATTGTATCGATTGGAATGGGGCGAAATGGTCGGTAATCGGTTTATGTGGGGTCGTAACGGCGATTATACGGCGGATATAGAATCGTGTGATTCCTTGAAAACACGTCAAATGATTCAGTACAGTGGAAGATTTGTTTTCTAAAATTCGGAACTAAGTAAAGTATGATTTTATGTAGTATAATAAAAATTACTACGATTATTTAAAAAAAAAAATTATCGGTTACATTATCACGTTATTGCGAAGATTTTTATTTGTGTCTCTGTCAGTCTACGTTTTGTAGAGCAGGATAGAAAATCATTACTTCGTATGATAGTGTTGTCGTAGCATACAGATGCAAGGAATTAGATAATTCCATAGTTCCCTTTGCTCATTAATAATCCTATGTAATTACGAGTTAAGGTGGAGAAATTGGATTTGATGTTCCGGAAAGCGGATTAAGTCGTTAATCCCAGGTGCTGTCAAAATTGTACCTAAAGTTGGTGCTCCGATCAAAAACACGCAGTTGATGTAGTCAACTTTACAATTAGATAAGCAGGTCTATTCTTGTTATATGTTGTATTGTAAATACAAAGTGCATTTTTAGGAACTTCCGTAGTGGTATTATAAATTCTAAAGTCAGTCATTTTTACGCTAGTATTAAACCAAATGTGATGCAGTTTAGGTATAGAGTATCAGTAATAGATTGATTTCCACTTAATATCATAATTTTAAACTCTCAGACCAATATTTAATGGCGTACCTATCTAAGAACATCAAGATCACAAATATAACAAACATAATAACACATCATGTGCAACTCAAAAAAAAAAAAACATCTGAGTCCGTTCTATATTTAAATAAAAAAATGCGCCAAAGAAGTGTGTTACTTAATTGAGTTAGCGCAAAAGCATAGCGTAACGCAGCGTCACATATGTTTGGTTGGTATTCGAATTTACGCTACGACAGAATCGTTCCGTGCCGGCAACCATTCGTATAGCACCATAATAGCACTAATCTAAGCTGCCTTCGGGGTAAAGTGTCACAGTGTAATAAACTTACTGATGCTTTAAGTAAGACTGTATTAAGTATGTTTTACGCTTATAATATTGTCTTATGTTTTATGCTTTTTAGAACATTATTAGCAAAATTATCAATCGATGTAAAGTTTCATATAGATATTTTTTTTTGGTATATCTTTATTGAGGTGTGTAATATGGAGTGGAGTTATTGTTTTATCTTTGTTGTTCTTCGTTGAGTTGATGGAATTTGTTAATGGAATTTGATAAACACATACGGATATTATTCAAAAGTTGAACATTTATTAAAAAAACTGAAACCAACATCAATTTTTTCAATGCTCGTGTAATTCTCGAATTTAGCAGTCTAATGTAAAAACTCTAGTTTCTCTGTAAAAAAAAAATCTATAATGGTCAGTTTCGCCATTGACAGACACGTCAGGGATGCCATCATCAAAATAATAGAACCTATCCGGAAACGTTTATTACCTAGCGGCAATAATCTTAATAAAGTTAATCTAAGTAATTAGTATTAGAAATGCGAAAGTAACTGTCTGACTGTCTGTTACATTTTCACGGCTAAATTTCTAAGTATTCGATTACTAAGAAATTTAGCTGGCCTAAAGTTTGGACTTTTATCTCGGTAAAATTAATCGATCTTACAGGGCATTCCCTAGCTTCTGTAACACGCCGAATTTAGTAATATCCTCTTAGCTGATATCAGTCACGGCGGCAAATCTCGAGGATTAGCCTTCTGCGCAGAAGATATTATAGTGCCTAAGCGTGTGAGCAAACACAGGTGCACTCTCATAGTCTGGTGAGACGACAATTCGACATGACCGGGAGAGACCAGGCGCAGGACCAACGGCTTAACGTGCTTTCCGAAGCACGGGAGCGATTAAACCGCCAACTTTCTGACTTCGGACTGTACTGAGTAATTTCAATATTGAAATAACCAGCCACAAATTTTGTAACATAATATAACATCGCGCCCATAATCCCCGGAGGGGTAGGCAGAGTCAAAGAAGCAGCAGGTCCCTTTAACCACATTTAGCCAGAAACAAAACTGGGCTGGTTTAGATGGAAAATTGTGAAGTGACAAGTGGCTAGCTCGTCGCCCACACAATCACATACCCAAAACCCGACAAACCATTAGTCGTCTTCTACGACATGCTAAGCAAGAACCACAGTTGGCACATTATTTTTTAGTCGACTAACATGGGACAATGCTGGGTTAGATGGAAAATTATGAAAAAGTAGTGACAAGTTTGGTATCGTCTTTATTAAGTTACATCACTGTTCTTACCATTACTTAGACATTATAACGACTTTGTATCCGACCAAGTAGATAGATAGATAGATAAATCGTTTATTTTACTACATCACACACATACATGAGAAATTACAGTCCTATGAATGACCTCATTAGCTGATATAAAAAAAAGTAATAGAAAACAAAAGTAAGAATTAAAATAAAATAAAAGAAAAAACATAATTATGTCTATGTGTGCTGCAGTAAATAGGGGCCAAGGCTCGGCGTGGTTTTTAACCTTATAAAAGGAAAAAATGCCGATTTTCAGCCATCACCCTGGAGTCGAGATCAAGTAGAACTGGTTTCAAAGACTCGGCTCTTAGTCTTCCCTTAGAAAGTGAAATAATGTTTTTTATTTATGTTTATTTTATGCAATCTTCAAGTTTATAAGTCTTTGTCACCAAGTACGGGGTAATTTATGCGTGGCATGGGGTAACATTTTTCAAGTTCATTAAAAAGATTTGAGTGTACACCATAATTCGTTATGGTTTCCCATGCTGTATTGTGAGATGATTGAATGGTTCCCATGGTGTATTAGTGGTTGTTTTGATATCTTGTGTTTTTGATTTGCGATACGGGTATTTCGTTTAGTTTTTATGGGAAATTCTGATATTAGACGCATAGATATAATCAAATAATGAGCGGTGGTAGCTCAATGGTAAGGACACGCGCCTCTTAACCGAGGAGTGCGGGTTCAAACCCCGGCATGTACCTCTAGATTTTAAACAATCTATGTACATATTTATACCACTAGCTCGACGGTGAGGGAAAACATCGTGATGAAACCTACAAATTCAAACAACTTTGAATTTGTAACCATGATCCAAAAATTGTCTGGTTCCCCTATCTTAGGGTTACGAAGGTCAGATCGGCAGTCGCTTCAATGTAATTACCAGTCTCGCTAAATCCTGGATCATGGTCTAAGCGGACCCCGTCTAAGCACGGGATATAACGCTAGGAAGATGATGATGATATAATCAAATAATTCGAGCAAATGTGGCCGTTTATTCTACAGTGGTAAGAGCTACATTTTTAAAAGTAAAAGCTACGGGTTCGAATCCCGCTCGGAGAAAATGTTTCTTGATGGATGGTAATTTTGTTGTCAAGCCTTGGATCGAAGTCCATGGCTTGACCACAAAATTATTGTACATACAGTATTGGTTTTTTTTTTTTATAACTTTTAAAAGGGTTAAATTCCTCAATATTCTTACAGTCACGGTGTTCAAACAACAGCTATCCAACTTTATAGTCGTAAAATATACATTTTATGTTAAATCTTTTTAAAATATTTACAAAATTTAACCTTAACGCTATGAACTTAGGATGTATTGAACTTGTTGAAAAATTATACATAGTGTATCACATTGACAATGGACTATAACTTGTAGATCATAGACAACTGACATGTAGACCCCGCATCAAGATAGATTTGTTTCAAAATTCAATAAGAATAATTAAAGGGTGACTCCAAAATGTCTTATGAACCCCTTCTCATTATAAATTAATAATGAATTAAGTTATAAAGGTATCTAATTTTAATATTAACCAACAAGCATATGTCATAATTGTTTAATTCACAGTGCGCCATTTCAAATTAATATGCCACTGTCCTTAAATCCAGTGTAAGACATTAAACCTAGGACTATTTTGCATAGTTTTGTAGAAGTGTCTACTCTAAACAGATTTAATTGATTGCTTTGCTATTACACAAACCGGGTGAATATCAATCATATGGAAAAATAACAATGCTATTATTGTTTTGAGGCAATTAAGTCAGGTGAAGACTTGGTATCTTGGTATGCTATCGGAGATTGTAATGAGAGAAGATGATTTTATCCACTTAAATAAAACCAAACATCTAGCAACATTTACTCCAGTTTAACCTCAAGGATACATCACTCTAAAGGCGTATAAGATGCACTCTCTCAGGATCTAGATCCACGTAGTCTATGTCTGAGTAGCATTCAAAAAGTGTCCCCGACATGCAAAGACTATTTTTGTATGGCCAATGATTAGGTTGTATGAATAAATCAATAGGGAGGCATAAAGATTAAGATCGCGTAATTCTATATTGACTTTTATTACCTGTAGTTTGATACTCCGATACAAATCTAAGGGTATAAAACATTGATTTGCATAGTACAATGGACGACCTAATAAATTGGTTTATAGTGATTTTCTGTAGTATTGTGTAGAAGTTTCCGTGTTGTATTTAAAAAAAAAAGTTATTTTTTCATTAATATTAGTTAAGAGGTATTATAATAAATATCCGACGACATCACATACATTAATCTGACTCCGAAGTAAGTAGCTTAAGCACTTGTGTTACGGATATCAGAAACAACAGTGGTATAACAAATATATACTTAAATATTGGATATTAACACCAAAACACAGAACAGACACAAGTATTCATCACAAAAATGTTTGTCCTGGGTGGGGATAAAACCCACAACTCTTGGCGCATGGGGCAGGGTCACTACCGAATGCGCCATCGAGCTTGTCAAACGATATAAAAAGGTATTCCCTAAGGATAAGGGCTTACTTAGTAAATGGATATAAAATAACGCTCATTAGAACTTAAGTCTCAATTGCAGAGGATCTTTGTTCAAAACATAAGTATGAATAAACGGATAAAAACTTTATAGCTCCGAGGAGTTATATTTCTCAAAGGAGCAATTTAGTAAAAACATGAAGTTGAGTTAATTTTGTTGGAAAACTGTGCAAAAGTAATGACCGCTTACATAACACAAACACAAATTTAATACACCATTAATCGCCTTTTACGACATGCTAGTCAAGAAACACGGTTGGTGCATTATTTTTAAGTCCCAGACCAACATGGGACAATGTAATATTTTCTTATTAACTTTTTTATCTTATCCCCGTTTCTCTTTAAATAATCTTATGTACAACGGTACATAATAAAATGATTTTCCAATCAGTTAATTAGGAATCACCGATTTAATCAGTTCAACATAAGCTTCTAGATTAAAGCATACATTATGTCACACTATTCTCCGTTAATCGCGCTAATAGTTTGTAATTATGCTCATTAAGCGCCTTTTATGTAACTGACATTATTCGCGGTTCACAGGACAACGGTGCGTTTGTGCCATCGAGCCATTCTCGATAGAATAGAATTAAATTATAATTAGATTCAGCGCAAAATACGACTCTATTAAAGTGAAAATTGCATGAAATAATAACACTATTGTACGGTCAGCAACGACCGAATTATTCCGAGTGTTAATTTTCTTAATTTATGTATGTTTTTTCCTCAAGATTTCCCAATCCAATCAATATGTATGTTCATTGATATTGTAGGACAAATATTCGTACGATCAATACTTGTGTTTGTTCTGTGTCTGGGTGTTAAAATCCAATATTTAAGTATATATTTGTAATACCACTGTTGTTTCTGATATCCGTAACACAAGTGCTTAAGCTACTTACTTCGGAGTCAGATCAATGTATGTGATGTCGTCGGATATTTATTATTAAAACGGATTATTAGTTGTCATATATATTTTTTTAATTTGCGTTGCTGACGCTACCCCAGAACGCTCCTTGGCATTATACGGGGCGATAATACGTCGTAATTACGGGTTGCGGTGGAACGCGAATGGAACACGGCGAGCGCTGATCGTTGCCAGCGGAGCTGTTAGGGGGCGATGGAGTTGCATGCCTTTGTCGGGATTATCGACGGGCCTCAAACGAGGCTTATTGCCACTATTTATTTCATACTTTTACGAAGCAATAGAAATGTTTATACTTATTGCTACGGATCCAGTATCCTTCACGCATATGAAGTGGCTTAACTGTGGTGTTGACTGTTCCTTTATTTGTTTCGGATATACATATATTGACATATACCATGGTGAATGTTTCGTGTGATGAACATGGACATTTGTACTCGAGTCATGAATGTTTATAAACGTATTTAAGTATGTCTATCCGTTCACCTAGTATCCATAGCACAAGCATCAGCTTAGTTTCGAACTAGGGAATTGGTGTGTCAGTCTGGAGAATTTATTATTTATTATTATTATTAAGTATATCACTATATTATCGGGCAACAGATCAAACAGTTCGACTTAGGGTTTAATCACTAACTTATTTTCGAAAGCTTTTATAGTATCTTCGTTATTTAAGATTTCCCTAACACAAGCGCCACTCTGCAATCAGACTAATGTATTTGCAAAGTAGAATGAATACAAAAACATGAGAGCGTTTAACAGCGCCATGGCACACTTATCGTTCATACGTTTTTGTATAAACGCCCTAATCCTACATTTAAAACCTTCTACACTATTATGCGCGCTCACGTACCACAACTGAGAGAGTTTTATTGACTGGTCTCCCCCGTAGCCACGCCGAAATGGCCCTTATTTCATTAGAGATACAGTTGAAATATGTAGGTTGTGGGCGGCCAATCAAATCATTCCACGTCACGATTCAAGGACCACAATGGTATCTATGAGACTTGTTTTGAATGGGGCGGAATGCGTTGCTGTAGGTAAGGGCTGTTCCGTAGTAGGCTGGTGTCACTGAGGGCGGTTTTGGGATCCAGTACTTATACAAAATATGTCGTAGATAGATCTTGCTGACCTTCCCGTTGGATTTTCTTCTTCCAAATCTGTAAAGAATCTATAGAATGCACTTGCACATCTATAGAAAACGAATAGAAAACATTCCAATGAAGAAAATAGAGAAAGATGAGAGTAGGTCTCTATTTACACACAAAAAGGATTATTTCTAATTAATGTATAGTAATAAAAAATACACGCCCCCATTTTAGGACTCTATCTACCCCCCGAAGGGCAAGGTAGGCAAATAGCGATAAGCACCCTAAATCTCATTCCCAAAAATAAATTTGACTTAAAATTTAAATTTTGAAGAAATTGCAAAAAAGTAGTGACAAATGGTAGCTTGTCGTCAGCACAATTACAAACCCAACTAAAGTTGCCTTTTATGACATCAAAGGCAAGGAACACAGTTAGGACATTATTTTTATGTCCCATGCCAACATGGGACAAGACTAATAGTTTTAATAGCAGTAGGCATTTAAAATGCGCCCCAAATATACCGCTAACACTGACACCCGGCCGTCTCCGGCGCTCTTGCGGATTCTTCGCCGAAATGAAAACGAAACGAACGGGAGTACCCGACACTGCTACGGAGCGGTATTAGGAGTGACGGCGCAGCCTTATCGAGTGACAGCCGTAGGGTTGCCAGCACTATTCGCAACATGGTTACTTATTTAAAGTAACCATGTTTGTCTAAGGCAGTGTTTTTCAATCTTTTTGAATACGCCTCACCCGGTCGTGTATTCACGCCTGTAATTTCAACATTATATTCGAGACCCCCTTGGGCTATAGAGAGAAAACAGTTTCTCACTGTTAGTGTGTAGAACATTGCTGTTTTCTTTTTCCGGTGACTCCCTGAGTCATCATCTTCCTAGCGTTATGTCCCGTGCTTAGGCCATGATCCAAGATTTAGCGAGTCTGGTAATTACATTGAAGCGACTGCCGATCTGACCTTCGTAACCCTAAGATAGGGGAACCAGACAATTTTTGGATCATGGTTACAAATTCAAAGTTGTTTGAATTTGCAGGTTTCATCACGATGTTTTCCCTCACCGTCGAGCTAGTGGTATAAATATGTACATAGATTTTTTAAAATCTAGAGGTACATGCCCGGGTTTGAACCCGCACTCCTCGGTTAAGAGGCGCGTGTCCTTACCATTGAGCTACCACCGCTCTCCGGTGACTCCCTGAGTATGAAAATCAAAAATTCAAAATTCAAAATGTCTTTATGTATGTAGGCCTAAAAAAGCACTTATAAATCGTCAATTTTACAAAATCTTTAGAGTAATGTGAATCTACCACCGGTTCGGAATGCTGATTCTACCGAGAAGATACCGGCAAGAAACTCGGTAGTTACTCTTTTCAGCGTCAAAATATACATGAGTAATATACACTTTTTTTTAATGTCCTTAACCAAATCATACAATCAATGATTGTGGGAGATGACATAATATGATTAGAATAAAAGTGTAAGATTAACCAGAGCAGACCAGCCCCCAAAGGTGACACCTGGTGGCTCTGCGACTCCTGGGGGTCGCGACTCACGGATTGGAAACGCTGGTCTAAGACTGAGAAACAATGTGGTAAATATTATTCTGGAATGAATGTTACTACTTTGTCCCAATTAATGGTGTATTAGGTGTCTCGTTTGTGTTTGTGTAGGCGACGAGCTCGTCACTGATTATACTTTACTATTTTTTATCTAACCCAGCTTAATTTGACAGGCTCGTTGGCCGACTGGTCAGAGACCGTGGCTACGAAACCGAGAGTCGCGGATTCGAATCCCGCTAGGCGGGTGTTCTCGTGAACTGTAAAATGATGGACATTTGTACGAGTCATGGATGTTTATAAACATATTTAAGTATTTCCATCAATTCACCTAGTATCTAGCACAAGCTTATAAGCTAAGTTTGGAACTAGGGAATTGGTGTGTCAGCCTAGAGATTTTTTTTATAATTTTATTTTTGGATACAAGTATTTGGTGTATGTCAGAATCGTAGCAAATGGAAGGTTGTGATCTCCTACCCCCATGGGAAAAAAGGCATGACATTATGTATGTATGTAAGTGTTTGAACGAGCTTACTAATCCTTGGACTCTGCCTCCCCCTTCGGGAATTATGGGTGTGATGATAATATACCCTAAAGAATAGTGCAGGTCTTTAAAAAAGGGTTTACGAAAGAAGATATCTTTCGTAAACATTTTTTGGAAATGTCCATAGGCTAATCCATAGGCTACAGAGCCCTTTTACCAAATGCTATATTGACTGGACTGGTCTTAAGTTCTTTATCACTGCTTTCAAATTTAGATTACATTAATAATACCTTAAATATATTCCGTTTCATGTAACAAATGTCGCCAGGCCACCAACCCTATCGCTCGGAAGGGTAGGTTTCGCGGATGCGGTGACGAGACTTAACGTTCCGTTTTAGGCGCGGTCCGCGACACATCCCTTTACGAGTTGCTTTGTTTTTACAAGCTTTTTATCGGTTTATGCGTCATCGGGAACGCGCCATAAACTCGAGGCGAGTTAATGATCTGATAAAAAGTGGGAAGTCGTAAAATTATTATCGATTAAGTCACTTGACGGCACAATGGATAACTCGATTGTCAGATGGCGTTTGATTGAGGATTATGAGGATTTGATGGGGTTTTATTGATTTTGTTGATGCGTTCTTTACAGCCCCATGTTGGTCTGAGACTCAAAAATAATGTATGAGTTTCTGGCGTAGCATGGCTTATGGTCCCATGTTGGTCTGAGACCCAAAAAGTATGTACTAGAAGTGTTTCTTGCCTAGCATGTCGTCAAAGGCGACTTATGGTATACTAGCTTCAAACAAAATCCCCATTAACATGATCTGCCATTTATTGAATTCATTTGTTACAAGAAATGTGATAAATGAAGAACCGCTCTACCGATTTTGTGCAAACTTCACATAAACCATCTACTAAATAGTCCGAACAAAGCCTAAACGTTTGGTTTGGATAGGTGAGCCCGTTCTTGAGTTATAAAATTACAACGAAAAGTGGCATTGATTTTTATATATATATTGATAAAACAAAGTCGCCGCTTCTGTCTGTTTGCTTAGATCTTTTGAACTACGCAAGGGATGTTGATGCGGTTTTTACTAATAGATAGAGTTATTCATAGTTTATATTTATAGTTTTATATTGTTGTATGCTCACCGTACGAAGCTGGGGGGGGGGGGGGGGGGGGCTAGTCTTACTAATATTATAACGTGAAAGATTGTATTGATGGACTAGTGTTGATGTTTGTTACTCTATCACGCAAAAAGTACTGTGTGGATTGTAATTAAACTTTACAATAGTATACCTTATACATTAGAATAACATATACTCTATGTTTCATCGATGTACCACGAGCAACGCCCCGAGCAGAAGCTAGTACCTTATATAGGTACCTTAGTCCCTATTCCTCGGACCGTGCGCATATTTGCGGCACACGTACTGGTAGGTACGTCGGTCTGTTTGTCCGGAGCAAACGCGCCGCAGACGGCGGACTTAGCGCTGGGAGCGTTTGCGTATGCCGACGTGCGGACTGTAGGATGCTGATGGGTGCCGCTTGTTGTGATTAAGGTTGACTTAACACAACAGATCGGTGGGGTAACTCGGGTTTATGAATCGTCTGCACATTGCCACCTACCACGGAAATCTACACTAATATTATAAAGCTGAAGAGTTTGTTTGCTTGAACGCGCTTATCTTAGGAACTACCGGACGGATTTGAAAAATTATTTGAGTGTTAGATAGCCAATTTATCGAGGAAGGCAGGTTATATAACATTAACCATAAACGCGGGTGAAACTGCGGGCACAGCTAGGCCTTAATAATCAGTCATATTTAATATGGCTATTTAGTCGACAAATAGTTTATTAGAGGTCTTTTATCAGGTACCATGGCGTTATGAGCTTCCTTTTCAGTTTACCATAAGGCGACAACGAACGAGTATGCTGTGTACCAGACCCTGCAATGGACGTGTTCCAGAAAACCAGCATATTTAGACTGTACCGAAACTTTGATAAGGGCTCAAAATTACGATAGTTTTAAGGACTTGAATCATGTTAATAAGTGATTTTGCAAAGTCGCGGTCTTTAAAAATATATCACGTTTGGAATTCTGATAGATACATGCTTAAAAATGCGATAAAAAATAACAAATGTCATCATCTTCCTAGCGTTATGTTCCGTGCTTAGACGGGGACCGCTTAGACCATGATCCAGAATTTAGCGAGTCTGGTAATTACATTAAAGCGACTGCCGATCTGACCTTCGTAACCCTAAGATAGGGGAACCAGACAATTTTTGGATCATGGTCAAAAAATAACAAATGTATTTAGTATAAATCTTTTTTCATTTTATATCATAAATAACCTTTTAATTTATACTACGAACAGTCTTGTATAATCCTGCCGAGTCCAAAAACAAAGCGGACCCCCCAAAAGTGCAGCCCCCTGAACGTCGATGACACTCGTGCGCACTCAGACGCCCCGAGATGTTTGTCGCCGCGTGATTGCAGCGCAGTGACGTGTACGCGTCGATGCGTTGTCGATAAACTAGCACGCTTGTGCTAGAAAAAAAAATGTAGAAGAAACATACTAAAAAACTAACAGAAACTATATCATAATTACGTTTGTAATCGCTAAATGAATGGGCTGCGTCCAAGAAGCGAAAATATCCTTAAACCATATTCATTATCTTCCTAGCGTTTAGTCCCGTGCTTAGACGGGGTCCGCTTAGACCATGATCCAGGATTAAGCGAGTCTGGTAATTACATTGAAGCGACTGCCTATCTGACCTTCGTAACCCTAAGATAGGGGAACCAGACAATTTTTGGATCATGGTTACAAATCCAAAGTTTTTTGAATTTGCAGGTTTCATCACGATGTTTTCCTTCACCGTCGAGCTAGTGGTATAAATACGTACATAGACTTAAAAAATCCAGAGGTACGTGCCCGGGTTTGAACCCGCACTCCTCGGTTAAGAGGCGCGTGTCCTTACCATTGAGCTACCACCGCTATATCCTTAAACCATATTAAGCTATAATAAATATTTAAAATTGATCTAGCCCTTAAGAGGTGGGCAGAGTCCAAAAGCAGTGAGCGGAGAACCATTGAGTTATTAGTGCTGCTGTGTTTTGCATGGTGGGTAAGAATGCCGTAAGTCCATTCCTCTTAAAAGACGGCAATGCATCAGCAATTACTTTGGTATATCTGTTGTACATAGGCGGCAGAGATTACTTACCATCAGCTGACCAGTAAGCCCGTTTGTTGTCTCTAATAAAGTCAAAGTCAAAATACTCTTTATTTATATACACTTATAAATCGCCAATTCATCAAGAAAATCAACTGATAATATGATTCTACCACATACACACAATTACACAATACAAAAATTAAATACGAAACGGTCTATCAGGATAAGGGCCCAGAAAGGTATTTTCAAATAACTTGTTTGCTGGTGGCATCGACGAGCTACAAAATTACCATTGGCACTAAATAAACTGATCAAGTGGCTTAGGCTTTTCATAACAACACACAAGAGTCACTTTTGCATTTAAATGAAGAATATTGCTCGATATTTATTCCCAGGCGCATCCCTACCGAATGCAGCCGCGGTACAAAATGGGCTGATAATTAATTCACAGCGTCGCCGGCAGGGGCGCTGCAGTACACACGTACAATTAGCCGCGGCATTCATTGCGCCGCACGCGCGCATCCCCGCGCCCGCGGGACTGGCAAGACGGCGATGTATAATGAAGTATGCTGTCAGCTGGAGAATAAGTCATTACGGCACTGAATAATTGTTCGACTAATCTGGTGCTAACTATTTATGTTGAATCGTTGGAAGCTGTCGCGTTGGAAGTTAGGATAATGGAGTTGCGATTCGTCTGATTGCTGTGCATGTTGAACTAAATATACAAGTTCATGGAGTTTCTTTAATAACTTCGGTGGTTTGAACATGTGGAAATAATGGATAACGAAAGATTGACTAAACAGATACACAATGCGAAAGTGGAAGGATGTAGGAGCCGCGGAAGGCTCAGGCTCACCTACCACGAGATTGGACGTGTATTAACAGAAGGTGATGTTAGGAGTCATAAAAACCGTAGCGCTTGTATAAGAAGGGTCATTAATGTTGAAGAGGCGAGTGAGGTGTGTAAGGATCGTGCCATATGGCATTGGGTTCTCTCTGCCTACCCCGCTAGGGAAGTGGCGTGAAGTTTAGTTAGTTAGTTTTAATAACTTTCCTCCATTCATGTATACCTACAACACACTGCAATTCCCGAAGGAAGCAGATTCTAAGGGGCAGTAAGATCGTGGACAGTTGAGCCAATTTTTCAATCGAACTCGATTATAGATTATATATTTCCATCTATCTCAACTGAGATAGATGGGAAATTGCGATTCCCAGTACCTGATATCACTCGAGTAATTTTACGATATGCTAGGCAAAACACATAGTTGTTGAATTAATTTTAAGTTTTTAAATAATGTTGACACGTAATAACATGTCCAATAGGTGGTTTTGTAGTTTGGAATTCCTTTAGAATATACTCAAAAGATACTCATACTGCAATCTTAATTATGAAAAAGTTGGTTCAGCTTGAATTTTTCATCGCTAATCCATTTAAACCCCACACAGATTAACCAACCCCCTAATCCTACCTATTAAATCGAAAAGCGCAATTCCATCGGATTTATTACGTCACAATAACAGTCGCCTTAACAGCCGCTAAGTGACCATAATCGCCGAACCGCAAATTAACAAACCACGGAACGCGACGGAACGCGACGGAACGCCGCGGAACACTCGCGTTCCTGTCGACAATACGTTCCGTGTAAACAAACAAAAGGCTTGTTTGACGCGTGACGTCACGGGACGGACTCTAGTTAATTGGAGTCGGGCGCGGGCCGAACTTTGTCCAATCAAAAATTGCGCGATACCGATATTTGTTTTTGTGTTGGTACTTTGCGCGGATATCGTGTGGTCACGTACGGATGGATGACTTCAGTTGTGTGAGTGGTTTACTGATGACTGCGTGGTGAGAGGAATCAAAGTAGTGCAGTACAGTTAAATTATTTAATTACTAATATTCTAATATTTCAGCACAGCAGCACTAATAACACAATGATTCGTAGTATTCTTCTAGATTACCAAAATTACTAGATTGAGTTTATAACAGACATTTAAAAAAAAATACCGGAAAAATGTACATCTATACATCTTTACTTGTAAATTTTCTACTAGATTTTTAGGATTCTTCTAGATTATTGAAATTACTAGATTGAGTTTATAACAGAGATTTGAAAAAATCCAGAAAAAATGTACATCTATACATCTATATCTGTAATTTTTTCCGGGATAAAGAAAACTCCAGCCAAATTTTCTAGTAGTTCCTGTAGTCCTACAAACTGGCTTCGAAAGTAAGCCCAGTAAGTATTTATAATATGTGTGTGGTAATATGTTTCCGGAAATCTGTTTTACAAGGGTCTGCTCGTTCGTCTATCTGTCTATTTGTCTCTACATCTATCTATCTATCAACACGAACCCCTTTAAACTACCTACATGCATTACAGCAAATAATTTGGCAACTCGCAAATCTAAATAGGTTTTCGAATTGGAAAACCCATTCAGAAGTTGGACTTAATGCCCCGCATGACTTATTGTCTAATTGCTTTCCGATCGGAGATAATCAAATTTACAACAACATTTCCGGAAAATGGAGTATTACGGCGGAAAACGTGCTGCGCCATTATTGAGCGACTTTTACAATCGGAATGTGGTTTTGGTATTTTACAAATGCAATATATGTAGATGAACATTGGCATATTTAAGTACGTGATCGCTGCCTACCCCCATGGGAAAACGGCGTGACATTATGTATGTATGTATGTATGTATTGACATATTTGGTAAGTTTTGCGGAAATTAGCACCGTGGTTTCATTCAAGTAGTTTCCTTTCCCGTGGGAATATTGTCCCGTGTTGGTCTGGGACTTAGAAGTAATGTGCCAACGGTGTTTCTTGTCGTAAAAGGCGACTAATGGTATATCGGGTTTTAGGTATGTGATTGTGTAGGCGATAAACTAGCCACTTGTCACTACTTTTTCACAATTTTCCATCTCGCCCAGCTCAGTTTTGATTTTGGGTGAATGTGGTTAAAGGGGCCTGTTGTCCCTTTGACTCTGCCTATCCCTTCGGAGATTATGGGCGTGATGTTATGTTATGTATAAGTGTTAGATTTTTTTTCCAATTCCATTTTTTTTAAAAGAAATATCTACAATGTCTGTATTCTGCCTTGAAGGTAAGAATTATTTTATCTAAGCATTCCCCATTTCGTGTAGTTCTCTCCCGTTCTGTCCAGAATCTCCCTAAGTCACCATAGCTTTATTGTTTACATGGTTATGTCGTCAGTGTTGGGGGGGAGGGGTGAGCTAATTGCCCTCCTACACTCCTACCCCATGCGCCGGGTCTCAACGGCTGCTCATTGTCATGAGGGTCCTAGATATTTAGCGCTTTTAGCTTAAGTGGAGTTGGACTATTTTCTTGGTTTTTACTTTAATTTGAACGTTTTTATATATTATAACATCTCTCGAATCGAAAGAACATTTAAAAACTGGACTAACAGACGAAAAAAAAAATTGAAAAATATAGTAAAAAAAATTTTTAGGTATTTACAATTTTTTTATTTTCTAAAATCTTCGACTCTCTGTCTATGTTTCTATATTATCTAAATCTGTCAATTACCACTAAAATATATACGGTCGAATTGAGATCTTCCTTCTTTTTCGAAGTCGGTTGAAAAAGACAATGCTTTTTATCCCGAAAAAAAATATGGATCTCGGAAAGATAAAATCTCTGTAATTAACGGAATGACATGAAGTACAAATTTCCACGAATGTGTGTAAAATTGCTCTTTGAACACCTATTCTAATATTATCCTATATCTAATATTTAATTGTTTTTGACCAGGAAGTTGTCATACAAGCGTATGGTCACCTTGGTAGGAGAGAAGTGGCCGCCGCTTCCTATAGGCGCTTGCAACACAATAATTGTACCATAGTTTTTACTTATTTTCATAGCACAAAATTAACCCGCTTGTAAGTTCTCATACATACATTGACAAGCTCAATGGCGCATTCGGTAGTGACCCTGCCTCATGCGCCAAGAGTTGTGGGTTCGATCCCCACCCGGGACAAATATTAGTATGATGAATACTTGTGTTTGTTCTGTGTCTGGGTGTTAATATACAATATTTAAGTATATACCACTGTTGATTCTGATATCCGTAACACAAGTGCTTAAGCAACTTACCTCGGAGTCAGATCAATGCATGTGATGTAGTCTGATATTTATTTATTTAAATAAATATATAACATCACGCCCATAATCCCCGAAGGGATAAGCAGAGTCAAAGAGGAAGCAGGCTCATTTAACCACATTCAGCCAGAAACAAAACTGAACTGGGTTAGATGGAAAATTGTGAAAAAGCGGCGACAAGTGTCTAGCCCGTCGCCCACCCAATACCCAATCACCTACCCAAAACCCGATACACCATTAGTCGTCTTTTACGACATGCTGGATAAGAACCACATATGGCACACTCTTTTTAAGTTCCAGACCAACATGGGACAATGGGCTGGGTAAAATGGAAAATTGTGAAAAAGCGGCGACAAGTGGCTAGCTCGTCGCCTACACAATCACATACCCAAAACCCCATATACTATTATACCATTACCCCATGGTTGATGTAAATTATGTACCCTTGTATGTACCTACTATATAATGTATACTTTGAGTGTAGTTTGTATTATTTCTAATAACAATCATCATCCTCCTAGCGTTATGTCCCGTGCTTAGACAGGGTCCGCTTAGACCATGATCCAGGATTTAGCGAGTCTGGTAATTACATGGAAGCGACTGCCGATCTGACCTTCGTAACCCTAAGATAGGGGAACCAGACAATTTTTGGATCATGGTTACAAATTCAAAGTTGTTTGAATTTGCAGGTTTCATCACGATGTTTTCCCTCACCGTCGAGCTAGTGGTATAAATATGTACATAGATTTTTTAAAATCTAGAGGTACATGCCGGGGTTTGAACCCGCACTCCTCGGTTAAGAGGCGCGTGTCCTTACCATTGAGCTACCACCGCTCATCTTCTTCATTATTTCTAATAACAATAAATAATATAATAAATTTTCCAGACTGACACCAATTCCCTAGTTCCAAACTAAGCTATAAACTTATCCTATGGATACTAGTTGAACGGATAGATATACTTAAATACGTTTATAAACATCCATGACTCGAGTACTTTAGTTCTAAGGACCCAAATTTATTTATCACAATAGCTTACTCAACTCAAACAGAAAGTGTCCAATCGCGCCGTTATCCAATGTCGAACTCTCGTCGACCACGGAGCGATAGCGAACACTGTGGCGATAACGCGATCGCCAACGACTCGCCGTGTGGCTCACTCGTGACGTAATAGCCGGCCGGTCGGTGACTAGCGGATAACACAATGTCCACTGGGCTACCGTTTTGTCATTCAGCGACTATGATAAAGTTATCGTTTAGAAATGACAGGCCCGTTAGTCGAGTGGTCAGAGACCTTGGCCACGAAACCGAGTGTCACAGGTTCGAATCCGAAACATGGACATTTGTACTTGAGTCATGGATGACAAACGTTTTTGAGTATGTCTATCCGTTCGCCTAGTATCCATTGTACAAGCATAAGCTTAGTTTGGAACTAGGGAATTTGTGTGTCAGTCTGGACAATTTATTATTATTTATTATTATTATTACATACCTGACGTCACTAGCACAAAACTAGTATAGTAAATCCTTTATACTACTTTCCCCTTTAAAGCGTGTTTAGGTAACAAGCATGCGAAGTTAAACATTTATAAAGTTTGCAGAATACGTGCTGGGTACACAATCTTTTATTTTTTCCATAAGCGCATAATTGGCGAGTAATACCGTATCTTAACATGGAACCTTTCTGTGCTCGCGTGGTGCAGCTTAATAAATTAGCTAATGTAAGCAATGTCACGTCCCTTTGCCTGCTGTTAGGGGGAGTACATCATGGTCTCCCCGATATTCCGTAGATTTCATTTAACTGACGAATTTAAATAAACAAACATAGCATCACGCCTATAATCCCCGAAGAGGTAGGCAGAGTCACCTGAGAGACCCTGCCCTATGCGCCAAGAGTTGTGGGTTCCATCCCCACCCAGAACAAGCATTCGTGTAATGACTACTTGTGTCTTGGTATTGATGTATTATACTGCTGAATCTTAAATCTGATATCCGCAACACGAGTGCTTAAGCCACTTAACTCGGAGTCAGATCAATGAATGTGATATTTTGGGATATTTATTATTTATCTGGACTATAATGACTGATTGAATAATAGCCTCGTTCATCAAAATTGGATGTAGTAAGTCTAAATACATACATACGTATTCAGACAGCATTAATCATAACCATGTTGGCTTTGCCCTAGGTCTCGTCAGTCTGATCAAGGACCAGTCTGGTGCCAAACTGAGTATTTACTACCACTCTCACGTTGCCCTTGCGGTATGTACCCACCACTTGTTCCCCCCTTAATACTCAAACAGTGCAGTGTGCAGTGTGCAGTGTGCACAGCCGATGCGAGGGGCGGGCTTGCATAATCTCGGAACGCGATACCAACATCAATTCATGCCAGGCTTTGCTTTAAACACTTTTTGTGCGAATTTTAAATATCCCACAGCAGGGGTGGGCGACCTTTTCCCGATTTATGTATAGGGAATTAGCGGATATCCTGTTTATGTTCACATTGTTTCTATATTAATGTTGCTTTTAATTTCCTATTTTAATTTTTTTCAACACGGTCTCTGACTAACGCAGCTTCTATTGTAACTCTCTTTTATTCCAAAATTAAAGAGTTCTATTAGTTTTATCTTCTATCAGTAGAGCTAGTTGTTTGAAAAAAAAACACATTGTGTGTTCCCTGACTATCTAAGACGTGTTTATCAACAACTTTATTCGTCACCGCAATAATGCGGACATCTCAATCGATATATACGAAAACATGTGTCTGATTTGAAGTAATTAAATGTTTTATTTCGAATCAAATAAAATCGCGCGCCGAAAGTTTCTGTACAGGTCGAATTCCATTACATAACTGTAGATGATGGAGTCTAGTAATTACTTTCGTCTCTACACCAATAAATGAGCGTTCCCACAATTTACTTTCGCGGCAAAGGTTCCCGAGCCCTGTCCTCGGAAAAGGGGCAGTGAAATTTTATGGAAAACATTTTGTTCGCGTAATGAACCGACGAAAAAAGGTTTCGGTTGCAGGGAAATTGAAATAAGTTTACGTGATTAAAATTCCTACAAATGGTGATATCTCCTCTTTTAAACTTGGTGCATTAATTTTTGTTTACAATTATTAATGAGAAGAGAAAAATTACTAGTTGGTGTTGTTTAATTTAGCTTATTACTGCGAAATGTATACGGGTTAACATGTGACAAGGTTAAAATATAAGTGAACAAATTTATGGAAAATTAAATTATCATACGTGTAATAAGCATAATAAGCAAGAGCGGTGGTAGCTCAATGGTAAGGACACGCGCCTCTTAACCGAGGAGTGCGGGTTCAAACCCGAGCATGTACCTCTGGATTTTTCAAATCTATGTACGTATTTATACCACTAGCTCGACAGTAAGGAAAAACATCGTGATGAAACCTGCAAATTCAAACCACTTTGGATTTGTAACCATGATCCAAAATCCCTATCTTAGGGTTACGAAGGTCAGATCGGCAGTCGCTTCGATGTAATTACCAGACTCGCTAAATCCTGGATCATGGTCTAAGCGGACCCCGTCTAAACACGGGACATACCGCTAGGAAGATGATGACACATGTAATAAGCATATTTAGAAAGACACTTATAATAAATATAGTTTTGGAAATAACATACTGATTATACTACTTTTTTACGTTATTCTGTAATTTTAAATATTTGTCATGTGTGTATGTATGGTACTATTATAAACCGGTTAAGTTTTTAAAAAAATTCTTCAGACTGACACCAATTCCCTAGTCCCAAACTAAGCTTATGCTTGTGCTATGGATACTAGGTGAACGGATAGACATACTTAAATACGTTTATAAACATCCATGACTCGAGTACAAATGTCCATGTTCATCACACGAAACATTTGCCCCTAGCGGGATTCGAACCCGCGACCCTTGGTTTCGTGGCCAGGGTCTCTGACCACTCGACCAACGGGCCAGTCCAGTTTGTTTATTTGTTTGCTTCAACGCGCTAATCTCAGGAACTACTGGTCCGATTTGAAATTTTTTTTCTATTTCACGTAGCCCATTTATCGAGGAAGGCTATATAACATTAACTATTAACGCACGTGAACTCGCAGGCACAGCTAGTAAAAAATATATAGCAAAAGCGTGCACCATGTGATACTTACTCCATCTCATTGTTACAAAGACAATTAGACAAGACATATTCTTTTATATCCAGAGTAAACATTTTCAGCCCTTCCGCCGCCCAAAAGGACGAGTGCCGCCCAAATGAAAAACCGTAAAACCGTCCTTCCGTTAAATTTACGTATCCGGTTAATTGGCGGGACAAGAGACTGCAATCAGACATAATTTTGAGACTGACTAGGAATAATGAAAGAGTTGTTACTTGACGTAGATGAGGTATTTAGTCTTAACTGGTTCGAGAAATTCTACAGTAATTCATTTAGTTTTCAATTTGCAAATGTTTATAATAAATAAATACGAACGACTTAAAATATATACTTTTGATAATACTTTAAACACGACTGGTCAAAAGTAGTGTTTAGTTTTTAAGTATTATCAAAAAATTGGAATCAGCTCGGTATACCGGCTCCCAGTACCTTACTCGGTATCGGCGCTTAAGTGATTATATAGGTGGAACTTGAAAAGCTTAGGTACGCAATGCCCAAACCTTAAGTTATACTATACCCGCATCTATCAGTCGCAGCAACTCTGTATACTGTGACGCGCGGCAGCTCGTGCTTGAAGTCATTATACGTAGTAGAAGTTAGGCATCTGAAGGTTAGGAACTGGAAGTAGGTATTAATAGGCGAGATTACGCCCATTAGCTCGGTATACCTACTTACAGGTATCTCACGCAAACGTGATTAAAGGTAGAACATGTAAATGTAGCCTTGTATAAACCTAATTTAAACTACTTATACGTTTATATTAATCCAGCTAACTCGGTATACCGACCCCATTTCCGCCGGCGGTATCTCGCTCCGTACTTTAGTGATAACATTTAAGACATGTTTAAGTTAGACAGCTTTTGTCTAGGCAAATTAAAGTACCCGAGCTGTCTGAACTAATAGATACATATGAGTACACTGCTATTAGTCCCGCCAGTTCGGTATACCGACCCCATCTCAGGAGGCGGCATCTCGCGCCGCGCTTAAGTGATTAAAAATCGCGACGCTGCGCGGGGACAAAGCGGCGAACATTTGCGATGAATTTAAATGGAGGTACGAAACAAAGGCGCGTCGGCGTGTCATCTTGTAACGAGAGGTCTGGCTGCCTCCGCGCAGGGCTGCCAACGCGGTTTATGACGCAACGAGTACTACCAGAAATGGCAAATACGTGGACCCACGATAGGAAAAGGATTTTTTAATGTAAGAACACAAATTAAATAATACATTACCATATTATTCAATATATATACATTTAAATTGTGCATTTAATTATACATCTATAAATATAAATATTACTATGTTGATATAATGCTTACATACTACGAAACTTATTTTTGTATCTATTTTCTCGTGATTTGCTTTGCACAGCTTGTGCGAGCCATCGCTCGCTATGTTTGGCCTCCGCAGAATACCAGTGGTAGTGACGACGTTCTCTCTCGTCATCACCTAATACTGAGCGGTGAACATTTTGACACCGATCTGTTTATTTTTTGGTTATGTTAATGGGATAGGGTCCCAATTAATTGTTATGTTTGTTAGTTACGTTTATTTTGATAATGTTTTTTATTTTTTATTTTATTGTGGTGTCAAATAAATACTTTTTCTTTCTTTCTTTCTTTGAAAATTGTCGCACAGTTTTTTTATATATTACACAGTGTTCCTAGTTTTGTTTTGTCATGCGGTTTCATATCTAGATATTAATATGTGCAGCAAAAACTGTGTACCCTTTTTATTAAATTATGCGGACAGAGATTTGGCACAGTTAAATTTTATATGGAGAAGGAGTGCAGAAAGCGGATATTTCAATAAATAATACATGAGAAATACTTTAAATTAATAAAAAAATAAACTAATTATGGTCGAATTTCGACTAATTGATCACTAGTTTTAAGAATTGGTCATAAGCCGTCGGACAGTTTGTATATAGGACTAAATCCATCTAATCATCCTCGCTAAGGGTTACGAATACCAGGTAGGTACAGTCGCTTTAATGTAACCACCAAGCTTGCTAATTTCTGAATCATAGTTTAAGCGAAACCTAACTAATTACGGAACATAACGCTAGGAGAACGATAAGAATGTTTCTATAATAAACAGGTTTTAACCTAGTAAAGTACTATAAAACTGATCAAATCTTAAAGATTTGGTAGTGGTCGGGCAGCCCTGCGCACGAGTGTCACGGCGCGTCGTATTGAAATGCGCGCGGAGCGACCTTTTGAGCGGCAGCGCTCGGCGCCGCGGTCGCCGACGAGCGGGATCCTACGAGAATTTGAGCAGTGAAAAGTGCTTATTGTGTATTTGCATAGGAATATCCTAGCCAATCGACCAGAAACCAGACAGATAAAAACATATGCAAACAACAACACGAACGACCATAGTCATGTTTCAGCCGTGTGAAATTTAATGTTTTATTAATTGCTCGATTGTGCCTTGGACACTTTTTCTGCCTACCCCTAGGGAAAGCGGGCGTCACGCCCATATGTGTAATAATATAAATAAATAAATAATTTTTCAAGACTAGCACACCAATTCCCTAGTTCCAAACTTAGCTTATAAGCTTGTGCTTTGGAGACTAGGCGAACGGATACAAAACGGTCGTACTTAAATACGTTTATAAACATCCATGACTCAAGTACAAATGTCCATGTGTATCACACGAAACATTTGCCCCTAGCGGGATTCGAAGCCGCGACTCTTGGTATAGCCAGGGTCTCTGACCACTCGACCAACGGTCCTGTATATATATTTCGATGTATGTATATATTGACTCGCTCGATGCCGCATTTGGTAGTAACCATGCCCTTTGCGTCAAGCGTTGTAGGTTCGATTCGCACCCAGGACAAACATTCGTGTGATTAATACTTGTGTTTGTTCTGTGTCTGGGTGTTATATATGACTTTAAGTATTTATTTGTAATAACACTGTTGGTTTTGATATCCGTAGCACAAGTGCTTAAGCTAGTTGACTGGCCCGTTGGTCGAGTGGTCAGAGACCCTGGCCACGAAACCAAGGGTCGCGGGTTCGAATCCCGCTAGGGGCAAATGTTTCGTGTGATGAACATGGACATTTGTACTCGAGTCATGGATGTTTATAAACGTATTTAAGTATGTCTATCCGTTCGCCTAGTATCCATAGTACAAGCATAAGCTTAGTTTGGAACTAGGGAATTGGTGTGTCAGTCTGGAGAATTTATTTATTTATTTATTAATTCGGAGTCAGAACGATGTGTGTGTTGTCGGATATGTTTTTGAAAGTAACAGCAACAGTTTTGTTGAATACCGTAAGTTTGCGTTAAGCGTAACTCTTTATACTATATCTTTATATCTTTATTTATAATGTATGTGGGCGGCAAATAATAGACCACACACGTTTCGTCGTTAATGCCCACCGCGTGTTAGCCGGCGCGTTCATCACCGCTGCATACAAATTAGTCCGTACATCAGTATGCTGTAAAACATGACCACCATTAAACGATTCAATGAATTTATTTATTGGGTTGGAAGGAACGGTGGTAGCTCAATGGTAAGGATATGCGGCTCATAACCGAGGAGTGCGGGCACGTACCTCTGGATTTTTCAGGTCTATGTACGTATTTTTATCACTAGCTCGACGGTGAAGGAAAACATTGTGATGAAACCTGCAAATTCAAACAACTTTGGATTTGTAACCAGGATCCAAAAATTGTCTGGTTCCCCTATCGTAGGGTTACGAAAGTCAGATCAGCAGTCGCTTCAATGTAATTACCAGACTCGCTAAATCCTGGATTATGGTCTAAGCGGACCCCGTCTAAATACAGGACATAACGCTAGGAAGATGATGATGTACACACGTTTTAGTTTTTCTATTTACTTTTTTTTTAAGGGGTATGCAGAGTCAAAGGGACAGCAAGCCTGGGTGCTTAGCCGAATGCGCGCCAGCGATTCCATAACGAACTTCGCTATCGCTCGTATCGCGCCACAGACTTATTCGGGTGGACAAATCGGGAACTAACTCCGAGTTAACACTATGAGTTCTTAGTAAACAAGTTTGTGGCGCGATACGAGCGATAGCAAGGTTCGTTATGGAATCGCTGGCGCGCATTTGGCTAAGCACTCTGTAACCACTTTTGGTCAGGATAAAAAAATATTCCGTTAGATGGAAAATTGTAAAAATGTAAACTATTTTTAAAAGATTTTTTCTTATTTACAGCACAGATTTCAAAACCAACTTTTCTTGGTCACCTAAAGGTTATCATTATTTTATAAGCAACAAAGTAGTAGTATACATTAATCATAGAAAGTCTAATAATACCTTTCTTTTTTTTACAGGTAAATAACAGAAAAGTCCAAAACACAGACTATGGGTAAAGTACTTTTAATAAATTGATTTGTATTTAGACAACCATGTATTATGATTTTTGTAAACTTGTTACTTCTGTAATAGTTACTCAAAAATACAAATATATAGTCATATATATTCGTTCATGCAGTTATAGTATATAATAAATATTGAAGATGTTTTTCTAGCGCTATCTATACTGAACTTTATATTATTAAACCTAATCTTACTAATACTTTATTAATTTACTAATACTTCTTTTGACGGGCTCGATGGCGCATTCGGTAGTGACCCTGCCCCATGCGCCAAGAGTTGTGGGTTCGATTCCCACCCAGGACAAACATTCTTGTGAAAAATACTTGTGTTTGTTCTGTGTCTGGGTGTTAATATCCAATATTAAGTATACATTTGTAATGCCACTGTTGATTCTGATATTCGTAACACAAGTGCTTAAGCTACTTACCTCGGAGTCAGATCAATGGATGTGATATTTATTATTATTTATTTAAGCCAATATAAATAGAGATATTTTTTTATATTATAAATGCGAAAGTTTTTTTGGATGTTCGTTACTCTTTCACGCAAAAAACTACTTAATGGATTTTAATGAAGTTTTAGAAAAATGTAGCTTATACACCCGAATAACATATAGGCTATGTTTTATCGCGAGCAAAGCCGCTGGTAGGAGCTACTATATAATAAATATTAAAGATCTTTTTCCAACGTTAGATATACTTACTGAATTTTATATTATTAAACCATGTATGTCCTCAATTGATAAAAAGTTATACCGTAGTCAGTACAAAATTAGTTAGCCACATTAGCTTATCAATATAGTTAGAAAGTTTTCCATCCCTCGCCACTCAATAATTCAAACTATTATTGACCGAATATTTTCACTTAAGGGAAATTGAAAACTTCATTTCGATAATGACAGCGTATAATGCAAGTCGCGATGCAGTCCTAATCAGTGTGTGTAGACGGACACGTTAAGGGTGAGTGCTCACTAGTGCACTTGAGATGTTTGTGTAAAAACCATTAAAGGTAAATAAAATGAACTAATTACGACCTGTTTAATGGTAAACAGTCAATTGGCCTATGGGAAGTTGCAACACACATATCACAAGTGCTTTTTTGATCTTGTAGGGGGTTAGACATGCAGAGCTATAATTCACTGTCTGGCTCGATGGCTCATTTGGTAGTGACTGCCCCAATTGCCAAAGAGTTGTGAGCTTGATCCCCACCTAGGACAAACATTCGTATGATAAATACTTGTGTCTGGGTGTTAATATTGAATATTTAAGTATATATTTGTAATACTACTGTTGATTCTGATCTCCGTAACACAAGTGCTTAAGCTACTTACCTCGGAGTCAGATCAATGTATGTGATATAGTCGAATATTCGGAAATTGAAACTGAAATAAAATAGATTAACACCCAGACACAGAACAAAAATACAAGTATTCATCATACGAATGTTTGTCCTGCGTGGGGATCGAACCCACAACTCATGGCGCATGGGGCAGGGTCACTACCGAATGCGCCATGGAGCCAGTCGAAATAGTTAACAATAAGACGAAAATCTCACCATTGCATACCCGCCTAGATGCTTTCCTCCCGCTAGTGTATCTCTGCCCTAACAGGACCCTTTCTAACTAGCCGGCACATGTACCCGTTCTCATACAGCCAGCAATTTGCCAACGCGACTTACCTCACTAACTATTCATGCACAAATGACCCTTAATGTCCAATAATTGAGAAACAACTTCCCTTCAAGGCGGATCCGTCGCTTTGTTTGCGGCGATCGCGTTTACGAAGGACGTTTAATAAGTAATCAGGCCATTTTAATAGGTATTTTCTATGGAATTGTGGATGTAGACTTTAATTGCTGCGAAGATGATGTTACTGTTTGAAGCATTTTTATTTTGACGTGCGCTAGCGGTTATTATTATAAATATTTTATTTTACTACTGAGCTGAGTCCGCGGTTTTACCCGCGTTTATGGTTAATATTTTATAGCATAGCCTTCCTCGATAAATTAACTATAAAACACAAAAATATTTTTTCAATTCGGACCAGTAGTTTCTGAGATAAGCGTGTTCAAGCGAACAAAACAAACTTCAGCTTTTTAAATTAATAATATAATTAGTATAGGCTAGGCAAGGAACAGAGTTCGCACATTCTTTTTAAGTCCCAGACCAATATGGCATAATAATGATACGTGTTATTATTACAATTCTCATTATTATGACTGGCTCGATGGCGCATTCGGTAGTGACCCTGCCCCGTGCGCCAAGAGTTGTGGGTTCTCAAGTGCTTAAGCTACTTACCTCGGAGTCAGATCAATGTATGTAGTTGGATATTTATTTATTTATTACTAACGACAATAGATAAAGTGTATAATCTATCATCATCATCCTCTTGCCCTTCTTCCAGTTCATCTGGGGTCGGCGCAGCATGTTGAATAGAATAGAATAGAATAAATGTTTATTTGGCACATTACAAAATTTGCTTACAAACTAAAACTATAACTAGACTAAACTATATGTAGCCAAATAGGCCTCCGCTCAGCTATTGTCGAGACACAGTGTGCCACGACCCTGGTTTTCTGCGGACACCTTTTCTGAAGATGGCGTCTGGTACATGGTAAACAGCAGGCAATGCTAAACAGTGGCGACATTGGAAGGTATTACAAAAAACATTACACATGACTATGTCTTCCTGTTCCATACGTCCGGTCAGCCGTCATCAAGCTATCCACTCCCAAAATGTATAATCTCTGTTAAACTAAATATATATAAGACTATTAGTCGGGTTTAGGGAATCGGCAAAGAAAACTTCTTGTGTTGCACTGAAATATCAGAGATTTATTTAAAACACATATATTTACATTTTAGAAATAAAATTAAATCCTTGAGACGAACAAAACATTTACCTGAAATATCAGAGAAACGATATTTAAAGTTTTTACTATGGTTGTCGATTCCTCGTAATATATCAAAATAAGTAATAGAATATAATTGTAACTTCACATATTATTTTATATTGTCACCATTTGCATTACCACACAATGTTTTTCTAAAACTGACAAGCGTCCGTCAAATAACCACATAGGCTAAGGCAAAAAGAGATCCTATTTGTCTTACATATACATAAAAAAGGGCAACAAATATCAAAAAGAAACCATGAAACCTTTATTTGTTTATTTAGGTTATTAAAATCATAAACAACTGGCGGCCCGGTACGTGCTTCGCTACGTATAAAGTGATAAATGAAGAACCGCTCTACCGATTTTGTGCAAACTTCACATAAACCATCTACTAAATAGTCCGAACAAAGCCTAAGCATTTGGTTTGAATAGGTGAGCCCGTTCTTGAGTTATAAAATTACAACGAAAAGTGGCATTGATTTTTATATATATTGATTGAATTACCAGTCGAATATATTATAACAATTGAAATACTAGTCGGAATATATAACAATTGAAATACCAGTATGAAAAAGCAAAACATTAAATGGAAATGACACGCTTGGTAATTCTAGCCTATATCATAACTAGTACCATACGCCGTAAATTATACTTTCGCTCACTAAGTGGCTTAACACGATAACAAGTTTCATAGAAATAGTAAAAGCAGAGATGAATACAGCCAATGTATGTAATAGTCAGTAATTAGTATACAACCTCATTCAATTATTAACCTTATTGCTATGATGTGAGAATTGAATATACATAGATGTTTATTAGTTTAAGTAGTATGCTTGAATTTATACACTGGGCTCGCATGAGTGTACCTAAGCAGGGAGTAATGAAGAAAATTAGATTATTAACATTTTCCTTTCAAACTTTCTCATTTAAATATGGATATTTTTAGACGCAAATATATTAAATTTTCCGGCCGATGTGCAAGATTTACGTACTTATGATAATTATCGTGGTAGAATCGTGTAGCTTTAAGGATCGCCTATGTTAATTTGACGATTTATAAGCCTACATAAATAAAGACATTTTGAATTTCAGTTTGATAAATTTCAATATATTTTACTGGCCGTTTACCATCAGACTAGCCATATGCCTGTTTGACTTAAATAGTATAAATATAATTACTTTCATATATATAATATTAGTAAGGTATACTAATACACAATATATGTTAATATATATAAATAATAAATAAATAATCATTCAACGACATCACATACATTGATCTAACTCCGAAGTAAGTAGCTTAAGCACTTGTGTTACGGATATCAGAAACAACAGTGGTATTACAAATATATAGTTTAGTTTAGTCGGTTATGATATTAAGGCTCATTCGAAAGATCTTGAAGTAATTGAGTATGTCAGGAATTATTCTAAATTGTTTAAGAAAATTTGTTCAGTTGCTAAATCTAACTATCTTAGGCACAAGATTGCGAGTTCTAATAATAAAATTAAAGCAACATGGACTGTTATAAATAAAGAGACTTGTAAAAATAAAACACATACTCACAAGTTCTCTTTAAAAGTTGATAGTAAATATGTTAATTCTGATGATGAAGTTGCAAATGCTTTCGAATCATACTTTTCCAATATCCCAATTGCAACAACCCGCTCACTAAATTCTAGCCCACATGTTGCTCATTCCATTCTCGAAACATATGTGGGCGAATGTGCCTCTCCATTTAACTTTTACCACATCAACGACATTACAGTTTTGAAAACATTTAAAGACCTGCAACTTAAGAAGTCTGAAGATTTATGGGGAATCTCAATAGACATTCTAAAATACATAATACAATCTATTGCCCCATCTTTAGCGAATATATTTAATAAATGTATTGACGTTGGACAGTTTCCAAATCTAATGAAGTATAGTAAAGTAATTCCATTGTTTAAGTCAGGTGATAAAAGTGACCCGTCTAACTATAGACCTATTTCTATTTTACCAGCCCTAAGTAAGATTTTTGAAAAGATAATATTTAATCAGCTACTTCGTCACTTTACACTCAATAAATTATTGCATAATAAACAATATGGATTCACTAAGGGCAAATCCACAACTGACGCTGGAGTGGCACTTATGAAACATGTGATTGAGGCTTGGGAGAGCAAAAAGGATGCTATCGGTATTTTCTGCGATTTATCGAAGGCGTTTGATTGCGTTGAGCACCAGACCTTATTGATGAAGCTAAAGCATTATGGTGTTTCAACGAATTCACTTAGTCTTATGAAGTCATATTTAGTTGACAGACTTCAAATAATTAACATTAATGGAGCTAATTCTTCTGGCGCCCCACTATCCATGGGAGTGCCCCAGGGCTCGATATTGGGACCTCTGCTCTTCCTAATTTATATAAATGACCTTCCTTATTACACAAATAACATATATGAGACAGTATTATTTGCAGATGATACTTCATTAATTTTTAAAATTGATAGAACCAAAGAAAATTTTGACGACGTGAATAATGCTCTCTCAGAAGTTCTAAAATGGTTTACAGTCAATAATTTATTACTTAATGCTAAAAAAACCAAATGTTTGAAATTTTCATTACCCAACGTAAGGCAGGTGAGCCCGAGCATTATAGTAAATAATGAAGCAATTGAAGTTGTCAATTCTACTGTATTTCTCGGGATCACCTTGGATTCAAAATTGCAATGGGCTCCTCATATTGCGGCCCTGGCAGGGAGACTTAGCTCTGCGGCATATGCAGTCAGGAAAATAAAATACTTAACTGATGTTGAAACGGCAAGATTGGTATATTTCAGTTATTTTCATAGTGTAATGTCATATGGTCTGCTGCTGTGGGGTTCTGCGGCCAATATTAAGACTATTTTCATTTTGCAGAAGAGGGCCGTCAGAGCCATATACGGCCTCAGACCATGTGATTCACTCAGAGAACTGTTTAAAGAAATCAATATTTTAACACTAGCGTCACAATACATTTTAGATTGTATCATGTATGTTTACAAGAACATTCAGATATTCCCAAAAAAATCAGATACTCATTCTTTTAATACTAGAAATAGACACAGACTTGCTGTTCCAAATCAAAGACTTATAAAGAGTGGTAATTCTTTCATTGGGTTAAGTATAAAAATATTTAATATGTTACCTCAAAATCTCATTGATTTACCTGTACATAAGTTTAAATTATATGTTAAAAATTGTTTGATTAAAAAGGGCTACTACAAGATAGAAGACTATTTAAATGATAAGAATATATGGTCAGTCCCAGAATAGGCTGTTCGCCTGCACTGTAAATTTACATTCACGTATAAATTGTAATAATAGACTTGGCATTTTAAAAGAGTACCTATCGAGTTTCTTGCCGGTTTCTTCTCGGTAGAATCTACTTATGAACCGGTAGATATTGATCTTATTCTGACGATTTATAAGTGCTTTTTTTAAGCCTACGTAAATAAAGACAATTTCATTTCATTTCATTTCATTTCATATACTTAAATATTAGATATTAACACCCAGACACAGAACAAACACTAGTATTCATCACACGAATGTTTGTGCTGAGTGGGGATCGAACCCACTACTCTTGGCGCATGGGGCAGGGTCACTAGCGAATGCGCCATCGAGCTTGTCATATTAAGCTATAAAGCTAAAGAGTTTGTTTGTTTGGTTAAACGCGCTAAACTTAGGTAGGAAGTACTATAGTTCTTTTGACAAGGAAAGCTATATAACATTCACCATAAACGCGGGTCAAACCGCGAGCACAAATAGTAACGCTATATCTCCTTATTTTAGCGTAAGATTCTTCATCTTGACTATACTAGTAATACATACATACATACATACATACATACATAACATCACCCCCATAATCCCCGAAGGGGTAGGCAGAGTCAAAGAGGCAGCATACCCCTTCAACCACATTCAGACAATACTAAAGCCGGGCTGAGTTAGATGGAAAATTGTGAAAAAGTGACAAGCGGTTAACCTGTCGCCTACACAATCACACACCCAAAACCCGATATACCATTAGTCGCCTTTTACGACATGCTAGACAAGAACCACTGTTGGCGTTTTATTTTTAAGTCCCAGACCAACATGGGACAATGGACTGGGTTGGATGGAATGGAAACTAGTAATACCATTTCCGTTAAACACTAGGTAGTGTACACTTGGCTGAAGCAAGGCAGTAATTAATCTAAGCCCAGTCTTAGCTCCGAGTGGCCGCGTCTTCTATTTTTACGACGGCGAAGAAACCTCTATTTCATTAGTGCTACAATGAACTGCTTCTCTGCAATTTGATTACTTTAAACGTTTTAATGGTGTTGGGTTTAAGATGTTTTGTGAGTTTATAATATTATTAAATTACAATGCGGACGTTTGAAGATGTTTGTTAATCATTGCGGTGGAAGTTAACGCTTTTTTATGAGAACGTAGTTTAGGTGATGTTAGGAGTCATAAAAACCGTAGAGCTTGTATGAAAAGGATCATGAATGTTGAAGAGGCGAGTGGGGTGTGTAAGGATCGTGCCATATGGCGTTCGGTTCTCTCTGCCAACCCCGCTAGGGAAGTGGCGTGAAGTTTAGTTAGTTTAGGTATTTAGGTAAGTAAATAGATTCTGGAAATAAGTTAATAAATATACATACTGTATCGTATCGTCTTGTTGCTAGAACTTTACGATAAAGGCATATTTAAGACTTCGACGTGTCCTTTCAGACTACGATTATTTTAGTAAATGAGGTATTACATTCTAACTACTGCCATCTTTTATATATGCCAATGTAAAGATGTTAAATGTGTGCGTGCATCACCTGCATCCGACCATCTTTTTGTCATTGTTATTTTTATGTAAAACAATATTTTTTTTAAACAAGTTCTTCAGACTGACACCACACCAATTCCCTAGTCCCAAACTAAGCTTATAAGCTTCTGCTGTGGATACTAGGTGAACGGATAGACATACTTAAATATGTTTATAAACATCCATGACTCGAGTACAAATATACATGTTCATCACACGAAATATTTACCCCTTGCGGGATTCGAACCCGCGACCCTTTGTTTCGTGGCCAGGGTCTCTGACTCGACCAACGGGCTAGTCGAAATTTAAAATCCGTTATTAGCTTTAATATTAGAATTAAAGTTTCTTGTGTATAATTAATTAAGAGCTGTGAATTTTGTGCAAAATAAAATAAAAATAAGTAAAGATATTAACAAGGGACCAAGACTAATTGGAATGCAACATGATTAACACATTCAGTTATTTTTATGTGCATGTTTCTTCACGTCTTCCTTCACCGCCAAGAGGGGTGTAAATACACGATTGAATTCGAAATGTTTGATAGAAACCTGTTATGGTTTAGTACGTTTTTGAGGAACTCACTCCTCGAAAGCGTATGGTACTGGAACCTTCAACCTGTGGTGATAACCACAGACCCAATTCTGAGTACCTGAAAAACAACAAACCTTATCTTTTCTTAGAAGATGATTCATAGCGCGAATAAAACCTATGACCCGACCTACAACATCTTTTCTTAATAAATTCAGAGCAACGTCATCATCTTCGTAGCGTTATGTCCCGTGCTTAGACGGGGTCCGCTTAGACCATGATCCAGGATTTAGCGAGTCTAGTAATTACATTGAAGCGACTGCCGATCTGACCTTCGTAACCCTAAGATAGGGGAACCAGACAATTTTAGGATCATGGTTACAAATCCAAAGTTCCTTCGAAATTCAGAGCAACGTATAAACTTAAAATCCGAATACAACTTGACGTCTTTGCCTAACAGTGCGTGCGACGTCGTAATAGAAAAAAAAAAGTTTTATTTGTGGCTCGTTCTCGTTGGACATAATTGGAAAATGCCCAGTGGCAGATAAGTAGCGTAGCAGGCGGCTATCGTTACTTTTTACTGGGCCTAGCGTGGAGTAGTAAAGATAGGGCGACACGATACCGGCCGCTGCTCACACCGACGAGTAACGGAACCAAAACAGTGAATAGAGCATGTACTGCTTTTATGGTGGCTGTTTAAGCATACATACAAATTTTAAACTCTTGAAGTTACAACAGTGCTTATTTCATACTAAACAGAGTTTAAGTTATCTTTATAGGACAGCGTTTTGTGTTACATTTTAAGATCTGATTACTATTTTCTTCATCATCGTCAAACCATCACGTACGTAATACCCGAAAGGGGAGGCAGAGTTCAAAAAGCGATAGGCTCTTTAAACCACATTCTGTCCTAAATTAAGTTCGGTTAAATGAAAAATTGTGCAAAACATTACCTATTATTTTAATCTTATTTATACTTACATTTAATTGAACAACAAAGGTAACCAAAATTGCGTTACATGTTTAATAAAACGATTAATTTAAAAACACTATTTGTGTAACAAAATATAATCTATAAAGCCCGAAACCCGAAAAAGTTACGCATAAAAATCTAGATGTCAACGGTCTAGATTAATATCAAACAATCGTTGCAACAGCGCTGAAATGTCAAGCCGTTCTAAATATAGCATATAAAGTTTAATCCCGTTAGCGTACTTTCTAATTTAGATATTCGCTTCGGTATAACAGACAGTCTAAAACTTCGATATCGGAGTAACGATTTAAAATTTATCGGCACTCTTGCCGCCGCCCGCCGTGGCATTAACTGCATCCGCGACGCACACAAATGGCGGACAACAGTAAATAGTGAATTAAAAATCTATAGTTCACAGCAGTTTCTTGAACTGTACTTGCTTCGCTTACATATTGATGAAGCAACGAACAAGACACAAACAAAATAGCTTCGTAGTAAAAGACTTTAGTGCGGTTATTTGATGTTGAAATTTTGGTTATTGATACAATATTTTTAACCGACTTCAAAAAAAAGGAGGAGGTTCTCAATTCGACTGAATTTTTACAGCACGATTTTGTTTATTGAAATGTATCAACGATCATACTATCTGGGATGTTCTCCTGGAAATTCCAACTTTCATGATTCTTCGTATTCCTGATAACTAATTAGTAATGATGTCTATATTGACCCCGTTATTCATGTTTGTGAGTCGTTTCCAATTTTGGCATCTTCTTAAATCGAAAATTGATAAAAATATCGAGATATTGTTCTATTTTAACGCGTCACAAACAAAAAGAGTATTTAAGATTTATGTTTTGTTTAAAATATTACCCGATAAGAGGTTCTGATTAAGAAATACAAACCCGAGAGAAACGCAAATTAACCCAACTTTTGAGTGCCAAATTAAGAAATTACGCCTAACATAAATCCTATCTTGCCCAAAAAGAACAAAAAACCATTAATTTAAAAGTAAAGTTAGATTAAAAGACTCGTTCAAAGCTAGGCAATAAAGCATGAACACTTAATCATTTCGCAAAGGAAAGAGGCTGTTTATAAATAGGCTGGCACTAATTTTATTAATGATACACTTTGATTAATTACCACGCCGCAATCACACCACACTCTGAATTAATAAAAAACATGCATATCCCGATCATTAACCTTTTAATGAATATATGCCCTAAATCGATTTTGCCTTCAACGCGTGTGGTTAGCCTGATATAACACATTAAACTTTGATTAACTTTGACAGGTCATGGAAAATCAACGTGACATGTTTTCATAGTTAATTATAGATAAGCTTGGGTTGAACAATGCCTGGCCGCCCGTGACACTTGTACGTAAAGGTCAGATAATATAAAAATAGCATATTCCTAAAACCATCAAAGTGTTGGTGTAAAATTAGTTTTTAGTCAGCTAGAAAGTGATGGGTCAGCGATTGTATAATGGAATTACTGGTTTAGTGATGCACTTACTCAGCTCGGTCTGTGGGGTAGCAGGGGAGAATGTCGCTTAGCATATACATTGTTGTGACATTTAAATATCATGAGATAAAATAGAGGGCAGAGAATAGTTTAATAGACCGTGTCTATTAAAGTGAAAGGGTGTAAAGGTGAGCGTAATATTGAATAAACAGATTGAAAATCTAAATCATCTTTAATTTATATTTTATACAGAACATATATATATGTAAAAACACTGTTAGTCATTAGTTCCTTGCGCAAGTTGAGAGCTACAAGTTATGTCTGATATATAAAAGTCTGAGACATAAATTTGAAACTTAAAAGCTCTGAAACGCTATAAATGTGAAGCCTTTATATTATAATGCAGACACAATTTCGCACACATCCGCGATAACCGCGACAACCTTATTAAAAACCAGCACGTGTCCGACACGGCCGCTCGCTATCCGTTACGCGGCGGTGTGACAGGCGGCCAGCCCAATCCCTTAGATAACCGTACATTAATTAAGATAACTCCGGCGAGGAACTAAATTTATTCCAACAAATTACTCCAGCGCTCTTGAAAACACGCTGACGAACCGCCCGAGTGGCTGGAGACATAAATTCTGGAACAGCTGATCTGAATGATGACGAAGTTTTACATTAATTATTTTGCGCCGCTTCGGTAACAGGGGTTTAGGCGGTGCGCATAATCTCCAGGGCCTTTACTTCGGATGAGTACAAAACATTGCGTTGCTAAAATAGATATAGTCCCCGAGTCGAGACCCAAATTTTGACAATCATCTCCTGGGCGATTATTTGTAAAATGCTAGAGAGTTTTATCATAAAACTTGTACTATAACATACCATTACGCAATCCCCTAAGGGGTAGGCAGAGTCCGAGGAAGGATAAACTCAAACCACATCATCATCTTCCCAGCGTTATGTCCCGTGCTTAGACGGGGTCCGCTTAGACCATGATCCAGGATGTAGCAAGTTTGGTAATTACATTGAAGCGACTGCTGATCTGACCTTCGTAACCCTTAAGATAGGGGAACCAGACAATTTTTGGATCATGGTTACACGTTATATCTTCTGATTTTGTCACAATTTGAAACGTATATAGTATATACGTTTCAAATTGTGACAAAATCAGGTGTCTATACATATATTCCTAGCGTTATGTCCAGTGCTTAGCCAGGGTCCGCTTAGACCATGATCCAGGATTTAGCGAGTCTGGTAATTACATTGAAGCGACTGCCGATCTGACTTTCGTAACCCTAAGATAGGGGACAGACAATTTTTGGATCATGGTTACAAATCGAAAGTGGTTTGGTGGATACCCTATTCAGAAAACCCTAATTATGATAGCTCTTATGTACTTCATATACCTGCATTGTGTGTTTGTCTACATTTGCTTTAATTACACAGAAAACGTAATTAATTACACAGAATCGAAATGCCGTATAGGCGCGTGTGTGAGTTTATCTGTCGGATATCAAATTCGCATCCGTGCTCAGTAATGAATATGAATGTATAAAAGCTAGGGTGACCACACTTTAGGTGTAAGTATTTTTGATAGACGAAATTTCACTTGCGTATTTTTAAGTCAAATTTGAAAATTTTCGAGTTTCAGATTAAAAAAAGGAACAATTCTTCTTCTACAAATAGTTTTACGTGTAAGTTGTGATAATTCAGTTTGTAAACTTTTTCACCTTCCATGAGCTTTTGAATCAACTTACCTAACATACACAAAAATAAATTTAATGAGCAGACCTCCTTCCTTACGATGCCAAAGTCATGAGCCCTGTAAACCTCTTATAGCCAAAGATACAATCGAGTTGGGTTAGATGGGAAATTCAAATCAAATACATTTTTGAATAATTTCTAAACTCACGTTTACAAAGTTGTTCTTCCATGTAGGTGAAAATGTGGTCACAGTACAGCGAATAGCATTATTTCAGAGGAACGTACCGAACAGACTAACAGCAAATGAACGAGATTGAGCTAACGCGGAGCATCCTGTATACACGCTGCGATTTCATTATTGACATTTTCTGCGGATGTACGTAGCTATACTAAGTTAAATAGTTGGATGACTTTATCGCAAAGCTTTGTAAATTAAAGACTAGATTTTAAGATTGTTGTCAGATACTTATTTTTATAGTGCCTTAGTGGAGAAGAGCTCGTGCTTATACGTGGAGTGCTGGTTCAAATCCCAGCCCGTATCTTAAAATTTTCAAAAATCTAAATAACGATTTTTCCGACGAGTGGGGAGAGAAATCACTATGATATATTCTGAACATCCAGATAACTATAGATCATGTCTACCATGATATAGCGACAGTCGCATAATATTTACTAACTATAACTTATCGTCAAGTGAGCTAAAACGATCTACAAAAATGTAGAGCGTAGAGAGTAAAGCCCACGTAACTCTACGAACATTCTCCGGCTCATTTATTTATCTGCCCGCAAGTTTACACATCCTATAAAGCCGAGAGCACAAGTCGGGCAGCGGCACTAAATCTGTGTAAAGTGGGGGGCGTGTGTATCGCGCCTAATAAATAGTGGCTCTCTAACGAGCAGCGACGAATGTTCCTCGGGAGAGCTGTGCGGGAACAGCTCTGTATATAGCGCGTATAAACACCCTGTATAGCAACAGAAAAATGTAGAGTCGGAATATGTCAGTCCCTGTATAGTATTATAACATTATAAAGCTGAAGAGTTTATTTGTTTGCTTGAACGCGCTAATCTGAGGAACTGGTCCAATTTGAAAAAATACTTCAGTGTTAGATACCCCATTTATCGAGGGAGGCTATAGGCTATATAACATTGACCATAAACGCGGGTAAAACCGCGGGCACAGCTAGTACAAGATAAGATGAATCATTTGACAGCCCCGATGGTGGAAGTGGACTTTGCGTTGAACGCAAGTGGCTTTGGTTCGATCCCCGAATCCGGACTAAATGTTTGAAGAAAGACCTGAGGAAAGAGACATTAGTATTGGTTCTGGATCTTTGTAGTAAGTTATTTGGATTGTTTAGCTGTCTGATATTTTTGTGGTACCTTAGTGGAGAAGAGCTCTTGCTTATGCGTGGAGTGCTGGTTCAAGTCCCAGCTCGTATCTTAACATAAACCATAAACGGTATAAAAGCCATAAATATCAAATTGGAGCCCATGTGCATTAAAACCTCTTACATCAAAACCAATTTCACCATAACGTTATTTCCCATCATATTAAAAATCCAGCAAATCCGCAGGTGCCACTGTGTGACGTCGAATACAATTCCCATCCGACCCCATAACACCGAAACTAGTTCAATTCGACTCCGAAACGAGCCGGTTCGATCGAAATTCGTTTTTAGCGAACCAGGGAAGCCTCCCAATTCCATCCTGTGACGTCACGTTGTTATGATTGACATATGTACGATAAACCCCAGTCAAAGTCGGCTAAGGGATCGGTAGTGATGGGACGTTTTTTATACTATACTAATATTATAAAGAGGAAAGATTTTATTGTGTGTTTGTATTTAATAGGCTCCGAAACTACTATACCGATTTGAAAAATTCTTTCACCAATGGAAAGTTACATTATTAGCAATTAACATAGGACATTAACACATAACATAATACATCACCTGTAAAAATTTCAACTGTCTAACTATCACGGTTCATGAGATACAGCCTAATGAAAGACGGACGGACGGACAGCGGAGTCTTAGTAATAGGGCCCCGTTTTACCCTTTGGGTGCGGAACCCTAAAAATTGCAATGTTTTGGTTTCTGCATTGCTAATAGTGGTAATTTAATGAAAGATGCTTCATATGCGAGAGAAGTTAGTTTGTTGGAAGTTAAATACCTCTGGATTTTCAATTCTAAATACGGATTTGTACCACTTGTTCTGCGGTGAGGAAAAGGAAGGAAGTAACGCGATAAATTAAATAGTATGAGCAGATATCTTACCAAAAGAAAGAATGTGATCTTCAACTAACTAACTAATTAAACTTCACGTCACTTCCCTAGCGGGGTAGGAGGAGAGAACCTTCAACTACCCTCAAGCGAATAAGTTCCGCCTTTATATCGATAAAGGCGATATCGACAATTTCCCTCTACCGCCCATCACTAAACCACGTTTCCGCGACGTCGCTTCACACATTAGAGAGATTCCACTCAATTTGTCGCAAGTATCAAAAGTAATGGGACTGCCACGTGTCAGCCCACGTAGCGACGTCTGTCGCCCGATTGGCGTGCACACCCATCTTTATATCATAGTAAGTAATGGTAATTAATGAAATAGCTATTCAGTTCTAGCTTAAATTGTATTTTAATTTAGTTCCCTTTCTAAAAGAAAGAAAGAAACATCTATTGAACGCACAAATATCTAAACATATATCTATATATATATATATTAATAAGTGAAGCAAAAACTTAAACGCCTTTTTACGGAAATTGCGCAGACGGAGGAGAATAAAATTTTGCACACTTTTGTCCCATGTTGGTCTGGAACTTGGCCCATGTTGATTTGGGACAAAAAAAAATTATGTGCCAACTATGGTTCTTGCTTAGCATGTCGTGAAAAGCGACTAATGGTATATGGGTTTTGGGTGTGTGATTGTGTAGGCGACAGGTTAGCCGCTTCTTCGTCACTGCTTTTTCACAATTTTCTATCTAACCCAGTGGTTGAAGGGGCTTGCTGCCCCTTCGACTCTGCCTACCCCTTCGGGGATTATGGACGTGATGTTATGTATGTATTGTTTATTTATGTTTTTTGTTTATATTCTAATGTAATCTAATCTAAAGCGCCAAGAAGTCACACAATGATATATAGCAGTGCAGAAAGCTAATCTTTATAACAATGAACCCTCATTTCTCCTGATTTCGGGAGTCAGATCGATGTATGTAGTCTGTAGTATATTATATATTACTAGCTGACCCGGCGCACTTCGTAACGCCCCGTTATCGGAATTTCAATACTCTTTTTTTTATTTACAGCGCTACTTTTTTATTTTTTTCTTTCATAAGAACCTTCAATTGAAAATAACAAACACAACTAAAAAAGAATTAGCGAAATCGGTGAAGACGTTCTCTAGTTATAGATTTGGGGTGGACCACCCTTAATATTTAGGGGTATGAAAATTAGACGTTGGCTGATTCTCAGACCTGCCCGATAAGCAATCAAAATGTTATTAAAATCGGTAAAGCCGTTTCGGAGGAGTACGGTAACTAACATTGTGACATGGAAATTTTATATATTAGATTATACTTATATTATATATTTGTGTGGGATAAAGTATAATAGAAAAGCATAACAACTAGACTTACAGGTTTATTACATCAATCACACAAACGAACTAAACATGACAACCACATCTGTCCCGGCCGAGCCTTGCGTAAATAAATAAATAAATAAATATCCGACGACATCCGACGACATCACATACATTGATCTGATTCCGAGGTAAGTAGCTTAAGCACTTGTGTTACGGATATCAGAATCAACAGTGGTATTACAAATATATACTTAAATATTGGATATTAACACCCAGACACAGAACAAACACAAGTATTCATCATACGAATGTTTGTCCTGGGTGGGGATCGAACCCACAACTCTTGGCGCATGGGGCAGGGTCACTACCGAATGCGCCATCGAGCCAGTCTCAAAAGAATGTTTGGTAACGACGTTACTTCAACACGATATGATACAATCGAGCCTGGCATCCGGGGATTTTGTAGCTGGCCCCAGAAATATCTTTGCTACGACTCGGGCGCAGTTCCGCTAAGAGCAGTGAGGCGTGTTTGTTGTAATTTGAAGTTGATAACTAAACTATACATGACATTTAAATGTTTAAAACCTTAATAAAGTGCCTAATCGTATTAACGAATATAAATAATAAATCGCTTCTAACGAATGTCTAAAATCATCTTCCTAGCGTTATGTCCCGTGCTTAGACGGCTTCTTGCTTAGCATGTCGTGAAAAGCGACTAATGGTATATGGGTTTTGGGTGTGTGATTGTGTAGGCGACAGGTTAGCCGCTTCTTCGTCACTGCTTTTTCACAATTTTCTATCTAACCCAACCCGGCATTATTTTTGGCTGAATGTAGTTGAAGGTGCATGCTGCCCCTTTGACTCTGCCTACCTCTTCGGGGATTATGGGCGTGATGTTATGTTATGTTATGTTATGTTACGTTATGTTAAGAAGAGACGAGTGAGGTGTGTAAGGATCGTGCCTAAGGCGTTCGGTTCTCTCTGCCTACCCCGCTAGGGAAGTGGCCTGAAGTTAAGTTAGTTAGTTAGTTTTAAACTATACCATGTTGTCTTTTCTTTAACTTCTTCATTTTAGATAAAGTCGTATAACTCGTAATTCATTTATTATACTTCACTGGACATTCGCTGTACACTGCGTTGTGGGCGGGCGAACTCTCTCAAATTTATGATTTCGGCTTAAGAGGGCAAAGTTCATTATCTCGAAACAGGCGCAATGAAGCCGGCCCATCTTCGGCGGTAAGTGGTTTGGGCAAGGTTCGCAGGCTTAAGTATAAATAAGTGTAGTATCTCATCTCCATTATTATCGTTCAGCCCTTAATGTTGCTACTAAATGCGTAAGTTTAAAAGCTATGTAGGGTGTTTGATAAATGATGAGCGAGCCAAAAGGGAAAAGCTCATCTTACTTACTTACTTATATACAAATATGTACCCTATCGTAAGTGGTTATTGTAGCCTAAAGACATAAGCACTACTAGAAGTATCACAAGTGCATTGCCTTCCACGTTAATTACGAATATAATATCCGAATATCCGAAATATCCGACAACATCACATACATTAATCTGACTCCGAGCTAAGCTTTAGCACTTGTGTTACGGATATCAGAAACAACAGTGGTATTACAAATATATAATTAAATATTAGATATAAACACCCAGACGCAGAACAAACACAAGTTTCCATCACACGAATGTTTGTTCTAGGTGGGCATCGAACCCATAATTCTTGGCACATGGGGCAGGGTCACTACCGAATGCGCCATCGAGCCAGTCAAATAAACAACATACGATGTCTCATATAACGAACTTGAAACTCATCTTAATACACATTTCGCATTTGCGCTATCACATCCACCGAAGGGCTTTTACGCAATATTTTTCTTTAAAAACTTTTTACGAGCATTCCCGCAGTGTTATCAGCCCCTCGGCAGTAATAACCGCGTGACGAACACACAGCATCGCACATTGTGCACATTATGTGCGCAGATAGCGGCGAGTTGGTCTCAAACTCTTTGAATATAGCCTAATCCGTGTTGGGAACAGTTTGACATTTGCCGAGGGCGGCTAACTGTTGGGCGAGGTGTCAGTGCGAGCGAGATGAAAGAAAATTGGGTTGTAAACAGATATATAATAATTAGATATATAACTTCGTACAGTTAATTGAAATCAGTGCGAGTTAATGGGAAAGATTGTATGTTAAATTTTAAAAAGTAATATGCTCAATCATATGTTTTAATTGTTATTTTAACACTTGACTGACTCGATGGCGCATTTGTTAGTGACCCTGCCCCATGCGCCAACTGTTGTGGGTTCGATCCCCTTCCAGGACAAATATTCGTGTGATGAATACTTGGGTTTGTTATGTGTCTGGGTGTTAATATCTGATATTCAAGTATATATTTGTAATACCACTGTTGATTCTGAAATCCGTAACACAAGTACTTAAGCTACTTACCTCGGAGTCAGATCAATGTATTTGTTCATTTCATTTCAAATCCAATTAAATTCCAGATATTTCTATTTATGTAGACCTCAAAAAATCATTTTTAAAGAGAATTCTACTACAAAAGAACAATGTAATTGTGATCGTGTCCTTGTCTAATATTTCGGTCAACATATTGTACCTTATCCAAAGCAAATAAATTATTCTTATTCTACTTATTCTTATCGAAATTACGTTTCTATTGAGAAGAAACCGACAACAAAAAAGGAAAGGAAAATCTAGAAGTGGACTACACACGCTTCCAGTGAGACTCCGCCCCAACTAACAAGCAGAGTAACAGAAGTGTGAGTAAAAAACTCCCGCTGTAAGTGCTCGCTTACTCGCGGCCCCGCCGACGGACTCGCTAAGTTTAAATTCAATCTAGCCCGTTAGAATTTCTCGCAAACAAACATGGTGGTTGCTTTCAGGGGTTCCGGGACAGTTGGCAAGTCGTGTGAGTATTATTGTGCCTCTCTCTTTCTCTCAGCGTGACATGTATAACATCATCATCTTTCTAGCGTTATGTCCCGTGTTTAGACGGGATCCGCTTAGACCATGATCCAGGATTTTGCGAGTCTGGTAATTAATTGAAGCGACTGCCTGTCTGACCTTCGTAACCCTAAGATAGGGGAACTAGACAATTTTTGGATCATGGTTACAAATTCAAAGTTGTTTGAATTTGCAGGTTTCATCACGATGTTTTTCTTTACCGTCGAGCTAGTGGTACAAATACGTACATAGATTTTAAAAATCCAGAGGTACGTGCCCGGGTTTGAACCCGCACTCCTTGGTTAAGAGGCGCGTGTCCTTACCATTGAGCTACCACCGCTCTCACATGTATGTAACATCTACATTAATATTAGAAAGAGGGAAGATTGTATTTCTGTATGTTTGATGAAATTAGATAGGTAAGTTAGTTAGGTTTACTTAGTTAGTTTAAAAAAAAAGATAATAATAGCACATAGGCTATGTTTTATCGATGTACCATGCCAATCAAACCGTGAGAATGTATGCTAATCCAGTGCTAATGTGTAGATCAGAGAGTAGACTGCTAATTTAATCCACGTTAGCTGTTTTTTAGTTTCATTACAAAACAGCCGACCTTTGTAACCCTTAGTTAAGTTTGTCAAACTTAACAATAATACAGCTCATACATCAGAATAACATATAGGCTATGTTTTATCGATGGAGTACGCGTGTGTAAGTCTGAAGGACAGCGTCGGAGTCAAGGTAAGAAGAGGCATGCTCCGGTGGTTCGGACATGTGGAAAGAATAGATGACGAAATATTGACTAAACAGATATACAATGCGAAAGTGGAAGGATGTCTACCACGACCAGATTGGTCGTGTATTAACAGAAGGTGATGTTATGAGTCATAAAATCGTAGACCTTGTATGAAAAGGATTATGAATGTTGAGGAGGCGAGTGGGGTGTGTAAGGATCGTGCCATATGGCGTTCGGTTCTCTCTGCCTACCCCGCTAGGGAAGTGGCGTGAATTTTAGTTAGTTAGTTAGTTAGACTACGCGTGTAAGCCATGGGCAGAAGCTAGTAGCATTATAAAATGGACGGAACTCTCGGGACTTTACCTCAGCACGCTCTTCGCTAGCATCACCATCGGCAAGTACTTGTATAGCGGAGGTGTTTCGAGTCCGCGGTATCTCGAAAAACTACGAGTTTTAATGAGATATGCCCCCGGCTACTGCCGGTGGGAGATTCTTTGACACTGGAAATTTTTTCAATTTGTACTCTTTGTAATGCAGTTCGAGTGGAGCGGTGGTAGCTCAATGGAAAGGACACGCGTCTCTTAACCGAGGAGTGCGGGTTCAAACCCGGGCATGTACTTCTAGATTTTTCAAATCTATGTACGTATTTATACCACAAGCTCGACGGTAAGGGAAAACATCGTGATAAAACCTGCAAATTCAAACAACTTTGGATTTGTAACCGTGATTCAAAAATGGTCTGGTTCCCCTATTTTAGGATTACGAAGGTCAGATCGGCAGTCGCTTCAATGTAATTATTAGAATCACTAGATCCTGGATCATGGTCTAAGCGGACCCCGTCTAAGCACGGGACATAACGCTAGGAAGATGATGTAATGTAGTTTGAGTGTAGATTGTTTCACAACCGTAAAATTCCTACTGCTTTTTGTGGTAATTGTACTCAGTCAAGTCCTCAACACGCAATATCCTCGCGCATCTTCCTCTTAACACCCTCTTCAAGAATGATTTTTGAGATAAAACTCTTCTACGCTCTTTTCCGGGACTCAAAGTATATCTATACTAAATAGTTTCGCGGTGAAGTATCCGATGTTGGTCTGGGACTTAAAAAAGGATGTGCCAACTGTGTTTCTTGCCTAGCATGTCGTTAAAGGCGACTAATGGTATATGGGTTTTGGGTATGTGATTGTGTAGTCGACAAGCTAGCCACTTGTCACTACTTTCATACAATGTTCCATCTAACCCAGCCCATTGTCTTATGTTGGTTTGAGACTTAAAAATAATGTGCCAACTGTGTTTTTTGCCTAGCATGTCTTAAAGGGTATATCGGGTTTTAGGTATGTGATTGTCTAGGCGACGAGCTAGCCACTTGTTACTACTTTCTCACAATGTTCCATCTAACCCAGGCTACTTTTGTTTTTTGGCTGAATTAGGTTATAGGGGCCTGCTGCACCTTTGACTCTGCCTACCCTTTCGGGGATTATGGGCATGATGCTATGTATATTTGTTGGTATGTTAGTTTCGCGGTTTAAGCGTGAAGACTATTGCCTCTTCACGCTTAAACCGCGCACAACAGACGCACTTTCGCATTGATAAATGAACTGGCTTCTGCCCGCGGCGTTGCTCGCGTAGTACATCTATGTAAAATAGCTTATGTAATATTCTAATGTATAAGCTATACTATTGCAAAGTTTCATTACAATCTATACAGTCCTTTTTGCGTGAAAGAGTAACAAACATTCACACATCCATCCAGCCATCCATACATTAATATTAGTCACATATGATTATCCACTTGGCAGCCATCAGATCAGGTATAAAATAAACCAGTGCAATTATATCAACGTGCGGTGACTCCGGTCGCGTGCATTTTTCCCGGGCGGCGATTGGTCGGACAAAGTGGGCGCGCGCCGGATATCGAAAGCTCATTTCCGTTGAGCGCGCCGCTTCCTCTGCCCTCTGGTGAGGCACAGAGTAACTAACGCAGTAGGACAGTACTTCGTACTTCGTTTCTTAGACTGAAGTTGTTTATGTTAATGAGCTTATACCATAAACTTAAATAGCGCCATTATTAAATGCTTTTTTCAGACGTGGTGTTCTCTAAGACAGTAACAAATAATTATATTAACAGAAGGTGATGTTAGGAGTCATAAAAACCGTAGAGCTTGTATGAAAAGGATTATGAATGTTGAAGAGGCGAGGGAGGTGTGTAAGGATCGTGCCATATGGCGTTCGGTTCTCTCTGCCTACCCCGCTAGGGAAGTGGCGTGAAGATTAATTAGTTAGTTAATACATTGTTTTAAGAAGATTGCTATATATTCTGACTTCAACATTAACAACAGTTATATTTTAACTATATATAACGAGAAACGTATTGGTCATATCCTTATACTTAAAACTTATAATTAGTAATGCCATCTGTAACAAGTCTTAAATTCAAATCCGACGTAATCATCTTCCTGTTAAATAAGACAAACCGCTTAGTTTTTCATCGCATCCATAGCAGGCTCACTGCAACTGAAGATTAAATAAGCCTTCATTTGCAGTGACCCTACTGCTGCTAGCTGCACTGTGCCGCCTCACCTTGCATTCCCTGTGCATTCAGCAATTTACCACGTTCACAGAACGAGCTTATTACTTAGTGTTTTGCCTCATTTCGCACGGTCAAAGCGGGAATTCCCCGTTTTAGTATTGTGAAGTATATTTTTATGTTATTGTTTTTCTTTCTTTTACTGATTTTGTTGACGATTGTCGTGTGAATAAATGTTGGTGGTTTTAATGGTATTGGGAAGGTTAGCTCGTCGTGGATAGTTGCTATATGGGTAGAGTCAGATATTATTCCATAATAATCTTCCGCATTGTGTTCTATAATATAAATGTTGATTTTATAATATCGAAGTAACCTATTCTGTTTGGAAATTGAAATTACCAGTGTCATACGCAAATATATATATATTTTTTATGTCGTTCCCTATTTTTTTTATTATTTTATGCTGTCATTATCTGTCTATTTAAAAATCAATCACGTAACATTTTATATCTATTTTAACTAACTTACTAAACTTCACGCCACTTCCCTATCGGGTTAGGCAGAGAGAACCGAATATTTAATCTATTTTAATATTATTTATATATATTCAATAGGTTATACTAATATGGCCTACCAAGTCCTATTTAACTTCATAAAAGTCACTAAATCCAATAATTCTCCACTCTCAAACATTAGTGTCCTATGTTTATGCTTGGCCTAGCAAAAACAATCATTAGTATAATCTAATACAGTTTCCATTTGCGAGCGAGCTCTCTTAATGACCTCCGAAACTCGCCAGCCGCACAGACTCTACGCCGTCTCTACACGAGCTCTACATTACTCTATATAGAGCTACTCTACAAAGTGAATGCTTAAACGCGCATAAACCCGACCAATCTGCTACGGTTTGAACTGTAATTGAATTAATTAGTGCGCGTTGCATTAATGATTTTATAAACTGTGTATGAATTAACGAGTGTGTAACTCTGTATTTTGGGATGCTGCAAATATTGAGATTTACTTTTTGAAGTGTATTTTGTTTAATAATAATTCAGATTGCTTTTAAATAAAAATACCAAAATTTAGGATCCTTTTTTTTTCTTAATGGAAAATCAATTTTTTTGTTTCTAATTAATTCAAGCTAGTTTTTGATGTTACACCATCATCATCTTCCTAGCGTTATGTCCCGTGTTTAGACGGGGTCCGCTTAGACCATGATCCAGGATTTAGCGAGTCTGGTAATTACATTGAAGCGACTGCCGGTCTGACCTTCGTAACCCTGATAGGGGAACCAGACAAATTTTGGATCATGGTTACAAATTCAAAGTTGTTTGAATTTGCAGGTTTCATCACGATGTTTTCCCTCACCGTCGAGCTAGTGGTATAAATACGTACATAGATTTGAAAAATCCAGAGGTACGTGCCCGGGTTTGAACCCGCACTCCTCGGTTAAGAGGCGCGTGTCCTTACCATTGAGCTACCACCGCTCAATGGTAAGGACACGCGTTTTGATGTTACACCAACCAATCATTAAATGAATAAATAAATAATAAGTAATAAACAAATAAATTCTCCAGACTGACACACCAATTCCCTAGTCCCAAACTAAGCTTGTGCTTGTGCTATAGATACTAGGTGAACGGATAGACATACTTAAATACGTTTAAAAACATCCATGACTCGAGTACAAAATCCATGTTCATCACACAAAATATTTGTCCCTAGCGGGATTCGAACCCGCGACCCTTGGTTTAGTGGCCAGGGTCTCTTACCACTCGACCAACGGGCCAGTCAATGAAAAAGATATCATTCTCTATTCCGCAAAATTAACTTCACGGTTTAAGCGGATCCTGACTTATGCTGAGACCTAACGCTAGAAAGATGATGAATGTTCAGTGAATAGACGAGTCAAGAAAATGGTGAAGTTGCTTCAATATTGCAATAATAGGCAAGAAGACAAAAAAATTATGTTTAGTCCGTCATTTAGATTATAAAGAACTATCGACGAGCTAGCCACTTGTCACTACTGTTTCACAATGTTCCAACTAACCCACCCCAGTTCTGTTTTTGTTTGAATGTGGTTACAGGGACTTGCAACCCTTTGACTTTGAACCTACCCCTTCGGGGATTACGGGCGGGATGTTATGCAAGTTAAATAAAAGCTTGTTACAATTCGGTCGTGTATTAAAAGAAGGTGATGTTAGGAGTCATAAAAACCGTAGAGCTTGTATGAAAAGGATTATGAATGTTGAAGAGGCGAGTGAGGTGTGTAAGGATCGTGCCATATGGCGTTCGGTTCTCTCTGCCTACCGCGCCAGGGAAGTGGCGTGAAGTTTAGTTAGTTAGTTACAATTCGGTCAATGACTCTACCGACCAAATAACATGAAAGTTTCTACCAAAATGGTCAGGTACAAAAATGTAACAAATGTAGTATTTTCCCAGTCGACGCACACGCAAACGGCTGGATTTATCGCAGTGAAGGTGTGAACCCATAAATATGTTTTATGACGTCATTTAACAGTATAATGTACGAAGCAGCGGTGAATTGCGAAGAAGACCAAACTAACAAAATGCATAAAGATATTTTTACACGAACAAGCTCCTCTCACGTTCATATCATGACGTATTACGTGAAGAAATATATACATTTTTATATAGGTAGGGTATTTTATATATTTCTGTATATTGGTTTATTTATTGAAGAGGGGGAGGGAGCGGTGGTAGCTCAATGGTAAAGACAAGCGCCTCTTGACCGAGGAGTGGGGGTTCAAACCCGGACACATACCTCTAGATTTTTCAAATATACGTACGTATTTATACTACTAGCTCGACGGTGAGGGAAAACACCGTGATGAAACCTGCAAATTCAAATAACTTTGAATTTGTAACCATGATCCAAAAATTGTCTGGTTCCCCTATCTTAGGGTTACGTAGGTCAGATCGGCAGTCGCTTCAATGTAATTACCAGACTCGCTTAATCCTGGATTATAGTCTAAGCGGACCCCGTCTAAGCACGGGACATAACGCTAGGAAGATATGATGGTTTATTTATTGAAAAAAAAGAAAACCTGTTCCTTTGCATATTATACCAAATACATACAAACATACCATAACTACCACAATCGCCCAACGGGTGGGCCAAAGCTTTAAGGAGCGGCTTTGACTGCTTTTGATCAACACTTAAACATTTGTGTATTCGAGCTTATTGGTCTATGCTACTTCTCCAGGAGTTACAGGTTTGATGGTATACATACATACATACATAATATCACGCTTATAACCCCCGAAGAAGTAGGCAGAGTCAAAGGGACTGCTAGCCTCCTTAACCACATTTAGCCAAAAAATAAAACTGAGCTGGGTTAAATGGATAATTCTGAATAAGTATTGACTACTGACTAGCTCGTCGCCTATACTATCACACACCCAAAACCCGATATTCCATTAGTCGCCTTTCACGACATGCTAGGCAAGTAACACAGTTGGCATATACTTTTTAAGTCCCAGACCAACACGGGACAAGCTCTACAAACTAGTTATACTCTGATACGCCTGTAGTTACCGCCCTGCGATGCACATTATTACGAACAAACTTTTCAAATGAAGAGTTGCTTTCGAACTAAAGTTGGAAAACACGAAAGTGGTTAGTTACCACTTACACACGTTTACTTTTGCATACTGTAATCCTACTAGTAATATTATAAATCAGAAAGTTTGTACATTTGTTTGTTGCGCAAACGCGCTTTAATGGTTTATAGTTAGTTATAATAATAAATAAATAAATTCTTCAGACTGTCACACCAATTCCCTAGTTCCAAACTAAGCTGATGCTTGTACTATGGATACTAGGTGAACGGATAGACATACTTAAATACGTTTATAAACATCCATGACTCGAGTACAAATGTCCATGTTCATCACACGAAACATTTGCCCCTAGCGGGACTCGAACCCGCGACCCTTGGTTTCGTGGCCAGGGTCTCTGACCACTCGACCAACGGGCCAGTCAATTATAGTAGTGGAAGGATTTTGGAGCCGCGGAAGGCCCAGGCTCACCTACCACGACCAGATTGGTCGTGTATTAGCAGAAGATGATGTTAGGAGTCATAAAAACCGTAGAGCTTGTATGAAAAGGATCTTGAATGTTGAAGAGGCGAGTGAGGTGTGTAAGGATCGTGCCATATGGCGTTCGGTTCTCTGCTTACCCCGCTACGGAAGTGGCGTGAAGTTTAGTTAGTTAGTTAAAATTTGGCAACCATATAAATGTTTATCTAACCAAGCAAATAGCATAGGTTTTATCTCATTTTTGAGTTTACATGGCGTGGATAACTTCACGCCCCTAATCCCCGCAGGTGTAGAGAGAGTCAAGCCAGCAAGCCTCTTTAACCACATTCAGCTAAAACTAAAACTGGGATGGGTTAGATAGAAAATTGTGAAAAAATTAGTGACAAGTGGCTAGCTCGTCTATCACAATTTTTGTGTTTACAAGATAGTATTTGTCAATGGCTTATTCTGAAAGCTAAGTCAAAGTCGCCGGCAGTTATATAGCATCAAGATAAGACCAGCGGTTCATGCAATGTTTGTACATAGTTATCATTTAACATACAAGTAAATTAAATAATTAATACTAATAAATGTACCATTTTTCACAATAAAATAATCTAAAAAATAAACTATTTATTGATATAGCCGTTAGTTATTACTTTCACTAACGGCTTACTACATTCAACTAACTTAATTTATCCTTCTCACAGTCGCAAAACGAAGCATGCATCACACTACGTAACGGCAGAAATAAAGTCATATTCACATGAAACTTTCTACACAGCGCTTATATGAGAATCATAAACAAACAATTCAAATTACCCCGCAAGTAACGATATTGTAAGCAATAAACATCCGAGTACCATTTAACGCTACAGCCGTAACTCGTAGCGCGTCGTAGCGTGCCGTAGCATCGCATAGCGTAGACGTGTCTACGGTTGTAGCGCAGTGCGCGTGGAGCAGTGAGCCGAGTGATTTGACCTGTTCGAGTCATCGTATTAGTGATCTGTTTGAGTCATTGAGTGTGTAACACGATAACATTTGATTAGATCAGCTATACTTAATGTGTGTTCCGCGGAACCCTGGGGTTCCGCGGGGTTCCACGAAAATTGGTACTGATCATAAATATCATAACTCCTGGGGGAAAATCCGTTAAAAGTCGATTATTACACCCCCCCCCCCACCCCCCCCCCCCCACTGCCGCCCGCGCTTTTCTAGGGTCCCGTCAAATACTCCGCTTTCTAAAAGGGTTCCATAGCATAAAAAGTTTGAGAAGCACTGGATTAGATAGCAAGTGATTAGAACGGGCCCTTGCTACTCCCAGGTTCAGTAGCAGCTACGGACCTCCCAGTTTAAGGCCAATGCCTTATTACGTATACTTTGAATTAACTATTTGTTTTCGATTAAATCATGAACATTTAATTCTCTAAGTTAATCAAAGCCGGTCTTGTGGTTTAAGCATGTTAACGTTACAATTAGATTGATGTAATTCATTCACTTTTATAAAATTGACAAATATGAGTGGCCAGAGCATTCCTTAATACTATCATCATCTTCCAAGCGTTATGTCCCGTGTTTAGACGAGGTCCGCTTAGCCATGATCCAGGATTTAGCGAGTCTGGTAATTACATTGAAGCGACTGCCGATCTGACCTTCGCAACCCTAAGATAGGGGAACCAGACAATTTTTGGATCATGGTTACAAATCCAAAGTTGTTTGAATTTGCAGGTTTCATCACGATGTTTTCCCTCACCGCCGAGCTAGTGGTATAAATACGTACATAGATTTGAAAAATCCAGAGGTACGTGCCGGGTTTGAACCCGCACTCCTCGGTTAAGAAATGCGTGTCCTTACCATTGAGCTACCACCGCTGAGCATTCCTTAATACTAATATGTTAATTATATTATCCTACGCTATAGTTTTTTTTTAATGCATGCTATGTTACATTTTTAATATCAGGGTAATACATCCATACATCCTTACATTCGTTTTTCAACTGGAACGAGTTTAAGACTACTTGTTTTAAAAAATAGATTTTTGTTTTTATTTTGTGATTAATATCATAAAAAATTGTGGTTTTCAACATGTAGGGCGACTCAGTGAGTTATATTTTTTTTTAATAAATTAAACATACAACTATTTAATGGTGTACGAGCACCGTTACTTTACTGTTGAACTTGTTTACACTGTGCCCGTAGCCACGGAGCGTAGCACTCGTATGTCAAGCGGAGTGGAGATAGCAGGAACAATCGAATTTCTACACCGGAATATGTGGCCAAAGGTTTGAATATACATTCAGTGTTGTGTTTAGGTTAGAGAGCGGTGGTAGCTCAATGGTAAGGACACGCGCTTCTTAACCGACGAGTGCGGGTTCAAACCCGGGCACGTACCTCTGGATTTTTCAAGTCTATGTACGTATTTATACCACTAGCTCGACGGTGAGGGAAAACATCGTGATGAAACCTGCAAATTCAAACAACTTTGGATTTGTAACCATGATCCAAAAATGTCTAGTCCCTAATCTTAGGGTTACGAAGGTCTGATCGGCAGTCGCTTCAATGTAATTACCAGACTCGCTAAATCCTGGATCATGGTCTAAGCGGACCCCGTCTAAGCACGGGACAAGACGCTAGGAAGATGATGTTGTGTTTATGTTAGATTTTTTGACTTTAGGTATGAATTGGACACTATCAGTATAGTACTATGTTCCTTACTATTACTTTTGTCTTATTCGTTTTAAGTCTTATAGATAACCCTGTAAATCGATACATGCGAGTATAATCGATATACATTTAAAGTTTGCTATCGATAAGCTGTTATTTTAACGTAACTAGATCAAACAAACCAGAATCAACGCAACTTCCCTCCCGTCTTTCTGTTTATACATACGATTTAAAAAAATATATTTAGTCGAATTGAGAACCTCCTCCTTTTTTTTAAGTCGGTTAAAAAGTAAAAATGACTGTTTTACCATAGACTCCAGAAGAGTGGTAATTCATTTATTGGTCTTAGTATTAAAATATTTAATAAACTTCCATAAAGTCTACTAGCATTACCTTCACATAAGTTCAAATTGTGCATTAAAGCGTTCTTAATGAAAAAGGGCTATTATAAGTTTGAAGACTTCCTAAATGATAAGCATTTATGTTTAACTTCATAATGAAGTGTTCACCTGCAGTGTTGTTACCTAATAAATACCTATAGAATATTAAGCTCGAAATTGTAAATCTTTGCATTTAAAAGAATAACTATCGAGTTTCTTGCCGGTTTCTTCTCGATAGATTCTACCTGCCGAACCGGTGGTAATCCTTTTTTCTGTTTAAATTGACTATTTATAAGTGCTTTTTTGAAGCCTATATAAATAAAGAGATTTTGAATTTGAATTTGAATTTTCAATGCGAAAAAGTCGCACTCTGATAAGCGACTTCTTTTTAAAGACGGTTGAAATGTAGCCTATGTAACGCGAATCAACATATTAATTATCAAATCATTTTGATGCTACGGTGGAACTAATGCCTAAACTAACGTCCGTACATTGACTGGCTCGATGGCTCATTCGGTAAGAGTTATGGATTCGATTCCCAGGACAAATATTCGTGTAATGAATACTAGTATTTGTTCTGTGTCTGAGAGTTAATATTCAGTATTCAAGTATATATTTGTAATACCACTGTTGTTTCTAGTATCTGTAACAAGTGCTTAAGCTTACCACGGAGTCAGATCAATGTATGAGATGTAGTCTGAATTTATTTATTAATAGATTGCCGGAATCTTAACCTATTCGTAACAGTTCTATCTTTTACATCATTTACAGGGTAAAAACGCAGGGTAGTCGGCTAACAAACATATCGATTGTCCACACAACCTGGACATTTATCCGGGCGGACACGTTCGCCTATCCCTCTAGCCGTCTCCCGCCGCCCGCAAAATGAATACCGGCCCATTTTGCATACAGATTGCGTCCCGCAGATGTGTGTCCCGTTGAGGCCGTCCCGTTCTGGGCTTCATTAGGCGAAACGTGACATGTGACGCCAGACGTTTTGTCCCTAGATTTGATTACTTATGTGCGTCAATCTTTGAAGTACTTGCAATAAACTGTCCAAAAATGGAATATATTTAATGTTATTTTAGTACATGCATACAGACTCCAAAGGGGTAGTCAGAGTCCAGGAGCGACAATCTCCTCCGACTTCTATCCAAAAATAAAGAAACCGCAAGAAACTCAACAAATTGCCTTTTTTTTTAAAACATGTTTTACATATCTCTAATATGTGGTACATTAAAATAACATGACTAAAATTTTCACTGTGCATGCGAGCAGATCATCTTGTCCAAACATTTTTATCATTTAAATAATCATTTATTTTGTAGTAACCTTTTCTTATTAAACATGATTTAATATAAGACTTAAATTTATGCGTGGGTAATTCAATAACATTTTGAGGCAGTTTATTAAATATTTTTATGCTTAGACCTACAAATGAACCACTAATCTTATTAAGCCTGAGTTTTGAAACGGCGAGTTTGTGTTTATTTTTCGTATTAAACCGATGACAATCAGATTTCTTATAGAATTCATCTAAGTTTTTATGTACATAGATAATACAATCAAATATAAACTGGGAAGCTACTATCAATATATTTATCGCTTTGAATATATGGATCGAATGGCTCTCTTCTGCAACACAAATATGGTTCGTATCTCAGAAGCGGTGCCCCATAGCAATAGACCGTATGATGTGGACTGGGTTAGATGGAAATTGTACAAAAGTAGTGACAAGTGGCTAGCTCGTCGCCTACACAATTACATACCCGAAACCCCATACAACCACCAACATGGGACCGTTCAAAAACATCATGATGACTTAGTTAGCAAACTCTATCATTACTTATTTCGTGACTATTCCATGATAATGTCCAGCCAATCTGCTGCTAACCGAACCTTCTAGAATCCAAGCTGCATGGCTCCCAAGGCTGCCGTGTTCGCGCCGGCTATTAATCGCCCCAGTCACAATAGATCAGTCTGACTGCGGCCTTGGGACCTCTCGCAGCGTCTTGCCGTTGCGGGCCAGACGATAACTTGTGCTGTGTTTGTTTAACTTACTGGACAAGAGGAACGAAGGCAACTATCTTTTTAACCGACTTCAAAAAAAAGGAGGAGGTTCTCAATTCGACTGAATTTTTTTTTTTTTAGACTACATGTTTTGTTGGTAGAAGCGATGGTAGATCAATGGTACAGACACGCTTTACGTGAGAGAGATACTGGCTTTAAATCGGGCAGGTATTTCTATATCTGTTTTTTTTTTTTCAAATATAAGAACGTATACCTTGATCGGCGTTAAAGGATCTGAATTGTTTTTAATAGAATTAGGATACGATTGACTACTTGTTTTTTTTTAATGGTGAACCAGGACTTTTAATGTCGAACGTAAAAATAAAATATTTGACCCTTACATTCGGTATTATTTTATCAGGAATAAAATACATTTCTAGGTGGTATTTTTATTTTTTATTTTATTATTCTTATAAAATAAACCTTCTAAACTTGCGATTTACCAAATAGGTGCCGTTTACTAACCTGAGTGTCGTATTTCCCTATTGTAAGCCGACTCTATGTAGCGTTTGCAGCGTAGCCTCGTAGTTCTACTCGTATGTCAAGTGCACGGCGCAGATAGCGCGCACAATCGTCGAATTTGTATGGGAGCGCGGTCGTATCGAGGAATGTATGGAAATTGGGCTGCGTGTAGAGTCGTGCTTGAAAATTGAGCCCAAAATTTAAAGGCGTAATCGGCTTAACCGACTTTATAAAAAGAAGAGAAAAAAAAAATCAATTCTCCAGACTGACACACCAATTCCCTAGGTCCAAACTTGTGATATGGATACTAAGTGAACGGATAGACATACTTAAATACGTTTATAAACATCCATGACTCGAGTACAAATGTCCATGTTCATCACACGAAACATTTGCCCCTAGCGGGATTCGAACCCGCGACCCTTGGTTTCATGGCTAGGGTCTCTAACCACTCGACCAACGGAGCTGTCAAAAAGAGACAAACAGGTATCAGTTTCGAGAATACTTATGTATAAAAAAATTATGTTGAATTTTATAGCAATCGGTTATTATCGTAAAGATGAATGTTTCCAATATAAAAAATGTTTTCAATATATATATATAATAAATATAATTCAATATAAATAAAATCACAAAAAAATAAAATTCTCCAGACTGACACACCAATTCCCTAATTATAAACTAAGCTATAAGCGCGCCTATGGATACTAGGTGAACGGGTAGACATACTTGTATATGTTTATAAACATCCATGACTCGAGTACAAATGTCCATGTTCATCACACGAAACATTTGCCCCTAGCGGGATTCGAACCCGCGACCCTTGGTTTCATGGCTAGGGTCTCTAACCACTCGACCAACGGAACCACAGTTGGCACATTCTTTTGGCTCCCATGTTGATCTGGGACAAAAAGAAAACAGAGACAATTTATATATGACACGAATAAATACGTATTTATATATACATATATTTCCATCCTCGCCAGCATATCGCCGGTGGCTCTCATTGATTATTCAAGACTTCCAGACCCAACGGTTAGCGTCTCAGATGGCAGCATTACGCATTAGGTATTAGGCTTCAGGCATTAGGTATTAGGCTTTACGTAATATCTAATTGGGGCCGTGGGCGGCGCGCCGGCCCATAATTTAGCCACTAAACCGTTGGTGGGTGCTGCGTTTCAGCAGAAATGGAATGTACGCTTCCCACAATTTGTGAGGATTGCCCCTACCACGGGAATCGGTTACAAGGAGGTGTGAGGTAATGGTGAGAATTACATAATTGCACGGGACTAGCTTGCATGTACTTTCATTTTACACCAGTGTTTGACTGGCTCGATGGCGCATTTGGTAGCGCGGATGCGCCAAGAGTTGTGGGTTCGATCCCCACCCAGGACAAACATTTGTGTGCTGTATACTTGTGTCTGTTCTGTGTTTTGGAGTTAATATCCAATATTTAAGTATATATTTATAATACCACTGTTGTTTCTGATATCCGTAACACAAGTGCTTAAGCTACTTACCTCGTCCGTCAATGTATATCAGTCAGATCAATGTGTGTTGTAGTCTGATATTCATTATTGATATTTATTTATTTGCCAACATAAAAATTAATTACAATGTCTGTAACATCTTTTGCAATGTATTTTTTACGCAAAATATTGTATACGTTTCTTCCCAAAAACCTCTAATTCACATAATTACTCTTACATAATATTATTTAAAAAAATATCGTAATATTTAGTTAAACGAGCATAGTAACGAGACGATGACAATCATGATGGCGCAGATTAGTGTTACTGAAACAAATGGGCCGTTTTATTTCCGGTCGGAAATAAGAGTCAAATTCCGCATCGACTTAACCTTTCAGTGTAAAATATAGTATACAGTAAGACGATGCTAGACTCTGCCTACTCTTGGGGACATAATAGTTTGTGAGTATTTATAGTTTGTAACTCAATCAAACATCACTCCAAAAACAAATGATATTCACGCGATATTAAATTCTAGAAACATTGGTAGGTGCCGCAAATAAGCTTTGTTAGCGGAACTGCGAGGCCGCCTCTGACCGCGGACCCCGCTCGCCGCCGAGGGCTCAGCGATCCGACCAGTTTGGTCTGACTGCCTCTTCTTTTGCTTCTGTCGTTATGTCCCGTTTTTAGTTCGGATTTGCTTGGACTACGAGTATAGACCTGGATTTAGCAACCTTTTCTATTATAATGAGATCGGCGTCATGTACTCATGTTAACTTATGTTTTCATAGCAGCGCTCCGCGATTTCAACCGCGTAGCTACCGTTCTTGTGGGAACACGGGGATAAAAAATTGCTTATGTTACTCGCTGATAAAGTAGCTTTCCATTGGTGAAAGAATTTTCCAAATAGATCCAGTAGTTTCGGAGCCTGTTCAATGCAAATGAACAATCAATTCTTTCCTGTTATTATTATGATAAGAATATCTATTGGTGAAAACTGACAACCGCTACAACATCCCTTGCATAGTTTAAATGGTCTAAACGAATAGACAGAAGCGGCTTTGTTTTAAGCTATGTAAAGATTTCAAAACCACCTTAAAAATATTATGATTAACTTTTCCAGCAAGGCGTGTCTTTCCTCGTTCATTATACAAAAGGCCTGTCCGTAAATAAACATCATATCCGCAGTTTTTCCTCACAAAGTGAGGAGGGGACGGTCGTTAGCAGGAATTGAATTAATATACACTGTTAATTGGTACATTCAAAGAAAGGGACAGCCATTAATATCTTGACGAGGGAAAAATGGTAATGTTTCATTAAGCTCCCTTGAGTGAGTAACGTGGACTTTTAATAGGGTATTGAAGGAATTCCCTCTTTATAAGGAGTTATGATGCCGGGTGTTTGGTAATGGAAGTATCATCAACATCATTTTATATATTACTAGCTGACATTTAAAATGGGCGGTTATTATGCCTCATATTTGAATTTCATTTTAAAGCATAACGAGTGAATGTTTTGCGTTCAGGGAAATGTGACGTCATAAGCAAATAATGCGATAAATTTGACGTAGAATGAAATAGAAAACAATTCACAAAAAGGAAGCCAAGTTACTAAGCGATCAAATATGTAATCCTAGATGTGTTACCAAAATACCAAGATGAGATGGCAACTAGCTCGTCATTGAAGGAAAACTCCTACACATTCTGATAATTCTATATGTGAACCAATTTATTAACTTCCTCTAAGTGTTGCGAAGGTTAGGCGTCGGTTCCTGTAATCTAATATACAGACTCGCTTATATATCATGACAATCCCCTATTAGAAACAGGACAAAGCGAAATCATCGCTAAAATCAGTTAAGTGGTTTAGACGGGAAAACCAACAGACAAGATTTACTTTCGCGGTTGTCATATTACATACATAACATAACATCACGCCCATAATCCCCGAAGGCAGGCAAAGTCAAAGGATCCCCCTTAACAACATTTATCAAAAAATAAAACTGGGTTGGGTCAGATGGAAAATTTTGAAGAAGTAGCTAGCTCGTCGCTTTCGCAATCACATACCCAAAACTCGATATACCATTAGCCGCCTCATACGACATGCTAGGCAAGGAACACAGTTGGCACATTCTTTTCGAATCCCAAATCAACATGGGACTTACTTATTCTATATATTGAGTAACGTTATTTCTTATTTGCAATAAGTCCCAGAGTGGGACTTATATTGCCCCCTGAAACGTCTAAAAGGTGATCGCCCATGTTGAAAATCAAAAATCTAGATTCTTGAAACATATATATATGCTACATATGATACATGCATACAAACAGCATCCAAGCCAAAGAAAAATGATATCTATTAATAAAAGACAACGCCACAACTGAAATTTCTTTCACAAATAAAATATACGAGACACATCAAGGTCAGTTGAAATCATTTGTCCATTCCAAGAATCAACATAATAGCAAGCAAAATGTGCCAGACTGTCAGCAAATAGAATTATTCTCTCAACAGCAAACGGAATGTGAAACCGATATTGGCGTCTGTTTCGGTCGCCCCTGAATTTATTATTACAATGTTTAATTATATTTTTTGGGGTGTCGTGTGATCGGTCAAGAACCACACTCGAGATATTTTGGTACTGCAAATGTCCATAGCCTATGGCAGGGGTTGTTATTCTATATCTACACTTATATTATAAAGCTGAAGAGTTTGTTTGTTTGCTTGAACACGCTAATCTCAAAAACTACTGGTCCGATTTGAAAAATTACTTCAGTGTTAGATAGCCCATTTATCCAGGAAGGCTAGACTATACAACATTTACCATAAACGCGGGTCAACTGTGATCACAGATTTAGTCGATAAAAGTAACTTTACAATGGCATACCTTCAATTAATTATTTTGTTTGAAAATAGGATCAAATATTGCTTTAACAGTTTCCATATGAGTATATGTAAATAGTAACGTTTTGGTATTTCATATTTTTTTTTACCAAATATATAAAAAATATCCGACTACATCACATACACTGATCTGACTCCGAGGTAAGTAGCTTAAGCACTTATGTAACGAAAATCAGAATCAACAGTGGTATTACAAATATATACTTAAACAAATATTGGATTAACAAACAAATAATGATGAATACTCATATTCATACGAATTTTTGTCCTGGGTGGGGATCGAACCCACAACTCTTGGCGCATGGGGCAGGGTCACTACCGAATGCACCATCGAGACAGTCAATATATCTACACTTTGTCTGTCAAAGACATAAAGACTTTCTTTTGCTGGACTGTCCTCAATTAATTCTAACCTATTGCATTCCTAATATACTAAAAGACATGTACAGAACCTTTATTAATGGAACGGATTGATCTTGCCACAATTACTGAAATAAAATTGTCGCATCTCTACACGACAGACATCTGAGCAATGAAAGGCGATATTTTAAGTGCGCGAAAAATACTCGGTGCAGGCTAGAAAACGTCCCTGTCACATTTTACGAGACCCAGATATTTGTCGTAGTAATTCACACTGAAATTCGAACATTATTTACAGTGCGCCTTGAATGTGACACCGGTAAACCTGGAACAGATTGTACATTTTGAAATATTTGTCTCGTTTTTTTGCTTTAATAAATTGAGTTATCTGTTAATGTTGACAGTTGGCTAGTGCATTCGGGCTTGTATGACTATTTATAAGTGCTTTCTTTAACCTATATAATATAAATAAAGATGTTTTTTAATTTGAATTTGCTATGATTCGAAGTGTTTTATGATATGATAAAGATCAATTGTTTTTAGATTTGTGATAGTTCTGATATATGTCCCCTTTTCGATATTTGAGTCCCATTGTTGCAATGATTAAAAATGTATTCAATGACAATGATGATAACATAAGTGATTGTGGTTAAAACATGGAAATGGTTAAAAAAATATATAAAAACTTCATCGTTTCGCGTTCCATTTCCGCATTTGGGCAAATTGTTAACTACAGACAGCGATTAAAAACATACAAATTTAATAATTAATCATAGAGGAGCGCGCGCCTCTTAACCGAGGAGTGCGGGTTCGAACCCGGGCACGTACCTCTGGATTTTTCAAATCTGTGTACGTATTTATACCACTAGCTCGACGATGAGGGAAAACATCGTGATGAAACCTGCAAATTCAAATAACTTTGGATTTGTAACCATGATCCAAAAACTGTCTGGTTCCCCTATCTTAGGGTTACGATGGTCAGATCGGCAGTCGCTTCAATGTAATTACCAGACTCGCTACATCCTGGATCATGGTCTAAGCGGACCCCGTCTAAGCACGGTACATAACGGTAGGAAGATGATGAAATTTAATTATTAATCATAATACAAGGAGTACCAACCTATAATAAATTCTATCAACTTCCACCTTTCAACAATAACACAACCCAACTATCCCTAACTATAACTTTGCGACTGTGTAAATTTACTCTGGATGAGTTCCCCAATTGGAGATCCGGCGGATATCGGTGAGAACCCCGCCTTCCCCGGGTTCAGTGGCTCGTCCCACTAGTTCGGCCAGCAGTTTAGTTAGTTAGCAATCGTGTTTGAAGTACCCGTCTAATTTGGTTAACTTCAAGTAAACTTCAATGAGTCTTACAAATCGAAATTGAGATCTTTCGTAGGGAAATTCTGAAAATTTACTTAAAATAATCTTAAGAACAGTTTGAGACATTCTTGACTTGAGATCTTCAATTTGTTTCATGATATAAATATCTATGAATATTATACAAAGAACCAATGTGAAATATATTTATGATTGTAGAATATCTATAAAATATAGAAAACTACGTACATAGTAGTAAGTATTAAGAATTTATTACTTACTATACTATAATATAATACGTATTTATACCACTAGCTCGACGGTGAGGGAAAACATCGTGATAAAAACCTGCAAATTCAAACAACTTTTTATTTGTAACAATGGTTCAAAAATTGTCTGGTTCCCCCATCTTAGGGTTACGAAGGTCAGATCGGCAGGCGCTTCAATGTAATTACCAGACTAGCTAATTTTAGATCATGGTCTAAGCGGACCCCGTCTAAGCACGGGACATAACGCTAGTAAGATGATGATTACGTAAAGCATTACTTACGCAAAGTTACTAAGACTTGAAATCTCTCATAACTTGCAACACTTCCCTTCTACAAGATAGTCAAAGGCCGTTCAAAACTACTTAACTTTCCGGAGCAATATTGAAATACCTTCACCCGTACACTACTGAACATGTCGTAACAAGGAAAGGGTTTAAACAGGTTTAATAAGTCCGCATCGGATAATAACAGGCGGTAATAAAGGCTCACCGGAGCGCGACTACGCCGCGCGGTAATTAAATATGGCAACTCGCGGTCGCGCATTGCTCTTATCGCGAGTCGCTCTTCTCCCATCTCGCTGTTCTCTCGAGTCATTGTTCTCGTGATTCGATCTTCTCGCGAGTCGCTGTTCTCGTCAATCGTTGTTCTCGCTAGGCGCTGTTCACGCGATTCGCTGTTTAAGCGAGGCGCTGCTCAAATAAAGCGATGTTCTCGCGAGGCGATGTTCGCCTGAGTCGCTCTTCTTGCAAGTCGCTCTTGTCGCAAGTTGCTCTTTTCGCAAGTCGCTCTTTTCGCGAGTCGCTATTCACATGCTACGCACTTATCGCAAGTAGCTCTCCTCTCAAGTCGCTATTCACGCGAGTCGGTAATTATGATATATTATCTTGTTATGGACCTAAAGCTTGCAAACGGGGCCAGAATAGTAGAAACAGTACCACGTAGGGCTGCTGAATACAGACACAACGACAAAGCAGAAATTGTCGTACATTTAAAAGCTATAAAACCATTTTTTGCTACATCGCTTAACCTTGAGCCTGGCTCGATGGCGCATTCGGTAGTGACCCTGCCCCATGCGCCATGAGTCGTGGGTTCGATCCCCACTCAGGACAAACATTCGTGTGATGAATACTTGTGTTTGTTCTGTGTCTGGGTGTTAATATCTGATATTTAAGTATATATTTGTAATACCACTGTTGATTCCGATATCCGTAACACAAGTGCTTAAGCTACTTACCTCGGAGTCAGATCAAGCTACATCCATTTACCTAGAGTCATACTTAACTGAACATCCTTTAACTTACGGCTATCTTTTGCTCTGCGGTAGTCAAAGGCAAAGTTTCGCCGGATTCCCGTGGCGGCCACCGATCAAGCGAGGTAGGAGTGATTTCGGATAGCGTGACGAAGCGCAAGCTATATTTTGCTACATCACTTAACTTAGGAAAGTTAGATTTCAGAATTGCCCAAGTTAGGACCTTACTTTGAACCCGACCAACCTTCTCTAGAAAGCCGGTGGTGTTACCTTCCCTTTGATGATAAGACAGTTCATTGCCCCCGTTTCGTCATCCCTGCGGCCGGAACATTGTTATCAGGCTGCGCGTTTACGGCGCCGTAAATTACGTAGGACTCGAACACTCGTAAAAAAGTCGTCAAGCCAAAATTGGGCGCACTCCAGTATGATAATGCCGCGGACAATCGCTGTAATTGCGTTGCTACCGGCGCAGTGTAGGCAACGACAGTGAGTCTGCTAAAATAGGCTGACATTGACATGTCTAGCCGAGTTTCGCCGGGAAACAGCAGTGAGCTAGATTATATACTAGACATTAAATTCAAATTCAAAATTCAATTTCAAAATCTCTTTATTTATATAGGCTTCAAGAAAGCACTTATAAATAGTCAATTTAAACAGAAAAGAAAACATTACTACTGGTTTGAAAGGTAGACTCTATCGAGAAGAAACCGGTAAGAATCTCGATAGTTACTCTTTTAAATGCCACAATTTACAATTTCGTACTTAATAATCTACACTTACTAGGTAACAACACTGCAGGTGAACTTCATTATAAAGTTAAACAATTTATCTAATTACTTAATAATTTAACAATTAATAACCGAGTTCAGACCAGTGGGGGTCACCGGTCTTTCAACGATACTCTGTCATGGGTTACCATGGGAGTTTAATCCGTGTAAGTCGGTCATATCATGTTCTGCTCCTCCTAAGCCGGAGCGGGACCGGTGTTTTTTTTTTTGTAAAGGGTTTCCCCCATTACAAAAAAAAATATGAGGATCTAGAAAACCTATATTCTGTGCTTTTAAAAAGTTATTATATCAAGAACACAACATATGGCGTTCGGTTCTCTCTGCCTACCCCGCTAGGAAGGTGGCGTAAAGTTTAGTTTAGTTTAGATTATATCAAGACGTTTACGTTTATATGTGGCATGTGGTATATGCATATTACTGCGTCCATAGTATGGACATGTCCATAATATGCATATACCACATTCATACGCAGTGGTAGTCTTCATGTGCTCATAGCTAATTATGTTTTTCTTACAACCAAAGGACTTTAAATCTTATTATCTTTGAGTCTTATCCAATCGTTCGCTCATTGTTTCATGCAACCAATATATTAATGGCATTATAATGATGGTTCGTGAATATAGCTATTTTGACGTTAAGGATTCCAAGTGTATGAATGCATAAAAATATTTGATTTTCATAGTCACATGAAGATGCCTCACTGTTATTCGTTGCGTTGTGCTACCGGCGGTGGAATAAACTACTCGATTTATGGCTCATCAAACGCGAAATGATATAGGTTAACGGTTTTCAGGGACGCTTTTATAATACAATGTTTGCGAAAAAAATCCAGCCATTACAGCTAGTTGAGGCGAATTACGTTCACTAGTATAGGTAGAGTAATTTATCATATTGACGAGTCAATATGATACCAATTTGCGAGGTAGATATTCGAATGAAAGGAAAGTAGGTGATATTTTTGGAATAAGGTAAAGCTGAAAAATAAATATTTATGCTTATGAGGGGCGACGCCTCGTATGAAGAGTGTGTTGGTTAAAAACAGAGCCAATATCACTGGATTTTAGAAATACATACATACACATAGGGTTAGCAGAGTCAAAGGGGCAGTAGGCCCTTTTAACCACATTTAGCCAAAAATAAAACTGGGATGAAGTTAGATTGAAAATTGTGAAAAAGTAGTGACAAGTGGCTAGCTCATCGCCTACACAATCACATACCCAACTCGATATACCATTAGTCGCCTTTTACGACATGCTAGGCAAGAAACACAGTTGGCACATTATTTTTAAGTCCCAGCCCAACATAGGATAATTTTAGAAATCTAAGTATGTATTATGTATGGTTAAAGGGGCCTGCTCCCTTTTTGACTCTGCCTACCCCTTCGGGGATTATGGGCGTGATGCTATGTATGTATGTAAATATGTATTATACACATACATTTTTATTTGAATGTGCAGGTTTCCATATGTTTTTCTATCTACTTGTTAATACATATGTATATCATTTCGACTGGCTCGATGGCGCATTCGGTAGTGACCCTGCCCCACGCGCCAAGAGTTGTGGGTTCAATCCCCACCCAGGACAAACAGTCATGTGATGCATACTTGTGTTTGTTCAATGTCTGGGTGTTAATATACAATATTTAAGTATATATTTGTAATACCACTGTTGATTCTGATATCCGAAACACACGTGCTCAAGCTACTTACTTCGGAGTCAGATCAATGTATGTGATGTCGTCGGACATTAATATTTATAAAAAAAAATTTAACTTAACTTATAATATTATTTATATGAAACTCAAACAGTCAGAGACCTTATTCCAATACTTAAGGCGCCCTTTGTCTGTTCCCACAAAAACAAGCGCGTTGTTTTCGTAACGTGTGACGTGACATGTCATAAGCGAAACAGACAACAGTGAATCAGCGGGCATTGAGCAAAAACGGCGTGGGGCGCCATAAAAGGAATCGGGCCATCCATCTCGCAGATTGGAAACCGTGCGCCTTGGAGCCTCGGACGTAGTACAAGATTGGATCGTAGGACCGTGGTCCGACTTGAAATAATAGTGTAGGTGTGGTAAATGCAAATTCAAATTCAAAATTTCTTTATTTATATTTAAAAGCACTTATAAATAGTCAATTTAAACGGAAAAGAAAACATTACTACATTACTACCGTAAAGTATGTTAAAGTATGTTGACTATACACAGGCTATGATTAAACTCGTCTGGTTTCTCTGTCTAAGTGTATGGAAGACACATGGCAGTGGCTTCAATATGATAACAAGCTCGCCTAGTTAAGGTATTATTTCCTTTAGTATAGCGACTTGAGTATATAAATAAATTATTTAGACTGACACACCAATTCCCTAGTCCCAAACTAAGCTTGTGCTTGTGCTATGGATAGTAGGTGAACGGTTAGACATACTAAAATATGTTTATAAACATCCATGACTCAAGTTCATCACACGAAACATTTGGCCCTAGCGGGATTCGAACCCGTGTCCCTCGGTTTGTGGCCAGGGCCTCTGAGCACTCGACCGACGGGCAAGTCAATTTTGTTGATTTTTCTATAGCATAAGGCACTCATTCTAGAGGCTCTACTATTCAATAATAATAATTTTGATAAGGTACCGGTACAGCTAATTATGATGAATTAAAGTAAATTTAAGGATAAATCAACCACACACTCTGTATAATAATTATCTCAAAATCAAGTTTAAATTTCAAAATCAAGCTTGATAGCGAAACTTTGTTACATGAAGTACTCGAACACTGAAAATGGAATACTATTCGTATTTGTACTATGTCTTTGTTCGGTTTTCCTCGCGTCTTGTCATTTATTTGTCAAACGGCAATAAAATCCCTAATGGGGTACGTTCGCTTCTTGGTTTGAGAGAAAGTTTTATTTGTAAACACGAAGGTATACTACATATATACATTACATTACATATATACATATTGAAAAAAAACATATATGTATATACCATAAGTCGCCTTTTACGACATGCTAGGCAAGAACCACAGTTGGCATATTCTTTTTAAGTCCCAGACCAACATGGGACAGTGGGCTGATTTGGATGGAAAGCTCTGAAAAAGGAGTGACAAGTGAGCTCGTCGCCTACTCAGTTACATAACCAAAAGCCCGTAAACCATTAGTCGCCTTTTACGACGTGCTAGGCAAGAACCACAGTTGACACATTCTTTTTTTTTTGTCTCAGATCAACATGGGCCAAGTCCCAGATCAACATGGGACAAAATGTAATGTTGTTTGATATTATATATCAAACAACATCAGTCAAAATAAAATATCGAACAAAATAATAATAATAAATAAATAAATAAATATCAGACTACATCACATACAATGATCTGACTCCGAAATAAGAAAAGCAATTGTGTTTCGGATGAAAAAAACATTCAATCGAATTGAAAACCTTCTTCTTTTTTTGAAGTCGGTTAATTATTAAATAAGAACATTGCCTGTTGACTAAATCTTTACTTTTCCTTGTTTCAGGAGAGCACACCTCAGATGCTGCTTGGAGAAACTCAAGGACATGGTACCCTTAGGACCCGAAGCCTCAAGACACACAACACTAGGATTATTAACAAAAGCCAAAAGATTTATAAAGGTCAGTCACAGTTATAGTACTTAATATACAAAATGAGCGGAGGCCTATTTGGCTACATATAGTTTAGTCTACTTATAGTTTTAGTTTGTAAGCAAATTTTGTATTGTGCCAAATAAACATTTATTCTATTCTATTCTATTCTAAATGTTTCGTGGTTGAGAATTAAACGAAATTATAAAAAAATCTTGGGTGATTTGCACGACGGTGCGAAAGGACGAAGTACGAAATAGCTATTTCCGATTCATACCATGGTGCGAATTGACGACTTAAAACAGCTTCCTTGTGTGATTTGTAACGTGAGACGAACAGCTTGTTCGGCGAATCGACGCAATTATATTATCAACGAAATCAAATTGGGAATACTTACGCCTGACGTTATATAAACCTACAACAAATATTTATATCAAACAAGTTTAGAGATCGTATAAAAGACTTGATACAAGGTATAAGGCACCTACTATTTCATATTTAGGTACAATAAAACGACACAAATTATTTTAATGTTATTTTAGTACTAGCGACTCGCTTGGTGAGCAAAAAACTATACTAACAAACCTTCCTGTGAAATCGCTCTTATCTAGTTTAAACGATTTAAGAAACAACAGAAGCAGCGAATTTGTCTTATACTATGTAAAAATAATTAATTGTTTTAATGTAACTAGATATTATAATGTTGTTAAATATAGTTTACTTTATAGGCTGGCCCGTTGGTCGAGTGGTCAGACACCCTGGCCACGAAACCAAGGGTCGCGGGTTCGAATCCCGCTAGGGGCAAATGTTTCGTGTGATGAACATGGACATTTGTTCTCGAGTCATGGATGTTTATAAACATATTTAATTATGTCTATCCGTTCACCTAGTATCCATAGTACAAGCATAAGCTTAGTTTGGGACTAGGGAATTGGTGTGTCAGTCCATGTTCATCACACGAAACATTTGCCCCAGCGGGATTCGAACCCGCGACCCTTGGTTTCGTGGCCAGGGTCTCTGACCATTCGACCAACGGGCCAGTCAATATGATTTTACATTTATAATTTAAATTTTACAAATTATTTTGCGTATCTCTGTTGCGGTGCCCCTACGGGTCGTCACGTGTTCAACGAACAATACTATTTATATTGTACCATAATAGGTTAGATGACTAAAAAATTCTGCTTAGTCCGTCAGTTAGATTATAAAAAAATATTCAACACGTATTTTTTAATTTATTTGTCAAACAAACATTGACGAAGGTACAATGCTTACAAGTTGCGCGTGACGTCACATCTACGTACAATTTTTACAAAGTAGTGACGTCGCAAGCCCCCACTCCAAAACTTTGATGCTCATTATCTTTGTGATTTTTTGTTAATTTGATAAAGTGAAAAATATGTGTCTAGTATTTTTGTATAATCTAACTGACGGACTAAATAGAATTATAGTTTTTTAATGCAGTCATCATCCCTATTATGTACCATGTGACTTGCAAATAAATAAATATTATTTATTTTAATGAAATTATTTAGTGATCTGTCTTTGTAATTAAACAAACACTCCAGTAAGACTGAATGCTCAGCTCCCTCCCCGCGTGTCACCGGCAGCGTCCGGCCCCGCCAACTTGGGAGGCCACCGCGTTCAAGTATAAATTAATCGGGATCTTGGCTATAAGTCTATTTTGATGATGTAGTGAGGGGATTAATGAACTGGGATGTTAACACCAAACATTTTATATTTAATGTTGAAATATCAATTCTGAAAAAGAAAGTATCGTAGTATGCTGTTAAGCCTTATTGATTTTGTATCATATTGACTCTAAGATTTTTCATTTTACAAAAACTGCTTAATATTAAGTCAGTTGCCTATACAAACTAGTGACGTCACACGTTGACAAGCCCATACAAAATCTATAGTGATTTCGTTTTGACAGCTCTTAAAAAGTATCTCAATTGACTAGCCAGCTAACATCCCTATTATCATCGTATTATCTTCTTAAGATTTACATTAAGGATATTATGCATTCATTAGCTATAATTCTCATGAACTATAATTTTAGAATATAATTCATGACCTGTAATTCTAAAATACGTAGCAGCATCTTTAGTAACTTTTCGTAATATGTAGAAACTAAACTAAACTTCACGCCACTTCCTTAGCGAGGTAGGCAGAGAGAACCGAACTTCGTTAAATAACAGAATATCGTCATTGCATAAAATGGTCTTACGTAAAAGTATGACTGTTACATACACGGTAACATTTTTACGTTTCTTAGGGTAATGATAATATAGTAAATAAATCATCATTGGTAATATTTACCTGGCATTTTGTCCAGTTCCTATTATCGGGTACATTTGGACCATAATGCAATTATATGAAGCGTACGTAATGGCAAATGGCTGGCTGGTCTACAACACCATTAAAAGTTCTTTATCCAATACACGATTAGTCGCCTTTTAATCAAATAATAAATTCTTCCGACTGACACACCAATTCCGTAGTTCCAAACCAAGCTTATAAGCTTGTGCTATGGATACTAGGCGAACGGATAGACATATGTACTTAAATACGTTTATTACCATCCATGACTTGAGTACAAATGTCCATGTTCATCACACGGAACATTTATCCCTAGCGGGATTCGAACCCGCGAACCTTGGTTTCGTGGCCAGGGTCTCTGACCACTCGACCAACGGGCCTGTCAGATTTTACGACCTGCCAGGCAGGAAACACAGTTAACACATTATTTTCTCTTAGACCAACATACGACAACACTTCTAACTTATTGAGTTTATCCTGATCAAACAAACAGATTACTAACCAGAGTACACATGATAGTAACTCATTCATCTTCCATCCAAACTTATGTGCACTACGCTTTAACCGCGATGGCCACAGCAATGCGCCCGCGGCCTTACAGCGAGAAAACCTTCGATAAACAAAGGGCAAAGGGTTCGCTTCCGGCCGGCGCCGTTTCCGGTCCCCGTCACTTCCTGCGGGGAGGGGGTATTCCCCGAGGCGCAAGCTCCGGACGGATGGGGTTCCGTAGCGAGGGAATTAAGAGGAAGAAAAACTGTGAAAGCTTTATATAGAAGAAGTTTGACTATTCTTATATACTATATAATACTATATCACTGCTCTTTAAGTAAATAAATAATAAATAAATTCTTTAGACTGACACACCAATTCCCTAGTTCCAAACTAAGCTGATGCTTGTACTATGGATACTAGGTGAACGGTTATACTTAAATACGTTTATAAACATCCATGACTCGAGTACAAATATGTTTAAATTCATAAAAAAAAATGTTTTTTTAAATATTGGCATATCATGTTTCTCAGGCATACATTTTCACAATCTTTCTCTTTTGAATGCGCGGGTCCCTACATAATCGCCACCAACCCACCCTTGACTGTTTTTTTAAGCTCCGTATGCTTTCAGCAGTAATGGAAAGCGCTTTGTCAGACGAACTTGCGTTTGTGATTCGCTAGTGTTGACGTTGGGAAAAGGGCCTCAGCTAAAAGCCTATTTGTCACTCCACTCTTATCGGCCTGTGAGGCGCAGCCAGTTAATCTCTATCGTATGCAGACCTGGTGGATTACCATAAAAAACGGCGCGCTGTGCACACTTTGTGCAGTTCATTGATTGGAGTTAAGCGACTACAGTCTCGGTAGGGAATTGGATGGGTAACCGAAATAAAACATCGGATATAAATTTTCGCTCCGTACTGTTTCTTCGTTTGCTATAACGAATATAAGACCATTTGCCACATATTAAAAATAATGCTTTTTTTTATAGTTTTCTATTGAATTATGAACTCTTATCGCGTTCAAAATTTGTACGATTGACCAATGTAAAAATCATGAATCATCCTAAAAGGGCATTAGATTTATTTCCATATATAGTCATTGAATCACGTTAACAGTTAACGTCATATATAAATTGTCTCTTAATTAAGAACCTCGATTAATTATAGAGTAGGCTCCATCGTTATCGTAAAAGTTATAATTAGTGTTTGTACACTAATTATAACTTTTATGGTAACGTACTCAATTATTGACGACTAGCAAGACGACGAATGGTATATCGGGTTTTGGGTATGTGATTGTGATTGAGTATGTGGACGACAAGCTAGCTACTTGTCACTACTTTTTCACGATTTTCCATCTTACCCAGCCCAGTTTTGTATTTGGCTGAATGTGGTTAAAGAGGCCTGCTGCCCCTTTTATTCTGCCTACCCCTTCGGGGATTATGGGCGTGATGTTATTTATGTGTGTTTGTAATACTACTGTTGTTTCTGATATCCGTAACACAAGTGCTTAAGCTACTTACCTCGGAGTCAGATTAATGTATGTGATGTAGTTGGATTTATTTATTTATGTGTGTGTGTGTTTGGTATAAGGAGCATATTGTTTATTGGATTCTGCCTCCCTTATGAACTGCGGGCGTGATGCTGTGTGTGTGTATAAAAAAATCTAGTCTTCCTACGCAATGAGACATGAAGTCGCAATATTAAGTCCCCGCATCGTTACGAGTGTCCGGGTGTGGAGCGCAACATTATCGCTGGACGTGCGCAAAAAGCGGCGGTTATTAACGCGCTCGCCGACGCCGTAAACTGAGCAACGTTGCCCGATACGGATTTACACGACGCGATTTCTGTTATGTCTAGGCGAAATCAATCGTTTAGGATGGCACACTAATGCTCTACCTTCAAATTGAGCATAACATGTAACGGATAGCTAGCTAGCATGGTATCGGATAGTCTTTCAATACTCGCACTATTTTAAAAAGATGTTTAAAGGGCGAATAGTCTATCAAAATTTGGACTAGATTTTGATTTTTTTAGAGGTAGGATTACTTTTTGGTACAGTCATTCTATGGAGCATATCATTTCATTTTAAGGTAACGTCAGTCGTTTCCCAATAGCGAGGTGAAAGCCATCCAGCGTCCGGAACGACTCGCGACGTGAGCGATGGCCGGACGCCGGACAGTGCGCGCATTCGTCACCGGCCATTGTCCGCCGGACGCCGCCATCTGTTACCGCTGCGCTCGTTTCGCTTATGAGCGATGACCGTTACGCAAACATTCGGCTTCTTTTATTAAACTAAACCTTTTAGAAACCTTAGCTAACCAGTAAATTTAAGATAACGTCACCCAATCGTAGAGTGTAAAGGCTCCCAGCGTCCGGAACGGTTCGCGCCGTGAGCGATGGCCGGACGCCGGACGGCGCGCGCATTCGTCACCGGCCATTGTCCGCCGGATGCCGCCATCTGTTACCGCTTCGCTCGCTCCGCTTATGAGCGATGGCCGTTCTTACGCAAACATTCGGCTATGGTGATGGCGCACCTTGGAGAGATTTTTTCGGAGATTGTTTAACGTCTGGTTTGTGCAGGCGCATGTGTGTGCTTGTACTGAGTTCGTTTGTTTAAATTATATTTAATTAGGTATTCTGTACTAAATGTAGTGAATAAAATTAAAGGAGAGAAAATAATATATGATAGCTTATTGAGATTTTTCAAACCCTTGGATTTGCAAGCACCTATTACGTATTTTAAAAATCTTCTGTATGGCGACAAAGGAAAATATCGGTAAGAAATTTGGTTATTGATATACCTACATATAGATGTCTGATTTAGTCTATACATGTCTATATATAATCCTTATAAAGGATTCCTTAATAGGATTATCAAGATTGAATAACCGTTCGTTTCCTTCAGTGTAAACAAACAAACATAACATCACGCCCGTAATCCCCGAAGGGGTGGGCAGATCAAAGGGATAACATGCCCCTTTAACCACATTCAGATAAAAATAAAATAAAGAAATTTTCCAGACTTAGAGGAATTGTGTACTTATAAAAAATAAAATAAAATAACTTCGTGTAATTACTTATAACTAACTAACTAACTAACTAAACTTCACGCCACTTCCCTAGCGGGGTAGGCAGAGAGAACCGAACGCCATATGGCACGATCCTTACACACCTCACTCGCCTCTTTAACATTCATAATCCTTTTCATACAAGCAATTACTTATAAGATAAAGATTATTGACTTAATCTAGACGCGCTAAATAATGGAAAGTACATAATGTTAATAAATTGTCCAGAGCTCATCTAAAAAGCAAGCACTCTAAACTCAAAGGTTTAATTCATCATCAGAAACAAAACACAAGTAATATCAAGACACAATATGAATGCCAAATGTCGACTCTCGCGATAAGTGACAATGTGCTCATATAGTAAGGGCAGTGTGACCCCCCTCCAAACCCCCACTATTCGTTTTACACGTCACATTAAACATGACGCCGACACCGGAGATACGACGCGAAAGAAAGATATACTGTGCTCCACGTTTTTGCCGACCGTACGATGTCATAATGGTCTCGTATTGTAATGATGGAGTTTACGATCGTATTTTAGTACCTCGCACGGGTTTTAGCGGGCGTCCGAGTGGTTACGGCCGGGTCGGGAGGTGGATTGGGCTAAATGGTGGATTTGCTTTTTAGTGTTATGATTTTTGGACACGTTGTTGTTGAAATGCTATGTTTTATGACTGTAGCTGACTTTTACGAGCCTTTTCATTAGTAATTCTGTATTATCTGCTAATACGTACTTTATACTGTTTGTAAACGTTATTTTTGGGTGGTCAGTGGTTTTCAAACTTTTACGTAGCTTTTCATCTCTATGACTAAATGCTTGCAAAAGGAACCGGTATCTAACATGTAACGTGATTATAAAAACTAAAAATTTTGTCGAGGTCACCCTTTACATCTATAATTTTTTAGCTTTTTCTTTTTGCATGAATGACTAACATCTAGAAATCCGTCCACCGTCACACATTATTGTGTTTTAAGCTTAGTAAGACTATACAAAAAGATGCTCTGAATAGATTCACGTAATATATTTAACAAAAAAGGCCCCATGGTATTAATCAAAATAACAATAAGGAACGCAGCCTATGTGTCTGGCTCTTACAGCCATTAATATTCATTAATTCAGGAAGATTACTTGTTATTAATCTTGCTAGATTACTTGAGATTAAGGGTATCTGATAAATGAGTCTGGGCGAAAAACTAGATAAATTCTAAGTAGGCACTTAATACTCGAAAACATCTGGTAAAAATTACTGCGGTTTGTTTGTGAACGGATTAAGTTAAATCCTTCTTGTGTTAATGTGTTATGCGAGATTGAGACAATCTTCATAAATTTTAAATTTTTATAACTGTGATTTTTCATAAAAAAACAAATTAAGATTTTTATTAAAAACGTTTTTTATAGGGGGTGTGCAAGTCTGCACTAGGTTTTTATATATTTTTACTTTTTCTTGGTAGTAAAACAAAATAATAAGTAATAAGTCAATCAAAAAAACATAACCAATAACTATCAAAAACATAAACAACACACATACATACATAACATCACGCCCATAATCCCCGAAGGGGTAGGTCGAGTCAAAGGGGCAGCAGGCCCCTTAAACCACATTCAGCCAAAAATAAAACTGGGCTAGGTTAGATGGAAAATAGTGAAAAACTAGTGACAAGTGGCTAGCTCGTCGCCTACACAATCACATACCCAAAACCCCATATACCATTAGTCGCCTTTTAGGACATGCTAGGCAAGAAACACAGTTGGCAAATTCTTTTATAGTCCCAGACCAACACGGGAACAAAAAGGTTTAAAAAAGTAAAAATATATAAAAGCCTAGTGCAGACTTGCACAGAGGGGAGTTTCATTTCACATTCTTGGTGTAATGAGACAGTCACAATGAGACGCATTTGTTAGAGACTTGTGACACTCTTACTATCAGTCAGACGATATACATGTATGCAATCTTATTATCATTGAAATTTGACTGGCCCGTTGGTCGAGTGGTCAGAGACCCTGGACACGAAACCAAGGGTCGCGGGTTCGAATCCCGCTAGGGGCAAATGTTTCGTGTGAAGAACATGGACATTTGTACTCGAGTCATGGATGTTTATAAAGGTATTTAAGTATGTCTATCCGTTCGCCTAGTATCCATAGTACAAGCTTAAGCTTAGTTTGGAATTAGGGAATTGGTTTGTCAGTCTGGAGAATTTATAATTACATAAATGTAATATGTTATAAATAGTTTAATTGTATATTTGTTTTCATAATGGTTTTCTGTAAGGCTGGTGTAAACTTATAACTTATAAACTAATAAATAAATAATTAAAAAATAATTACTTTCCTACATCTATTGTTGCACTAATCATGCATATTGCGTCATCTCTGTCCTACATATTACGTACTTAAGTATTAAATTAAAAGCTGTGTAAATTCAAAATTCACATAGTAACATTCATCAGGTCATGGATGTTACTATGTGAATTTTGAATTATTTTGATTTGAATTATTTGACCCCGTCTAAACACGGGACATATGATTATGTCCCGTGTTTAGACGGGGTCCGCTTAGACCATGGTCCAGGATTTAGCAAGCCTGGTAATTACATTGAAGCGACTGCCGATCTGACCTTCGCAACCCTAAGATAGGGGAACCAGACAATTTTTGGATCATGGTTACAAATCCAAAGTTGTTTAAATTTGCAGGTTTCTTCACGATGTTTCCCGTCACCGTCGAGCTAATGGCATAAATACGTACATAAACTTGACAAAACCAGAGGTACGTGCCCGGGTTTTAACCCGCACTCCTCGATTAAGAGGCGCGTGTCCTTACCATTGAGCTACCACCGCTCAGTAACATCCTTGACCATACTCTATATAAATCATCCCAATATACAAGTACTGTCTAAAAGGCCTTATTTACTTCCCTGAATTATGTACAAGCTAAATAAATTCCGGAATATAAAGTCAACATGCAACGCCGTTCCGTTTCACTCGGAACGGCAACAAATAACGCTTTTTATTTTTCTAGAAACCCCGTAAAGGCCAAACCTTCGGTGAAACTCTTTCATGGAGGAAATAAAGTTATCAGAGGCGTAACTGGGTCGCGAGGACTTATATAATAATACCTATGATTTTATTTACCTCGTCTCTCGCAATAGGGATGTTGACTGGCTAGTCAATTGAGATACTTTTTAAGAGCTGTCAAAACGAAATCACTATAGATTTTGTATGGGCTTGTCAACGTGTGACGTCACTAGTTTGTATAGGCAACTGACTTAATATTAAGCAGTTTTTGTAAAATGAAAAATCTTAGACTCAATATGATACAAAATCAATAAGGCTTAACAGCATACTGCGATACTTTCTTTTTCAGAATTGATATTTCAAAATTAAATATAAATGGTGTCAACATCGCAATTCAGTTGGAGACTTTGATTTTTATATGTAGACTGGCTTTTCCCATTTGGACTGTTGCAAACGGTATACCGTTCGTCTCGTGAGATCATGTTTTACTGTCAGGACAAAAAAAAATATATTTTATGAGAATACAAGAGTAAATCTTGTTGATACCAATTTCACCAGAATCGATTAAGTGGTTGGCATGAATACGCAATTGACAGTTGTAGAGCGGAAGTAGGTCAATGGAGTAAGGACACGCGCCTCTTAACCAAGGAGTGCGGGTACAAACTTGGATTTTTCAAATATATGTACGTATTTATACCACTAGCTCGACGGTGAGAGAAAACATTGTGATGTAACCTGCAAATCAAACAACTTAGGATTTGTAACCATGATCCAATAATTGTCTAGTTTCCCTATCTTAGGGTTACGAAGATCAGATCGGCAGTCGCTTCAATGTAATTACCAGACTAGAGTACAAATGTCCATGTTCATCCCACGAAACATTTGCCCCTAGATTCGAACCCGCAACCGTCGGTTTCGTGGCCAGAGTGGCAACCACTCGACCAACGGGCCAGTCAAGTAGTTAGAAACTAGGGAATTTGTTTGCTACTTTGAGTAACTACATTAAAGTGTTATTTATCACCGTAACCTCTTGCCATCCTCACTAACCCTCTCCACTCAATTTTTTACCTCATTTTACCTCCTCTTATTTAGGTAAAGGTCACCGCTGTTCACAGTGTCCCCCGATCCCCATCGATACCTTTTGCCAACCCCCCATTTGTCAACGTCCTCCGTCGCTATATCGTATAAATATCTCGCCCGAATCAACTAGGAGCATGTTACTATTCAAAAAGATAAAATATGTCCTCGTGTACTAACACGCGTTGTAGAAGTTATTTTTGGAGTAAACGGAAGGGAAAAAACATTTTTTGTATAATAAGGGTGATAAATAAGCACACTGCTTGCTAATGATAAGCAGTCACAGTAGCTTCTGGATAATATCAAAGCCAGAAGTGTCGCTAGTGTGCCTTTATGAACTATTTTCGAAGAAACTCATGCTGAGTCGTATAAGGAGATTCTCATACTCAAATCTTGGTTCATTTCTCTTAAAGGTAAGTAGCTAGTTTTAATTGGAAAGTGGCTAATTGCACCAAACGCAAGAGCATGAACGATTATTAATTTTACTACTATAAAAGTCCGATGTTGGTCTGGGACTTAAAAAAATATGTGCCAATTGTGTTTCTTACCTAGCATGTCGTAAAAGGCGACTAATGGTATATGGGGTTTTCGGTATGTGGTAGTGATATGTGTAGACGACGAGCTAGCCACTTGTCACTACATTTTCACAATTTTTTTAGTTTTGTTTTTGTCTGAATGTGGTTAAAGGGGCCTGTTGCCCCTTTGACTCTGCCTACCCCTTCGGGGATTGTGGGCGTGATGTTATGTATGTGTTTGCACTATAAAAGTCTGGTTAGATAACACGGTAATTACCAGCAATACGGCTGATTTTCACAACTTTAATGGAATTTTAATGAATCAGCCAAACCAATTTCAATGGTTTTCACTTCCAACTCGAACAAAAATGCATATAAAAATAAAAGCCTATGATTTCTAGTTTAATTTATCACATATATCATCATCATCTTCCTAGCGTTATGTCCCGTGTTTAGACAGGGTCCGCTTAGACCATGATCCAGGATTTAGCGAGTCTGGTAAATACATTGAAGCGACTGCCGATCTGACCTTCGTAACCAGACAAATATTGGATCATTGTAAAAAAATTATCGCATATATGTAAATAAAATTAATATACAAACTTTACTGAATGATAAATTTGTATGGACGTCCCAACGCAATTACATTACAGCCGAAAAGGCATACAATCATTACGAAAACGTTTCGTGTTCATCCTTCGCGTCCGCACATCATTATTTAACTGTATAACTATTATTATCTGCACCCAATTCGGGCCAGCACCTTTGTGTCTGAGGGACGTATACGTCCGCCCTCAAAACTATCAAACTTGAACCATAAATAATATTCGTAGGCCCAAAAACCGAACACTGCGTGTATGTTGCATGTCACCATCCCTCTGTGTCTTTGCACTTTAACAGCAAACATTTAAGGTTGGAAATGGCGTAGCAAATGAATTGGCCAGGTCTATTTATCAAAACGGTGCTATTAATTCCGAAGACAGCGTGTTCAGAATGCACGCAAGCCCGGCACGCCATGATGCGAGTAGGTATAATTTACGCGGCAATTAGGCTAAATGTTAATTGCATTGTCTAATTAAAATAAAACATTGGAATGGAGCCGGTGATTATGCGAAATGGCGTTGTGGCTGCGGTCGGGAGCCGCAGTCTGTATTTGCATCGGAAGAAATTGAATCGGTGTAACGAAGATTTGTGATAAATATTCTTTGATGTTTCATTTTGTTCATCGTAGACATCCTTACATACATACCATAAATAAATAAATATCAGACTACATCATATACATTGATCTAACTCCGAAGTAAGTAGCTTAAGCACTTGTGTTACGCATATCAGAAACGCATACATCATACGGTTCAATAGGCCAAATAGTTCAATTCGTACAAGGTAGGTTCTACCCATCACTTAAAATCTTAAAATAAAATATTTTTTTCCAAAATTAAACAGACTTCAAAAACAAACCGAATAAAAGTAAAAAATTAAATTTACTTAGGCCAAAGTAATACGTATTTTAATACTTATAATTTTGAAGTCGGTGCCAAGTAAATGCTTAAATTAGTATAGGTACAATTATCACTCAACAGATACATTTTCAGTGATAATATTAGCTTCAATTGTACCAAGTCATTGTTTTACTTGACACCGACTTCATAATTATAAGTATTAAAATACGTATTCTTACAATTATGTAGGTACCATTGATTACAATAATTCTTAAAAAAATTACAATAAACAGTACTATTACGATCCATTTTTTCAGGAAGTAGTTTTTTATTCCTTCTGTAAAGTTTTTACGAGGTTTTCACTGCCGCTTTCCTCCAAAATGTTTCACATTTTTATGGTGGCCTCATGTCGCGCGACAGATATAATATAGTTAAAAACACGATAGTAATCAATGTTTATTCTCACAGTGGATTTGTTTTAGTGACTGTTTGTCATATTAATTACAATGTATCTGCCATCTAAACCAGTGGTTCCCAACCTGTGGTCTGCGGACCATCAGTGGTCCGTGATGACATTTGGATCGCAAGACACGAAAAAGTTTTATTGGTTTTAATAAATAATACAAGGTTATTTTTGAATTGTTACCGTTAATTTTAAACCATGTGGTGCGTACTTACAATCTTTACTAATGATATTAATAATACATTCTCCAGACTGACACACCAATTCCCTAGTTACAAACTAAGCTTATGCTTATGCTATGGAGACTAGGTAAACCGATAGACATACTTAAATACGTTTATAAACATCCATGACTTGAATACCAATGTCAATCTTTATTACTTTACTAATATATATAAAGCTGAAAAGTTCGTTTGGTTGAACACGCTCATCTCAGGAATTACTAGAATTGTTTTTTCTTTTGTGTTATATAATGTAAATGTGTGAAAGTGGGCCTTGATCCTAAGAAGGTTGAGAACTACTGATCTAAACGAACTTTACCGCGTTTTCAAGTGACGTAATGAGTCCCCGTGGTGGCCATTGTTTGTGTGTTGAAATAAATTATCGTAACTCGTAATGAGCGTTCTTTATGGTGTTTGGACTGTCCGGCATTTTGTTTTGGTAACACGATATGAAAATAAGTGGGAAAAATTTCGGACTTGTTTCTATTTAATGAATTTTAGTTCGTTAAAAATACACTCACATGTTTTTTTAACTAAGTAAAAATTGAAGAAAGTTTAATTTAAAATACAGTTTATTTCTTAAATGTATAAATAATTTAACTTTATATGCTACTGAGATTTCTTAAGAGTAAAAGTCTAAAAAAACATGATCTATTCAAAGATCTATGAGGTGAAAGTGTTATGCAAAGGTAAGGATAAGCGTAGAGGGGCTTACTGCCCCTTTGAGACTCAACCGACCCCTTCGGGGATGCGTAATGATATGTATGTATGTATGTATGTAAATTCCACTTTATTTCGTTAAGTACTTCTTCGTGAAAGAATAAACCATACACCGAAACTTGCATAATTATAATATTACTTGTTTTCTCAACTATCAACTAGTTTACTAAACTATTCGTGTTAGTCTGGAGAAATTATTTATTTATTATCACAGCTTTATTTACAAAGCGATCCGCCCTCAGTCCGGCCCATTACCGCCCTCAGTAAAACTATTACCCGCGAAGTGCGTTCCCGCATCATTATGTCCGGGAGTAATATATTAAGAACCTCTCGCGGAATCAGCAAGTTTTCCGATTAGCGGGCCTCCAAACACTCCCCTCTGTCCCTCCCCGCCTCTGGCGTCTCGCTCCTCTGCGCTTAGGGTTGTGAAAAGGGGGAAACGAAAATTTTTGTTTTTTTTTTGTGGTCATATAATTTTTTGTACTGAATTTCCTAAAGAGAGCTTACATACATAACATCACGCCCATAAGCCCCGAAGAGGTAGGAAGAGTCAAATTCTCTAAGTCTTATTGCCTGTATAAGCAAAATTCAAGAGGCATATCCATCTAAATTTAATGCAATTTTTGGTCGGTAAATAAAATATTCATTTATTGAAGAAATAACCTCGGAATGGTCCTAGTTGATTTAGAAATCTGAGTCAGAGCTATAACTGGTCTCAGATTTGCTTCGTCAACAACCCGTAAAGTTGGAGTTTCCCTAGAAATAGAGTTAGGTTTAAAGTTTTATTTACCAATTCGACTGACGGCGCACCGGTAAAATCGTATAAATCATATAAGATTAACTTAAAACACTCTGCCTTAATACAGCAACTCAATCGCAGCTCTCTGGCGTCTGCGTCATGGCACAATACGGAATTAATTCATCACGCACCATTTTTCTCAAAATTAAGAAATCGTTTAAATAGTTAGTTTAAATATTAAATAATGACAAATAATGTACCAACTGTGTTTCTGCTTAGTAATCACTGGTTATGTAGCTAGCCACTTGTCACTACTTTTTCACAATTCTCCATCTAAACCAGCCCAGTTTTATTTTTTGATATAATGTGGTTAAGGGGGCCTGCTGCCCCTTTGAATTTGCCTACTCCTTCGAAGACTATGGGCGTAACGTATGTATGTTTGTAAGAAATCGTTACCTACTAATAGATTAGTTCGAAATCCGAACTATTTAAGTTTTCGTTGCCCATATGAGTCGCGCGCGCAGTATTTATTATTCCTTCTCCGCCAACCCTACAGACTCCGTTCACTCCGTCCATATTCATACCGGGTGAGGAAATTGTAAATCTTCTGGCTTCGGGATTTATGAGCCGATAGCGTTAATCGTTGATTGTTTACAGCTCGCTATCATTTGATTAATTCATGATGTTTGGGGAAGGTGCTAATGTTGGCATAACTTCTCCGAACTGATATTAAGTATAATTGTTATACTTTATATCGGTTGGGAGCTGGTTAGGTGTTTGGAGACGGAAGAAGTTTTGTGTTTTAATTGTGATTTTTCTGGATAGCCTTTTACTTTAATGGGACCATTATTAACACAATAATGATTTCCCTCGTAAACTAGGGATTTCAGGCTTTTGTATAGTGATTGAACTCGGGATTCGCATGGATCATGATCCTAGATTAAGCAAATCTGATTGTTGCATTGAGACCTGAGGCATAGGCAAAACATGAATTAGTTCATGGTTGCAAGTTGCATATGTTATTTGGATGTCCAAGTTTATTTACGTTGTTTTCTCTCAACGTCGAGCTAGTGATATAACAGGCCCGTTGGTCGAGTGGTCAGAGACCCTGGACACGAAACCAAGGGTTGCGGGTTCGAATACCGCTAGGGGCAAATGTTTTGTGTGATGAACATGGACATTTGAACTCGAGTCATGGATGTTTATAAATTTATTTAAGTATGTCTATCCGTCCACCTAGTATCCATAGCACAATTTTATAAGCTTAGTTTGGAACTAGGGAATTGGTGTGTCAGTATGGATGGATGTTTGTTACTCCTTCACAAAAAAACTACTGACAGGATTTTAATGAAACTTTAGAATAATATTGCTCATACACCCGAATAACATATAGGCTATGTTTCATCGATGTACCACGCGAGCGAAGCCGCGGGCAGAAGGTAGTTTAATTTATACATGTGTACTTCGATTTCCTACATTCAGAGATAAAGGCCGGGTTCAAACTTACACCCTTCGCTTATGAATCACGTGTCATAACCATTTCACCGCTCTTTACTTTTGTTCTATTAAAATTTATCGCATCGCCGATATAACCAAAATGTCCAAAAGCCAGTGCTCCCACAATTGACTCGTAGCCAACATATAAATCAATTGTTCAGAATAACGTTTGAAAGTTGGGTTTAGTTCAGCGGGCGAAATGAAAATTGTCGCTTCAGTAATGTGATGGACGGAGCTGACGTCACTGCGGCGGGGCGGGAAATTAACAACACTGATATTATTTTTTAAAAGATCAGTGTGGTAAATATTAGATATTATTAAATAAATAATAAATAAATATTACACTACATCACATACATTGATCTGACTCCGAGGTAAGTGGCTTAAGCACTTGTGTTACGGATATCAGAAACAGCAGTGGTATTATAAATATATACTTGAATATTCAATATTAACACCCAGACACAGAACAAACACAAGTATTCATCATACGAATGTTTGTCCCGGGTGGGGATCGAACCCACAACTCTTGGCGCATGGGGCAGAGTCACTACAGAATGAGCCATCGAGCTAGTCAAGATATTATTTGATATACTAGCTGTCCCGGCGCACTTTGTAACGCCCCGTTACGTTTAATGTCAACACTGAAAAAAGTTTCAATTTGACAGCACAATCCCCATTATCATAATTATCTGCCATTTATTGAATTAATTTGTTACAAAAAATGTGATAAATGAAGAACCGCTCTACCGATTTTGTGTAAACTTCACATAAACCAACTAAATAGTCCGAATAAAGCCTAAACATTTGGTTTGGATAGGTGAGCCCGTTCTTGAGTTATAAAATTACAACGAAAAGTGGCATATTGAATAAACTCAAAAACTACAGACCGAAACTACGGATAATAACAAAATTCTTCCACCAATTTCCCCGAGTAATATGTTATATTTATACCAAACTAGCTGACCCGGCGAACTCTGTTCCGCCTTAGGTGCAATAAAAAATAAGCAGATTTTATAATATCGATCCTCGTCATTTTTTTTCTCTAAGCTACGCCTTTTCATCCCCCTGCTAATAAAAAGTATCCTATCCTTTATCTTAGTATCTCACCTTTTTATTTGAAAAAATTATAATCCAAATCCAGTCATCAGTTTCTAGTTTCTCATACAAACGTTCATCCCCTTTTTAACCCCTTTAGAGGGGGTTTTCCAGAATAAAAAGTATCCTATGTCCTTCTCCTGGTTTTAAGTAATCTCCCCACCAATTTTCAGCCAAATTAGACCAGCCGTTCTTGAGTTATAGATAGTGTAACTAACACGACTTTCTTTTATATATATAGATAGTTAACAAAAAAATTGTAACATGTTATATTTATACCAAATAGTTAACAAAAATTATGTCTATCGGTGCGAAACTAGGACGGGCCGCTATTAACTCAAAAAAATCTGAGTCAGTAAAATAACGCTTGCGGAACTCACGGCACTGACTCCAATCACTCAAAATTGAGTTATGTTGCAAAATGCGCCGCAACTGCGTAGTTTGCTTTGCGCTAACACACATTAAATAATTGAGTTAACACATATGGCGCATTGGAGTAAGTTAGCGCAATCGTGTTGTGCAGTACCACAGCTTTATAATCTGTGACTCAAGTGCAAATTACTACGCTCAGCACAAGAACTTTTTTTTAACGGCATTATTAAAACGACCGTTGTGCTTGCTCGAAACAGAAAGAATTTTATTGAGAACCAAAGACATAACATTTAAGTTTATAACTATAGGTGTCTCTGGTGAGACAAATACTTAATTACATAAAGTAAATGTAGTATTTTATTTAAAAAAAAAATACTTTATTTAGATACTAATTTAACAGGCATCGAACCGGATTTAACTCCATACTGTCTCGTAACTTGTGACATAGGTTTTAAAACTAACATTGAAACAAAACATTTAAAAATAACACAAAGTCGATGAGACTTTCAATGTTAGTTTTAAAACCTATTATTCCATATCATTTCATTCACCCATCCATTCCATTAACCATCCTCCTCATCATTGCCACTAAATATTCCTAATCCACAGCAAGTTACTTAAGAGAAACTTCAAGTTACATGAATAAGTCTCGGCAGCCGGAATGAGTGAGGGCCCGCGCGGGCGCATCCGCCAGATATATCGACGCCTCGAGGAACAATAACATCCGTCCGGAACACTTCCGTTATCCTCACGATAGGGTTGCCGCTGGAGTTGAACGGGGTAAGTTTACCGTAACAATTTAACTGCTATCTGTGTAACTTGTTACAAGGGTTTTGATCAATGTTTGACTAGTTTAAAATGTGTCATTTTTCGGTAAGTCTAGGCATGAAACTGTTGATAGCGAAACGATTGATATTTTCGTAGCTCACCTTGAGGAAGAAATTCTAAAATTTCTCCCCGAATCCTAATTAAATTACTTAACATTAGCATAGCAAATATCTGCAAGTTTCAAAATTGTGATTCTGATAAGAAGCGTACCTTTAGTGAATTAACCTCTTATCTAACTAACTAACTTTCACGCCACTTCCCTGGCGGGGTAGGCAGAGAGAACCGAACGCCATGGCACGATCCTTATACACCTCAATTGCTAATACAACATTCATGATCCTTTTTATACAAGATCTACGGTTTTTATGGCTTCTAACATCACCTTCTGTTATATAACAACAACGCACCTGCAATCTTCGTAAGTAAAGAGTTCTAGAGCCCAAGAAATTAGACTTTAAGACATTCAGCCCAAAATTAAAATCGAGTTTGTTTAGATGGAATATTGTGAAGAAGTACTAAACGAGGAGCTAGTTCGCAGTTCGCAGTATGAATAAATAAATATCCGACATTACATACATTGATCTGACTCCAAGCTAAGTAGCTAAAGCAGCTTGTGTTACGGATATCAGAATCAACAGTGGTATTACAAATATATACTTATATATTGGATGTTAACACCCAGACACTGAAAAAACACAAGTATTCTTCATACGAATATTTGTTCTGGGCGAGGATCGAACCCACAACTCTTGGCGCATGGGGCAGTCACTACCGAATGCGCCATCGAGCCAGTTTCTTATAATGAATACACTTTTGTTTCCGTCTTAGAGTAGTACAATGATGTGTCAACAATATTACGATATCAATCTGGCTGTAAACTTGAGTTACAACATGTTTTAAATATTTAATTGTTACCTGTTTTGTTGTCCAAATAAATAAATAAAAAATATATATATATAATTGCAAACCTAATACCCAACCACAGGTCGCTTTTTACGACATGCTAGACAAGGAATAGAGATAAATACAAAAATTTAAATACTTTTTATTAAATTGAAGTCTAAAATAATTATGTTGTATAAATACCTATTAAGCATAGGCTTATTATACACTATTTGGTACGTGGTGTAAGGTACTCGCCAACCCTACGTCCAGCACGCCGCGTTAGCGCAAGACAAAGGTCTCGGCTGCGTCGGAGCGTGAACGCCGAACAAAAAGTGTTTGGCGCTCGCGACCTGCGCGCGCCGGCGCACCACCGCTCCACTGCTGACATTTATAATTTGCTACTTTCCCACTAGAATATAACACTTAGGTAATACAAAAAAAACAAGATATAAAAAATACCTAAATCAATAGGCTAGTTTACTCAAAAATTGTGGCATAGTCCGTAAGTTAGATTATTAAAAAAATCATCATCTTCCTAGCGTTATGTCCCGTGCTTAGACGGGGTCCGCTTAGACCATGATCCAGGACTTAGCGAGTCTGGTAATTACATTAAAGCGACTGCCGATCTGACCTTCATAACCCTAAGATAGGGGAACTAGACAATTTTTGGATCATGGTTACAAATCCAAAGTTATTTGAATTTGCAGGTTTCATCACGATGTTTTCCCTCACCGTCGAGCTAGTGGCATAAATACGTACATAGATTTGAAAAATCCAGAGGTACGTGCCCGGGTTTGAACCGGCACTCCTCGGTTAAGAGGCGCGTGTACTTACCATTAAGCTACCACCGCTCCTTTAGTTAGTTAGAAATATTATTAATACGTAAGTATTACATCTTTAATCGCATAAAATATGCGACAACTAAACAATCGATCTGTATAATGATGTCTATTATGATTACTTTACCTACTATTATAGTTTTAATGTTCTATTAATTAGCAGTTTATTGTAAATTAATTAATAAAACGGGTGGACGTTTTCTTAACTTTAGAATTTATAAGTCAAAGAGGGACATTTTCGTTGCCTTAAAAGCTTTGAATAAGGTAAACAGACGCTGAATAAAATATATAACTACATAAATTTTCGGATAAAATAAACATTTGACTGGCCCGTTGGTCGAGTGGTCAGATACCCTGGCCATGAAACCAAGGGTCGCGGGTTCGAATCCCGCTAGGGGCAAATGTTTCGTTTGATAAAACATGGACATTTGTACTCGAGTCATGGATGTTTATAAACGTATTTAAGTATGCCTAAGCGTTCGCCTAGTATCCATAGTACAAGCATAAGCTTAGTTCTGAACTAGGGAATTGGTGTGTCAGTCTGGAGAATTTATTATTATTGTTATTATTTTCATAGTAGATTTCATATAACATCATTAATAACAACCGATCAATTCCCAATTATCGACATTCACCCAACTCCACTATCGACATGTTCGCGAACTAGGCATCTGTTTACAATACACCAGTATGTTTGTCTGTTTGTTTACCTCCTTTGATAAATCAGACCCGGCACAATCATCATTAATTAATAAACATCAATTTGGGCTAGGACGGAGGTTGACTTGATTTTGACATCTCAAATATGATTCGCAATGAATGGCGGATTTCCGGCAGCCGTGACAGATTTAATTAATGTCAAATGTGGTAATTGTTGTAGATTAAGACATGTTAATTAAATTTTGAGAGGAATTACATCGAGTTGTTGAAGGGGGTGTGTTGTGTCTGCCATACGTATCGTAATTTATGTAACTGTTATATAAATAACTATTTACTGTTTTAAAAACAAGGGTTTTCTTTGGCGCATTAGGTTTGGAAAAGTGCAAGTCTATCATCATCTTCCTAGCGTTACGTCCCGTGTTAAGACGGGGTCCGCTTAAACCATGATCCAGGATTCAGCGAGTCTGGTAATTACATTGAAGCGACTGCCGGTCTGACCTTCGTAACCCTAAGGATAGGGGAACTAGACAATTTTTGGATCATGGTTACAAATCCAAAGTTGTTTGAATTTGAAGGTTTCATCACGATTTATTCCCTCACCGTCGAGCTAGTGGTATAAATACGTACATAGATTTGAAAAATCCAGAGGTACATGCCTGGGTTTGAATCTGCACTCCTTGGTTAAGAGGCGCGTGTCCATTGAGCTACCACCGCTCCGCCTGTAAAAGTGTAAGTCTTTCATGTACCTATAAATGTACTGATCATCCGAATTTAATTGTATATAGGTATATAATTAAGACACACTATAGCGCGTTTTCGCCATTTTTTTTTAATATTCAAAGTATTACAAAATGTATAGCTCGCAACTAATCCATAGATTAAGGAAGGTCTTCAAATAATTACTTATGAATTCTGATAGCTAACCGTCTGTTACGTATTTGCATACTTAACCCAAGCGGAATAAATGTTTAAATGAAATCGATACAAATTAAATTCGGTATTTCAACATTTTAAACCTCATGAAACAACATAGGCATTCATTCCCATACATATTTCGAAAAAAAATTACAAATTTTGGAAGACACAGTAGACTTATGCTCCGTAAAAATACTATGAAAAATGGTTTTAACAGTATTTTTGACTTACCGTCTCTAATAGTCCCCTCCCATTCAAGGACCGTAGTCGTGTAAAAGTGGCATGCACTCTTAAAGCAATTAAGTGGCACTCTCCAGCGGAGAGGATGCGGGGCAGGCCGGTCATAAATATCCTCCATCGATCTCCGCCTGGCTCGTAAACGGTGGCCGTGCGGAGCGGATAGAGGCAGCGGACTTATTCTGGAACCTTTAGATGCAGTTTGGAATCTCCAAAGGGTCTTAGCGAATAAAATTGCGCCTTCCATGTTAAACGTGTCCTATGGTGGTTTGAGACTCGATAGTACCAACTGTGTTTCTTGCATTTCGAACATGACGACTAATGGAGTTTCGAGTGTTGGCTTTGTAATTATGTAGACGACGAGCTAGCTGCTTATTCTTGGTCACATCTAATCCAATCATTATTATTTTTGGGTGAATGTAGTTTAAGTAGCTTATCGATCTTTGGACTCTGCTTCGCGCTCCTTGGACTGTGCTCTTGGGAGATTACGGGGTAATGTATGTATGTTGCAACCCCCAAGCAGTTTTATCGAGATTTATTTTTATTTTTACTGCAGATAAGTGGATACAAAGTGGTGGATTCAGTGGATGTGAAGCGCCAATCACGTGATTCTTTAACTTTCCGGCAACCCATGGTCCAGAATAGTCCCGTGTGTCGCGCGTTAATAATTCATGGCGACCGTGGCCTTAGCAGGCGTGCGTCGGCGGCGTCCAGAGTGGACGCGGCGTAATAAAGCGAAGACGCTTTTCAAGATCATATCAAATCGTCTAACAATGAGGGTTTTTTTAATTAAAACATCTAAAAGATGGCGTAACTGTGACTTGCGGTCTTGTCACCCTCCTCATTGGTATGTTTTCAAAACAAACTGACATTCTGTCAACAATGTGCCAATAGTGACAATGATAAGACCACCAGACAACCTAGTGCCATCTGGCGGTTTTTGTGTTTGTGAAAACCCTCATTTTCTACTCGATTAGAACAATAAAGATCTAACTCACGCTTCATTTATGTACATGTGTTAGTCACATAGATAAGGACTATTTAACATACATTTATATGTAGAGAGAGAGTAGCTTCTGCGATTACTGGCTTGATTATTCAAGCCTGTAATCGCAGAAGGTACTCTCTCTCCCAAAGGGGTTAAAGCTTCTTATCCATATTCAGCCAGAAATAAAAGTGAGTAGGTTAGATAGAAAATTGTGAACAAGTACAGATAGCGCGCGATTTGAATGCAGTCGGGGCCTGAGACGAGACATACCTGAGCTCTGCATTCAACTCGCGCGCTATCTGTAGTGACAAGTAGCTAGCTCATCGCCTGCATAATCACAAACAACACACAATACACCATTTGTCACCTTTTACGACATGCTAGGTAGCAACTAGCACATTATTTTTGAGTCTAAGACCAACAAATCATGTTTAGGTACAAGGAAACGGATTTTAGTATCAAACCGCGCCTTGAACGTGGCCGAACTGCAAACAAGCCGCAAGTGACCCGCACCCTACTCACGCCGGAGTGTGTCTGACACCCGCTACCTGGATCTACCCGGGTCCACCCGGACCCACCCCGGTATATATTACTATGTAAATGTCGATGTGTTGAGGGAAACTTTCAACAACGAAATATTTATATGGGCTTCAAAAAGCACTTAAAATGTTCAGAACATATGAACTCGTCATAGATTCAAAATTATTCTGCCGAGAAGATATCGGAAGAGAACTCGATAGTTTTAAATGTCAAATCCTAAGATCTATAGTAACAGTTTTTTTGCATATCGCTCCTTGGGCTCTACTTACCACTTAGGGGATGGATGATATGTATCTATGCATGTACATATCATCCATCCCCTAAGTGTATGTATGAACGTAGATATAATCACGCCTGTAATCCCCGAAGGGATAGGCAGAGTTAAAGGGGCAGACGGAAAATTGTGATTATGTATTGATATCCTTTCTTCTATGTTATTCTACTGTTAATTATTAGTCCTGTCATTATGTTTCTTTCTTTATTTCTTACAAGTAAGTGTTATTCTAACCGCTTTACAGTAAATAGCCAATACAATCGATTGGACCTTCGTCCCCAAACACAACACTTATCTCGGAGAAAAATCTAGCAGTTTGGGTACAAACATTAATTTCTCAGCAGAAGAAAAGAAGATATTGCATCACTACAACTTATCATTAGTACAAAGTGTCTTCACTGTTCTGGACTCGACTGGTCCCAAAACTTTTCCCATTCGTATCCCCCGCCTCCTCCAAGACAACGGAGGACAAAGTCCGAGACTAAGAAAAATAATTAGCCATAGAGAACAGTGGAATTAATTACAAGTTTTTTTTTATAAAAAAATCAAGCGAGCCTTCGCAAGTTGGGCTATAAAGAAAGTTTCAGCCGTTAAGGCGAGGTGCCGGAGGGGGAGGTATTAATGACGCTGTTGTACTTCTGGGGTTGATATATACGTATCCCAGGATACAAAGATGATATTGTAAGTGGTAACGCAGAAACATCTTTATACTAACATATTTAGCTTTATATATAATAGATATTGTACATAAGCGCAGATTAAATAAATAAATAAATTCTCCAGACTGACACGCCAATTCCCTAGTTCCTAACTAAGCTTATGCTTGTGCTATGGATACTAGGCAAACATAGACATACGTCATAGATGTTTATAAACGTTTATGACTCGAGTACAAATGTCCATGTTCATCACACGAAACATTTGCCCCTAGCGGGATATAATCCGCAAAACCTAATGTATTTTTTTTTTGTATAAAAAATAAAAATAAATACTTTTTTTCTAAATTAACTTTCTTTCTAAATTCTTTAAATTGGTTCCTTATAATAATGAGTTAAACAAGGTAAGTATAAACAAAAATTAACCCTGTTTTGCCGCATAATTTATTTTATTTCAGGGCAGTCTTCTCTGCCAGCATTTAAATTGATCAGTGCATAACATCACGCCCATAATCGTTGAAGGGGTAGGCAGAGTCAAAGTGGCAGCATGCCCCTTCAACCACATTCAGCCAAAAATAAAGCCGGGCTGGGTTTGATGACGAAAAAGCAGTGACAAGCGGCTAACCTGTCGCCTACACAATCACACACCCAAATCCCGATATACCATTAGTCGCCTTTTACGACATGCTAGGCAAGAACCACAGTTGCCATATTCTTTTTTTTTTGTCCCAGACCAACATGGGCCAAGTCCCAGACCAACATGGGACAATCAGTGACAATCAGACATGGGAGATCAGTGTAATGTCAAAAAGTCGTAAACCTATATACTAGGCTAGGGACCCGCAGCTATTTGAATCCCATTCAAACCATCACGCGTGGTTCCGTACACGACAGGCTGGGACAATAGCGGGTTTCAATCATCTCCGTCGCAGGAAGCGGCCGCTGTAAATTCGGCCGTTTGAATGCGATGCATTCGGGAGGGTTGTAAAAGGGGTATATTTGTGCCTGTACGAGCGTTGCAGGGTACAGGATATAGTACTGTCGCGTTAGTCATAACGACTAGATTCCTGCGATTAAACTATGAGGCTCCAAAACATGGCATTGGGCACCGCGATTTTTTAGACAATTAAACACTTTTGGAGAATTCTTTATTCTTATCGTTTATAACAAGTGTAGGTTGACTTCCAGAACTTGGTCAGGAAGCTAATTCTTATAAGCGTGTCAATAGCTAACGTCGAATTACCTGCCTACGTCACTCCATTCATTTTACAATGCGCCGATGAAGTAATTCTTGCGGCTAATTATACAACAAACCTATATGTTTAAACATACTAATGAGGTTTCACTTTAAGTACGAATATTGATTTTTTACAAAATCCCGACTGCTTTTAAATAGATAATTAAATTTGGATACAGGTTGTCAGGCGTATAGATAAGGGTACGTATAGATTCTATCAGGAAAAAGTACTATTCTCGTGTGAGAGACAATATATTCCTCTCAATAGCTAAGACTGACGTTTCATTTCTTCCTAGGCAATATAATCTTTCTAGAATTTATTCTTCGATTTTCTTCCGACGTTCACTCTGGAAGCGATTAGCTATCCCGATATTCCAGCTCGCAGTCGGCTCCTGTACATTTTCGTGGATATTAAGGTAACCTCCCTGCTCAGCCCGCAGGACATTTCCCCGGGTAATGAGGCGTGCCGAGTCAGCGATGCGCCAGCCAATAACGATAGCCCAATAAATTACCCCGGTACGTCGGAGATGTCGAACAATGTCGATCGTACGGAAATGTCCGGGGAAATGAATAAAAAAGGAATTTAAAAATGCAGACAGGTATGTGACTTGGTCGTTATATATCTTGTTTCTAGACGAGGTACGATATAAGCAAGACTTTATCCGATTATTACATTGAAGTTCCATAGTAACGGTGGTAGCTCAATGGTAAGGACACGCGCCTCTTAACCAAGGAATGCAGGTTCAAACCCGGGCACGTACCTCTGGATTTTTTAAATCTATGTACGTATTTATACCACTAGCTCGACGGTGAGGGAAAACATCGTGATGAAACCTGAAATTCAAACAACTTTGAATTTGTAACCATGATCCAAATATTGTCTGGTTCCCCTATCTTAGGGTTACGAAGGTCAAATCGGCAGTCGCTTCAATGTAATTACCAGACTCGCTAAATCCTGGATCATGGTCTAAGCGGACCCCGTCTAAACACGGGACAACGCTAGGAAGAAGATGATGACATTGAAGTTCCATGTTTGGTACTTCAAAAGAATGTGCCTAATGTGTTCATTGCCTAGCTTATCGTAAAAAGCGACTAATGGTATATCGGGTTTTGGGTATGTGATTGTGTAGGCGACGAGCTAGCCACTTGTCACTGCTTTTTTACAACAATATTTTTTTTTGGTCCGGTGGGAGACTACAATATTATTGATAGGTTATTATAGTATATAGACCTTATCACACGGGATCCAGGGGGGCAGCTACCAGCTCATGTCTGACACATTAATCTGAGATAGCGCAGTATTACAGATATCTAGTTGCTAAAAAAAATCTTTTTGATTACAATTTCGTTCAACGAAATATTCTATTCGGCTGTAAGGTATACTACGTGTATATCGAGAAATGGATAACTTTGTACACAACGAAAAATTGACGAAAAAACCGACATTTTCACGCTGATTGATTTAATTTCGGCGCGACTTGGCGTTTTTCCCTCCGAGTCCCTCAAACAATAAACACTCGTTATACGTGATTATTGGACTGGAATGCCTGTCGTTTCCCTTTTTGCATCGACGCTGGCGACTCATATATCTTTATTAGTAAAAACAGATATTTCGGGAGAATGTCGGAATATTTGCGCTTATTAAAGAGCAGTGGTAGTTCAATGGTGAAGACATGAGCCTCATAATTAATGGTATGTTTATTTGTTTATGTCCCATGTTGGTCTGGGACTTTAAAAATAATACGCTGACGAGTCTTTTGCTTAACATGTCATAATAAACGACTAGTGGTGTACCAGTTACTGGGTTTGTGATTATGTGGGTGACGAGCTGGCCACTTGTCACTACTTTCTCACTATGTTTCATCTACTCCAGCTCCAGTTGCTTTTTGGCTGAATGTGGTTTGAGAAGCTTATGGTTATTTGGATTCTGCCTATCTTTTTGTATGTACGTCCATTGTACATATGTAATGTCCTCCTAGCCGATATCGGTCACGGCGGCTAATCTCAACGATAGCCAACTGCGCAGGAGATATTATCGTGCACAAACCCATGTGCACTCTCATAGTCCGGTAAGACGGCAATTCGACATGACAGAGCTCAAACGCAGGACCAACGTGCTTTCTGAGGCACGGGAGTGATTAAGCCGCCAACTTCCTAACTCCGGACTGTTACTTAGTAATTTCAATATTAAAATACCTAGCCACAAATGTTTGATCCGACCCGGGATTTGAACCCGAGACCTCTTGGCCTTTAGGCGGCGCATGCTACCACTAGACCAATGAGGCAGTCAAATACAATATAAAATATACATATGTACTAGATCTCGGATAAAAGTCCATACATTAAAGGGACATAACATTTACGAAAATGAATATTAGAATTGAACTGTTCAAAAGTACCTCTTGTTTGAATATTACCTTCAAATTCAAAAGACACACTTGTCCCGGGGATGTCACGGGACTTCGTGACTTTATACGCATATTACAAATTCCCGGAAACGACACGTCACAGTCATTTAACCAGGCACGCCGGCTCGCATGACGCAAGTTTATTGCGCGAGTGATAATGCGATGCCGTGTAAAATGTATCAAAGGGAAGATCTCTTATGCGACTGCTTTTTCGGGCATTCTTAGGTTTTCTTTGGTGATTCTTTTTGTAGCTTCGAGCTGATGTTTTTGTGGATATATCATCTTGGACTCTGCCTACCCCTTAGAAGATGGCACGATAAAGGTTCGTGTGTATATTGCCCACAGTAATTTAAGACGCTAATTTAAAAAAAATGTAAACATAAATCCAAATGATACTTAAATTCAAATAGGATAGGATATAATATCAACTGTTAATGATAAAATTAAATAAGTATATTCACATAATTCATAGCCGCTGTCCAATAGTTCGTATTTCACCAATGCCAGTAATATAATATGTAATGTTTATACCGTAACCACAGCAAATAGTTAAATGTCAATTCCAAAAATAATCGCTATCACAGTTAAACATTAACTGTACTACCTAAAATGGATTTCGCTGTATAAAAGCATTAATGCCACCCAAAATAGACTGTCCGTAAATATCGAACAACATATCAGACCGATGTATGATAAATATTTAGTTACTAGTACCATTGAATCGTTAATCAAGATTTACTACAATTAGCCTGTAATTACAAATACACAAGCAATGTTATGTACATATCAATTATATGCATATGCATGTAGCTAGGGCGCTATGTGAAACCGATATACATGATTGTTTCGGTATTTTAAAGAATTCGATTTCTCGATGGTTTTTTCTAGACAGCTCATTCTAATATTTTGATCCCGAGAGAAAGATTAGTGGATATTTGTTAATTTCATACTCTTTTGAGAAAATACGATAAATGGATTCAAATAGAATTGACTTTGAAATTGTCCGTAGCTTTGATTAACGCGTTGACTAAATTATTACTAAGCAGTGCAAGATGCTTTATTATTTTGCATTCAATCGTGCACTATTAAAATTATACATCAGCTGGAGGCAATTTCAAATATTCAATTCCAATGTTCGTACTAAGTTAGACTAGCAAAACATGATAAACAACTATTCACGATTAAATCGGCCATTTTAATAGGAGTGATTTTGAGATAATCCGGCCGGCACTTGGGCACGTTTGCGTGCCACCGCCCGCTGTCTGCCGCCTATCTTAAAATTTAGCTATCCCACGGGCACACTCCACCCGTAGGTTGGGATTCTGGCAACAATGCGAATAGGTGCGAAGGGAAATGCGAAATGCGGCATAGAGAGAGCGGCTTATCAACGTCTCGACTGCGGTTTTAGTTTTGCAAAAACGTCTTTGGATTACGAGATGTTTGGAGTTCCTCAGGGTACCGGTTTAGGACCTATTGTTTATATTGTTTACATTAAAGATTTTATAGATGTGGTTATCTTTGTTAACATTCGCGTATGTGGTAATTAATGTGTTCCACTCTCCTGGAATAACTTTCTATACATATATACTTTTACAAAAAGACCTTTTGATATTTTGTATGTTATATTTGACACATAAAGATACAAAAGTGAATAGCAGATTTGCTATCTCGAGACGTCCCTCAAATTAGTGTCATACTTAAAGAGATGAAATACCAATAGATTCTTCTCACAATGTTAGTCTCACTTACTCATTCTATAGTATAGAAAATATAGCATTCATGATGAACTTTACATGCTTAACTGAGTTACTTTCTTTACTTAACTCCTAAAAGCAATAACGTTTTAACTAAAAGCATTAAACTTACACACACAAACTCAGACCCTACGCGTGACACCGACAAAACGACAACACAGTGAGACGTGTCACCGAAATTCCCTCCCGCTAGTTATTCCCACAGGCATTCATTCTGGAACAACTCCGAACAAGCGACGCTCCCCCCCTTCCCATTGGGGGGGCGCCACGTGTGAGGATTCGCTAATTGAGTGTAAAATAAACCGCTGCCATTGAAGCAACGCTATTATTAAACCGAACTTGCTTCGGGCACAACCATGTCGGCTTCGGCATCTCGCGTCCGTATTCTATGACTTAGTGCTCACTCATCTTAATAGGGATGTTGGCTGGCTAGGCAATTGAGATAGATTTTGTATACGTCAACGTGTGACGTCACTAGTTTGTATAGGAATGGAATTTGACTTTTACTCGGTTGAGGAGTGAGCTAGAATCGTGAAGTTATATAGTCCGAAGAATCTGATCTTTGCCTACCCCTGGGAAAAAAGCGTGACGTTACATATATGTACTCGAACGTGAGTCTAAATGAACTTTATTTAACGTTTTTATATGAAATAACCTTATTGGTACACTTCTATGTAGTTTAAAATGCGAGTTTATTTATATACATAACCTGGCTTATTTGAAAATGATGCTCTTCTGAACCTACTGATAAAATTTAAAAACCTGTAGACGATAATTCCACGATTTTCTTCGTCGTATGATAAATTATGATCTTGTCTAGACTCCTAAAACTCCTTTATGGAGATAATGATCATTATGTTCCTTGCGTTATGTGCCATGCTTTAACAGGATCTGCCTAAACCATGATCCAGGATTTAGCGACACTGGTAATTACATTGAAGCGACTGTCGATGTGAGCGTATCCTATGATAAAGGAAACAGATTTTTTTTTTTTGGATCATGGTTACAAATCCAAAGTTGTTAGAATTTGCAGGTTTCATCACGATGTTTTCCCTCACCGCCGAGCTAGTTATATTAGTATATACTTACATAGATTGGAAAAATCAATAGGTACGTACTCGGGTTTGAACCCGCACCCCTCGGTTATGAGGCGCGTTTCCTTACCATAGAGCTACCACCGCTCCCCTAAAACTCCTTTATAAGAAAGAGCCTTAATTCGGTAACTTGACTCAAGATGCCACCAGAATACCGCCGTCAATCGATGCAGACTGAATAAGCGCTTTACTTATCTCGTACTTACTTACATGATGTTGATTTTGATGTACTTACAAATTGAGAGGCGTGTTGCACCACCGGGTAGGAAGCGCCGCACCCTTGAGAAGGGTTGATGCTAGTCTCACTAACTTTATAGATGCGAATGTGGTTTTGTTTGTTACTTATATATCCATTTATCATGATAGGTATAAATCAGAAGACTACATTTAGTTATATTATTTAAAAAAATTGGACAGGTTTTTTTTTATTTACCAAATACACGAAAATTAACAAAGAAAAGTTTTGGAGCCAAATCACAAGCACAAGCTTATAAGCTTAGGGTCAAGGGAATTGGTGTGTCAGTCTGAAGAATTTATTATTATTATTATTAATAAAAGACATAGTTTAATAACATTGTTAGGCTTCCGTGGTAAATTAACGCCTTCTAAAACAAAATCGCGATACAATATGGCTCTGACTGGCTCGATGGCGCATTCGGTAGTGACCCTGCCGTATGCGTCAAGAGTTGAGTTCGATCCCACTCAGGACAAACATTCGTGTGATGAACACGTCTTGTGTTTGGGTGTTAATGTTTAAGTATATATTTGTAATACCACTGTTAATTCTGATATCCGTAACACAAGTGCTTAAGCTACACACCTCGGAGTCAGATCAATGTATATAATGTTGTGGAATATTTATATTTGTTTATTTAATACAAAGTAATTACTCATAGCAAACACATTAATCACTCGTTCCGATATACCGGACGGATAGGCGTAATCTCCTTTAATGATTAATCTACATGTTAAAGATCCACCGCTTACTTTAACGATATATGTGTTAAAGTAAGCGGTGAGTGTGAAAAGTGTATTAGATAAAGTATCAATTACTGTAGGATATGGTAGCTTAATGGTGCACAGGTCTCATATGCGAAAGCTTTTGGTCCAATCCCGGGCTTCGGGATTTTTCATATCTAGTTTTTACATAACATTACGCCCATAATCCCCAAGGGGTAGGCAGAGTCAAAGGGGCGGCAGGCCCCTTTAACCACATTCAGCCAAAAATAAAAATGGGCTGAGTTAGATGGAAAATTGTGAAAAAGTAGTGACAAGTGGATAGCTTGTCGCCTACACAATCCCACACCCAAAACGCGATACACCATTAGGCGACTTCTACGACATGCTAGGTAAGATCACAGTTGGCACGTTATTTTTAAGTCTCAGACAAATATGGGAGAATGGGCTGGGTTAAATGGAAAATTGTAAAATGTGGATTGGAAAATTGTTGGAATTTCCAATCCACATTTTACAATTTTCAATGGATTGGAAATTGTGGAAATGGAAAATTGTAAAACAAGTGGTCACATACCGGAAATTTTGTTTTGAGGTTTTTCATATCAATAAGTAGGGCCGTGTAACCATTATCCATTGATTCCTTAATCTTAGCATCCCGAAAGTCAGATGGTCATCATTTCAATTAAATAACTAAACTCACTAAATCTAGAATCACGGTTAAAGCGGAAAACGAGTAGAAACGAGATATAATGCTATACGAATGATAGATGTCCGAATTTGAACCGACTCCTCGCATGTGGGGTCCTTATCATTATGCAGCCAGTCTTGTATCACCATGAGATTTAATATTCCGGTCAACATACCATGGGAGCGTGTGCGTGGCAATGTAGGGGGTTTACAACTCTCATATTTATTCCTGTTGTTTATAAAGTTATAATTCTGGCTTAATCTCGCGAGATAAGCGGGATCGCGGGGTTATTTACAGCTTTCTACTTGAATGGACTAATAAAGTTGATAATACGCAATCGTTTGAAAAGGTATTATGTGACGCTTTTGTTGTACGTGGCAACAAACTGTGTAGGCACTGGGTGGTACATTTATCACCAACATCATCATTTTCCTAGCGTTATGTCCCGTGCTTAGACGGGGTCCGCTTAGACCATGATCCGGGATTTAGCGAGTCTGGTAATTACATTGAAGCGACTGCCGATCTGACCTTCGTAAACCTAAGATAGGGGAACCAGACAATTTTTGGATCATGGTTACAAATCCAAAGTGGTTTGAATTTGCAGGTTTCATCACGATGTTTTCCTTTACCGTTGAGCTAGTGGTATAAATACGTACATAGACTTGAAAAATCCAGAGGTACGTGCCCAGGTTTGAACCCGCACTCCTCGGTTAAGAGGCGCGTGTCCTTACCATTGAGCTACCACCGCTCTCATTTATCATCAACAGCAGGGCATTAAATATTACTTCTAGGAATGTAATTTAAATGTTCTCTTTGTTTCGTACTAATTTTCATCGTAATTTTGTTTGTGGCTATGGGTCATGCCTGAAATAAATGATTATTATTATTTACTAGCTTCTGCCCGCGGCTTCGCTCGCGTGGCTCGATAAAAGATAGCATATAAGTTATTCGGGTATATAAGTTATATTATTGTAAAGATTCATTAAAATCCATTCAGTAGTTTTTTTGTGAAAAGTCAAAGTCAAAGTCAAAGTCAAAATATTCTTTATTTATATAGGTTTCAAAGAAACACTTATAAATCGTCAAAAACAGTTGAAAGAGATATGATTCTACCACCGGTTCGGAATGTTGCATCTACCGAGAAGAATCCGGCAAGAAACTCGGTAGTTACTTTTTTCAACAACAGTATTAACAAAGTTATAAGAATCATATTTAACTTTGAACCATGTTTCAAAGTGGGCCTGGTGTGAAATAAGAAACAGTAACAAACATCCATCCATACATATAAACTTTCGCATTTATAATATTAGTAGGATTATTAATATTTAATAAACATTTCTCTTTGAAAGTATCTACTTTTGCTACGACGAATTTTGAATTTTGTCTGTGCTTTTATCTTTACGAAAACGATATGAATTCGTCCTACTAGGAAAGAGTGAGGGTGTTAATAAGGACCTAATTTTGAAATTATTTCAAACGCAACGCATTTGTAAGGAGTTTACTTTGACATAAAGCTTTTTATAAACTTACTCGTAATAACATCACGCCCGTAATCCCTGACGGGTTAGGCAGAGTTAAAGGGACAGCAGTCACCTTTAACCACATTCAGCCGAAAATAAAACTGGGCTGGGTTAGATGGAAAATTGTGAAAAAGTAGTGACAAGTGGCTAGCTTGTCGCCTACACAATCACACACCCAATACCCCATATACCATTAGTCGCCTTTTACGACATGCTAGGCAACACAGTTAGCAAATTCTTTTGTAGCTCCAGACCAACACGGGGCAAAATTGTAATTACTAAATAAATAACAATAGAATGAACAAGGTTACTTGTAAAGCTTCTTCCTCTTTATACTACATTAGGAACAGGTCATGGCTAAACCAGGCAATGAGCAGCAATTTAAAAAAAAAACCGCCAGGGAGTCTCGCGGTCTTATCACTGTCACTATTGGCTCTTTGTTGACAGCACCCAGCATAATGTGACACGTATGTCAGTTTGGTCTGACAACTAACCAACGAGGAGGGTGACAAGACCGCAAGTCACATTTACGCCACCTTTTGGATGTTTTAATTCCAATAAACCCTCATTGGCCAAAGGTCAATTGGGTGAGGTTTAATCTACTTGACGGGGATTTCGTAGAAATTTATCGACAAGAAAATTTTATCTATAAGTTAATCTTATAAGCTCAAGAACGGACAATTATGTATTGAAAAAACAGATCTACACGTGTAAATTAAGGGCCTATTTTTTATTAGAACAGGTAATAGTCTATACATTGACCGCCTAGTCTAGTGGTAGCATGCGCCGCCTAAGGACCAAGAGGTCCCAGGTCCAAATCCCGGGTCAAGCAAAAAAATTGGGACTGGTTATTTAAATATTAAAATTACTCAGTAACAAGCACGTTAAGCAGTTGGTCCTGCACCTGACCTCTCATCGGTCATGTCGGATTGCCATTTGATGAGAGTAAAGGAACAGAGAGTGCACCTGTGTTTGCGCACACACTTGTGCACTATAATATCTCCTGCGCAGATGGCTGATCCTCGTTGAGATTGGCCACCGTGACCGATATCGGTTAGGAGGACATTATTACATTATGCGTAGAGACAGGATTACTTTCTCTTGTATAAAGAGTAATGATGCCAAAGCATTTTTATCTCTACATAGTATAAAACAAAGTAGCTCTTTCTGTCTGTTCGCTTAGATCGTTTAAACCACGTAAGGGATGTTAATGCGGCTCTCACCAACAGAGTGATTCGAGAGTAAGGTTTATATGTGTATACTTAGTTTCATAATGACAAGCTCGATGGCGCATTCGGTAGTGACCCTGCCCTATGCGCCAAGAGTTGTGGGTTCGATCCCCACCCAGGACGAACATTCGTCTGATGAATACTTGTGTTTGTTCTGTGTCTGGGTGTTAATATCCAATATTTAAGTATATATTTGTAATACCACTGTTGATTCTGATATCCGTAACACAAGTGTTTAAGCTACTTACCTCGGAGTCAGATCAATGTATGTGATGTAGTCGAATATTTATTTTTTTATTTATTTATTAACGTGACCTGTGTAACGTAAATCTAGAATTACCTACCATTACTTACCAATTTTATTAGGACCTGAGTTGCAACTATGGAATTGGAGTAGATTCTAATAATTTCCACCTTAAATCTAGACATTTAATTAAAAAAAAAAAAATGTTTCGTGCTCACCGTGCGAAGCCGGGGCGGGTCGCTAGTTTAACAAAGTAAGTAAGTTAACTTACGTAATTTACACCGTTTACGTAATACTCATTAACTGTAATGCACTCAGCCTCCACTGGCTGTTATTCAGCAAGAACAGAACGCTATATACAAATGGACACTCGCTTTATTTAGTTCCAATTTATTCTTAGCCCTGGAGTTAACTTGATTAATGCCCCGGTTAATTAAAGGTAGGGATGCCTCCAGGGTAAGGATTCGGAGTTCCATAATGTATCGGAATGGGTGATTATCGCTCTTCGGTGCTAATCGAAGAGTGAGCAAAGGATGTACTCTGAATTGACTTGAAAGGAGTTTGATGATAAAATCAGACTATGAAAATATTGTGCTGTGAAAAGTGAATCCTTCTTGTTTGGAAGTGATTATAACGGTGCCTATGTAAGTAGGTTAATTCAGCCTACATAGGCTAATTATAACATAACATTACGTCCATAATCCCCGAAGGGGAAGACAGAGTCCAAGGGACAGGTGGCCCCTTTAACCACATTCAGCCAAAAATAAAACTGGGCTGGGTTAGATGGAAAATTGTGAATTGGTAGTGACAAGTGGCCAGCTCGCCGCCTTCACAATAACATACCCAAAACCCAATATACCATTAGTCGTCTCTTACGACATACTAGGCAAGAGAAAATAAAAATAAATAAAAATGTAAAACAAAGTGAAAAAACGATTTTCATTTAATCAAGTTTTATAGAGGTTCAGACCTCCCTCCTCCTTGTTTACTCTATTATATATATATATATATATGTATAATAAATGTTACATTTATTGTATATGTAAACAAACAAACAAACAAAGCATCACGCCCATGATCCCCGAAGGGGTAGGCAGAGTCAAAGGGGCAGTACGCCCCCTCAACCACGTTCAGCCAAAAATAAAGCTGGGCTGGGTTAGATGGAAAATTGTGAAAAAGCAGTGACAAGCGGCTAACCTGACGCCTACTCAGTCACATACCCAAATGCCCGTTAACCATTAGTCGCCTTTTACGACATGCTAGGCAAGAACCACAGTTGGCACATTCTTTTTTTTTTGTCCCAGATCAACATGGGCCATGTCCCAGACCAACATGGGACAAGCATGTATATATACAATAAATGTAACCTGTATCCTTTATTACCGCTTAAAGGTAGGTAATCTCTATCCGTTATTGAACTGTTCATGCCATGTACATTGTTAAAATATTATCAATTAACTTACTTTATCACTCCACTAATCCGTAATTGAAAATTTTGCCAGAACAAAAAGCGCGGTTTTTAGCTACGTGAAATCCGATAAATACTTTCAACGCCAAAGTCAAGCGAATCCGCAGTCGGAAGCTAGTATCGCGCGGCTTGAATGCCAGCCAACCATACAAAAGATTTAGCATTTTTCCCACGTGGAACGGACGAGACACGAGATTTATGGAGGCATACATCATCTGTGGCTGCCCGGTGTCCGGATCATGCCGGACATTTCATGGCGTCAAAACACCATCGCTGTACCCGCTGTTTAATATTTGAGCTTAACCCTAAAAAAAATAAAAAATAAAAATTCAAAATTTATGTAGGTCTTATCGTCAATTTACAAAATCTTTAGAGCAATGTGAATGTACTACCTAAAAAAACTAAAAAGAAAAAAGGTCACAAATATCCAACATCAGCCACTAACCATAGGAAGTTACTTAGTGCCAGTGAAATATTTTTTTTTTTTGCTAACAACGACGTGACTAGTGATCACGCTTTCATGACTTCGTCCGTGTTGACCAATTTCAACCTCAATTTCACTCATCTAAGAGTTAAATTGCATGAAAAATGGCTTCTTACACTATAGAATTTGACGTCTATGCAAAGTTTCAAGATCCGATATCCAGTGGTTTGAGCGTTATTATTAGTCTCTGAGTCCGTCGATAAGTTTGTAAGCCTATCGTGGCTTTAAACACTTCCGCGTCTTCTTCTTTAAAAATAATAGTATTATTTCTCAGCCCTATTCCTTGGGATATATGCAGCTACCAACATCTGATGCGCTCAAGAATGCCGAAGAATACCCAAGATTCCTTTTCAGCTCGTCTAAAACGAAGCGATCATAATTTTCGAAATCGCATCTGACCGCTTTGAAAGCACCGTCTAATTTATGCATGACCTTATCAAGACAATCCAAGTGGAGGACTTGAGACCGCGGTCTCGGCGCACTTTTAAGCGTGAATAAACATGCAGATTAGGTCGCTGATGAATTTTAAACACAGCTCGAGACAACCGGTATCGGTTATAATTTAATTGGTTATTCGAAAACTTTTCCAATCTGCATGGGGAATGGGGGAGGTTCTGAGTGGCCATGGCCGGTTAAGGCGCTCGGGAATGTAGTCGCTTCTGTATTTTTTGGTTCTTTAGGGGAGGTAGCTTTGAAACAATGGAGTGGCGATGTGATTAACTATCGAGTTTCTTGCCGGTTTCTTCTCGATAGGGTCAACCTTCCGAACCGGTAATAATGTTTCCTATTCTATTATATTACTAGACTATTTATAGGTGCTTTTTTGACGCCTATATAAATAAAGAGATTTTGAATTTGATTGAGTTTGATAAATAATTTCGCTGAAACGATACGTAGCGAGCAATTTCATTGGCTTATTAGATTTGACAGCAAGATGCTGATTGGTCGAGGTTTACTTTATTTGATTTCGAATATAGTTGATATTATATCACCAATGTGTTTCGGCACATTATTTATCGACTATAATACTATTCTACTAGCTATTTCAGCCGCTCCATTACGTTGTCTTTCTAAGTTATTCATACGGTAACGTAAGTACCTACTCTTACGTACTCCTTAGCTCTATTGCTGAGAATTCGCAACACCAACGCCGATACACACAAGTTTCTTATCGCGTTCTTGTCCTTTATTCCGCCGGCTTGGTGAATCTCAATCAAACCCTCAAGAGTCAGCAACGTGCGAATGTAGCCCCTTATCATTAGGCCGGTCATACGCTGTAGTCCTTTGTCGTTAAGCCAGTCACTTGTTTGTCTCTTTACTGGTATAAAAACTATTTGATCGATGCGTCCATATACTAAGGTCATTGATTAACAACGTCAACCATTGTTGCAGAGTTTGGAAGAGAGAGAAAAAAGACACTCGAGCCACAAGGAGCAGCTGGCGCGGGAGCAGCGCTACCTCAGACGGCGGCTCGCGCAGCTGCGGGCGGCGCCGTGCGACGCGCCTCTGCGCCTCGACGCGATGCCGCACACCACCCGCGCCGACTCGCTGTCGTCACTCGAGTCCTCGTCCGGCGTGTCCACCGCCGAGCGGTCGCCTTCCTCCGTCTCCGAGAGCGGTGAGTCACTTCATGTTTGTACACACGGTCCGATAGCATTCAGACGCATCTTCACATGTCTGACGCATGCGAAAAAGTTCTAGAACTTGAGAAGTCAAATCGAATTTGTTTCGATTTGACAATTCGGTTTAAAAATTGGTATTTTACGCGGCATTTAGTTTTTTTAGTAGCAGTTTCATTGTTGTTCTATTTGGCCAGTATTATTGGTTGAGGCTACCGTTTTAGGTTTAATGGTGAAAAGAGCTGCGTGAGGAAAAGTGAATGGAAATATGTTGGTCCACATTTGAAAATCTAATACCGTTTTGGTGTGTCAGTAACAATTATTGAATTCTTTATCAGAAAGTATTATGTGTATCCAATTTATGCTTACACGGGTTCCAAAAGGCTCTATTTTTATTCAGCTTAATAGATGAAACTACAATTATTGTAAGGGCACCGTAAATCCTCCTAAATTATAAGTGTAAGTTTTTCCTATACATCTAGCACCTAAAACATATCCCTCGTTGTATATTCTCAAATTGTCGTCTTACGTCTTATATACTTCTGTTGAGAGCGCTGACAGCTGTCACAATAAAAACATGCCCGCAGGACACGAGTCGGCTCCCAGCCACTCCACCTTTCGACCTTGATGCCTAGACAAAGACTCAAAGCCGGTCGACTACACCCAAAGGGACTAAGCTAACTTTCCAGATTCTAGGTATTTCGTTGTTAACCTTTCCTTACAGAACGCTCCTCTTATTTGCCAGCAACAAAAAGTACACCTCGAATTTCCTCTGAAAATTACTGTGTTAGAAACGGACCTGATTGTTATTCGTGATTAAATTGCCAAGAAACAAAGGAACAGAGATCACGTTAATACAAAATACGAATTCAATTAACCGTGGCCCGTGCTCTATAGAATTTTGACGTGGCCAGGACCGCGGCTTCTGAACGGACCCTACTTGAGCCCGTTCTGAAACGAGTCGAATTTACCCGGACAACTTTACGAAGTGGAAGGAAATCAAATGCAAACGAACCTTCCCAGTTACTGTGAAATGTTTTGGAAGACCTTAGTTAGTTAAAGCACTTTTCGCTGTGATTATATTTTTGTTGAAGGTTGGGAGCCCTCGAAAAGATTTTAAAATCGACCAAATGGCAACCGTTGTCGCTTTATCGTGGAACATAAAAACGGCAAAAATTTTGCGGGACACGCCTCACACGTGAAGGATTTTGGTTAAAAAACAGGTCGTTGAAGAAAAACATTTGTGAAGACGACCTGGATCATCGTTATTGCAACTAAATATGTATTAAAATGACCTAAATAATGGGATTTCCAAACCAAAAGTTATGAAAATCCGAAGGCAGTAATTGTAATAATCAAACTGGCTATATCTAGTATATTATGACTAAAAACGAGATATCACGTAAGTATCTCAAACCTAGTCTTACTCAAACTCTAAATTCAACAACAACAAATAATAAAACTCAACTAAGTTAAATTGTTAACAGGTCAAGTTGTTCCCAAACAGGTTTCTTACAAATTGCTTTTATTGACTTTAAAATATGTACCTGTACAGCTGTATTTTGGTTAAACCAATATTTTCTTCCTATATTAATAGAGTTATGAGAATAGTAATCTCCACGGAGTCTACGTAGCTATGTGAAAAAAATACCAAACGTTATGTTAAAAGACCCTAATAAATATAATATACTTCATCGTTAGCTGTAAACTTAGCAAAAGTTCTAATGAAGATAATTTAAACGCGAATGACACCGCAGGAGAAGCCTAGTTGATCATATGCTGAATGCCGAAAAACTCAAATGCCGTTCAAAAACCACATTTCCTCGCTTCCCGACCCCGCCCACCGATGAACTGTTTCCGAACGGACCCCGCGCACAAAGGCGCAAGATCGAATTCGCCGTAAGCCGCCCGCATTGTAAGAGGCTTACGCGACAAGCGTGGCCCGGCCTATATTGTTGCCTTTTATTTATGCATTAACTTTTACCATTTAGCTGTCAGCCTCACGTTAACATAAATTCCTGATCCATTGTCGGCCGAAAAACGGCTTCCCCCCTCATCTGGCGTTATTACTCCTTTATTCCCCGGATTGATATGGTAAACAACGTCTTTATGGTCCGTATAAATAGTTGTCGAGGCAGATTAACCGAGTCATTAGGCAGGTTTATATAGCACGTAATTCCGGGTATTTATGATGACCTATCAGAGGCCGTTTGCATGGCGTAGCGGAGCCGTAAAAATAAATATTTGCATCTCTATTGAATGTTTAGGGTGAGCGGTGTACAGGGCGTTTTGTGACGTAGTGGTCTCAATTTGGACTATATTAGACTTAGATATTGAAAAAAAAAATTATATTACCTTATGGGTTCCTTATGGCTATTTATAATTTGTTTTTGCGCAACAATAATTTTCACTTAATATTTGAATGATGTCACTTTGGCAAAGCGATCAACTGCGCCGTTTATATGTATGACATGAAATATTGAAATTAACACACATATCGTTTGATCGCATGATTATTTTGGACTTAGCAGGATTTAAACTCGCGACCTTTGGTTTCGTGGCTTTCGTCAGGTGGAACATTATTGTTCGACAAGCCATTTCGAGTCATTAAAAGAACAATAATTAAAGTTAGATGGAAGAAACGCAAGAAAGTGATTTCCTAGTTATCATGCCTTTATCAAGGTGTTTAAGGATCGTGCCATATGACGTTCGGTTCTCTCTGCCTAGTCAATAGGGAAGTGGCGTGAAGTTTGGTTAGTTAGTTAGTTATGCCTTGATCAAAATTAACAATATTTTGTTATGCTAGAAGCGCCCTGTATAGGCTAGGCTGGTATACACTAGCGCAAACCCATTTACATGTTAGCGCGCAGCGGCTGCAGCCGTGTGAATACCGCTTTATGGGCCGATGTAATAACTTTTTATTCGATGCGACAGAGATTCCATCTCGTGACTGAGTATTTATTTTGTTTTTGGACTGAGGTTACATGTGGCGTAACCTTAACCCGTATTTGGGTAATTCTCAAAAAAAAATCACTTCCATAGGCCACATTTGTTTATAATCCTACAATTAACTGCTTCAAAAAAAGTTAGTTAGTCCCATGTTGGTCTGGAACTTGGCCCATGTTGATCTGGGACAAAAAAAAAAAGAATGTGCCAACTGTGGTTCTTGCCTAGCAAGTCGTAAGAGGCGACTAATGGTTTACGGGCTTTTGGATATGTGATTGTGTAGTCGACAGGTTAGCCGCTTGTCACTGCTTTTTCACAATTTTCCATCTAACCCAGCCCGGCTTTATCTTTGGCTGAATGTGGTTGAAGGGGCATGCTGCCCCTTTGACTCTGCCTACCCCTTCAGGGATTATGGGCGTGATGTTATGTATGTACAAAAAGTTAGGGCTAATATTTACTATCTATTGGACCTGTAACCCTTAATGAAGAGATTACTCTCAATACCGAAAATTACATGCTACCCATGAAATTGCCTGGGTCACATCGAAATGAGAACTACACATTTATCATCGCGATTTTTAGATATGCATGTCATTATCATTAATGGCAAATGTCAAGCAAAGTCGCTACGAACGACTTAGTCTTGCCTGGACCTAACCAAAATAGGAGCGGTTGTGTCTTAATGATTGAAGACATGCGCCCAACAAGCTGGGAGTGTTGCTTAAACCCTAATACCTCCTAGGTGCGTATAAAATCTCAAGCTCGATGGTTCATTTGGTAGTGACCCTGCCCCATGCGCCAAGAGCTGTGGGTTCGATCCCGACCCAGGACAAACATTCGTGTAATGAATACTTGTGATTGTTCTGTGTATGGATGTTAATATTCTTTTTTTTTTTAAGTATATATTTGTAATACCGCTATTGATTTTGATATCCGTAACTGCTTAAGCTACTTACCTCGGAGTCAGATCAATGTATGTGATGTAGTCTGATATTTATTTATTTAATCTAAGTGCGGCTTATGCTGTGTGTGTATGAGTTACAGAGGCTAGATGATAATTATTTTAACGTTCACTAGAATCATGGTTTGAATCCCGCCAAACGGAGACAACGACACGAAAGCAAGAGAACCCGTCCTCCCGATCAAAGTGAAAGCATTTCGTTCCCGATTCCCAGAAACCCTTTTGAGCGAATTGTTCCGCCCGCGTGATTTGCGCCGAAGGGAGGAATTCCTGACCGTTGGCTCCGGAATGCCGTATGCACCGAAAGGGGGTGAATGCCGTTCCTCATGCAAGATCGTGTTTCAACCCCTTTGTAGGAATTGGGAGCTTGTTCACTGTTTTGAGGTCATAATTTGTCGTGGATTTATTGTACTGCTCAATGTGCATGTTACCAGCTCATCAAGCTAGGATCGACATAACAAATTCCTGTCGTTTTAAAAGTCTTTGGCATGCAGATTGTATGATAAAATGAAATAGGGTGTACAAATCTAAGCACAGCCAAATTCGCAAGGTTAGCAGAATTTGCTTTTTCTTTAGGACAGTCCGACACTGACTTAGATGGTCTCAATGACGCAAGTCGGAACGGACACATTAGGCACATTGCAAAGCCCTTACTACAGGGCGCCACTTGTACTTGCCCTTTAAAGACCGTCATCTTTTTTTATCGTGTGACTTGCAATAAAGAATTTGAATTTGAATTTAGACCGCCAGACGGACAATGGCAGTAATATCAACTGGTTTATTTAAGGGACTAAAAACTAAATATAACTATTTTACATACATAGTAAGACAGAAATATAAGGATTTACGAAATTATTTATTCCTAGCCTAAGAACACCAGGAGTAGATTTTTTGTCATTCTCATCTCATTTTTTTGTCAATCATCTATTACAATTTTTGCCAAAAATTTTGGAGAGGCATAACCGACCTTCCGACTAGCATCTATCAAGGATCTATACCAGTTGGCCGGCCGGTCGCTGCCGCCGCCGCGAAATCGCATTACGTTATCGCGTGTGCGCAGTGACGCGGCCTACAGGCTAATGTGCACCACGTGCATGCAGGGTTGACGACGCTAAGTTAGATAAACTTGTTATAATATACTAGCGACCCGCTCCCGTTTCGCACGGTGACCACAAAACAATTTCAAACTATAAATGTGAACCTCTTGAATCACTCTATCTATTGGTGAAAACCGCATCAACAGAAGCGGCGACATTACTTTTTACATCATCATCTTCCTAGCGTTATGTCCCGTGCTTAGACGGGGTCCGCTAAGACCATGATCCAGGATTTAGAGAGTCTGGTAATTACATTGAAGCGACTGCCGATCTGACCTTCGTAACCCTAAGATAGGGGAACCAGACAATTTTTGGATCATGGTTACAAATCCAAAGTAGTTTGAATTTGCAGGTTTCATCACGATGTTTTCCCTCACCGTCGAGCTAGTGGTATAAATACGTACATAGATTTGAAAAATCCAGAGGTACGTGCCCGGGTTTGAACCCGCACTCCTCGGTTAAGAGGCGCGTGTCCTTACCATTGAGCTACCACCGCTGACATTACTTTTTTACATGTTGAACTTAAAAATGGAAGTAACAACTATGTTTCTTGCCTAGCAGGTCAGCTAAAAGGCTCATAGTCACCATATATGTACCATTGGGTATTGGGTGTGTGATTGTGTAGGCGACGCCAGCCACTAGTCACTGCTATATCGCCATTTTCTAAAATAACTCGACTTTGGTTTAAGAAGCTAACTGTTCCTTGAACTCCTTCGGGAATATTATAAATAAAATAAACAAATAAATATCCGACCACATCACATACATTGATCTGACTCTGAAGTAAGTAGCTTAAGCACCTGTTACGGATATCAGAATCAACAGTTACAAATATATACTTAAATATTCCACATAACATCCAGACACAGAACAAAGACAAATATTTATTACACGAATATTTGTCCTGGGTGGGGATCGAATCCACAACTCGTGGCGCATGAAGCAGGATCACTACCGAATGCGCCATCGAGCCAGTCGAAAACAGTATGTGTTCCTTGCCTAGCATGTCGTTAAAGCTATTGTATAGAGTATTGGGTTTGTCATTGAGTCCAGCAGTGTAGTAGAGCCGTTCGGCGTTCGCTTTATACACAAGGTGAGCTTTTTTGGACGCGGGGCATGCCTTACATCAGCCTTACATCTATAAGAGTTAATGAATGGAGAGTGCACTGTGTTTGCGCACTATAATAACTCCTGCGCAGTTGGCTAATCCTCGTTGAGATTGGCCGCCGTAACCGATATCGGTTAGGAGAACTTTCCCCGTTGACCAGATGATCCTAGTACTTCTGTCTCACAAAAAACAGGCGCGAAATAACACTACTAGTGCTTCTGTGATTCGCACGATGATTAAAAGAGCTGGAGACCCATGAATTAAATTGAATCTTTATGTTGGCTCAAATAGCTTGTCACCGTCACTAAAAGAAAACCTCTCACTATCTATCCTTGGAAAATCTCCACTTACTTTCCGTCTAACTGACCTAGTCCTTCGAGCCGGATAAAATGTGTTACTAAAAAGCGCATCCGTTTGGCAACCCTGCAAGGATATTCTGCGGTATTAATTGATATAATCTGCGCAGACGTAAGCCGCTCGACATCTGAGCACCTCGCTAAGGTCACCCTGTGCGTCGGTTTGTCGTTGTCTAGACTCATTATACGGGGACTGAATGACCTGGCATATAATATTAATCACTTCTTAGCTTTTATCCCAACAATTCTCAAATCTCTCAGTTTTTCTAAATGGTAAAATTCTTCTTGGGGAACTTTTTAAACGGACATGACAATCATGCAAAATGTATTTGAGCATTGTTTGAGACTTTCTTAATTAAACATATAAAATTAAGATAACATATAAAGTTTCTTGCCGGTTTCTTCTCGGTAGAATCAGCATTCCGAACCGGTGGTAGATTCACATTGTAGATTCATTTTGTAAAATTGACGATTTATAAGTGCTTTTTTTTAAGGCCTACATGAATAAAGAAATTTTGATTTTTTTTTTGAATTTTAAGAAAGTGATTGTTACTAAGAGACTAACTTTTATAGCATGGTATGGTATGTTATTTAAGTACATTTTGACTGGCTCGATGGCGCATTCGGTAGTGGCCCTGCTTTATGCGCCAAGAGTTGTGGGTTTGATCCCCACCCACGACAAATATTCGTATAATAAATACTTGTAATTGTTTTGTGTCTGGGTGTTAATATCCAATATTTAAGTATATATTTGTAATATCACTGCTATATCTGATATTCGTAACACAAGTGCTTAAGCTACTTACCTCGGAGTCAGATCAATGTATGTGATGTAGTCTGATATTTATTATTATACATTATGACCCATTGTAAAGTTTGTATAAACTGATTACACGAACCATTATCTCATCAAAAAAACACATTCGCAATCAGTTACCTAAACTCAAACTAACCTTTTAACAGTGGCGTTTCCCACCCCCAATTCGGTCTTTGGGCCGCAATTAAGAACCCCTGAATATGGAATCGTTACCGGCTGGTATCGAGTAAGCAATCACCCGCGTACGCGCCTGGGTATGTTTGTTTGTTTGTAGAGTGTGGAGAGCTGTGTTGGGCTCGGGATGGAAACGGATAGAATTCTGGAAGAGGCACACAACAGTAAAATTAAAAAAAAATACGTCTTACATACATACATATCATCATGTCATTAATCCCTGCAAGGGTAAGAAAGAGTTAAGAGTCAAAGGGGCAGAAATTAATGTCTTGTTTTCATCTGTCTCAGACAAATTAGGAACGTTCTTAATAATAATTCGATGATTAAAACATTACACTATATCTGTACTTAATGTAATATTTCAATTACATAAGAGATATATAATATCACTGAAATCAGTACCCAATTAATTAATTCATGTAAGTACATGAAATCATATAAGTTTGATGATAATAAAGAAGCCCTTGAGTTGCGCAGCTTTAATTCATGATCTTCCTAGCGTTCCGTGCTTAGACGGGGTCCGCTTAGACCGTGATCCAGGAATTAGCGAGTCTGGTAATGACATTGAAGCGACTGCCGACCTGACCTTCGTAACTCTAAGAAAGGTAAACCAGACAATTTTTGGATCATGGTTACAAATTTAAAGTTGTTTGAATTTGCAGGTTTCATCACGATGTTTTCCCTCACCGTCGATCTAGTGGTATAAATACGTACATACACTTGAAAATTCCAGAGGTACGTGACCGGGTTTGAACCCGCACTTTTCGGTTAAGAGGCGCGTGTCCTTACCATTGAGCTACCACCGCTCTTTCAATAGTTGCGCAGCTTAATTAATTACCTTTAATTACTAAGGGCCCTTTTGGGGCTCCCCCGTACTGCAGCGCATCAGGTATGTTTAAGCCACCATACGTAAGACCACTGCGTCCGTGATGCGAGGGGTACAGGGGAGCTGCAATGGGATCGTGATAATAATAGCTGATAGAATGGACTCAGCAGTTCTGAGTCGTTTCATTGATTTGCAAGCATGCAAACCGATGAAATACTCTGTCCCAGGTTTGCATAAAAACCAATGTAACATACTAACATAGTTTTAAGTTAATTTGTTACTAACTAACGCCTATGGACTCGTGGTCTCGCAATAAATGATTTTTATATTTATTTATGGGAGCCGCCATAGGAGTAGTAGCTCAATAAGTACGACATGCGCCAGACAAGCGGAAGATAACAGTACTACCACTTCAAATCCAGGTTACTCTGATCCTCCTACGATCCCGAAAGCTCCAAGTGTCCATTACAATCAGCTGATTCCCCTAATTTGAGCAAAACGGTATCACAACCCCTACTTTCAGCAGAGCAGTACGCGACGCATTCCCTTGGGTCAGCAAAAAAAGCAGCCACATCTATTGGACGTACATCAGTGACGTCATTAGGGCGGTGATTCATGAGCGGCGCGGCTTATCGCTCGCTCTCACCGCTCCGCTTTATTAATTACGCCGAGCGAGCGCCCGCTTCGCTCGCTCACACGTATCGCTTACTTGAGATGATCGCGCCCCGCCCACCCGCAGAGATGGTGTTTTTGTTTGTTAGGGCCGATTGGTTTCTTTATATCGTGTTTTTAAAGTTACATGCATATCGTCACGCCCATAGATTTAGAATTTTTTGACTACGCAAAAGATACATAAAGCGTGGGAGCGAGAAATCCTGCTGAAATACAAACCGCCCGAGAGAAAAAGAGACAGCGAATGAAGTACCTATATGTCAATGTTTTTGCGAGTAAGAGGCCATAGCGTCCCAGTCTATTCTACGTCGCAGTGAAATTTGTGCATTTATGTATTAAACCTTGGATTAAAATCGAGAATATTAAATGTGCAATTGAGGTGACTTGTTCTGTACGTGATTGTGAGGTTACACGACGGAATAATTCGAATAAATACACTTTTAACAGGTAAATACGATTTTATCATTAGATTTTTTCAAACCATATTTTGTCAAATTGTTGCTATTAATCAGTTTAGAAAAATATGCTTACAATAGTATATTGATTATAATTGATCTTTCTAAGTATACATCGTGATTATAATCAGAATTGGGGAAAATATTGTGTAAAATTGTAAATAGTTTGGTTACGCTAGTGCTTGACAAAGCGGTGACGTCACGAGTATCGATAAAAACTTAATCGTCTTTTAGCGACATCATGACATGAATACAAAGTTATTTAGCCAAGTTATGTTGAAATATAATAATATTCACATTGGGAACTCATTATCTCCGTAAATTTGTTAGTTAAGTAACTGATAATTTTTCTAGGTTTCCAAGCAACCCAGCATTGTGTAAAAAGTGGATGCGGACTATAGACAGACCAGATTGGACTCCCAGTAAGAACTCCACTATCTGCAGCAAACATTTTGACGGCAAATGACGGCAGCAAAAAATTTGTTGCACAACATATTATTTTTAAATAACTAAATGACACCAAATTAAAAGTTACTAATATATTATTTGTTTCATTTCATTCCATCAGTCAAAGCAAATATCTTTTTGTCTTAGTATAAATCATATTTCTATTTTTTTTATTTTTTACACGCTTAATATACGAAGAATTTTACCATCTCATTGTTTATAGAACTGCTTAGAATGAGATTTCTTTCCGACGAATTCCAATTTACCTAATATATACAACTACTGATTTCAGTAAATGCCATAAATAATTAATCAAAAGTATAAAAAAGCGTTTTAAATACCTATATTATTAGTATACAACTGAATCAGTCGATAATGTAAAAGTGCGTCTTTGACAACACTATTTTTAACTCACACATAGACGTCAACCAACACATGCTTAAATTTATTTTGGTCATGTCTCCGAGCCGTCTTTGTGTATCTTGTACATCCTAAATCTATGGTCACGCCCGTAATCCCCGAAGGGGTAGGCAGAGTCAAAGGGACAGCAGGCCCACTTAATCACATTCAGCCAAAAAATAAAACTGGGCTAAGTTAGAAAAAAAAACTAACTAAACTTCACGCCACTTCCCTAGCGGGGTAGGCAGAGAGAACCGAACGCCATATGGCACGATCTTTACACACCTTAATTATTTTCATACAAGCTCTACGGTTTTTATGACTCCTAACATCACCTTCTGTTAATACACGACCAATCTGGTCGTGGTAGGGGAGCCTGGGCCTCCCGCGGCTCCTAGAAAAAAAATAGATGAATAAATCTCATTAGGTTCCCTAGTAATAATAAACAAATTTAAGATGTGTATCAATTAAAACGTGTACATTATAATTGACTTACTCTGACATTTCAAATATAGACCCAATGTCGGACTAACATACTTAACAATTTAAAAATGTTGTAGCAAAAAAATATTTTATTTTTAAAATAAAGTTTATTAAAGCTTAGCGAGCCGCATTTCATGAACGGTATACGTCATCCGATGCAACATACCGCACTGGCCTTTGAATAAACAAATGTTTACTAAAATTTGTGACCTTGTTTGATTTATTATTCAAATAAATCAGCCGGACTATATTCGGACCACTTTGCATTTTTATCGAGAATTTTTTTCAACGATTTCCTCGTTTTTGTTTCGGGCACCGAATTGTGCGTAAATTAATTTGTATATTTCATTGTTTCCCAACATGGGGATCGCCACCCCTTAGCGGGTCGCTCAGGGAAATGGGGTGGAAATGCGTTCAATAAATAAGATTCAGGTACAGGATACAAAATTGTATAAAAGTTATATGTAGTTAAGTGCAATATGTGTGAACATTACTGATTTATGATTTTTTAGTGAGGTCACTACACTATAAGATTGAGAAACTATGTCGTGTTATAATAAAATTGGATGTTTAAAATGCGATACAGGAAGAAATAAATAATTTAACAATGCAAATTTTAACCTTCTTTTTAATTTATGAAAAGGAACATTTTTTTTCATAACGGTAAAGATTCAAATTACTACATACTGATTACACGTTATCACTTTATTCTTTATTGATACAAAATCAATAGTGGTGTCTGAGAAAGAGATAGACTTACGATAACATTTAAGAGTATCTCTTTAAACACTGTCGTCATTTCTTCACCTATACTAATATTATAAAGAGGAAAGATTTGATTGTTTGTTTGTTTGTATTGAATATACTTCGAAACTACTAGACCGATTTGAAAAATTCTTTCACCAATAGAAAACTACTTTATCAGCGAGTAACATAGGCTATATCTTACTCCCGTATTTCTACGGGAACGGGAGCTACGCGGGTGATGCCGCCGGGCGCTGCTAGTTACAAATAAACCCCCATTTCAGCCTATCACATAGTATTTACTTCGCTAGTTGCTTTCCCTCTTGAACTATAAGCGTATTATACATAGTTCCACAGTTCCATTACATCTAAACTCTGGGAATTCCTTCCAAACACGAAGATATCGCCACCACTAATCTTTATGTGTGGTCTACGTTCTACCGGGGGCGGCTGATAAGCCCTTCTGACACACTCTAATAAATGGCAGTGCGGCAAGTTCTTACGATATTTTTCTCATTCTCATTCCTTAAAGGAATAAAATTTTTCTTTACTAGGAGTATGTGAGATGAATATCGTAAGAAATTACCGTCACATTTGTCACGGCAAATTCAAATCTACTTCTTCCCTATGAATGCTGTTTTATGGTCATACATAATTATTTTGTTGTGTCCCGTTTTTGTTGTATGTGTCTGAGTAGGCGACTAGCTAGCCACTTGTCACTCCTTTTTCACAGCTTTCCATTCAACCCAGCCCACTGTCCCGTGTTGGTCTGGGACTTAAAAAGAATATGCCAACTGTGGTTCTAGCCAAGCATGTCGTAAAAGGCGACTAATGGTATATCGGGTTTTGGGTGTGTGATTGTGTAGGCGATAGGTCAGCCGCTTGTCACTGCTTTTTCACAATTTTCCATCTAACCCGGCCCGGCTTTATTTTGGCTGAATGTGGTTGAAAGGGCATGCTGCCCCTTTCACTCTGCCTACCTCTTCGGGGATTATGGGCGTGATGTTATGTATGTATGTATGTGTATTTTTCAACATTTCAAAAGTGACATGTGACAAGTGTATTACTTGTTTTCTTTTAATTAAGTATATTTTTTCCTTTTTTAATTATAAAAACGTAGTAATGAGTATAAAACCAAAGAAGCCTTATGACCCTTCAACCTGTCAACACTAACTGATTTTTGTGTAATTGTCAAATAATACTTCACATATGTATGAAATAAAATAGACATATTTATAAATAAATATCCGAGTACATCACATACATTGATCTGACCCCGAGGTAAGTAGCTTAAGCACTTGTGTTACGGATATCAGATTCAACAGTGGTATTACAAATATATACTTAAATATTAGATATTAACATCCAGACACAGAACAAACACAAGTATTCATCATACGAATGTTTGTCCTAGGCCCACCCACTGGATCCCCAGATCGAACCTACAACTCTTGGCGCATGGGGCAGGGTCACTACCGAATGCGCCATCGAGCCAGTCTAATTTATATTTTTTTATTTTCATTAAAGTAACATGATTTCCATTCAATCAAAAAGGTCCTAATTAGTACAAAAGTCAATACCTACATTACTTCATACCTCACTGCTATTTCCAATTTCTCAACTTCCGTGTTCCGTTATCAGCCCAGGCGGGCGGGCGGGGCGCGCTAATTACCACAACTATCCAACTTTAATTAGGTCGAGACCCTTCGTCTATGTATCACGGGGAATTATGACACCTTCTGTGGAAATACTATTGGCAAGACTCGAAATGTTTATCAAGTATTTGGAGGTTTTTGTTTAACTTATGATGAAAGAATGAGATATTATTAGCATTGGATCAATAAAAATCAATAAACTAACTAACTAACTAAACTTCACGCCACTTCCCTATCGGGGTAGGCAGAGAGAACCGAACGCCATATGGCACGATCCTTACACACCTCACTCGCCTCTTTAACATTCATAATCCTTTTCATACAATCTCTACGGTTTAAAAATCAATAAATAAATATATCCGACGACATCACATACCTACTTTGATCTCACCCCGAGGTAAGTAGCTTAAGTACTTGTGTTACGGATATCAGAATCAACAGCTGTATTACAAATACATACTTAAATATATTGGATATTAACACCCAGACACAGAAAAAACAAATATTTATCATACGAATGTTTGTCTTGGGTGGGGATCGAACCCAAAACTCTTGGCGCATGGGGCAGGGTCACTACCGAATGCGCCATCGAGCCAGTCGAATAATACTTATGTTAAACATTACATACATGAACATTATATATCAGCACGACCATAATCCCCGAAGGGGTAGAGTCAAAGCGGTAGTTAACTTAACCACATTCAGCCAAAAAATTTAACTGGGCTGGGTTAGATGGAAAATTGTGAAAAAGTAGAGACAAGTAGCTAGCTCGTCACTTACACAATCACGCACCCAAAAACCATAGTTACCAGGTCATTCTAGATTCTAGACAAACAGCAACAAAGTTACCAATTCACAAATGAAGATTTCTTATACGAAACAAATGTCAAGTCCAAAGATTAATAATATAAAATGCCCCACCAACCCACAAATGTCGTAATGTCACCCAAGTCAAAATAATAAAATAAATAATCTGCCGCCCCGTCTACAGTCATTAATCTTTCATCCCTTTCTCTAGATCTTTCAGCAATCACCACCACCGCTGCTTCATTCATCCCCCCTCCCCCCACAATCACAGCTCCAGACGCATCGGCTAAACCATTTGCCGTCACCTAACCGGATTATTTATAGTTGTTTTGTTGTAGTACAGGAGGCCAATACTAAAATTTTGTCACGATAACGAATATCATTATAATATATGTGACGTTTTACTTTGGCCATAAAACCTCAAACTGTGAAGTGTGAACCAAAAAAAAAAAGTACACCAATTATTCGAAATATTATAATTGAAAGCACTTTTTTCCCGCTAAGAGGTTGTGCTCCACAGACACACACTTCAAAGCGGCATATATTGATTAAATCCAAATAATAATAAAGCTTTATAAAACATGTTGAAAAAACATCCTCAGATACTCAGATATATGCTTAACGCATACAGCCTTTATGCATAAAGTGCCATATACTAAAACAAAGGTACGCGAGACATCCTAAAGAACAGCCTAATCTTTGAATTAATAAAACTACGTCTCTATTTACAATGAGATTTTCGCATAAAATGCTGTTAATTAAACCTCTTTATAAAAACCCACCAAATCCGCCGCTGACACCCGTTCTAAAGCGGGATTATTTATAGTTGTTTTATACAGTAGGCCCACCTGAACGGGAGCCGGTCGATAAATCTCCTCTGATAATTTACCGATTGTTTGTCTCGCACTCCCATAAATCGCTCCTACTGCTTGTGACGTCACACCTCCGTACCGGAGCCCAGGCCGAAGTTTGTTATTTATTATGTTTTTGTTGCGAATCATTGGCCGCCATTAAGCTCAGCATGATGACAATTAGGGAAGTGGTGCTTATCGCTCGAGATCTTTGTCTTGGATTGGGAGTAATCTGGAAAAAAATCTGGCAATGTCAACCTGGGTACGCGATGTGAGGTTCCGTACGTTTAATTGTACATTTACAGAAATTGTCAGATTTAATCCCACTGCAAGTTAAAAGCTCCGTTGTTTAGCAATGCTAGCACATAGTGAACGGAGTCAATGTTATCCACGTTGTTCCGTCCCATTCAATTAGTTGTACATACTTGAAAATACATTATTGCCTTTTATATTATTGCAATTATTTAAAAATAAATTGTTTTACGGAAAGAGGTCCCAAATTATAGCATGACATATGCTATACACAGTGGCGTAGGGTGGTGAGGCAAGGTGGACGGTCCGCCCCGGGTGGCAATTGTTAGGGGCGACAAATTTAAAATAAAATAATGTTCAACTTTTAAAGATTTATTTAGTAAATCGGTCCTGGGTTACAATGTCAGTGGGGCGGCGGAAAACCGAGTAACTGAACCATGAAAACTGTGACCCGCCCCGACAGGAACCCACGCTACGCCAACACACGCTAAATACGTTGATTCTTTTTTTAAATATACCAATTCTGTACATAGAAACCCTAAGGCTGCAAACTGGACAACCGCGGGTACGGGCGTGGCGGCTCGCGCGGATGCGGGCGGCTAGTGCAAATTTAAGCATTTGTATCAAGTCGCATGAGCCGCATGTACTACCGCGCGAGCCGCGTGTCCTACCGCGCGAGTCGCGTGTACTACCGCGCGAGCCGCGTGTCCTACCGCGCGAGCCGCGTGTCCTACCGCGCGAGCCGCGTGTCCTACCGCGCGAGCCACCGCGCCCGCGCACGCGGCCGTCCAATTTGGAGTCTAAAGCTTCTGACTTAAACTGTTTACGTCGGATATTGCCGTCGTTGAATTAATGAAACGATAAACCGCTCGCTAGTAGTTTATTGTAACAACTATTCGTTTTCATTCGCATTAGCTGAAATAAACCTCATATCAAGGTTTTGTTATGGACCGTTTATAGTAATTAAAAAAAAAAAAAAAAAATTCAGTCGAATTGAGAACCTCCTCCTTTTTTTTGAAGTCGGTTAAAAATATAAAAGGAAAGCAAACCTAATTGTGTAATTATTGTGCATAATTACTAGTTCTAAGAGGGAATAGTATTATAAAATAAGTAATTAAACCTTTTCGCAAGCATTTATTTAATATACTAAGTTTTATTGCGCTGAATCGAATTGAAAATTGAATATATATATGCGCACAATATTGACAGCGTCGAAGACAAGGTAAGAAGAGGCATGCTCCGGTGTATACTCCGAAATCAACAAATATACAATGCGAAATTGGAAAGATATAGGAGCCGCGGAAGGCCCAGGCTCACCTACCACGACCAGATTGGTCGTGTGTTAACAGAATGTGATGTTAGGAGTCATAAAAACCGTAGAGCTTGTATGAAAAGGATCATGAACGTTAAAGAAACAAGTGAGGTGTGTAAGGATCGTGCCATATGGCGTTCGGTTCTCTGCCTACCCCGCTAGGGAAGTGGCGTGAAGTTTAGTTAGTTAGTTATTTAATGTACGTACTTATAAAGTCATAACACACAATTGACTCACTGACTTTTTCTTCCATCTATTTTTATACTTTGTCTATGACATACATGGATCTATTGTGAAAATACTTGTACTATAAAAGTCGGAATTACTCCACCACCACAAACATCAATTTCATCATAATTCTGCCTCTGCGCAACTATCGAATCCACGTACCTTCTATTCATCCCAAAGTCTCAACTACCACCATCGAGACATCAATGATGATTCCCTTTTTATGCAAGCGTCACGGAAGCTTACTCTCAAAGCTTCCTTCGCAAAGCTCAAATAAAGTAGACGAGAGAGCACGGGGGTAAAAACAGAAACCTATTTGCGTAAAATTAGGATCTCATAAGAGATTTGACGCGCACAGAAATTCAATTCCGCACAAATTGGAGGGCAAATTAGATCTTTAGGAGGTTAACGGGAAACAAGAAGTGTGTCAGGGGCTCGAGGAAGGAATTTAACTGTCCCGTGCGATATGATATGTTGTAATCACGTGTGTATATGTAGCTTTGTAAGAAATAGATTTTACTAGAAGTAAGAAAAACTGCCTTCGAGCTAGACGTTGCAAATAATTACAAATTTTTTATGTCGTTTTAATACGCCCGCAATTTCTAATTAGTATATAAGCAACAAGCCCCTTCATCTAGCTTAAGCCAATAATGAAATAATAAAAAAATTTTTGGGTTAGATGAAGGGGCTAGCTCGTCAACGTGATCACAAATTCAATATTCAATACATCATTAGTTGCATTTTGCGGCATGCGCCTTTTGCTGAGCAAGAAAAACACATGGTATATCCTTTTTAAGTTCCAGACCATCATGCGACATAGGCCGCTTTGTAATGCCACATTTTTCCAAGTTAGCACTTGAAATAAAAGCTACATTGACATTTACGTAACTTACTCTACTTATTATATTGTGAGCTGTTTTCTGAATAGAGAATCATTCGTTAAGAATGCCTCAAACTGTACTGACGTCTATATGTCATATCAGCAACGACATCAAATTCTTATTTTAGGGACCGATTACCTACCACTAAATCTGAAATAGAAAGTAGAACTGTAACGAATACAGCTACTTGGGTTGCCCTTTGCGAATCTATTTCAGCTGTAACCTTTACAATATTACTAGAAATATAATTCAGCATTTCCCCGGCTCATTGTTTGACAGTCACATTTATTAAATGAAAGCAATCACCATTGGAAAACAGACGGGTGTTCGGCGGCTTTCATTAAATCGCTTTGTTCTCCAGCCGTAATTGTTAATAAGGATTTTAATAATACACTTACATTTTGGACCGCGTATTTATTTAATACTTTTGACGTTTGCGATGCTTAGTAATTAGCAATGAGTTTGCGCTTTGCGCTCACTATTTAAATAAAAACTATGGTTGAGTAGCTCTATACACTAAGCAGAAGAAAATTAAGGAAAAATCTTATTCCCTTTTTATTTATGGACCGGAAATTATTTTATATAGACTACAGCTTGTAATAGAACTAACCTAAAAAATACCTATTGTACAGGTACTATTATATATAGACATAAGGTCATGTACTCAAGTGCTCTGTACTACCTGCATCACCCAGTGATACTATCATTAACGTGAAAGGCGCCTTAAACAAACTTAAACATGGCAGTTGATCTAGGGCTTCGGTGCCTCTTTCCATAGCCTCAACACCTCCTTACGATGTGGTCCTCTAACCTAAATGGCCTTCCTAAAGCCGGCACTGCCTAGGCCACATGTAGCTACGTGTTAAATAAAATTAAACATGGCAGTTGAGTTCACCAAAGGGTCAGCTTCGGACCTCCTTTCCGTAGACCCAACACCCTCTTATCTGGTCCTTTAACCCAGATAGCTTCCCTTAAAGCTGGCACTGCCTAGGCCGCATGTAGGCAACATTAGCCGTGGTCGTTAGCGTTCGTGCCGGGTGCGCGTTTCGGCGTATCTTATCTTGTCTGCGGATGCGGGCATTCCACAGGCTATTGTCTGGTTCGACTGAGGCAACTACCTTGGTGTACTAACGCCGCTTGCTTAAGGTGTAGGATCGTAATGAATTTATTTATAAAATACTGTGTATTTACTTATTTATTTTTGTATAAAGGTATACATAATAACTTTGACTCTGCCTCTCTTCGGGGGCGTGATGTTATGTATGTATGTATGTATGTATGTATAATAACCTTTAAACTATTAACCTATCAATACATCTGGGTATTCTGGAAGACAGGGTTAGATATCATGCAGAAAAACAGTTTACGCACACATACACATATACAAATTTACCTAATCAAAATTACAAAGATGACTGTTAACAATGATTGCTCCCCGAGATCTTTTATTATGTAAATTCTTTAATAACAGCTCATGTTTATTCGTAAAGAAATGCTAGTAGAAAGTAGGTAGTATTATCCTGTTTATTCATCCCCCATTAGACATGTAGATATTCTTTCACCGCTGAGCTAGAATTAAAAATGCATATTTATCATGAAAAAAAAACAGATATAAATGCCCGGATTCGAACCAACCGCCCTCACATGTGGACCACGTGTCCATACCATTAAGCTGCCACCACTCTTCATCAATCACCGTTCACTATACACTATCAATACATAGGTAACTTCAGCCTACAAACTCCCTACTTTGTAATTCTATCACGTACCCATACCGAGCGTAGCGTTTTCCATGAAAACTCCGTATAATTCGTGCAATTACCGTGTCTCATTTAACATTTTGTAATTGTGTACTTTGGAAATATCGTGACTAACTGTTTCGGAATTAACAATTAGCCTGTAATCTGTTTCGCCGGTCGGCAAATTGATATGAACAGTCGCAGATGCGTGTAATGATATATTCCCCATCAGATAGGCCTCCATAAATATTAATGTATGCATATCGCGTTCACAGATGTCAGCTTTCCTTTTGTACTTAATAGTGTTCAGTTATGTGAGAGGCGACCGAATCGGGGATATATAACGTTTCGTTTGTTTTGACAACGTATGATTGCTTTTTCAGACAATATATAGTTGCTGAGTAAAGCTCCTTCCACCTTAAAATTATAATTTCCCGGCCGATTTCAGAGATGATAATGAGATAATGCTTGCGTATTTATTAATATCCGGCTATAATCTAAGGTGCAGAAAATGGAAGCCATATCCAGAAACCGTTTTACATGTAGTCTTTGTATAGTAAAATATGCTAGTAAATGAATATGTGGACTAACTAGTCTTCTAAATACACTTGCGCGAATAGCACGTTGTAATGCTACCACGTTGGGTGCCATTTTATAACAGGAAAAACGATAAGACTGCACTGTATAAATATTCATTGTTCCACTAAAGACTTGTATTATTACCATTATTATTCTTTGCACAAAACAATTACACGTGTTTCTTTCAGACAAAGCATATATTTTCCTCATAAAAGCACTTTCAGTAGTACTGAGTAGTTTAGTTCCAGCTCTGTATTTATTGTCTAATTTTCCCTGCTTCCACAATTCCACGTTCTGCGAAACGGAAAATAAAACAATTTTCCTACTTACCACAACAAAAACAATTACATTATACCCGACATATTTATTTAGCCGGGGTCAAAGACCTCCAGATTTACAGCCTCGGCTTCCTTGCGAATGACTGTGTTTTATCCGAAAATGAATAAACTAGTGTTGGTACAAATAGCGTAGTCTGATTACGAACGACTTTAATAGGAGCGTTAATAAATCAAAGTCCATTTCGGATAGTTAAGTAATGGCGCGTTTTCATACATCTGTATTATTATTAATTTCCCGGCGAGGCGAGGCGGCCTGCCGCCATTACCACAGTGAAATACGAACGGGGAGGGAATTTCGTGCGGTGATTCAATGAAGTCAGTTTACCTGTACCAATATCGAACGGAGTTCAATGTACTTTTTTATCATCATTTAATTGATTTACGTATTAAAAAACACGCCTGTTTTAGGAATTACACTCTTAATATTCTGTAAGTCGTTAAACGCAAACAAAAAAGGCTGCTCGGACTTTTAAACTACACACACCGGCCCAATTAGGGGAACACAAAAAAAGGTTGATTTTTTCAATGAATTTATTTTTAATATTTTTTTGGTCTTCAGTAACACATCACATTGCCTAAAAATAACTAAATTAAATCAAAATAAGCTACAAATTATTATTACGAAAACTTGTAAAATAAGGCACTAGGAGTGTTAGATTTTAAATTGCTTTTTTTACAAAATTAACAAAAAAATCTTAAAATTAATAGCGAGTGTTGCCCCCACGGGCTCTTAGGAGAGCTTGGATACGATTTCCCATACTCAGAATAAGACCATCGATCATTGGTTGAGGCAAATTGTTCCACTCTTCCACTGATGCCTGTTTCACTTGTTCAACATTCCTGGGAGCTGGATTTCGCTGTCGAACCCTTCTTCCCAGAATATCCCAGGCATGTTCTATAGGGTTCATGTCCGGTGATCGCGCTGGCCAGTTTATTTGACTAATGCCAAACTCATTCAGGTAGGTACTCACGATACGCGCAGTATGGGGGCGCGCGTTATCGTTCATAAAAACGAAATGTGGGCCTATAAATGGGGCAAAAGGCATGACATATGGTTCTAAGATCTCTGTAACGTATCGCTGTGCAGTGAGAGATCCGTTTTCAATAAGCACTAAGTCTGTGCGAGCTCCCAAACATATGCCACCCCATACCATTACTGATCCTACACCATATGCCACTGTTTCTGTGAAGTTTGTTTGGTTATATCGTTCTCCACGATATCTCCACATCCTCTCCCGTCCATCCACGAAATTAACACAATAACAGCTCTCATCGGTGAATAAAACGCGACTCCACTCACTTGTCCAATCTCGGTGCGCACGGGCGAACGCTAACCTTGCCACACGATGAGCTGGCTCGAGTTTAGGTGCTTTTGCTGGCACAAAAGATCTTAAGCCAACTTCATTAAGACGCCTCCTAACTGTTCGTTCACTAACATTAACGTTTCGGACTTCAGCCAGTTGATTTCGGGTCTGAACCGCGGTCTGTCGACGATTTCTCAAAGTTTGCAAGGTGATGAAACGGTCATCACCGGTGCTTGTAGCCCAATTTCTGCCTTGTCCTCGCTTCCGCACGTAAGATCCTGTCTCCCTGTAGCGTTGAACAACGCGATGAACCACCGAAGTCGATACACCCAAAGCTCGACTTACTGACCGGTAGGTATGCCCCTCTTCGATCATGGTTACGGCCCTAGCCACTGTAGTTGCTGGCAAATCACTCATTTCGTATCGGGAATGTGTACACAATTCAAAAACAAACAGTTGAATGAGCCACAGTCACTATGCACAGGACCCAACAAATGTCTTATCAGAAGCAATGCTAACGCTAAGTGTCAACAAATTCTTAAAGTGCCATAAAAACAATTCTCACACTTACGAATGAGAAATTTGTGGTCAAATGTATTTCTAGAGAGGGTAGTAATACATAAATAATACCAACTTGTCAAGATATCCGAAGGTATTGAAAAAAATCGACTTTTTTTTTGTGTTCCCCTAATTGTGCCGGTGTGTGTATATACTACAAAATTTTTCTCAATGTCACTTTGGGAACATCGAGTACATCAAAATGCATATCACGTTTAGATCCGCTTCTGTTATTATTTATTGGAGATGTTTCCACATCGATTTAGAAACCTGAAGCAGTTCTATAACAATTTATTGTAGGTACGTTTTTTCGCTAAGCCAACATAATTATTAATTCTTCACTGTCCATTTCAGTCTACTGTACCGCCGCCATTGTGGCTGCCTCGTAAATAATGTGACCACCCTGCGCATTAACATACTTCCGAAGATACAGGCCGTTACGTTTAAACGTCCGTAAATCGTGCCCGCGCAATAAACGGAAAGCCTACCCGGATTGTATTTGCGACCGTGGGAGCCTTGGACAAACAGCGGACGTGCCAAATGGGTGCCGGACTTGCGTCTTTCATTGCAGAAAACTTTTGTTTCCTACAAGAAAATTAATTATACTGCAATAAGGCAAACTATTCGTACACAGTACCTACATTTTATTTTCACCAGTATCGGCACTTATAAAAAAATATCTGTAGATAGCAGATCTGGAATAGAATTAGTACCTAGGACCATAATATTACGTATATACTATTTACTATACCATAGACATACAATAGGTACTGTAAAAGATGTAAACCCACAATAGTTTTAATAATAGAACTGCGGGGAAAGCACCGCTAAGAGTAATATTAGAAACTAAAAAGCCCGGTGTGACCAAAAACTAGAGACAATTAACACTTTAATTATATACCTAATTACTTCAACGTAATAAGGTCGCGTATTCAGTAAAATAAGTCATTACAAACGAAGTCCGTTTAGTGAGCAATGAGAGACATAATCGAGCAATTTGCATTCTTAGAACGAAGGTAGTCGAGTCGAGTAATGGCGCCCAACGTGGTGGAGATAGTGAAATGTCGTGACAGCTCCATTAAATAAACCACTTTCCTAGAGACACTACTTTTTGTGTATTTTCCAATTAGTACGCTACCGATCAATTAGTATTCCATGCATTAATCTACATACGCGAACGATAGTGGACATCGACATCAAAGTATGAAAGCAAATAATATCTCAATTTTATGTAGGTATGGTAATTTTTGTAACAATAAATTATTTCCTCTTTGTTCAAAACTGTCAAACCAGCCAAAGGACGCGATTACGTGGACGTTTAAATTAAAACTCGATGCACAATATTAAAAATTCGAAATAGTAGAAGTATAAATTTTACTTGAAAAATAACAAAAAGGAAACAAAGATATAATTGTTAAAAATATAGGTATGTCATTCGATTCGATGATTATGATTTCAATCCACGTGTATGCTTCATTTGTAAAGTTAGAAACGTCACGCAATATCGCGCTGTACCTTTGTAATTGTTTTGTTTTATAAGCAAGAATGCATTGTATATGAATAATGTATGTATGTATACATACATTATTTTTTTAATATATAACTGACAGCCTAATTTTCTTAGTCAACTAGCTTATTCAGACCAAAGATCATTTTCAAAAAATTACGAATCTGACGGGAGCCGCGACATGGCGCTTATCTTTGGCCGCGCCGGCCAGACCTAATAAATGAGCGCAAATTCCACATTCAATAAACGTTCCGGTGCACGCCCCATCAGTTTACAGTTTGCGGCGCAATATTTCGACAGGAGAATTTATTTCAGCCAGAAATTGAATAGGAACGGAGTGCCGAGGGATTCTATCACAGTGCAGAGTTGATGACAGCGATCGTGCATAGTATAAAGCCAACCAACTTTTAAACGTGGCTTTATGTTCGACTGTACATGATTAACTGTTACCTTTATAAGTTACGTTGAGAAGTTTTTGGTGATGTGCCTAGACCTGCTTGGCGTAACTTTCTTTATTAACTGCTAGCATTAATTTATTAATAAGTATACAATAATTGGGTTGCCACTAAAAACTCGAACTCTCACCTGTAAACAATGTTAATGGCACACAATTAAATATAGATGCGCCAGTGCGGGGAGGACTATTAGTAATGATAACGATGAGAAGACTTCAAGCTTTTATAAAAAGACGTCTTGAAGAAGTATAAATATATTTTCTTTTATATCGATTTCTATCTGACATCAACAATGACGCCTAACAATGTTGAAAGGATCACAATGAATTATTACAAGTTAAAGGAGAGTGAGCTTACTGTTTCACCGACTATTGTCCCACCACTATTGTGGCTTCGTAACGCAGTAACAGCAAGTTATAAATTCGGGGGATGTTGCCGGATAGTGCATGGGCGGCTGATAATCTTCGTTCACTTTTTCCATTCGCAGTATTTCGGTGAAACCATTAATGGGAAAAGAGCGTGATAGATTCAATACACAGCTTCATGCTGGAATTTTTAAACTGTAATTTCATTTATATATTCTAGAGGTATTCTCGTTTATCATTCTCCAAGGGAAACTATTGAATCTCAACTAAACATCAGAGAGAATTGTTAAGTTAAATAAATAATTCACATTCATTAATGTTTGGGGAATTATTTAACAATAATGTCTACTTTGGATCCATTAGCAACGTCCTCGCCTGTCAATTTGCTTGATCGGGAACTTGGCTTCCACTAAATCCTAGAAACAACAATTTGACGTTCGCAGTAAAGAATAAACTAATTTCACATTCAACATTGGCAGAAATAAACTGTACTGCAGAGATTTGGTAGCTAACACAAAAAAACGAATACAGCTGTAATTAGCAAGAACTCGGTGACAGTTTAAATTTCCTTTGCTGGTCTACCGTAAATTTTAATCCACTTTCTTGTTTTTTTCGTTTTGCTGCGAATCGGGGCGACGTAGTCGGTCCCAATTTCAGACCGGGATGAATTTCCCGAATTCAATGGCGCCTTTGATCCGAAGTCGCCTTTCGCGGGTGCTGGGAGTGGGATGCAGGGTTGACAGGATACTAGTAGAACTCGTGATCTAGTATTGAATTTAAGTATTTAAATTTTGTGGAGAAAAAGCTTATTGTCACATTTAAGATTATCTACAGACTCAACTCAACCAGTGAAACTCAATGGACAATAACTTATTTGATTTTAATGTATATATGTATTGAGACTATATTTTTATTGGTTACGCTAGATATGATGAAAAAACTATTTTGCTCAGCTTACATGTACGATCATCACGGCGATTATAATGTGTACCATATACCTACACTCCAACTACGTCTTAAGACGTAAGACAACCCTAGGTCTCATTCCGCTCAGCATGCTCACACTAATTATTACACAAACGCCAATTAAAGCCATGTACCAGTCCAGATGTACCGCTATTCAATGAATATATATAAACAGCTGCTTGGCTGCTGGAGCGTTAAAACAGTAATTGGACACTGAATAATATTAAACTATTACATATAACAAAAAGGATATGTAATTGATTTTAATCCAGATCGTATCTTACCTTATTATATCAAATATAAACAAGATTAATATGTTATTTGTATGCTGTAGATTGTTATGGCGCCCAACGTGGTAACTTTACTAAAATGTTATTAAATGCACGTAGTGTTTTAAGTGTTATTATTATTAGTCCTATATGGCGCACTTGTTTAAAACTATTTTAAAAATGGCGGCCACAAGTGTCAAATTGTGAAAAGTAATTAATTCGCGTAGCTCCCAGTGAGTGGACGCCCGCGCCATCCCGCAAGTTCGAAATGGCGCGAGCCAATTTCCTGCAATACATGTAAAATGGCGGCAATCGAGACCCCCCCTCCCCCTCCTTCCGGCCTCGTCGTGTCGAGCTTTAAAATTGATGGGATAAGTACAGGCTGAGATACAAATGATTGCAATTATGTGTGCATGCTATTAGGGCTGTGGGTTTGGCACGACTGTGTGTATACACACTGAAATAAAATTGTCTTTATTTACTTAGGCTTAAAAAAAGCTGTTATAAATTGTCAAAACAAAATCAACATCAAGTGGTTCAAAAAGTGTATAATAATTTATGGTATTTTGTGCATTTTCTCTCACTTTTATTTTTTTGAATTTATTCAAAGGTCTTTTATTAAATTTATTCAAATCTCTTGACTATTTGCTAATTTCACGTACATAGCGATCAAGAATTATAGCAACAACTAAGTTGATAAGTATCTTTAGCAATATTCAAATTAAACTTTTACTTCCGTTCAGTTGTATTTCTAAATAAAAAAACAAACGTAACATTCAACGCTTATTGTGACTTCTTCCCTTAAAAAATATAATAGAGCACCATTTATATTCAGCCGATATAATATCAGGTACCTCGAAACATAAATAATAACAAGACCAATTAAAACTTTCATTACACAATCAAAATTATGAGAGGCCTTTGTCCTGGCGGGGTCCAGGAGCATCAATTAAGGCCTGTCGATGCGCGGCCTAATTGGACGAATTATGTAAAGAACAACATGAAAGGTAATCATGGCGCCCAACGCGTTGTTGACTAAAATGCCAGACGAAAATGGCACCCAACTTGGTACGGCGAAACAAATAATTACTTCCTCAAAATAATATATTAAAGTCCGAAAAAGAATGAAGACAATTAAGGTTGAAAAGATTCACTTACATTTAATAAAACGTTCATAGTAACTTATTACTTTGTTTGCTGTTGCTAATACAAAATACATTGCGAGAGATTAGTTAAATACTTACCTACGATTAAAACCTATTAGAAAATTCCTATGTACTTTTCTAGACGGACTCTGAAAACTATGTATTTAACAGAAGAAGTCATCTTATCTATATCATAAAACCAGCTATGCAACGGCACCCCTTTTTATCTCACAAACTTGAATTTAATCATCCCTAGTAAAATGCGATTGAACCAACAATAGCAAACTAAACGTAAATAAAAATCCTTTATCCACAAAACGATAAAACAGAACGCGATGTCCGCGCTATTGTTTCAAGTTCTGAAAGCGATTTAATCCGCTCGCAGACAGAACTGTTTGCATTAAACATCGCTTTTTTATTAACGTCACTCTGCATCAAGGCTTAGCCGAAGCAATCCCAAAGCACACGACACGGACAATTTAGACTTATAGACGCTCCACATGTACTTTATTGTTGAAATCGATAAAGTATTTAGCACTAGTATATGAAACAGTAACAAGTTTCCATCAATACGTCAAACATTTATTTTGGTTTTTAAACTTCTTGTCTAAATAATAATTTGAAATATTATTACTTTAAATTCCAATAACACGCATTTCAAATAATTACATCTTCAGTGCAATAGGACTGTTACTACTGTTAGTTAGTGTTTTAATTGCTCAGAGATAAATGTAGATCAAAATCGAATACACTCCATAGTACCAATAAGTAGGTACATAATCCCTTTTAACAATGAACCTAAGTATAACATTATAAAATAGTAAGTATCATTGCTCATGACCATACTTAGGTATATTCATATGTTTTTGGTTAATATAACATAATATTGTAACTGTTATTAGCTTTCTTAATTTTTTATTAATTATATTATATTATAATTCGTAGCACGTTCGCTGTATACAGCGTCTATTAGCCGCATTCGTCCGTGGTCGGCAAGCGTGTGCATCCAGGGTGACGTTAGTCTCAATACAGGATTATAGCGCGTCGCCCACCAGGGTATGATCAGATAATCTTCGATGGAAACTCGTGTTTTTAAAATAAACGCAGGGGAATTTCTGCAGAGAACGGGGACGGTAGAGTGCGCAAAAAATGCAAAACCATTTAGATGCAAACGCTAGGTGGAATTTGTTGTTCGTTTAAATGGAATTCTGCTGCGAGTGTTGATATCTTTTGAAAACACCTTATTTTAGACATTGAGACAAAAACATCTACTTTTTATTGAATCTCATTAAAGTACATAACAAACATAACATCACGCCCTTATTCCCGAAGGGGTAGGCAGAGTCAAAGGGGCAGCAAGCCTCTTAACCAAATTCAGCCAAAAATAAAACCAGGCTGGGTCAGATGGAAAATTGTGAAAAATTGTGACAAGTGGCTAGCTCGTCGCCTACACAATCACATACCCAAAACCCGATATACCATTAGTTGCCTTCTACGACATGCTAGGAAATAACCACAGTTGACACATTATTTTTAAATCAACATGGGACAAGGGCTGGGTTAGATGGAAAATTAAAGTAAAAAGAAATAAATTGAAAATTTACTATACTATGTACCATAAATTGTCATTATAGCATTAAGTGATGGTGATCACACTAGTAAAAAAATTATTTAACTTCATATTTACCATATTATAATTATGCTTATACGAGTATGCTACAGACACTATATTTAACTTACTTAATATTTATAAGCATCCGCCACTTTGCGGCCTTTAGTTTCGTGGCTCTAAACACTAGACAGACCATTAACCCCAAACTTAAATATTTTGTTTTTATTTTATTTGTTTGGGATTACAAACAATGCGTAACGATACCACTACATACAATTATTCAAACCAAACACCATTATCCTCATAATAGTATTAGTACAAAAAAAATTGGTACAAGGTATTACATTGCCATCGTATATTTTTATTTATTTTATTATTTTAAACAATATTCTAATATTCTAATTCTAACTATTATATTCTATTCCCATTCAAGCGATGGGGAAACGGTTACTAAGCAACTACTTTTCCCATTGTATCTACTACGCGCGATCAAAAATAGATATCCATATTAAAATGAATATTTAGCACAAAATCTCCACAACAAAAGCTGGTATATTTCAACAATACAATACATATTGGACGAGACAGGAAAAATAATTTCGCCAACTAGCACAGGGCGATGTAAAAACGCGACGAATATTTGATGAGCGCAAATGGAAGATTCTCGTAAGATATAATCTTATTGCCAATATAAAAAATAAAAATATACCCTCTGGATATTTTTTCCAAAGCATGAGGGTAATTTCGAGCGCATCTCGGTATATTGTGTTTGAAGCGCAAATACTTTTTGCTAAAATAATAAGTGGGTGTCTGTTTTCAGAATTGTTTGTTTATTGTAGTGCTTTCAGTTTAAGGTTGCGTTTATTAGGGGTTTGTAACTGAAGGGTGGTAAAGGGACCTTGTTACTAAGCCTTCCTGTTCTGCGTCTGTATGTCAGCCGAATCATCATCTTCCTAGCGTTATGTCCCGTGTTTAGACGGGGTCCGCTTAGCCATGATCCAGGATTTAGCGAGTCTGGTAATTACATTGAAGCGACTGCCGATCTGACCTTCGCAACCCTAAGATAGGGGAACCAGACAATTTTTGGATCATGGTTACAAATCCAAAGTTGTTTGAATTTGCAGGTTTCATCACGATGTTTTCCCTCACCGCCGAGCTAGTGGTATAAATACGAACATAGATTTGAAAAATCCAGAGGTACGTGCCGGGCTTGAACCAGCACTCCTCGGTAAAGAGGCGCGTGTCCTTACCATTGAGCTACCACCGCTCTGTGTCTGTGTCTGTATGTCAGCCGAATGAATCTCATAAAAAGCAATAAAAAATTGTTTAGTTTTTTTAATATATTTCTATTCCGATCTGATACTGTGATATCACAAAAAAAATTATGAAATAATATTAAATTAAACTATGTAATTTTAAATACCCGTAATTGTGAATTATATAATTTTTTTTTATCCAATAGACGTTTAGTATATACGCAATATACTAAACGTCTATGTATTGGATATTATCTTCCGACTTATCATATTCCAACGAACTGTCAATGAAATTAAAACATACGTTTAAAAACAGTTGACACAATGAATTCTCACGTTATTTTAGTATTTAACACACCCTACTTTTCTCACGATGTAAACAATTTCACACCGAAAATATCCGACTATCACACAGAGTAAACAATGTATTTTTATTCGTAGTCCAATTACATTGTTTACTCCGTGTGATATAAGCACATACATCGAGGCCGTTCCCAAATGTGCCCTGGATGAGGTTTCCGTGTATAGAATTTTCACGGTTTACCTAATAACTACATAACGGAGAGTGATGGCTGCCTACGGCGACGTATTAGGATGCCTTTTTCATCGGAAAAACGAAAGGGGGATGAAATGGATGTTAGCAGATAAATATTTTTGTAAAGGATTGAAAGTCTTGGCGTGTTTTTGTGGCGCAATAAAAATATTGAAATATTCCGCACTTACATAAAGCTACGTTTTTGTAGAATTTCTTGCTAGTTTATTAGATTAGATCTACTTACATACCAACAAGCCTGCCATCCCTGAAGAGGTAGGCAGATTCCAAGCAGATCAATAAACTCGTTCAGCCAAAAATATATTTGAGTTGGGTTATATAGAAAATTGTGAAGTCACTACTTTTTGTCACTGCAAGTAGCTAACTCGTCGCCTACGTGATCACAAACCCAATATTCAATAAACCAAAAGTCGCCTTTTACGACATTGTAAGGCAAAGAACAGAATTGGTACATTTCGGATATTCGCATTTTTTTACTTTTATTGGATATTTTATATTTTTATACTTATATTAATGGATCCTATTTCTATATTCCAGATGACGTGGACGTGACCGGGTACACCTCGAACCAGAGCGACAGCGAGTCGCTGGTGTCGGGGCACAGCGGCGACAGCGGCGTGGGCGTGGCGCGGCGCACACCAGCGCGCGCGCCGCCCGCCCGCCGCGACGACTCCTGCACCAAGCACACGCGCACGCGCCGCTCCACGAGAGTCTAGGTGTGTTTGTACTCGTATTTAGTGGCGGATTAAGTCCGTTAGTGGCCCGGGCCCAAGTTGAATGACGGCCCCTAGTCGATAGTAGATAGATATACCATACAGGAGTGTAGCATGCACGAAATTACGACTTTTACGGGAGTGTTATTCAGTTTATCGGACTTTGGACCTTTGTGATGAAGGCCAAATGCGAACATTAGAAATAAAAAAAAGTAAAAAGTTGATTTCTCTATCTTTTTCTCTTTTTATTTCTATCTCACTCTAGGAAATTAATTAGCTTTTTACACCGTATGCCCTTTGAGTCCTATGTATAGCCCTTTGATTGTACTTGTAGCAGACATAATAGTAAAACTATACTGTTTAGTCACTCAGCGACTTTGCACCAAGGGGATGACGTGTTACGTTTCTTGTCACAGGTGCGCGGGCGCCGGGCGAGCGGCCGGCGGGCTGGGCTCGCCATCGCAACTTCGTAACGTTAACAATCGTAGAACATTTTGTTGGTACATGTACTAAGGCGAATGTTGTTTCTGTGACTTGACGGTGGCTGCCAGACAGTTCCTTGGACAGAGTGACCGGTGACGACGAGAGCTGCGCCCGCGCCGCACACGACAAATACACACACACACACTAGACGGTATGGGGTGGCGCGGAAGGTGCTTGCACTCACTCAACTGTAATAATACCTCATTATGATTCTATCTCGTGAAACTTTATAATTGTGTCTATTTTCCTTACTTCAATTCATTTATAACTACAGCCTAAATATACTATTAAAATATTTGTAATTTATATTATTAAAAAAACGCTTTTTAAAGAATCGAAAGTTTCTTATGTAATTTTCAATATACATATTTTTCGATTGATGTTACTTCCATAAATGTAGTTAGTTTGTACCAGAACTTCTCTATTTCGGTTTTAGATTTTATCGTACTTTTTTTTTCAAAGTTATTAGGCATATTAATGAAAATTAATCGTAAATTATTGATACATTCTCTGTTTTTTTTTTCTTATAAACTAGGGCCATTTCGGTTCAGTAAGTCCCTTGAGGCACCCTCCGCGTCTCCTCGTCCTGCGCACACCCACACAACACACCTTGTACACGTTCAATACAAACACATCTGCGAACCATCACTCGAGTACAAAATTGCCAAAAATATCATTCAAAGTTTATTTTTCACATTTACAGATTGTATTTTCTTTTAGTCCCGAGCTAGGCTCGATGGACGGTTGCAATATCTTTTATAGTCGATGTTAATTCCATGCTTTACTGCAACATCGACCGATTCCATTATTTTTGTGTTGAAAACACTTTTTATAAATGTGTGCAAAGTGTACTTTTTCACTTATTTCTATTGTTATTTGAACTTTACATCTGATAATATTTTACGCTCCGAATATGTATAGCTTTCAGGGGGGTCATTATAATTATTATTGTTGTTTAGTTTGTGACCAGCATGTACAAATGTGAAAATAGACAGCCCCCAAAGATTGATGTTATTTAATAACTGTAAAGTGCTCATCTTATTTTTCTATTTATTATAAAATTTTGTATCGGAAGTATTCGAATATAAATTATACGGTCTTTGGAAAAGTGTTTTGAAAAAACTCTCTAGGTACTTATTGTTATTGATTTCCACAAAAATATGCTAATTTAGCTAATGTTGTATAAATAAATATCAATTTTATATTTTGTATATAATTATTTTTCTTGTATAAATTAATCAAATAGATTAAATCTGTGAATGTTTTGCGGCAAATCACACCGCTTGATAATAATTGGGTCCACACACAAATAAGACCCACAAAAACGTTTCATTTTAGTACTTTTCTAACAAGACCTTTCCATCAATACCAAGTACTAACCAGATTGTTTGATGGCTATGATAACTATGTGACTGTCACATAGATTGTTTCATTTGAATACACAATCACATTATATATTTTATAAGGTATAGCCGCTTATTCTTACACAATAAACGATTTTCATTTCATTCCAAAAGTGATTTTCCAATATCTGCACTTTTTAATCGCAATAATCAATTAGTGTTTTCGAAAAAGATTTTTTAAAAAAGACCAAATATTAGTGTATTATAATAATACCAAATATAATGTTAATAAGTGAAAAGATTAACTATTTGGCTAAACATCAGGTCATACCTGTATTAGTGAATTGCAAATATTGGAAAGTTACTTCACAGAGATGATTTTAAGGAAAAAATTACTATAACCATCTTGTGATACTATTTAAATTGTAGATGTACCAAGATGGTTGAATAATTCTTTTAGAAAGCAAAGTGTATATCACAGTGTAAGAATATCGGCAACTATTGTCCAACATCACTACTAACCATCGTATTGTTAAGTATTAATATTGAATATTAATGATCTCACTTCACTGTCACACGTCCATTCGAGTAATCTGTCATTGACAACGTACATAAACGCATTCGAAGAGGTTATTTTCATACAAATTCGATATTAAAAGAATTTCTTGTACATTTTAGACAATATCACAGTGTAGACAAATTGTCTGATGCGAACATTCGCGTCGCTCATGCATAAATATGTAACTATAGTAGGAAATATTAATTAGATCGGTTGTAAAGACTTATTTTGTTTTTGTATTGATTGGAATGTGACAAAATTACTTAAATGGATATTAATTTAAACATTCATGTACCAAAAAAATAATATTTATACATGGAACGAAGCTGCAACACTGTGTATCACCATCGGACTCGCTCGGGTCCACAGCTAAGAAAAGTACACATATATTTTTGTTATACTATTGTATCTTGTAATAATAAATTGTTAATTCATTTTGTGGATGAAACACGACTGACTTTGATTGTCTAGGGCAGCTGTGAACTGCGTCACGGAATAGACAAAGATAGACAAAGTCGAAACTCTACCTTGTCTTTGAAATATCTGTTTTGGTCTATGTTGTCAATATCTACTAAAAAAGACTCTGTCTGTCATCTTGAAACCTACAGAAAGTAGAAATATCATATATATAATTTTGTTAGTGATGGCACCATCAAGATTCATAATGAAAATAACATAATAACAGATTATTTATTCTACGTTAGGGGCATTTATTCTTGTATATAAAAAAAATTTGGCGCCTAAAAGCCTAGCTCAGGTAACCTGTTACAGTCTAGAGCTCCAATAGTGCGAGATTAATAACTACGTATTAAATAAAATCCACCTAAAAGCGAGAGACAAGGATGGGACACGTTTGTTAACACAAAATATCGCGTGACACATTTCACAGATGCCCAATTATGTCTGTTTATTTCGATGTGGTGACCCGGACCCGTTCTCACCGGCCCCCGGGTACTTATTACATGCATATTGTAAATTGTTTTAGGTATGGATGTTATAATAAGGATAGTTGTAACGTATTATCATTTTGTAAGTATAATACATTTGTTTTAGAAATGACAGTCTGATCTCTTAAGGTAAATGCGTGAAAAGGTATATTTTGGATTTTAGTGACCGCGGTGGGGAGAGACTCGTGACTGAAGTGTGAACTGTGTTTGAATTTTTAAGATTTGAATGTTTACCTATTGTTTGATTTATTTATTGTGCAGGGAGAAAGCCACGTAGAATGACAAAATAAAAATGTTGCCGTGTGGTAAAGACTAAAATCCTAGTCCTTAAAACACTCAATAAGTTCTACTGAAGTCGTAATGAGTGCAATTTGCACTCGCTTCTATGAGTACGATGTTACATTTTTATACTTCAATAACAAAGTAAATAACGAAGTTCCAGACTACAGTTACTGGGTCACTTCCATTAGTCGCGGTCACTGTGATCCGAACACCACCTTATCGGTTAGCGGCAGAGCCGTACCTCCGTCGGGCGACCCAACACTCGCCGCTGATTCGCCATTGCCCAGAAGGTTTACAGAAAAAAAAATCCAAAAAAAAAAATTCTGTGTATAAAAATAATGAATTGATTTTTCTCTGTTACGAAGGTAACACATATAACAGCTGATATTTTAGTGGATGTGCTTGTGGTCCACTTATTTAACAAAGTTTAAAAGTAGTTAGAAAAGTTAGGTAAAATATAATTTTGTGGGCCACTTTTTACAAAATTATTCAAGTGTAAAGAATAGCCCCGTAAAATCACAAAATACGAAAATGGGGCAACCCTATGATGGACGTCAATGTCGTCGTGTTTTTTTTATACAAAAAAATACGGCAAAGGAATAATTTTTAATAAAACCGTAAATATGATAATGCAGTTGTCATTAAACTGCTGACAAACACATTTAAATATAACTACGGGTAATGGCGATTAACGGTTGACGCTAATGTTGAGAACTCAGCGCCTCTGGGCACGATTCTGTGACTTTAAACCGAAACTGAAACTAAATTTGACTTGGCTTAAGTGAACGTATTCATTAAGTGGCAATTAGATTTAGTTTAGTACCTACGTATAAAGTTACAAAATCGGTCCCTATGTCAGATCCTGCCTCAAAAGGGTTATTATTGTATTTGGATGGATGTATTTCTAATTTCTGTTGGCACAAGTCTGCTATTTATTATTGGAGACTGTCTCCGTGTAACATATAAAAAAAAAAGTGGATTAGGGTATGTAGGTATGCCACGGAATTAGTTACATCCATCGGAATGCGGTTTAACCCAATAATGTCAACAAAATTATTTATCTTTCGGTAACTTATTATATATCGCAAAAATTATTTATTTTAGAACAGTGCTTGTCAATATCTGAACGTGCCGGTGTTTTGCTTCGGCATTACCGCGTGGAGCGAGAGGTAATGTGTTTGCTATCCAATGCTCCGTTTGTTACGCTTCCAGTTTTGTGTGTTGCGTCAAATAATTACATGTATTGTAAAGACCTGAAAATTGTATGATAATCTGAGACCAATATCTACTTAAATTGAACAGTCATTGTAATGAATGCAAGAATGGATATTTTGTAGCTGTAAGACTGATTTTGAGATGATACACAATTTACTTTTTACAAAGGCCTATTTTTAAATATCTAATTAGGTGAACCTAAAATATGTTTCAAAATATAGTCAAAAAGCGCATTATTCAATAATTGTGAGACAATATGTCTCAAATCTACAAAACGTCATTGAGAAATCTACAGATAGCATCGATTAAGGGTCGATATACACTGCGTGAAATTATTAGACGCAACGCATGATTCCGCTTTGGGAACAGCGACAATCTGTTTGCCGGCGAACTATCTGTTTGCCGGCGTCGTCCAAAGCGCGAATGCCACAGCAACATTCGTTATCTCGCTTATTAGTTTGATTCGCAACCGAGTGTCATGGGTGCGAGCGACGGGACGCTGTGAGAGTACAAATTCTGTATAAGCCCTACTTGAGTGTTAATTCTAAATGTTAATTTTTAAAAACACGAAACAGGGAGAGTTATCGTCACGGTACGAATAGATGCGTAGCGCGCGGGCGAAAGTAGTGGCAAGGGTCAGTCAACTCTGCCTTCTGTGTTGTCTATTTCTTATTAAATTGTCTCTGTATCCTATGGCTACAGTGGCTTCGTTTGCGTCTCAACATTTCACTCCTCTAGGCTACACTGTAACGATAGGGTATTAGAATAACGATGCTACGCACTGTAAGCGCGCGTCGATTAGATAAGAAATGTGTTATTAGAAAAATGAAAAATTGCAATAAATAGATCCGTCTGTCGCGGCCTGTCGCAACACCGCCCGTCCACGAACTTAGTCGCTGTAAATTTAATGTTAGTCCGGCGTTGTAAAAAAGTCAGTGCAATTGTAAATATTGGAGCCAAAATTTTTATACAAATTATGTCATAAATACTTGGACCAAGTTGCGTGCGGTGGTGCGGTTGCGTCGGCGCAGACTGCGCAGAGTTGCGTTGGGGGGCGCTCGTGTCGACACGATTTCTTTAAAAACTAAGCCACCACTTTTGTTACAGTCCGGACCTTCAAGAATACGCTCATTCCGTTACCATGGCCGGTAACCAGAAACAAAAAGCGCATACCATCGGTCCAGTCCACTGTAACTGACCAGGCCTTAATTATTGTTCTAATTATTTTTGAAAAATGTTTTTTTTAATTAAAAGCAAACAGGAAGCGCTGCGCGCTTCTGTAAGCAGTTTTTGATTTGAAAGCAATCTTGAAATTAAATGTCCAAAATACATTATGAAAAATAAATCAAGGGAATCATTGAAATATACCGTTAGTCATGTTTAAATATATCTTTTAATAAATATCATTGATTCCATTATGGTTAATTCGTCATGGTGCACTGGATATTTAAGGACGCTCGAAATAAAAAGAACAATTAATTCCCCATTTGAAGACATTTTGTTGTGTGGTCTATGGTCTTTTCCAATCGTTTATAAAAAATATTTTTATTCGATATTTAACTTTATGTCCATAATAATATAGTTAAATATCAAACAATAATATTGCTCCTAAGCGACTTTTTAATTATTCAATAAAAGATAATTAATAGTCATCTCAAAATTTCTTCCAATGGAAACCGCATTAACTATTTGAGCGAAACGAAGTTGTAAGTTTTTTCTACCTAAATATCTATATCTTCTTAATCCTCGATCTCTTAGATTAAATAAATATTTTACGTTACAGTTTTATAACGTCCAAATAAATCAGATAAAACTGCAACCAAAAAATGTATAAGGGATTTTTTCTAAGCTTCTCATTCATCTATGTACAAACTTATTCCTGAACACTAAAACATGGCTAAATCACATTTAACTATTTGACTTTTCGATCTCAGCGGACAAATAAAATAAGGAATAGAGCGGAAGGGGGTGCGAGTGATTCAAATTCATAATAGATATGCTTTTGTTTCTCTTGAGCTAACTACCGCTCTGCTGTCCGCTGTAATCACATCCCCAGCTGTAGGTATGCCTTAACTCGTGCGCTTTCACTTTCGTCTTGCGTTTTCAACTTTACATTCAACTTGAATCAAACATGCTAGTTGAGAGCCTCATAATGCAAGCCTGCGCTATCATTAACTAGTTTTAACGCATATGTGTGCTCTTAGGAGTGTATATTTAAACTGGCGCATTATTTATTATACGTCAGAGGCACGCAATATTGTATTGAAAGCGCACGGGTTGTTACCTAGTTACTTCTATGCTATCTTTAAAATCACTACAACTTCGTAACGCACAAACCCAATTCTCCATCTAAAATGTAAATCGTGTCGACAATGAACGCCCGGCGCCTTAGTACAGTCAGGCTAAAAATAATTCGTTAAGATTGTTCCCACAATATAGTCTCATGTCAACCAAACTGTTTTACAATTTTAACCAATGACACCAGACACGTTTTGAGGCTGACTGTACTTCGGAATGGCGGTTTCGCAGTCCTTCGTCTGAAAGTAGAGGCAAACATTAGGTACTATGACTACTGCTGGCACACGGCAGCATTATTCAATGTAATTGACGAACGTGGCACATATAATACTATATGTAAAAAAAGTTATAGAATTAATTTAATAAAATTATAAATAAAAGTTTACTTTGTATTATTTCACACCCTCAACTTACACCCGGAAAGAACTTAAGTAATATAGCCTAATAAGAAAAAGTTTTTGAAACGCTATGTCATTAAATAGTGAACAATTAAAAAAAAAATTTCAAGTACACATACTTTTCCGTAATAGGGCTGAAATTTCGTAATGCTTATTTAATTTATATTATCATAATAAATCGTAATGTCTGATTGATCGGGTTTCCCTGTCTTAGGGTTACGAAGGTCAGATCGGCAGTCGCTTCAATGTAATTACCAGACTCTAAAGCTAAATCCTGGATTATGGTCTAAGCGGACCCCGTCTAAGCACGGGACATAATGCTAGGAAGACGATGAATAAATCGTAATGACTAAAAAAAATCATTTAGAATCTAAAAGTCTAATGTCTACCTAATGTAGGTAAACGATTGGTCATCATAAGTAATTTGGTATGTTGAGAAAGAAACGACACTACTCAGGATCAAATATTTCTTTATTATAACTATATCGACACATCTGGAATCGACCAGCGAGTGACCAGAAAATTATCTAAAATTTTTACAAAAGATTTCTTTTACACATACAATCAATACATAAAATAAATATTGGCATACTCTTTGGTAGCACAAGGTAACAATATTCTAGAGTGAAGTCCTATTAAACTCATACATACATACATGTAAAAATTAAACGTAATATCAATCACCGATCATTATAATGGCACTACTTATCGGCTAAACAATAATAATTCCTTCTAAAATGTTCGGTAATATGAAAAATTCGATGAGTATTGCATAACATAAAATAATTACAATAATTACCTACTGTTCGTTCGATTTTAGAAGTTTAGGTGGGCTCTTTATTAAAATCATAATTAAATAAGTAACAAAATGTTAAATGGTCTAATTAAAAAAATATATGTTAAGATTATTTTTAACAAACATAGCATAACCATACTATACCTGCGACTGATGATAATCCCTAGCAACTTAAAATAATAGAAAGAAAGAAAAAATGTTTATTAGGTACTTACATGCATAATATATAACATTGTAACATAAAAAGAGTTATTTTTAATATTATATTAATGCAATATAATAGAAAAATAATAATTATAATAAACACAAGCCCACTTAAACCTGTTAAACAAACCTTGTAAAACAGATAGTATTTGATATTTTTGCGGCCCCTTCCACTAAGCTCGTTTATAACTATGAGCACCGCATATCCTGGTATATCTCACAAAACACTTAATACAACATTACATAAACATATACGGAATATCTATAAATTTGACAATATTATAAAGTGTTTTGTCCCATGTTGGTCCGGGACCTAAAATAATGTGCCAACTGTGGTACTTGCCTAGGTCGTAAAAGGCGACTAATTGTTTATCGGGTTTTGAGAATTTGATTGAGTAGGCGACAAGCTAGCCACTTTTTCACCATTTTCCATCTGACCCAACCCGGTTTTATATTTGGCAGAATGTAGTTAAACTTTGACTCTGCCTACCCCTTCAGGGAATTTGGGCATGATTTTACGTATGTATGTTATGTTATAAAGTAAGTAAGCTGTCAAGAATATTGGTCTATCATATTTCTTTGTATTTGGCTCTTAACGCTTGAAGCGGTTAGAATAAATTCTTAAAGGCATTCATAACTATAATGCTTTGACATTATACCGAATATTCGATCCTTCGAGCCGGATAACTGGTCATTGTTAATACAATATTTCCACAAATCTGATTTTGCTCGCACACGTGTTATTTATCGATTAAAAACTTAAAGATAAACTTTTAGATATTTAAAACTCAGATTTCATGGACATAATTATTTGAAAATATCGCTAATAATATTGTCAAATTTATTTAGCTACTTATCACTTTACAACACAAACATGGAAGCTATTCGACTACTCAATATTCATTCATAATAATATTAATAATATATAGCACGATGAAACATGGCAAATTATCTAACACACATAAATTCGAAGACGCTTTAATGAAGGTTTTGCCAAAATCAAATTTTAGCAAAGTAATAATTTATTATATGCACTGTTAATCATGTTAGAAAGAATCCTATATCGATAGGACTTTTACATGTGTACAAATACCTTAACCACTTTACTGCCCCTTGGTAGACAATGTAGAATTCAACTATTGTAAGCCATGAGTCATATATGACTCACGGGACAGTAAAGTTGTCAATACATATTAGAAATCTCGCAACACATTTTAAATAGAAGGTACATACAAATTCTCCAGTAAAGCAGCAAAATATATACCGATTTAAATATTTAAATCAATTAGGATATGTGTTCGAAAAGTTTAACAACTCAATTTGAAGCTCTTATTCTTTCTGATTTCTTTCAAGTGGGATAAAAAATCATTAGGAAATTAAATCACTATTATATTGGTATCTAATTTAAATGATGTCATAGTATTGCGACAAAAATCTGCAGAAATACTTGAAAACGCAGAACATTTATTCGACACTTGTATTCATACATTTATTTACTGGGGTTATCTACTTTGCCTCTTAGGATTAACAAAAGTGATAAACATTTAAATCGCAATCATAGAATTTAAATTTTCAAATTACACTGCTACTCCGCATTAAAACAATACGCAACAATGCGTACAGACAAAAGGGGAAACGTATATATAATTATTTGCCGTCAATTCCTTATTTCATAATTTTAACAAAATTACTTTTTGTCTTTTCAATAAAATAATTTTACCTCATTTTAAGGGTTGAGCCGCATGAGCATTAATAGGGGAAAACGTGTATATAATTACAATCTGATCTTAGGTTGACTTCAGTCGTCTAACAAAATAACTTTTCCCTTAATACTAAATCAGCGTTACGCTACGTTCACAGTGAGTATTAAATTAACATTTTAAATCCATAAACGAGCGGCAGGCACGCAAGGCATTTAATTTTTATTTTCAATTATTTTTAATTTTCCATACATATTTTTATATTTTCCTGATTTTGACACCAGAAATGTGTACAGAATCTCAAGAAAATTAATCGGATTTGATATTAAACTAATTAACACTTTTCATCCATCAGTTGTTTTTTTCTTCGATTATTTAATATTACTTTTAACAAGACGGTGAACGTAGCCTCGTTTAACACTAAATATTTGACGCTCTAATAAAGCTTATAATCGTAACAATACCTAGCCTAAATCTACGATCAGTGGTTCTAATTTTATCCTATATTTGGTATAATTGCATTAACACTACCGTGAGCATTCGTAGGAATTTGTGAGGTGTTCGTTATTCGCTAAGTGACGCAGTTCTTTGGGCACAGGATTATCTGTACAAAGTGCAAGATTCCAAAGATTATATGATATGATATAAATGTGGCATAGAGCCTTTCACCTTTTGTGAAATTCAGGGAATTTACACATTATACCGGCAAAACTACAACAAGGATGCCACGAGATGGTTTCGACCACAAGTCGAGTCTCATATTTTTTTTAAAGTCTATTATTGAGATTACAAAAGATATTACTTACGTATTTTTTTTTGGTACAGCAAACCAAAAATCAAGGTACAGCGCATTAAAGTACTGCGTAACGTCACTTATTCCTAAAATTTTACGGAACAAGTGACGTCACGCCAAAACCGTCCCATTCCATATATTTGAAACACTGTATCTTAGTATTAGATAAAGTAAAAATACGTATTCAATATTTTTAGGTAATCTAACATACAGACTAAAAAAATATTTGAGTCTACTAACCTATTGCATATAGTTTGTACTCCGTACAGATAAATTTGTGCCTCGTGTTTGGGCTGGCCGCCACAAAGAACAAATACTGCTTCAACTATTCAAGCGCTTGCTTCTGACAAAATTGTGAACATAATGACGCTCTATCAGCTGTATTAGAAGTTATTCTAGAAGGTGAAGAACAAGAAATTTTCAAAGTATTATTACTAGGGAACATATTGAAATAGAATGGGAGTGGAAAATATGTTTTTGAGAGTTACCAATTAGAGTGGATCAAACAACAGTATCGTTGAAGCGAACAACCCAAACGCAACACCATCAACAAAATACAACGTTTCTATCTTAATTTCGAAGTGTGAAAATATTTTCTTTCCAATTTCCTGTTATTTTAGAGGACTACACACTTTGATACGAAGATTTTGAGGAATATACAATTTTACAAGTTACATGTACTTGAAATTGTCTAACTCTCTCTATAAAATTTAATATCTAATGATCTTCCCAAAATAGACGCAACAGTCCTAATATAACATATAAACTTTCAAATCAAAGTGTGCAGCCCGATTCATTTTTATCTAACAACTTCATACGACATCTCAAAATACATAACATCGACCATCACATATAATCCTACTAATAAACATTGCGGAACACCATTTACACAACGATTTCACATCCCACATCCGACTGTAAACGACATCCACTCATATAACTAACGAACACTAGACGATAAGGTCAAAATACTTTGGCATAATTGACCGTCGGCCATATTGTTTAATTAAAAATGACCGAACACGCCTTTCCATTTCTATCCTCCAAACATTTCGAATTTCCAATTATTCGACATTCATACAGGTATTGTTTGAATATTATTTTATTTGCATTGAATTTTACCGTTGTAAAAATATTAAAAACGGTAAAGTTCAATGCACAAACAACGAAAACGGTTTCGGGTTTCTACAAACCATTAAACAGAGCAATATTCTGAATTGCAAGTAACTATGGGCAGTGGAAGAAAATAGCCGTACATAGCCGTTTTGACGATATCAACATGTTTGTTTCGTATTGACTCGGATTATGCTTGCATGAGACATTATGTTATGCATTGTTTGACGTCTGTTAAACAGGTTTCTGGATCGTAGCATGCTTAATAGGCTATTTTACTCAAAAAATGTATAAAGTCCACTATTGAGATTACAAAAAAGTATTACTTACGTATTTTTTCTTTTGTTCAGCAATATAAAAATGATGAAGATACAGCACGTTAAAGTACATACAGCATGACGTCACTAGCTATGTAAAATTTTACAGTCCAAGTGACGTAAAGTGGCTAAATTTCAGATCTTTGAAGCGCTGTATCTCTGTAATTTTTCGAGTATTAGATAAAGCAAAAAATACGTATTCAATATTTTTTAATAATCTTTTTTTGGGTAAAATACGCCACTGTGAAGACCACAATTATTTCTACAAAATTAAGCACTTTACAATCTAGCAAGATCAGAATGACACACTAACATCAACAATGCCAATTTCTGATTATACCTTAGTTATTGAATTTGTGAAGTATTTAGTTTTGAAACCGAGTTTTTTCAAATATGTACATATATCTAACAATAGTAGGGTACCTTCAAAATTATGTAGAACATAACAAACGATATCATCCGTGAAATTGTCGCTGCCCAACATCCACCACGTTAAAGTGTAATAACTCATATACCATGGTATACTTCAATTAACAGTGTCTTGGTCATTTAACAAGTTCATTGTCTCATGAATCACATATGACTCATGGCAATTTCTTTCTATTTTTACTGTCTCCAGACAAGAAATACATTAGGTAAGGCCGTGTCTTATGCGGTAAAATACAATGCATTAATCTTACTTTATACTTCTCGGAAAAAGACTTAAGTCTTACATGGACCGCTTTTCTCAGTAAATCCTAATCTGATACACATCTCTATAATCCCGTGACGTTTGTATTCTGGGAGGGGAATGGCGGCGGGTATTTCGTGTCCTAAGCTATTGAGACTGTCCCATAAGCTAATGGAATTATCCCAAAAATGTATTGAAAATGTCCCATATACTACATATAGGACACACATGCGGAATTTTACACCTTACTTGTTGTATCGTTCCGCAAAATTTATTTGTCACAGTCAGGTACTAGTTGGACGCTGTCTTCGTCTCGCCTGTTCGAGTGAGGCCTTCTCAGAGGACGCGGGTGTTGGAGAAGGGAGAAGGACTGCTGCCCTCCTTGTTTTTTGCTGAGCGCATTCCGGAGGTGGCTTTCACCTGTAATGTGTATTAATTATATTACTACATATTGGATTTGTCTACATCAATAATCACTTGTTTGATTTCTTATGCGGTTTCATATTTTCACATGAGAAGTTATGAAATTATGAGTGTTGGCAATAAAGCATATATGTGTTTCATTATGATAAGTTTATTAATATAACCTATTTTATTACAATAATTTGCGCCTCACAATACTAATAAGCCACAACTTAATAGGTAACAACAAATTAAAGTAATATATAGATTTTATTTATCTAATCTATGATGATAACGAACACTTCCGAAACACGAAATGTAGGTTATAGTAAGATAAAAACTTAAATCGGATTTTTTTTATGGATGATATAGCGATAGATTAGCTTATATCTGCATAGAATTCATAGTACCACTGTGTCAATTGTTAAGCTTTTAATTGTTAGGTAAAATTATGTTTCCACTACACTGCCTATATAATAAGAGCATACCTGGCAGGGATAACGGTCGTCCGCATAGCGTGAGGTCATGCGAGCGCGGCGACGCGGACCGCGAGGAGCGCGGGCGGCCGGGGGTGTTGTTGTTTCGTTGTTCATCCGTCCGGGTGCCGCGGCGAGGCGAGCGGGACCCGAGCAACTCCTGTATTTTTGGTTGTTTACACAATCAGATACACAAAATGGTTTAATCGTTTAATTAATTGTTATTTGTTTAAATTAATAGTATGAGTCATATACGACTCATATGTAAGAAATGTAAGAAAGAACTGTGTATTTTGTTTAAAAATGTTACCCTTAGATGAAATTCATTAATGTTCTGTTATAATTTGAAATTGAAGCAGATAATTATATTAACTGTAATTAAAAACTTGATACATACATATTTTACTTAACCCTTTAAAGCGCAAGATTTTTTTTATTAGTTTTTATTATTTATTTGAATTTAAATAAAAATATAGTGAATAATGATGTCAAAAAAAATAATAAAAAAAATTCTGCTATTGCAGTTTTTTGGAAATTGGATGTATCAAATACGTTACATTGCGCTTCATACGGAGAAATAGCCTGTAAGTGGTATGTATCATATTTGTCACACTGCTCTTGAGTTAGGGTTTAAAGAAAAAACAATAATAAGCAAAATAAATAAAAAATATTTTTTTTAAAACCTTACAACCAAATACAAAAATATCAAAATACAAACATTTAATAAATCTACATACTTATTTCGAATAAAAATTCAAAAAACAATTTCTTTTTGGGACAAAACATAGACGCAGATCCTATTTTACGCAATGAACGTTGGTTTGCCCATCTTTACATAATAGGCATCTCCCACGTTCTCTCATCTATGCAAATTGATGAAAGTATGATTGAGATGAAGAAAGAAATATACCGTTATTGCAAGAGTGAAACTAAAGCTTTAGTGAAAGAGAATCGTGAAAGAGTAGCTGTGAATGAAGAAGAGAGGCTGACGAATAGTTTCGAGGCTAATTCCAAGCTCTTTTGGAGGGAGGCTAAGAGGTCTTGGGGGTATTCGTCGGCGTCCAGAATAGGTAAGATTAAATCTAAAGCTGGTGATATTCTTGCAAACCCGAATGAGGTGTTAGAACGGTGGAGTAAATATTATGAAGAAATGTATGAGTAGATATGTCTCGGATGTTGGCACTGAGAGTGAGGCTATGTCTGATTCTGTGGTGCCAGTGATGAAGACATCAATACGAATGAGATTAAATGGTCTATACGAAGTCTGAAAAGTGGAAAACAAGGTATCTGCGGAGATGATCAAGCTAGGTGGCACTAGCGTCCAGGACGCTTTCTTGTTCTTGTGCAATCTATGCTGGAGAAACGGAAAGGTCCCAATGGATTGGAGACGGGCAGTCATCGTACCTTGGTCACATATGGACTGTGCCAGCCATAAAGCCATCAGCTTAGCAGCAAAGGTGTATGGTAAGATTATTGAGAGGAGAATAAGGGTGAAATTAGATGAAATGTTGTGGGAGGCACAGGAAGGTTTTCGGAATGGTAGAGGATGCACGGATCAAGTCTTCTCTCTTTGCAACATCGTGGAGAAGCATCGGGCCAAAAGCCGGAAGGTTTTATTCGGTTGTGTGCATATGGAGAAGGCTTTGACAGAGTTGTACGAAAGGACCTTTGGGACATATTGCCGAGATATGGGATTGATAGAGCATTGCTTCGTGTTGCACAGTCCATCTATGTGGGTTGTACGGCATGTGTGCAAGTAGAGGGCAGCCTGTCACCCTGGTTTGACGTCAATATTGGCGTCAGACAAGGATGCGTGCTGTCTGCTCTGCTGTTTATCCTATATCTCGACCATTGTCTCCAGAGGATTAGATCTATGAATGTTGGAGTGCGTATGGGTGACCTGGTTGTGAACTGCCTGCTTTACGCGGACGATGCCGTACTTCTAGCAGAGTCGGCATCGGATCTGCAGCAACTAGTCACAACATTGAAAGATGATTGCAAGGAGAGAGGCTTACATTTGAATGCGAAGAAAACAAAGATTATGGTGGTGTTTGAAAGAGATGAAACCAGAACGGATACAAGGATAACGGTTGACGATGTAGTGCTGGAACAGGTGAACGAAATTGTATATCTAGGATCTGCATTTAGTAGAGATGGAAGGTACTCCGCTGATATAGAAAGAAGAATGAATGCAGGGAATAGGGAGAATGAAGCGTTAGGAAAACTTCTTACTTCTAATAAAATATTAACAGGACAATATTATATTGTTTAATACCATATACCAGCCCATAAAAGGGTTAAATGATAAAAAAGACTAGAAAATATCATAATACTTTTTTTTTAGATATTTCGCAACGTATCATCGGTAATACAGAGTGAACTACAACTAGTTTACTGTATCCTGCGCAATGTATTACGGGTGATACGTACGAAAACTCATGTAGATTACGTGAAAACAAAACACAATCAAATGTTATTTTCATTTGTATTAGATTAATGAACTTACTAAAAAACCATTCGTGCTGTTATATTGCATAAACATTCACTATTTTAATTATTAGGAATAAAAAATTACCGAAGGTCCGCGAGCTCCACGATGGGGCGGCACCATTTTGTAATTTAGTGACAGATAGTGCGCCGGAGTGGCTTTTATTATTTGTTTACTAGATGGCAGTACTATATATAATAGCACAGTCAAGTAATTTAATCAAAAAAATATCTCAATTGCACAGAATATTTTTTTGTTTACAATGTAACACCACTAATACATTGCGAAATAAAGGGTTAATGATTTCCATTACCATTTACCAAGAAATAAATATCTTAAAAATAGCACTATTAACAACAAACAAAACACAATGATGAATATTAACATTATTTTATTTAAAATATTTCCACAAGCTGGTTTAAAAATGCTTGGTAATTTTCTGAATAACAAAATACTGCGAAATAAAAATTGTGTCTTGTAATATTACAACATAAAAAATATTTGTTTTCAAGATACCAAAATGTTATCACAAATTATAAATATACATAATTTAAATCATTATCAATAATTAAAACAAAAATATCTGCTAAGAACAAATAAACTACTAATTCGTGGAAGAAAATGTACCTTAGACATTTAAACACCATTGTCCATTCAAAATTAAAAGAAACTTCAAAATAACCACATTTGAAAGTAATTATTTCAAAAATATAATCAAGTTACAATTTCTCCCACAAACCCAAACTGTGCAAGTGCTAATACAATCCACATGTGACGTAAGCAATCGTGACGTAGACCAAACACATAGCGAGGACAGCACATAAAAGAGGCTTAATGTTAGTAACCTTCTCCTGCGAATTAACGCTAAAAGCGCTATACGAGACGGGGCTCTCCGCGCCGAAGTCGAATGCGCTCGACGCGCGGTACGACACCGCGTCTGCTCCGGAAGCGGGAAATAAATGGTTTAGTGATAATAAATACATTAGTGGTGATGGAGGTTAATTAGGAGGTTAAGGTAGTCTGATTTTTATTAAAAAAAATTAGCCTACCTACATAATAGGTATTGTAGATGAAATAGTTGAATAGACGCCAGATAGAAACGCCACGTCACATTTTATTCTTGTTCGGAATACGGCATTGAAAGAAATTTTATGATTGTGAATCAAATGTGACTCATGCGACTATTCTATCTATCATCTAAGCCTATATATTTTGAGTAATATCTGTGAAGGTTATTTTTGTTTTAATAGATGATTTTTAATTCATAAATAGGTTTTCGGTTGGGATCAACAAATAATATTATACATTATCTAATGATTAATACCGGACTTATTAAGCAGAAAATAGGTACATATTATGTAGATAATAAACAAATAACTTAAAACAAGGAACTCCACAATCTCATCATCTTCCTAGTCCCGTGCTTGGACGGGGTCCGCTTAGACCATGATCCAGGATTCAGCGAGTCTGGTAATTATATTGAAGCGACTGCCGATCTGACCTTCGTAATATTAGATAGGGGAATCAGACAATTTTTTTTTTTATCATGGATACAAATCCAAAGATGGTTGAACTTGCAGGTCTCATCACAATGTTTTCCCTCACCGCCAAGATAGTAGTATAAATACGTACATCGATTTGAAAAATCTCAAGGTACGTGCTCGGGTTAGAACCCGCACCCCTCGGTTATGAGGCGCGTGTCCTTCTTACCAATGATCTACCACCACTCTCGATAATGTTAAAATTAATAAAAACGTTACAGTAATGTTACATTTCGATAATACTACCTGACCATATCTTATCTATTGAGCATAACCTAAACAAACATTATCAGAGTCATCTAATATACAAAAAAGGGCAGTAAGTGTATATTTAATTGATGAACTATATTTAATTGATATATCTGATTATGAGTAATCAGTCGACAACCTTTGGGTATAGTGATTCATATTTGGTACATTTAAAATAATATAGGCACATAAATATTATCAGATTATAAAAGATTTTATCTGCATATTTTTGTATTGACTGTTTCGTTGAAAACATATTACGAAAATTAAATTAAAATATCAGTATGAACAATTCCATTCAAATTATTTATTAAGCAAGTGTCATTTTTGAAAATGTCATAACATATTTTTGGTGTATGTCTTGTAAGCTGTTCTTAAATAAATAAATAAAAATAAATGAATTAATTATAAGTTTAGAAGTATTTTACAAAACATAATAAGGCTCTCTTTTTAAATAGTACTTAATTTGATAAATCAATCACAATGACTGAATAAAATGCAATGTCAGTCTACTATATTGCTTAATTGTTAGTTTTAAAATAAGAATAGATAAATAGATTTTGATGTAATGACTCAAACGTATGCATGTTCCATATAAAGAAGAAGTAATTTATTTGTTAATATATTCTTGTAAATAATTAAAATAAATATGAGTTAGCACAATGGATATCTAAGCATATTAAAAGCATATTATAATTTTTTTTTTGGTATTTTCATGTTTTGCTGTCTATCTATAAAGAATCCTATATTAGGTAAAATTTAAAATAACAATATCTTATATTACCTTGTGGCCAACAGCTAATCGGTGGGGGTGACCGAATCATATGTTCATGTACTTCCTTGAGAGTCAAAGGGTCTTCCTCAACAAAATCTAAGGCTGTACTCCCAAACTCCTGAAAATAATTTATAATATAATATAATATAATAAGCAAATCACGAAACAATAGTAGTATAAATCATTTCTGTTGTAAACCTATAGAACTATGACAAAAGGCTCATTTTCATCAGTAGATTCTTGGTCAATGTACAAATATATAGTATGCGGATACTCCCTGCAGGCTCAATGACCAGTGGCTGTTTTGTTGTAGACTATGGATGCCCTTTATCTTTAGCACCCCAAGTGAGAGCCAGAGCAACCAGCAAATATGAGTCTTAATTGGTGGCTTAAATATAAGTAATCATTGAGAGCTGATATAATATAAAAAAAATCAAATATCAAGATTGATCTTAATGATTATTAGACAAGAAAGAGTATTACTGCTAAGATGTATTTTCAATATTACTTAGACTTTATTGACCGACTCGATGGCGCATTCGGCAGTGACCCTGCCCCATGCAACAAAAGGTGTGGGTTTGATCCCCACCCAGGATAAACATTTGTATGATGAATACTTGTGTTTGTTCTGTGTCTGTTAATATTTAAGTATATATTTGTTATACCACTGTTGATTCTGATATCCGTAACACAAGTGCTTAAGCTACTTACTTCGGAGTCAGATCAATGTATGTGATGTTGTTGGATATTTATTTATTTATTACTTCAAAGATGTATTTCTTACCTGTGACATTAGTATGGTATCATCGGACTCACAATCATTTGCATGGCTCTCTATCAAGCTTTCTCGACTCGCCATCACTTGCTGGAATATGAAAACATTTATATGCAGTCTAGGTATGTCTATCCGCATGTCTATCATCATTTGGTTCTCTCTGCCTACCCCACTAGGGAAGTGCCGTGAAGTTTAGTTAGTTAGTTAGTTATGTCTATCAACAAGTATACATGCTTACTTTGGTAACTAAGTAATTAGTATGTCAATCTGGTTAATTTATTTATGATTTATGTATTTAACATTTATAGTGCATTGGCTCATAAATATTAGTAATTTTTGTACTGAATAATTACATCAGCATACTAATAAATGCATCAACAGCCAACTTAAACTATTATTTTTATTTATTATTTCCTGTTATTATTTAAAATCAAGCTCACATCAGAAGCTGTAATAGGGTTCAAATAACAGTAATTATGTAGTTGCTATCATAGGGGCCTTTCATTTCTGGTGTTGTTTACGTCCGGCCTAGATACATAACCGCTACGCACTTACGTAAGGTTAACAAAACTAACATGTTTATTATTCACCTGCAAATATGGGTTGTCTTGCCTTGAAAGCCTGAGGGCCTCCATATCTTGCGCAATGTTCCTAGTGCGGCCTGGAGTCAACAACACGGCGGATGAGCCCCCCATCGGAGGAGCTAGAACTGCAAACATTCCAAAAATCCCCTTACGCACACAAATATTTTAGACAAATAAATATCCACAGTAAACGAATACCCACTGGACAAAGAATCGTTGCTCCCTTCCATTTTAATACTTAACAATCTCGTTCACGTATAAACACCTTCAATAAATAGAAAACTCCATGAAAAAGCCTTTTCCAAAACGTGAATAATTGAACGAGTAAATATTCACGTAAAAATTACGCACTGCGTGTATAACTAACAAGAAATAACATTTAAAATCTATGGCACAATACTGCGTCGCGTAATTAGAGTTTCTTAAAGATATCCTAATGTTTTTCTACATTTTTCATCGAATTTCGTACGAGGATAGAAAATCGAGAAACACGAACAACTGATAACGATTGACAACATTGACAGCTGAGTTTACGTTCAGAAATTACAAAGTTATAATAACAAAATATGATCAGGATGAAATCCTTCGTTCTGAAATATTAAGAAGGTTGGAATTGCTAGGATAAAATTTAATTTTGATCTAAAATGTAACACGTTTTGGCAAATACAAACAAACGTTGCTCATATTTATTGAATTGACAAAAGCCTGAAGCCATAGCAATCATAAGGTCATAATAAGATTTTCCGATTTAAGCAGGATTAACAGTAATATTACTAATTAGAACTCCTTTAGGTACATAAACTCAAACGACATAAACTTTGAATTACTTACGCATAAATGTAGTATGATATGACTATGGCTATATAATCAAATGTATATTAAATTGCTAACTTCAGTTGGATTCTACGTGATCTATGAATGCTGTCGTAACTACATAGTTTTAGTATGTTACCTTTCGCATCATATTCTTGAGGCAAATCTTGCCTTATACCACGGCGTTTGTAGGATTTTATTAAATACTCAATATTCCAATCAGCAACCACGGACTAGTAAAAAAAAAAGGACTCCACGCTGTCATACTATAGCATGAAGCCACGTTTATGCATGTGTGAGTGAGATACTTAAGGATACCAGATATCGGATAGCTGTCATTTGGAGCACTTATTATGTCAGTGTGTGATGTAAGCAGGTGCTTTACAGGTGCTCCACCTTGACGTTGCGTGTCAAGGTGGAGCACCTGAGGAGCTTCAATGTCTAGTTAGTGGCGCGAAATCTATATTTTTTTACTAGTCCGTGTCAGCAACCAAGGGTTTATCACCCTGTTATAGCAGGCTTAACAAATGCGCGGTTTATTTATACTAAATCCATGTGGATCCCAGAGCAAATTCCTTGCAGCTTCTTAAATATTTAGCTATCGTACATTTTATTAACCCCTGCTAAGATAGCGTACGCTAATAATGGAGCATTAATGACTTAGGTGGCTTAAAAAAAATCCTAAAAAAAATACTTGATAGTACTGAAAGATTATTCTGTTCTCGCTTGTTTGCAAAGGCTCGCTAACTGCTAATATCTTAGAATATAACAAGCCTCGATTCCAGTCGGTTTAGTACAGTTTATTTTTTAACACTGCGAGTGACGATCGCACCGCATCCCGTCAAAAGAAAATAATCCTGTAGGCAAACTGCATCACAACTCACGTGCCTCTTATGAGCCCTACGCCTTGGCAACAGTAGTCAGTCTACATTGAGAGGATAGAAAATCATATTTGCGATATAATCTGAGAGATGCAAGTGTAATCGTAGGTAGGGTTACAAAGTCCACATGAAACAGATTAAGCACGCGTGCATATATTAGCCAGATCTGTTCTTTAACCCTAAATTAGTTCATCTTTGATACACGCTAAAGAGGCAATCGTATTTGTGCGATCCAAGGAATTTTGAGGATCCAATATCCTAAGATTTATTTTAGATTCCGGTAGTTCTTAGAAAGCACAGGATCAGACCTCAGTATGTACCTTTAACTCATATTTGAACAGTCGTTGCATCGACTAACTCGAAGTTCACATAAATCTTAATTCAGTGCCGACAACTCGCCTGGCGAGTTCAGTGTTTTTCGCAAAAAAACTAATGTGTATCGGCATCTGACAAGACATCATTAAACTCACAGTGCCAGTGAATATGTTAACAAGTTCCATACATTTTAGAATTTTTGGGAAATTTCTATATTCATTCAAGGGGGGTAAATGTATGATTTTTTTTAATTGAAGGCAACTTAAAAAACAAAGGTGTATATTACTTTAAGGTTCTGTGACATACAAAATTACACGCGGGCGGACCCGTGGGAAAAAGCTAGTTTAGAAATAAAACAACAACTTTTGAACACATTATAATATGAATTTATTAGTAACCCGAACGTAGGCACTACCTTAACTAAGAAGGCACCTTTAAGCAGATATTGTTCTAATGAGACAACAATATTGTAAATAATTCTTTTAGCGTCTAAAACTTCAACAAATTTACCGAAGCAAACATTTCTATTTACATTATTTAAATTTATGCAATCCATTGTCAAGTTTTGATTGTATTTATAATTATAACAACAGCAAACAGTGCTAAGAGTATCTATAATCATTTTGAAATATTACTAGTGAAAATATGTGATAATTTTTTTTTCATTTGTTCGTTTAAAATTCGTTGTCAGTGAGTACAAATTGGGTAGCGCTGCCGTACTCCAAGAGTCTATTCTTGATTCCCTTCAGCTTCGCTATGTAGTGCTTATGTATCTTCGTGTTAGTCCTCTTGTAGCGGAGGGCAGTTATCATTTTATCGACAGTGTAATGCAGCCACAGGATGTTTGTGTAAGGCTCGAAATTCTTCCAATCATTTCTGTGGACAAGCAAGGGGAAATATAAATTGAAGAACTGTTAACATTTATTACGAAACATAATAGTAAAAACGTACAGGTTATTAAACTGTTTTATAACTTATTTCAAATGATCTTTAAAACCACCACCATCTATGAAAACGATCATGTATGTTTAAGAGGCGAGTGAGGTGTGTAAGGATCGTGCCTTATGGCGTTCGGTTCTCTCTGCCTACCACGCTAGGGAAGTGGCGTGAAGTTTGAAACTTATTAATAGTATACATAAAAATATAACTTACATTTATATTTTTACGGTTGACTATTATTATACTTATTTTTAGAATTTAATTAAATAAATCTCCACACAGAATTTTGCAAGGGTTTTCGTAAATAAAATAATGAGATAGCGAAGTTTTGCTATAAAGATCAGTTCATTTATAACTAAACTTACAAGACAATAGTTACATTATGCAGCTAAGTAACTTTCCGCAATAAAATAGATAATTTCACATTTGAAACTTTTCCTAAAGTTTATCTCTTGTTGGTTTTTATTATTCATCAGTGATAACAAGATAATTTATTAATCATTTTCACTTTTAGTGAGTCTTACATTTGCAAATAATATGACCTTTAAAAGGTTCCATAGTAACTGTTTCTTATCAAAGTTGTTTAGTATGTTTGTAGAGATAAAACGAAATCTTCTGTCTAGGAGGATGTAGGTCAGTAACGTATGTATGTTCAATCATACAAATTTAAATGTGTGATTTTATGAACATAAAAAAAATACTGTTGCTAATAGAGTAAAATATAAAATTAACTAACTCAACTTCGCGCCACTTCCCTAGCGGAGTAGGCAGAGAGAACCGAACGCCAAATGGCACGATCCTTACACACCTCACTTCTTCAACATTCATGATCCTTTTCATACAAGCTCTACGGTTTTATGTATTAAATAACCACGTTAATTAAGAACATTTTTACAGTAGACAGTTAAATTCTGACTAATTTTAAATGGAGATAACAGTATCTTGACCAGCAACAACAAATGTTTGTCGCTACACAAATATATGAGACAAGATTATTTTATTTGTACATTACATGTTGGTCTTAGAATAAATATTAGAGTATAGTAAAAACACCCTAATGACTTCAAAAATGTCAATAGATACCACTAATATTTGAACATTATTCTGTCCGTCTGTTCTGATATCACTAATATTTGAAGGGCTGGGGCGATACGTACACGGAAAAATGTATGTATAAGGTCCCTCGGATTAATAGATAAATGTATATAGATTTTGCTACATTTTCATACATTCTAGTAGTTTTTACATTATAAATACGAGACTGGCATGTATCTACTCTATCGGGTCTATGTAACGGACTGATAATACTCGAGCAGAGCCGCAGATAAAGGCTAGTTTATTATTAGGGTGCTCGCTGTTAGCATCCAAAAATAATACGATTCCCCGATTTTTTTTTAATTTCCTGACATCTCGTGTGAATTGTTGGTTCTCTCATGACTCACTTCATTTTTTTATGCAAAAAGCAGTTTACCCGGTGGAGTCGGGAAGTGTTGCTCCAAATTTTACACAACTCAAGATTTCTTTCCCCGAGACCACCCGTCTTTCCTGAATGTGGTTGGTTACCCTTAATATTGGCGAATAATAATAAGCAGACACGCACCCCAGCTTGTCCCTCATGAGGCGGTAGACCTGGAACTGGTAGTCGCCGACGGCGTCGAACAGCCCCTCGTCAGCGGCCAGGTCGTTGTAGAGCGCGGCGGAGTCGCCGGCGGCCGGCAGCGGCAGCGCGAGGCGCGACAGCGAGTAGTCGATGATGGTGGCCGCCACGCCGCGCCGCGCCACGCGGTGCGCGCGCCCGCGCAGCACGAACGTCGCGAACTGCGACGAACACATTGATTTTTAGAATAGGTGTTGCGATCCTTTGGTGCATTGGGCATTGCGTCACTTGGACGGTAATATTTTACGGACCTAGTGACGTCACGCGCGGTTTAACGCGCTGCATCTTCAGAATTTCAGGTTTGCTAAACAAAAGAAAAAATACGTGAGCAATATTTTTTGTAATCTCAATAATAGACTATTTTTTTTGTTGTCTAAACTAGTCTATTGTTTATATACTGATTTAGAACATTAAGGATAGAGTTGATGACGTTGATATCACACATGTGCGTGATACTTTTGTAGTGTGTTTAAAAAAAATAGTTATTATTGGCTAAATGTGGTAATCATTTGACACAGTCAGTGCCGTACCCTGAGGACGGAGGAGAAGCGGCAGAAATCAGAGTATTTTCACCCCAGGAGGTAAAAATCCACCCCATAGCACTGTATCGTCCGTCCAAAGGGACACAATGTCAAATTAATTCCAAGTTAAACCTTCGAGCAACATTTACATATGATATATATCTTAGGTAAATAATAAGATACATATGACATAATATATGTTAATGTTAATATACATATTATACTAAACAATTACACACGCTTTTATTGTATATGGTAGCATTATATTAGTTTAAATGTGTACTCGAAGATGAAATCTCACGATGACTTTTATAAATTAGATCAATCATATCTTTACTGTCTGGTACATAACATTATCTAAATGCTGTATCATAAGTGCAAACTGATGAGAGCGATTCTGAAAAGGTTAGATCTCTTGGCTACTCAAACTTTAGGTTCTTAACAGCCTCGTTGGTACAATGTTGAAACAAGTATTTGTCTTTATATTTGTGATACCTTCATTAATTCAGATTTCCATAATACAAATGCATAAGCTACTTACTTTAGAATTATTTCAGATCAGTGTATATGATTCTGTTTTTTATTGAAAGAAATGTGATGAATTTCTATGTGCCATGTTACCCTGGGACTCAAAGAATGTTCTAACTGTTTTCCTCACTTAGAATGTCGTTAAAAGGGATTAATAATTTTTTCCCAATTTTTTTTTTTTTTTCTTTTTTTCGTTTGTTTTATTCCTGTGATCAGTCGTCTATGACTATGAACAGGTGGATTGCAGGAGAATGGGGTTTGGCGAGGTAGGGCCACTGCTCCACCTCCCCTCAGTTAGACAGCACATCGGCTCTTTTGAGTCTCAAAAATTTTCATCTAACTCAATTTTGTTTTTCGGCTTAAGTGGTTAAACGGGTTTGCTGTCCCTACCACTTCGAAGATGGCGAGGCTGATGGTATGTTTGTAGTCTATAAACTCGAAGCCGATAAGGTCGACAAGCGCCAGTGAAACTCACCTTCTGATCAGTAGGTGCTATCAACACGTTCCCCCAGTGCAAATCACGATGCTCGAACTGAAACGCTTCCTCCCCAACCGCCAAACCGAACGCCACCTGCAAACACATACACAGATTCGTTAATACATATTTACATAAATAGTTCTACTTATTTAAAAAAATCTATAAAAGTCAAGTCAAAATAGTATTTAATTTAAGCAAGATTTCAAATAAAAATCTTAAATCTTAACATACAAATGATTCGGAATGTTCCTACCGAAACGAATCTTAGATAGATTCATCTATCTACCCTACTTTATAATAGTGATACCTAAGTATAATATAGTAACCCCCCCTCACACATAAAGATAATAGAGTATAATAAATTAAATGTTTACTAGCTGACCCGGCGCTTGACAATAACAATCACAACTTAAATAGAATTCGTTCTCAAGTTATAGCTTTGGAGTGGACCACCCTTATCACTTAGGGGTATGAAAAATAGATTACGACCGATTCTCAGACCTAACGAATATAACATATAAAAATCATAAAAATCACGCCGATAGGAAGAGTTTGGTAACAAACACTGCGACACGACAATTTTATATATTAGATATAGTACAGTATAGTTAAAATACAGTTATATTGTACAGTAGAGATTAAATTAATATACGACGAACTGGATACGGGATATTAAATTACGAGATGATGAAATGCCACCCGTAAGAAAGCTACTCGTCGTACGTAACTATATATTTTGATTGACGTAGTACGACCACTGTTTATGTAATTGAGTGGCGACACGATTAAAAGACGATCGTTGACGAGGTGACGTAACGTGTTGTTGAACGCTCAACCTTTTTTAACCCTGGGAAAAACCGTTACGAGTACTCGGGGGGGGGGGGGGGGGGGGGTTAAAATAACTTAATAAGGGAAACTTCTTAAAATAACTTTATGTCTGACGTTCGAGGGATCTATGTAACTTTCCTACGTTTAGGCTCTTATGGGCCGCTCAACGGCCAACCAGCATTAACTATTTCATTTCATATAAGTGCTACAAAGACTACAGGAATTGACTCATTAGTCACCATTACGTACGAGACACGATAATGTTTAAGTGATTGTGACCTAACGTTCAAATACGTGATAATAATTGTATTTAATCCCTTTGTATCCACTTCTTTGTTCCCAATACGTGATTCAATGACAGTGGAACAGTGTCAGCGGTATCATAACCTGTAGAATCGTTGAACACACGTTTGCCTGAAAATTAATGAAATATAATTTGTCCGTTGTTAGGCTGGGACTTTTGTCCCATGTTGGTCTGGGACTTAAAAGGAATGGGCCAACTGTGTTTCTTGCCTAGCATGTCGTAAAAGGCGACTAATGATATATGGGGATGTGGGTTTGTGATTGTGTAGGCGACGAGCTAGCCACTTGTCACTACTTTTTCACATTTTCCATCTAACCCGGCCCAGTTTTGTTTTTGGCTGAATGTGGTTAAAGGGGCCTACTGCCCCTTTGACTCTGCCTACCCCTTCGGGGATTATAAGTCTGATGTTATGTATGTATAATTAATTATACGAGACAAAATTACAATATTACTGCTACTTTACACATAGCATAGGTACTCGCCCGTACAGCCCGCATTTATTTCCTTCCGTTACAGAGATACCATCTTGACGAATCCCGTATGATTTATTAACCTACGAATTGCCACCTACCTATCAGTTCTATTTCCGCAAGAAAATGGGCATTGAAATGCATTTTCTTATAAATGTTCAAGTTCTTAAAACATGTAGAGTGTTATAGGCTACATCAATATCTATACCAATTCATTTAGGGGTTTAAGCGTAATATATCAATCATTAATTTTCGTTATCATACATACTTATAGCTTTTTCGCTGTATAAGCCTAACATTCAAGCCCGAGCGGTATTTATATTCTTTCACTATATTTTCTATGTTTACAAACATTCACGTTCTCAAATTATCATGATACATATTCAGAACAGAAGAACTACTCAAACTATTTCTCCGTCTTTTGCCAACCCGGAAGCCGTCGTTACACAAATCAAATAACATTTGTTTACTAATTAGCACACTTGTCCGTAACTTCGTTATCAAACTCGAGCTATGCACGCCACAATCAGTTATTAGAAGAGTGACCGCACCAACGCAGTTTAGCAGCGCTTATCGTATGTAAGCATTTCCGCGATTCCGAGGTACATTCGTACGTTCAACAATCGGTCTTGGCCGGCACCCAACTGTGCATCTCAATAGGGATGTTGACACAACGCTACGGTACGCGTCGGCTTTTTTTTTTAATAAATTGTGTTCAAAATTCGAATGTCAATGTCAATTTAAAAAACTGCGATGCGAGCGATGGACGTCAAAAAGGTTAAGAAAGCAGACTGGCCAAAAATCCGCAGGCTACAAAATCTGAAATTAGATGACATTAGCTAATCATCAATCAAAGGAATCTGTACAAATTAAATTCTATTCTATTCTATTCTAACATAAACAAAAGGTTATGCATATTAATGTTTTACAAAAAAAAATACATTTTTTTATCATTTACCATCTGTCATAGTTACATGAGGCCAACGACCTGCAATACGGCATATCTAGACTACATCTTAATCCCGAGACATTTTGCAAATACGGAAAACTCAACTCAACAAATATCTATCTGATAACGGTCTCCGTTTAAAAATAATCGTGGCGAAATTAACATTTTCCCCGGGGGCGATAAACACGCGTCGCCTGAAACTGCGCAGGTACTTTACATCAAAACATTTCTTGGAATCCTAAAATGTTTATTTGATTAAGTTCGTCGGATAATGAACTTGTGACCTTTGGGGACATCTACAGGATTTACGCCGACTTCATAATACTGCATATTAGTGATATTTACGCGACATTATAATATATATGTTTGTCCTTTCCTTACATATAGAATGGACTTGGAAGGAAAGAGACAAAAATAGTACTTGTACTGTTAAGACTATTGAGGTTACTTCGAGATAATAGATGTCAAAACCGATCGTTGCATAGATTACGAAATCAGACGTCATATTTTACTGGAAAATATATTGTTTTAATAATAGTTATTGTTGATGGCAACCGTTTTTGGAATTGATATCTAAATAAAACTATTTTAACAGGTCTGACGTTAGTTAACAACCTAATTTAGATTCAAAATTACAGTAAAAAAATACGATAAAATTAATTACATTAAGAATCACTTAAATAAATTAATTGATCGCAACAATAGTATGAAGTTAGTAGGTGTAGAATGTTAATATGATATTATTGGGACTCTTCAGACTGCTTTTACAATCCTTATCTTTACTTATACTATAATTAAGTAAGTAACGTCATGCCTAAACCTCTTCTTTGCGAAATTCGGCATGTTTCAACCTTTACGAGGAAAGATTTACTACTCTTTATCCAGGACCAATCGACAGATCAATGCACAAGAGCAATTTCTTAATCGAACGAATTCAACGTCACGGAGTCGCGGCCTAAACCTAATTAATACGTCTTTATGCCAAACTAGGCTTGTGTTTTTTGTTGTATAACCGTCGATCTAGACGTCTATACAAACCAACGTTAACCTACATAGCGTACTCCATTACCAACGATCATGACTTTAATAATTATGCGAAAGTTCAGACCCCTTTCACCCGCATGTTTTCCAACAGATTCATGTATGCGTATATTTTTCTACGATAAAGCGACACAGTGTAACGATTTTCCGATGCGCATTGCGGTGAACGCCAACTTTCTACGCGACAACGGTTGTGGAAGTCATCAGAGTGATAACAAAATCCCAACTGCTTTTAAACAAAGGTATTATGCGTCATTCTAGTTTATAAGTACACACCATTAGTTTACATGGCTTACAGAAGTGTGTTAAAGATAAAAGATGCCACAAACTGGCGTTTTGATTTCAAATGTGCAAACATTAATTCTTATCACATTAGGGTTATTGACACCATAAATCGTTGGCGTACTTTTAGTCGACTGTCAAAGATCAGTGATTCCATAGTTTTCGTATGGCATTAGCACGCTGTGACATCACTAAAATACCACGCTTAATTGAATTAGTCAACTAATTTGATTTCAAACCGATTAAATATATGTAATTTAAAAAAAATCTAAAAAGGACGCTTTTTCTTCGTTCTAGTTAAGTTTGTTTCTGTATGGTGTCAACCACCCGTTTTAAAGGTACAATTAACAAATTACATACAAAAAGGAAAAATAAATAACTAAATATCTGCTTTATCTATGCAAAGACATTACACAGATACTACTTGTGACACCTACATCTTAAAATACAGACCGCGCGATTGAACGCGAACTTGCATATCGTATGACGCGATAATAAACAATAAACAACTTCATTTCGCATTCCATCGGCGGCGAAACACAAAAATTAAATTACAAACACATGCCATAACAAAGAAAAATGTAAAAAAAAAAAAAAAAAAACAAAAATATTAGTACAAAAAAGGAACACAATCAGCAACAATCAACACGAAAAGCGGGCTGGGGACCTCCGCCGAGGATAAGTGAAAATCTAGTCAAGATACGGGGAGACTTGAACTAGAAATTCACTCATCGTCCACAGAGGACCATCGTCATGCACTCTTGGGTAACGCTGTAAAAGAAAACACGTAAAAACATAACAAATAAAAAATAAACAAAACAATTAGTGTTATTGTGGACCGGCTGTTTCGTAAATCGTTGAGGACGAGTAAAAAACGACGTGGCAATCAAGTCAGGGCGCCTTCAAGTGGAACCTAATGCATACTAAAAAATATGTATTTCGATAAATGCGAACTACACATATTCAGATGACATAAACCAAACAACCTTATAATCAGTGGCGGACTATTCCTGTTTTAGGCCCGGGGCGACAAAGAGCTGTACGAGGCCCCTAGTAGGGATACGAGCAGTGTTGCTTGCCCGAAATTGAGGGGGGGATATCCCACTGTTTGATTTAGGATGATGAGAAGTTGGAGATAATATGAGGCCCCCCAGGACCAGAGGCCCCGGACGGACCGCCTCTTGAGCCCCCCCGTTAGTCCGCCGCTGCTTATAATTAACTTTTCTAATATCTTATTGTTAAAATGTTACAACATCCACACCGTACCTAATTCTTGCGAATCAACATTTTGCAACACTTGATGACTTAACCCGGCAACATAATATAATGTTCTTGACATTGGATGATGCCAACTGACTAACTAACTGCAGTGCACCAAAATGGTTGCAGTGAATCTAAATGGCAATTCCGAAGGCCGCACCAATTTGAGTGTCATTTAGGTAACTCTGTTGACTTTTTTTTATGTCCTATGGCATTTAGCTTGCCAAGTTCTGTTATTCCGTTACGATCCCCTACAGGTATGAGTCAACTTGACATACGTAGTGATATTAAAGCTAAAAGAAAAACGATCTTGTTGTATAGGTATGCTGAAAGATTTCAACATCCACATCCCATTTTTCCGAGTCAATCATTTCAAAACACTTCGTCAAAACTAATTATCGCCGACACGTCTGATTTTCTAAATACCTACGCGAAACAGGCTAGACTTTCAAACAGGCAATAAGTACTATAGCGTAGCTTACGTAACTTACGTAAGTCCCGGCTGAAACAGCTGTCATGTACCATTGGCGCACAATGGCTCGCCCACAATGGCGTTATAAAATTGTGAATCAATTACGCAACCGCGATCGACCGCCGGCGGTTTTGCAACAAGAACTGTGTGCATTCGCGCCAACTTAACGGTTGCACCGAGAATATGTATGACTTCGTTTTAAATACGTTTTTAAGAGCCGATTTTTCAGCGTTCGGAAGTTAACCTATAGAAAATACGACTTACTTTAAGACTGTCCCTTAAAAATTACCAGTCATTTCATACTTTGTCATATCGTACTTTATTGCATTTTTATATTTTTCTGATTATTTAGAAATCAACCATAAGTGCCTGACACTTTTGATACAACTTTGTAGTATTCAAAGTTATAAACACACAGCTAAAAGAATGCAATATATAACTAGATCTCGACCTAAGCCGCTAAATATGTATTTAATGGTCCGTTATGAGTTATATACGAGACACTACTTCTACTAATTAGTACAAATTAACTAATTTCAAATGATTCAATAAATATCACAAATTGAAGGCAGACGTTCAAAACTTCAAATCATGTTTCTAACAGGAAGGATAAATACGTTAAACATATGAAGAGTTTTATTAATGGTTATATTAACATTGTTTCGCTGAAGTCTAAATATATAAACACTACGATTCATAATCATAGTGTTTTTATTGAATTAGACATATTTTGTTACAAACACAAGTTAGTCGAGTTCGCAAATTTAATGATACGCCCAAGTGCATTCACAAGATTGCGGATAAAAAGATAAAATGAATGAGAGTTCCGAAAATCGTTTTATTAAAACAAGAATTATTCGTTACATCCTTTATACCTCTAGACAAGCCCTATATGCATCTATTGCCCTCTCCGTAAACCATCAAAGGGCGCTCTATTATGCGTTACGACATCCACTTAACCGTCTTGATCACATATTGACCTCATTTCTTATTGCATACACACGCTAGGATCACATAAAGGAGCATTCAATACCATTTATACTCCCCGTAATCCAAACAACAAATGTATGAAACTAGTTTTCATAAACATTTGTGTATGAGTAAGGCCGTAGCGTGGCGTTTAATCGCAAATCGCAAAATCGGCTACCAAAACGAAATACGAACTCATGATGAGCCCTACCTACCTATGAATCGGTACTAATATTATAAATGCGAGAACAACTGTATTCTATTACGTCTAAACTAATAACAGCTTGAGATAAAATTTGGTAGGTAAGCCAAAAGTTCGAATAACATGGACATGGTCTATTTTTATCGCGGAAGCATTTGTAGTCTATAACATCCCATTCAGTCGGAGAAAAGCTATTTCGTATAACGTGCTATCGCGAGGATTTCTATTTGTGTCTCTGTCTGTCTTCTTTTTGTAGAACAAGATAGAAAATAAAATTATCTTAGCTATCCTAGTGTGGCCGTAACGCGATAGAATTCGAGCCATACGTAACTGGCTGCTTAGCAACAAACGCTTGACGTCAACAAACTCAAAAACGCAAAGCACCAACATTAAGTACAGCCATAATTGCATTCGTGCGGTTGCACTCGTCTAATGGACGTAACGCGGTGCAACGTGCGTCAGATGGAGATGGCGGAGTCTAACCGGTTGACCTCATTACTAGAAACAATACTGCGTGCCTGACAGTAATTATTGCGAGGCGTAATCGCTGCTCGGATACACACGGTGCGAAAGTCGCCAGACGTTTAGATTTTAGATGATTTTGAAATTCAAACCTATATGAAAATTTAATTAAACGCTAAAGTACATGTCAACTACTTGATAATGTATAAAAAAATATCACACATAAAAAAATCGACAACCTTCTGAACTTGATTTAAGAAACTTGTCTATGTTATTTATAGCAGTTTAATGTACACTAAGTATAAATAATAAACTTCCCATTATGTGCCTATACAATGTTAATGCTTAAACAATGTTGCGCTTGCGTTAAATTTCATTTCTTAGCTTGAAAATTTTATAAAAAAAAAAAAAACAACTTTGGCAACATAGATCGACGATCATGCTTGGAACAAGGTGACTTTGGTCGAGAAAATAAATTCACTAGTACATTAAATGCATTTCTCTCGTCACTTCCACTTGCCAAATTCAGTTTGGCGATAGGAAAACATGGCTACGTCTAAACACAAATGGCACATGCTTGCCTACCGGTTAGAAAATGGCAATGGCGCATTCGGTAGTGACCCTGCCCCATGCGCCAAGAGTTGTGGTTTCGATCCCCACCCAGGACAAACATTCGTGTGATGAATACTTGTGTTTGTTCTATGTCTGGGTGTTAATATCCAATATTTAAGTATATATTTGTAATACCGCTGTTGATTTTGATATCCGTAACACAAGACCTAGGAGTCAGATATTGATCTCACATTATTCATACATTGGTATGTGATGTAGTTTGATATTTAATTATTTATTATGTTTAATCAGAGGGATGTACTGGTTTATAAAAAAAATACTCTTATATACAATTGAATTTAGTTTAGCCGACTGATCTACCATATACTCATTTGTGTTACTACTAGTCCGAAAATACAAGGAACTAATGACCCACGACCGGTGTCAATGACTGAGTAATGAGAGCATTTCGGTCTGCGGGACCGCACTGGAACAAGTGGGATTTTGTTAAAATGCAGATAAATTCTTCTTTGCTTCGTCACATATACACAAAACCTGTTTGCAAAGCTAATAACGATCAATAGTGATGCAAAACAGATAAGTCACCTTCATCAAACATGGATGCCATTGACACGAGAATTTTATCGTAGGGAAATAACCAATACTTACATTTATCTCTTCACAAACGTCTCTCAACAATTCACCTTGTGAACACATCTAATACTCGACAAACTGCTACGGCTCAAGATAGCAAATATGTAAGTGCGCTTCCATGTTTCCATATCTAAAGGCCGAAGCTTGCGACAATGGGTGCCCTTGTGATGATAATAAGCGTTATCTCGGTCTCGGAGACCGCACGCGCTTGACCTTTGACTCGAGGCTTGCACGTGTGTGGCTCGCATGTCGTCAGGGGCGTAGCGAGGGAGCGGAACTAACATCCGATTGCTGGTCTGACTACGAAGCGAAATAACGCGCGATCCTTTTGTTTAAAATTGTCTATGGAAGATAATGCCAATCTATAAATGTTTTTTGGTGTAGAGACAACGACTATCCGTTATTATCACTAAAGGGAATTCATTCATTATTTTTCTCTGATAACTTTTGAGATAACCCGAAATGTTTTTTATGAGTAACATCGGGAATCCCAATTCGGTATTTTTGACTGAAATAACAATTTTAATAAATAGGTCTGGAAAAGAACACAATAAAGATTGGGTAGTTCAACTGTAAACTATAATATTCCAAATGTACAGAAAAATACAAGACAATATGAAATCGCTGACAACATGCAGTTCAATGGTCACATGAACCATTGAACAGCCAATTAAGTTAGCAATAAAAACCCCAATCGATACATGTATTGTGCCAATCGACGTGTTAATGGACAATAGTCATAAATTACAAATGTAATTGGTCACTATCGCCGAGCTTGCATTGGCGGTAAGTATTAGTATTTTGTAATGTGCCAAATAAACATTTATTCTATTCTATTAGAATCGAGGCTGTGAACTGGCTCCGATGTTCTCGTGGGACTTAAAAAAAATATATATATGTAGATATATACGGTCGAGGAGGTGAGAACCTTCTCCTTTTTTTGAAGTCGGTTGAAAAGAGTAGACCAACTGTACTCCTTGCGCAGTATGTTGAAGAAGGAAACTAATGGTTTACTAATAATGTGTGTGCGTGTGTGTGTGGCCCTGTCACTACTTTTAAAAATTTTCTAAATTCTCTTTTTTTATTGGCTGAATTCAAATTCAAAATGTCTTTATTTATGTAGGCTCCAAGAAAGCACTTATAAATCGTCAAATTTACATAGGTGATCCTTAAAGCTACATGAATCTACCACCGGTTCGGAATGTTGATTCTACCGAGAAGAAACCGGCAAGAAACTCGGTAGATAGTTACTCTTTTCAGCGTCAAAGTAAATACATATTAATTTTACAACTTTCCTCGAGGTCTAGACCAACTCATACTATTAATGTCCGTTGGAGGTACGGATAATCACGATTAAATATAATGTTAAGATTAAATATAAGTATATATAAGAAAAAAAAAAATAATTTAATTTATCAAACATAGATCACTAATCATATGAGAAGGTAAATTTTTTTTTAGTATATAATTCAAATATAATGATGAGAGAGAGAATGTAATTCAAAGAGCTAATTATTCCTTCGACTCTAACTACGATTGCAGGCGTGATGATTATTTTAAGGGTTTATTGGTCCTTGGACTGCCTACTTTGATTGCGAGCGCAATCGTATGTACCTTTAATTGATATCATGTTGGCACGTGTAATAATAGGCATCATAGACAAATCGATCTAACGACTTTACCAAGCCACGTGTCAGCTCCGTACCTTCGTGCAAATTACGTCATAATACGACATAGTATATTATAGCAGATGGGCTCGCACTGGCGAGGCCTGTACTACTCGCGCTAACGATACTGTGTATACCTGCGCTAGTTTCAACCAAGTACTTGTGTCTAAGTAGGTACTGCAACGGCAATAAGGATGATGACGCCATACGCAAGTCATTCAGAGATATAATTTATTTAAAAGGAGACATTGTTTAAGACAATAAATGATTCATCAATTTTAATTTTATGGACATTTTGTTTGTGATTGAATTTTCTTAGAAAACCATTGGATTAACAAGGTAAAAAGTGACATTATATTTTCATATTTGTTTACTTTAGCTTTGATGACATTTGTCTTCCAGTTTATGATAATGATTTTAAATTACTGGTAATGTCACCTAATCTATCAGTCACTATGTGGTAAATGCAACTATTGTTACAAAATAGGAAAAAAAATCTCACGTTATTTAATCGTCAAGACACCGATGAATTAAACCTTTTGACTTTTGACTGGCTCGATGGCGCATTCGGTAGTGACCCTGCCCCGTACGCCAAGAGTTGTCGGTTCGATCCCCACCCAGGACAAACATTCGAATGATAAATACTTGTGTTTGTTCTGTGTCTGGTTAATATACAATATATTTAAGTATATATTTGTAATACCACTGTTGATTCAGATATTTATTTATTTAAACAAATGGATGTCCAATAAATAATATTGGAGGGGACAAGCAAGCTCGTTAAATATGCGCATACGTACATTGATTCAAATAGCAAGAACGGTGCATTAATCTCTTGAAATGTGATTCAAAACTCGACAAGTCGAATAATATCAGCCAATTGACATTACTATATTATCAGTTAAACAGTATAGTCAAGTACTTGGTTACAACAGTTCGACTGTACACAAGAACTAGGGATTGCGCCAACGTTTTTTTAAAGTATATCAGTCAGACTGTTCTCAATACATACAAAGCTTCGTTTACAATAGAGAATATGCAATACTTTTTTTATGTACTCCAGCCTACCACAGCATAGGTAAATATATCTGGAAGATTTTATCGTATCCTGTTCAGTGCCCTTATTAAGGTTCAAATGACTAACTATGACAGAAAGATCCTATGCGTAATGAGACCTCATAAAATTTCCATTGAAAAATCTCTCTTCGTGAGAGAGTTGGAAGACGGATATTATACATCTTTAAAACTATAAATTCAACTCAATTCGTTCTATTTTCAGTGTTTATCTTATATATAAAAATGAATTGCTGTTCGTTAGTCTCGCTAAAACTAGAGAACGGTTGGACCGATTGGGCTGATATTGATTTTAAAATATTTGTAATCTTCCAGGGAAGGTTTGTACGGTAAGAAAATATGGAAACATTTCAAGGAAAATAATAAAAAAAAAATCCGAGAACGGGCCGTTACGAAGTGCGCCGGGACAGCTAGTATTATATGTTTATAAATTTCCTGATAAACGCCTTGAACGGCTAAAATATCTACCACACATACCTAGTTAGTTAATTAGGCATGAGTTTTCCGCACTTAGCCTCATAAGTGAGACATTGTGCATAAATGTTATTATTATTATTACTTTTTTTTTATATTCTATATTTTAAATTTTTGTAAGTTTAAACTTGCTCACTCTTAGCTTTTTGTCTTCTTGTATGCCATTAATACCTACGCAACTGGTAACTTTGACAAATAGCCACATTGTTATTTTGTATCTACTCAGATTTGGCCCCCACGATACAGGCTCAGCCTAGTGTGGGAGTCATAGAGAAATGTATCAGGGCTTTGAAATTATGGTAAATAAAGAATTTATTATTATTATTATAAATGGTCATTGTAACATCATCACGCATACCTATTCCCTATTACTGCATCTAAATGCGTCGTGTCCCAAGTTGAACAACCCTGCTCCCAAACGCTCGTACCGAATGCGCAGTGTCACGACACTGAACTGGGACGCGAGACGACCGAGTTCCTTGACACCGCGCCACTAAACAAAGCACCTTGATTGACAACAAGCCCCACGCGGAAATTAATTCTTTCAAAAACAGGTAACAAATAGGGGGGTGACCTGGCAAGATTTCCTTTTTTTTTTTAACTATTTTGGGAAATGCCTGAGAGTATAGAGGTAAAAGCGGTGGTAGCTCAATGGTAAGGACACTCGCCTCTAAACCAAGGAGTGCGGGTTCAAACCCGGGCACGTACCTCTGGATTTTTCAAATCTATGTACGTATTTATACCACTAGCTCGACGGTGAGGGAAAACATCGTGATGAAACCTGCAAATTCAAATAACTTTGGATTTGTAACCATGATCCAAAAATTGTCTGGTTCCCCTATCTTAGGGTTACGAAGGTCGGATCGGCAGTCGCTTCAATGTAATTACCAGACTCGCTTAATCCTGGATCATGGTCTAAGCGGACCCCGTCTAAACACGGGACATAACGCTAGGAAGATCTTTGGGAAATGCCTGAAACCGAACGTTTTGCTTTCAAGCGCGTTCGCGAGAGATTAGTAGGTAAGATACCATATAATAATTTAAGTATGCATGTTATGAGCTGCCTAAGATTTTATATGGAAATTGTAGATTGAGACGTCATACGCTATATACACGTACGCTATGATAAATAGACATGAGAAGTTCTTAAATGATTCGTTTGTGATTATGTGCAATGAGCCTAATAGTAACCATGAAAGAAGCAGCTGTTTACCGGCGATTCAGTATTCAAGTGTTTTTACGCCATCCAATTGTTTTATTGCTACTGATAAAAATACCCAACTGTTTAATTATTTTGTGACATACAGCACTATCAACCCTGTAGACGGAATTTTCAACAAACAAATGACGAAATGTTTGTACAAAGTTCAAACACCTAGGTATTTATAAATAACACATTCGCGTCTAATTTTTCTAGACACAAAATGTCAAAACAACGTTTTGTTATTATAATCTTGTTTCCTGTTGGTTTATCAGTCGTTATGCACCAACCAAATTGAAATGTTGATTCCTTTTTTTATATCTCAAAATGCGATTCACCTACGTCTTACGTCAACAAAGACAAAAACAAAACTGACAAAGTTAATCTTTATAATTCCCATGCTGCCGTCACGGACTAGTAAAAAAAGGAGGACTCCGCGCCACTAACAAGACATTGAAGCTCCTCAGGTGCTCCAACTTGACACGCAACTTACGTCACACATTGACATAATAAGCGCTCCAGATGACGGATATCCGATATTTGGTATCCATAAGTATCTCACTCACACATGGATAAACTGGCTCCACGCTATAGTATGACGGCGTGAAGGCCGTGGTTGCCGTAAACCTTTTATAAAAAAGCACTTGAAAACAAATATTTGCTAATATTTTATATGCGAAAGTAACCCTGTCGGTTGCGTTGCTCTCAACCAATTATGAACATATTTGAAACCTAAAAAACAGGAGCTAATTTGTATCGCAAAAAAGAAGATCCCCCATACAGGTCACGATAATCTCTTTAACGGATTCATTTATAATAGTACCATACTAACATCGCGACAATGTTAAATGCAGGAAACAAATCTGTCGCGAATTATTTCCTTAGCCGTCTTCACGTAGAATAACGAGGTATGCGGCCGTGAACGCGTATAGTTAAAAATACAACGAGCAGAAAATATTGGCAGAGAAACTCCTGCGCATCAAGGGGCCACAACTATTTGATTTAGAATCATTACAACAGTGATTTCCTAGACCAGCATCCGTGATAAATTAATTATTAAATTCTCTAGCCTGGCACAGCAATTCCCTAGCTCCAAACTAAGCTTATGCTTGTGCTATGGATACTAGATGAACGGATATACATACTTATATACGTTTATAAACATTCATGACTTGAGTACAAATGTCCATGTTCATCACACGAAACATTTGCCCCTAGCGGGATTTAAACCCGCGACCCTTGGTTTCGTGGCCAGGGTCTCTGACCACTCAACCAACGGGCCTGTCAATGGATGGATGAAGGTTCGTAATTATAATAACAAACTTAACCCATGAGTGATAATTATTTGCCATGTTTTGCAAAGGTTCGTCATCCCTGATCTAAGCGATCGACCTAAATGTCAATGAACTCACCAACAGCAAAGGCGGCACTGTTTCAAAACCTAAAGGCGCGCCTTGGAATTATGAATTGCATTTGTGCATCGATAAACGTTAACTTCATATATCTTCTTGGGCATTTGTGCATCTATAAACGTAATCTTCATATATCTTCAATTTCTTATCGACTTGTTTATTATCTGGCTTTGAAAAGAAGTCACGTTTGCATGTAAGCTGTCTGATCTTCGTAACATTAAGATCGGTGAACCAGACAAATTGTGTGACTTGTACACACGTATTCTTCTTAATGAAATATCCTTAACCGGAAAAACGGAAAACTCTAGGATTTTGGACGCACGATACCGTCTATATCACATACCGAATGTCACACGAACGTGAAAACAAAAAAACTCTTTAAATCCGGATGAACGAATTCTATTAATAAATTTTAAAAAGTCAAATAAATAACACAAAAAACGCAGCACACAAAAAAAAAACACATTTTCCAGCTCACCTGCAGGAACAGCGCGTGCGCCTGCTCAGCGCTGTTGAACTCGTAGCTCTCGAGGTCGCTACCGGCGTTGGCCAGCTCCAGCACAATGTACTGCTGGTCGACGGGCAACACTGCCGGGTTGTCGTTCTCGGAGCCGTTGCACTCGTCGTACAGCTCCCAGAGGTCGAGCAAGCGCGACGGGTACGCGCCAGACACACACCGTACAGCTAACACCTGGACGGAGATACGGGTGTTAGAAGGTCAGAATACTCGCCGCGATTGATCAAGGAGCAAGGTTAGAGGTAATAAGGAAGTAGACATCACCAAACAATAATGGTTTTAGTATAGCCGTGAGGAAAGAATGGAAATTACTTCCCGCACTATGCACTATTGCAACTAGACATTTCTGAGGGCGAAACTGCGCAAGAACAGCTTTATAGCAGGGATCACCAACCTTTCATTTCTCCCTTAATGTTAAAGAAATATATAAATATATCATCCCATTTCAAATGAATTATTGTTTTGATATTAAAGTAAACTGGAGCTATTCTTAAAGTTACTTTATTGGCTCCTTAATGATGAAACCTAGGACCAATATAACACCTTACTAAGTGGATTCCCTTATCCTCCAGATAGAGTAAAGGACGAAGCCTAGGACCTCAAAGAGACCTAACTATTAGCAGCAGAACACGATGGCAACTGCCTCTTCTTTAAAAGCCACTGATTTTAAGTGATTTTATCAACGTCCTTCGGTAGACACGTAATCCGTTTAAAGATGGCGAGCCTATCCGGGTTATTGAGTCCTGTTTAATGTGGATGTGTTGTAAGAAAGTACATTTCCGAAGACTAAGTTCATGTGAAAGACGAGCTTTTCATAAAATTAAACTCAATAAACCCGAAACAACTTCTGCGACCGTCAAGACTACACGCAAACGGATCTAACGACGTCACTGTATATGTATTTTCAAATTCCGTCAACAAACCTTCTACATCAACCTTGTGATAAAAAGGTACTTTCTTTCAATCGGCTACATCTTATCAACTTAATAAATATTTCTATATTTATAAATCTTAAAGTCACGTTTCAAGATTGTACGCGGAAACTCCACCAATTTTATTGCTTTCAAAATAACCTTTAACAAGATATAATCGTGGCGAAATAGATAACATACTTTAATTTTAAGCACATTGATACCCTTGGTATGTTTTGATTGGAGATACAATAAAATTATTTATTGCAATCAAAACATGTAAGTATTATATGTATTTTATCAATACAAACATTTCGCTCTATAAATAATAATAAATAAATAATTAAATATCCGACTACATCACATACATTGATCTGACTCCGAGGTAAGTAGCATAAGCACTTGTGTTACGGATATCAGAATCAACGTATTACAAATATATACTTAAATATTGGATATTAACACCCAGACACAGAACAAACACAAGTATTCATCATACGAATGTTCGTCCTGGGTGGGAATCGAACCCACAACTCTTGGCGCATGGGGCAAGGTTGCCACCGAATGCGCCATCGAGTCAGTCAATTTATATATTGTGTCACTTTTTAATAAGTTATTAATATTAATTTGTATTGATAAAATACATATATTAATCGATTATTATATAAAGTGTTACTGTTGTTTGTTACACGTTTAAATAGAGAAAGCGGCTCCTGATAACGATTCAAACGTAATACAGATTAATTACATCCACGAATTTATGTCAAATGTCGACTGTATAAAGTAACTTTACAATAGGTCCCCCATTTAATATGTATAGAAGATAAGTAATGACCTGACATCAATATAATTTAATGTAAACTTTAAAATCAGTCTGCCAAAGGGCCAATAATAATTGATCCGTTCAATCACGTGTAAAGACTTTGCCATGCAACTATAGACCTAATGTTATATTCAAAAGGGCGAAATGTGCAAATCTTTTCGATACAATGTTATAAGTAAATAACATAGAACATTTAAACTAGAGTGGTACTATAGGCGATAGAATTCCTAAACACAGCTGTGATTTGTCACTGACAAAATGTCAGCTGATATCCCATTGAAACCATGTTAAGAAAACCTAGACGAATCAGTATCATACAGTCAAACCACAATGAAAGGAATATTATTTTTAATGAATGTATTATTAGAGTTCAAATCCCGCTAGGATAGGAATGTTCGTGTGATGAATATAGTTATTTTGTACCCGATTCTTTAGGGTAAGTATTTAATTAAATTTAGGTACGTAGATATAGACGTACGGACTTAGGTCTAGGTAACGGTTACGGAACTAAGTATCGAATAGCCGTTACCTAGTAACACAACACAAGCATAGATACTAAATGTAGGTGTGAAAAGTATGAAGATATTTTTACTCCCAAAACCAACAAAAATCACATTACCACTCTGTTGGTTGTATTCTCAACGGTAAATAATTACAATTTCAGCAAATCAACAATGATAACTTTGTCTTCTGATAAGTCTGTCCCAGTTCGCTTATCAAATATTAGCAATTAGACTTATACAGAACGCGGTATCTGTATTGGAAAAGTGATTCATGCTTTAGCACAATTGACGTTTCTCAGAAAGTTCTTAATACGTGGTATTAAACTAATGAGTCGGCATTGGACTTTGAACGAAATGCAGAATGCTTGCTCTGTAGGTTAGAAAGCGAGTTATTGCATAATCAATGTCAATGTTTGTAGATTGATTGATTGAAAGACGAGCGTGGACTGTTTGAATGAAAAAATGTGGATGAATGAAATTAAGCATGCATAATAGTGCTTAAGTTAAAGAGATAAGGCTCACAGTTGCGCGTATTTAAAACTGTATTTGCCAACCAAAAATATCTGAAGTAAAATGGACGGCATCGTGTTCTGACCCATTAAACTTACTAATACCATAAATGCAAGTCTTACTCTGTCTTTTAGGCAGGAAAACATAACTGACAGCCAAATGTTTTAACTCTAAATAGAATAAATTGTAGACACGTGGCTATTTAAAATCCCGGGAAAAATTTCCTAATTCCATGCGGGCTAAAGTTATCGAGAATTCGAAAAAAACATTCTCATTTTTTTTTTGCTTCCATTGTAATGTATCTATTTAGTTCAAGAGCACATTCAAAAATTACAAGAAAGCAATATTTCCGTATTTCACCTCATTACAACAATATGACTCATCGGACTTTTGACGCGAAACACATTTCAGAACAATAATCATCCGAAATGAATCATCAGTATTCGTGGAAAGGGAAAGCGTTTCTAAAGCGCAAATATACCGCATTGTTGGTGCTAGTGGTACAAAAACTAGCAGGTAGAAGGACCAGCAACCTGCCTTATTGTTACCACAAAATATGCACTAGACAACAACCTACCTACCCCAGAGCAGGTAGATGTTTTTTAGTTTCAAGCACTATTGTTATGAAAAATACTTCAATTTTAGAATGTAATATGGACAGAGATATGGCTGGCTTATGGCTTCTAAGAACACAGAATAACTTTATCTATAAAAAAAATATACATAGTTTAAGGCAAATAGTATTACAAAATTAGGTATCAGAGATATAATTATACCACGTTACAAGATAAGGGTAACATTGTTGGCGACAAAATATACAGGAAGAAATACCCAAAATCTCTGATATGGTCTGTGTTTATTGGGACCAATTCTGAAACTAGTATGATTTTATCAGACAAATCTCAGGTAAAACGATAATGATAGTCAGAGCGGGATGTTTGTTACAAATAAAAAAGGATGAATCTTACCTGATTGAAAACATCAGTTGCATTCTCTACAGAATGTAAATCCAAGGAGTCGATGCTTTTTCCCTCATCAAATTCGCGTTGTATCTCATCTATGGGAGCGCGCAATGCGCTCAATTCCCTAAAACCAGATGGCAAGATTAGCGCACACTTTTTGAATTATCTTACATTCAACTAGTTTCAAATTTGATGAGATTGATACAAACATTACATATAGCGTTCGGTTCTCTCTGCCTACCCTGCTAGGGAAGTGGCATGAAGTTTAGTTAGTTAGTTTGATACAAACTTTACAAAGAGAAATTCAGTTAAAAACAGTTTCAACAATCATCTTCAATATCAGTGGTACTAAGTCAGGTTTTTTATATCTCTCAGTAGCCTGTCCACTTCAAAAATCACTTCATAAAGTATTTTCTACCTCTCATTGCTATTCAGTGATTATAAAATAATTTAATAAGAGTGCAGTTTAGAATGCATTAAAATTCAATCATTGAATTACCTACTTTAGCCTAACCAGCACACACTGCATTCAGCATAATTATATTGTAATTAGTGAAATAGTTTTTAATAATTACCCTCAATATAAAACAACAATTTTATTGTTGCATGTACATTATACAAACTGTTTTGAAATGGTATTGAAACTAATTTTGCATAGGAATAGCAGATTCCATACAACTACAGATCATATAGAATATTTTCATAAGTTGCAGCGCAGTCTTCAAATAAAGACTTATACTTCCGAGTCACAACAACTATAATTACATCATGAAGTAAAACTAGACATCCAGGATATCTTTAAACTTTAATAATATGTCCATTTACAGGGAATATTAAGTTTTTAATTTAACATTAAATATACATGCAAAATATTTAACTTACATAGCAATCACAATCTCCGATATAATCTCTTGGAAGTCCTTCTGATGTTCCCCATTGACTTTCGTGGTGCCTGCGATTGGGACAATCTTCATCACACGAGCATGTCCATCTCGCGCACGCCACAGGAAGACTTCCCCGTAAACACCCTCGCCAATCTTGCGGCAATTTTTCAAAACCCTATTGACAAAAATTTACAATTGTAGGCAGTTGATGATAAAGTAATATTAGACCCTTTACATGTTATGTACATAGGAACATTCACCAGTATTTCTCAATTACATAAAAAGTACTTTTATTGGTTGGAGTGTAAACTTAGGGGCACTATGGACGCCAGGGACTTAAAAAAAATTCATTGAAAAATTTGACATCAGTTTTTTTTTTTTTTATTTCTGTGTATAAATAAGGCTATTAGAAGCTATTTATGTTATATATAATTTTTTTTCGTATGACACCATTATGAAGATTAATAATTTAAAAAAAATATGACTAGTAACCCCCCTTTTTTTTCTTAAGTCAAGTTAATAACATTATTTGCAACATTTTTTGTCATGTAAATAATACCTATGCCTGCGACAAAAGACAATGACATTACAAGACTTTTTTATTCATACCAAATCTAAGTTTGTGTAAATTTACAGCAATTCAGTTATAGCACTGAATTGGCAGTATACAAATTATATTTTTTCTAATTTTTATAACAAAAACATTTCTTATAACTACTGTGGATTTTTAGGTTAGTTAAGATAATTCACCAAACTATATCAAGAAAATGATTATTGTATACATATAAACTTTACATTATTAATTGTAAGCGATTCATAACCTTGCACAAAATTAGTGTAATATTTTTGGTCCAAAAACATGTCACATAAATGCAAAATTATTTTCAAAGTAGGGTAGTTCCATAATTTACAATCAACACGTGTAGCAGCTGCTAAATTATTAATAGTAGATTGCTAATTTATACCAACGAATGACACACAGATGTTTAACAACAATGCCACCATATTTGCGCGACCTAGATAAACTTTTTTAATAATACACAGCAAGGTCATAGAACTGACGCGCGGAGTTACTCATGTAGAAAAAAAAGTTACTTACGTTTCTGGATAGCATTCATCGAAGAGGATGGCGTCGGTCTGTCCACATCGACGCAACACGTATTCCCTTGCAGTGGACACGCGATTCGAGGTATCATGGAAATTTTCTATTACAGTGACTTCGTGCTCCGAGTCAGCGATTGAAAGCTTGGAAAGCTCGATAATCGTATCATCACAATCCTCGTTCAGAAATCCTGGAAAACACGCGACCGGGTCAGAGAACGCAACCATGACACAAGGAGGAAGTGAATGACGAACTTTCCCTACGCGTAATCGCATTACGTATACGCGGGCGAGAAATCACGCCAACACATTTTGAAAATATCAAATTCAGACGGTTCATTTACCTGTGTATTGCAGGGAAAGATGCATGCACTTGGCTTTAGACACTTTTTGTTGAACAAAGGGGCAGAACCAAGCTATTATCCCGTTAGGATAATGAATGGTAGTCAAATCGATTAACAAAAACACAAAGTTCTATCACAATATAAAGTTCACACTGCTATTATTTTATAATAATAGCACTTATTTAACACTACACTTCGTGTAATACCATACGATTATTAAATAAAAATAAAATAAAAATGATGGACAAAGACCCTACGCAGCGTCTTCTTCCGCGAAATCGACGAAAAGCACAGATGAAAAAACTTGATCGTTTTTAAATATTTCTACTAAAAATGTTGCCATAGTCAACGACATAAACTACTATTTGGTAGAATTTAAGTAAGCAGCGGTCCCTCCACATTAATTTTCGCGTATGATTTTTTATTTTATTTTACCTCTTAAATCATCAGAAACAGCAGTCGTGCATAAACTTAATCTTGAACTGTTAGGCTCCTGCAAGTAAATAATATTGCTATATTTAATTAGTTAAGTTTGTAATTATATAAAACAAAAATAATATTTTGTACATACTTTTATAATCCGAATCGTAGATCTACACGGTTTAGACACAAATGTACTCCTGCGACTAATAATTGATTCATTGTGTAGTGAACCTGTTGAAATAAAAGTTAAATCAATTCATTTAAAAGGACAAAATGTAATAATTTTAAAATGAAATACTAACCTGACATTACACTGAAACTTTGGGTGGAAGTGACAAATGTGTTTTGAAATGTAACGTTTTTGAATACATTCTTTTTAATAAATCATAGACCATACACACTAAAGAGGAGTGATTAGCTAATTATTTTATTAGATGCACATTACTGTAAATTATATAATTAGCAGACTAAATTAATAATTTACCTTTATTCTGCATTTCCATTGTACTAATGACACTCTGTCTATATTTCCGTCCTTTAGCAATAATTTCATCATCATCCAAAATTGATTTGTCAAAACTATCAGTCATCATGGTCATTCTTCTGTAAATACTTAGAGACCTCTCCCATTTCTTCCCGGGCTGTAATACTATCCCTGGTTTTCCTTCATCAACCATACTATTTCTAATACTAACATCAACATTGCTTTCTCTAAGCAATTTCGAACTTTTTCTTGTAGTGACTGTAGGAAATCCAGTTTCATAAGTTTTATTTTCGTTTTCTTTTAATTCAGAAATATAATTTACTTCACTTTTACACATTGTTATCTCTTCACCTTTTGGATCTTCACAATTAGTTTTTAATTCGAAATTAGGACTTAAGCTAGTTTTAACTTTAGTATTATCTTTATTGCTAAGAACAGTCTTATCACAATCAGTACTACTGGCACTGCCAAAAGAGTTGTTAAAACTAAATATAAGGGAATCATTCGTCATATCGTTTCGTCTTCTAGTGGTAACAAAGCTTACACATCTTTCCTCTTCATTGTGTTCATTTAAATCTTCATTAGTAGACATATCTGTATCAGAATCTGATAAGTCTTTTTCATCAGTTATAATTTCTTGGTCACAGTCTATGCTTGATGATTGATTTGAACTTCTAGAAGAATTTGTAGCTGCAAAACTTTCAAAATCATCACTGTCTAATTCATTTGACTCTTCATCATCTTGAGAGTAAACTAGTGACATTTTATCTAAATATTTTTGCAGAACTGAATTATCTAATCTCTCTATTCTAACTACAGGAACTTTAATAGCTTTTACTTCAGCAACATCATCATCAAGTTGAGATAATTGGTCACTGTTACAAGTGCCATACGAAGACTCATTTCCATGTTCTGATTCTTCAATTTCTGATAATGTTATATTGTTAGTATCATACACTTCATTACAAGATATATTTTCAATTACACTTCTAGAATCTTCGAAAACATCATCTTCAGGTCTGTTTCCAATTGAGGTTGTTTCATTATCAATACTATGTTCACTAAGTTGTTCAGTCTCAAAACAATTGTCAACTTGATATTCATTTGTTTTGCTACAGGAAAATCCCAAAAATGGCTCAGCCTCTGTTGTTTGAAGATCACTGATCTCAATACTAGATATTTCAATATTTTTATTATCACATTCCTTTTTTCCAATGGGACTTTCTTGTAATGTATGATGTAGTGATTTAAGTTGTGATTCAGAATTTGTACTAGTTGTTTTATTGTTTGATTTGTTATTTTTATTTGTTGATAGATGTATGATAGGTGATGGTGAGTTGTCTTCACAGTGTGATATTTGTAAAAGTTCCTCTTTTTTGTCAACAAACACCACACTGTCATTTGCATTCTCTTCTGCAATAGGTACATAGTCAGGACTGGCGTCATTCTTACCAAATGAAATTGGTGAGAATTTAAATATTGATTGACTTCTATACTTTTCTTTGAATGGAGTACTGCATGATGGGGAATTAGAAGGTGACTGAATGTTTGTGGTTAATCTATGATTCGCATTATTAAATTTTTTCTTAGCTGAACCAATCAAAGTATTTCTACGAAAATTTACACTATTTAGAAGTGATATATTTTTTACAATCTTATTTATAGATTCGTCTAAATATTTCGGACTAGGTTTCTTCTCCTTTTCAATGAGTAATTCATATGACCGCAGGTCTGTCACATTTTGCATCTCACAGTTTTCATTTGAGTTTTCTTTGTCTGAATCTGAAATAAATTAACTTAGATTAGACTCGTTTGCGTACATATTTTATGATTTCAAATGCTACTTGTATACTCACCAATACTGTCACTGCTGGAACAATTAAATTTCTTTATCTTTGCTAATTTTTTTCTTGTATATGTTTTGCCTTCACTGTGAAAAAAAAAACAGTGGCATAATTAAATATGGTCCCCTTCTGAAAGAACACATAAATTATACAAGTACTTGTGTATCTTATAGAAATATTTCAGATCATCAATACTAAAAGTGCTTAAAATAGATTCTAGGAGACAGAATACTTGTTTTAGGCCTTCAAAAGCTTTCGAGTTTGTGGAAATTAATAAATTGAGATTTTGTAGAAATTTATTATTTACTCTTTAATGTTTTATAATATTTAAAGCATTAAAGTGGCTCCATTACCAGCTTCCTAAAATATTTGTATTAGGACAATAAAACTTACTGCCTGATAGGAAATCTACCAATATTATTGCGACTATTCTTCGGAGACTCTGTCTGTTGTGGCGAAGACGAATTTAGAAGTTGATCGAACACATCCTGTGCTTTATTCACTCGTATCGACTTGTCCGGAGTCAAAAATACTGAATGCGATGGTGAATTTACTAGAGAGAGTTCGGGGTCCTTTACTATCCTTTTAACGTATTTTCTCTTTCGCACTTTACTTGCTGCGGCTCCGTAATGGTTTAAAGAGCCGATACTAGACATTTCACGTTTAGTTTGTTTGATGTTTTGTATGTAAAAAGCATCAAAAGCGGAGCTTTTCTCGTCCATAGCTTGTATGACATCTTTATGGTCCAGCGCACCACCGGTATCCTTTTTAGAACGATAGGTGCGACGCATTTTGTTAAATTTTTTATAAATATTAAACGACACAAATTAGAAGCTAATAAAACATATTTTTTATTGGTTTTTTGTTTCTCAAACACGATTCCAATCAAATTAAACGGAAAAACAAACGCACGCAATGACAGTGACAGATAGATGACATTAAACTCGGGTTCGGTTAGGGCATCCATAAACCGTAATTTTCCGACATATCTATTGATTGATTGTGAGATTACCGTTTCTTTATTCTCGTTTAGTACAATTCTAAATTAAGTTTCAGTTAACTATTTTCTATCAAAAAAGCTAAGTTGAAGAAAAAATGTATGATATCCTTTTAACCGATTTCGGCCACGGTGGCTGATCTCGATTAATTAACTACGCAGGAGGTGTTACAGTGCTTAGGTGTCTGCGCAAATACAGATGCACTCTCTTTCTTTACTCTCATAGTTCGGTGAGATGGCAACCCGTCATGACCGGAGACATGAAGGGTGACGTAACCCCCCTGACCTCTCTTAGGGGGGGTTACCGTCACCCTTTTAAGCAGGCCACGTGGATTCGTACGGTATAATTTTTTCGTCCCAATTTGAACGGGATTCGAACCCAGGAGGTCTTAGTCTTTAGGCGGCGCATGCTACCATTAGGTCAACGAGGCAGTCATAAAGTCATCATAAAGTTATAATATATAGTTGTTTCTGATTTGATTTTTTGTTGAGATAGGTAACAATTTTGGTGGGATCCTCAAATAGTGTAAATTATGCTCAATGAAATAAAACAAAACAATAAGGTTGACTTACTTCTAATTTAAAAATATACATAGTTCCTGTAGTAATTAAGTCGATACATTGCAGCAAACTACTTAATTAGGTACCGTATATCTAGTTACAATATATTCACCACTAAGTTTAAGACCAAGATCACGAGTCTTTGGCTGAATTCCTTTTGTTTAACATCACATGCAATAACAGCCTTATCACGTAGCTTTAGCGTTATGAGAGCCCTTATTTAATCAAGCGATTTGAAAATGCTAAATACTGTTATGGATTTACTTGGCAATAGGAATAGACATCTCGTTGCTGGACGTGTTACCTTAAATAGTGGTAAGTCGTGAGAAAGTGGTTTCCTTCTGCGACGAAAATGCTACATCCTCCGGATTTTAAGTGGACGTAGTGCTTACATACAAGGGACCATCAACATAAGCAGTCTCACTTGAAAAAATTGCATAGCTGTAATTTTTTCTACGGGCAACCCCAAGATATCAACATACTGGCAATGCAAAAGAGGGTTGAGGATTTTAGAAGGTCCAACAGACTAAATAATGTCGTACTTCCTACTTTGAGGGCCCTAAAGAGGGTTGCTGTGCCCTCGTTTGGGACACGCTCATGCCGTAGTTGAAATGGATATCTACTTACCAAAGGTGTAAGAATCGATTTTAAATATGGTAGCGTTACAATGAAAAGGCTTTCCGCCAAATATTGTCCCGTGATACGACAAAAAGCTCCCAAATCGCTAGCGTGATAAGTTTCATAAAGACCAATGATTAATTTGCGAAGTAGCAACTGCCAACACATTTCAACATCAATGTACATTATATCATTTATGTCATTAGAAAACTAGATACATAGGTACAATGAGTCGACATTTTGAATAGTTATTATAAAAATAGTGTTGTACATACTTACTAATATTATTATTATACATTTAATATAAATATATATGACCAATAAGAATTTCAAGTTATGAATTCTGTAGATATTTTTGAATGGCTGTATTTAAAGTAAGTAAATACAATTAGAGTATTATTACAACTATTACATGAATCTGCAGATTCTTTAGCATATAATTAACGGCTAAAATACCATAAAACACTTTGAAAATGGCTGTTGTAATAAATTAATATAACAAATTTTATGTAGGCTTTCTTTAAAAATAGCATAAATAAATTGTCTAACACTGGTCAACAAGGTATTTTCTAACGTTAAGTTGTAATGTCAGGAACTCTAGTTAAGCATCATCCCTTTTTTAAGTTAGTTTCACTCATTAAGCTCAACTTTAGAGATGTGCTTAAAAAAGTGATGCACGATTCAACGAGCATGCTGTAGATAAAATCAGTTCAATGCACTTTATAGGCTAACAACATTTGTAATTTCGTTGACCAGTGTAATTCAACTACTTGGAATTTTAAGTATTTAATGCAACTTCTAAGGCGGCAGTAATGCATCTAGTAGGTCCATTATTACATTTAAATGTATACATTTATTTTTACACATTTTGTGGAAGAGATTATTCTCCTGCTGTCTTGAGGTACAGTTCCATACAAATCCTTGAAATGATATTCACTTTGTGGAACGACAAGCGAATTTTATACAGATCCAGGAATTAAACCACCGAACACAGGTAAGCTTCCATCGTGACATGGACGTGGAGCTATCACAGCAAACCCGCCGCCTTAATTCGGTATATAATAAAATAATAAATCCTTATAAATAAATAACAATTCAACCGATAAATCTCTTGGTTCTGAACTATTTCAACATTTCATTTAGTTACTAATTTACAGAGAAATCACAAGAAAAATCATAAGTCTTCTACAGGTTTAAAATAAAAGCTTATATTGCCTCCGTTCCATATTGAGTAATTATGATTTAACTCATAAAATCTTATAATACAGTAAAAATAAAGGAATATTTTTCTGATACTAAACTATAGAAAAAAAAAAACAACATATTTATTTTCGTATACTAAAAAAACAACAACTGATTCAAAACCAAGAGGTAAATATAATAAGGAATGGCCATCATACAGTACAAAACTGTGATTGTTACAAATAATATTAACTTACAACTAAAATGTTTGTCATATAGAAATAATAGCCAGTACAAAATAAACAGGTGATATAAAAGTACCTATTTAGTATAAAGTATTATTAGTTTCTGGAAACATTATTATTTGTTAGCCATAAAATTTATAAACGAAAAGTAAAGCGAAACCACAGAACCAACTCAAATTATGAGACAAAAAATATAGTCTCATGATGAGTACCTGTTACCTATTAGGTACCGACAATAAACATACATACATACATCACGCCCGTAATCCCCGAAGGGGTAGGCAGAGCCATAGGGCACCTACAATATAATACAATAAAAAGGAAAATAATCTGGAAGTATTGTTAGCGAAATAATATTTTTAGTAGATTCCAAATGTAATATAAAATATGGTGTGTGGTGTACAAGTTTGCCTACTTATACTGAGAGTCAATTTATTTAATCAATGTATAAAGTACTATAAGTTACGAGTTTATTCTTACGCTCTTCGATCGCAAACTGTCATGGTGTTACGAGACCCTTAGGGTCAGAGAATTTTGCAACCTGTCCGGCCTGCCGTGGGAGGCTGCTCGACCTCCAAACCGAAGGGTTAATAACGGAGCTTCATGAAAACAATTAGCCCTATTTCCCCCCCTCAAACATGTTTTGACGGGCAAAACACGATTCTCGCGATGTACACATGACTTTATAAACGACATTCTTTAAATTAGACTTTAAAGAAAAAGTGTCAAAGGAAAATAATCATTTTGACGGTTCACTTCTAAATATCACAATGCAATGACTAAATTCTGATCTCATAGTTTCAATAGGTGCAAACAATATACCACAAATTCGCCAACAGTTAATTATATACATTGACAATTCATGAAAGTTTAAACATTTATTAATATTGTCTTAGAAGCGATTATTTAACTCTATGAAGTTTTAGCACATTACTAATGGTTCGGCTGCTGGTTAACATTATATTGAATGCAATTAGTACACATGTTTATAAATTAGAGTAGGTATTACATTTATAATCATCTCATCTATATAGGCCAGGGGTTCTCAAACTTAAAGCCCAATACCCCTATTAGAGTATAAAATCTGTAAGACTACAAACATTCATAAAATGTGAACAAATTTTGATCACAAATAGAGTCGATTTTAAGAAGCCCTAGTGTAGCCAAACCATTGTCATGTAATAAAATAAAAAGTCAGTTTATTGCACATCTTGTCACAACAATCAGGTGAAGTCCTTATGAGCAATTTCAAACACCCACCCAGTATTTTAAAACCTTAATCACTTAAAAGCTAAAGTTTGACAATTAAGCAACATCCCATTATGTTTTATAGATAATAACAACACTGAACTTTACTATGCGATTCAAAGTTAGTCATACCAATATAAGAATAAAGATAATATGACGCACAGGAATGGATACTTGTCCTGTTTAGTATTTAAACTCCATTAGGCCCTAAACTGGGGCCACACCAAATAAGATATTTTAAAAAACATTTAGATGGTGGCTTATGGTACCTTCGTTAATATTTTGGCGGAGAAAGGCGAAGAAGCGAAGCTCTCACTCCTTAAACAAATGAAATAATTACCAGATATATTTCTGATCTTAATTACTTTTTAGAAATACATTGATAATAACGTTTATCATAAGAAAAACCTATATGGCGAATAGAGCGTGCGTACTGCCAATTTTAACAAATAAAATTAATACAAATATATAAATTCGCTACTTTTAATGGATTTCCAACAGTAGATTCCCTTTGATTCATATGCTGCATATTATATAATACATATAGATAAAATAAGAAAGTACTTAGTTCACAATTTTAAACTGTCTAATGTAGGACTTTGCAGAAGAATGAGAATCGTTAATAACGATCTCTATCTAACGTGAATGCTGGCAATCTCATTTGGGGCATGTTTAGATCCAATACGATTTTTTTTCTAGACATAATATGACACATAGTCCTGTTTATAGTTAATCCTGGCAGTAAACTATCTAAAACGTAGACAAAGAAGGTAATAGCAAAAAAGTTAGAATTTACAAAACAAATTAAAGATTGTACATTTTTACATAACACAGAACTCATAGTTCACTTTGGCATGGCTCCAGCCGTAATTTGTGCAGACAACCAAGTCCATAAAATATCACATGAATTTGATTAAATTCGACCAAACATTATGAGAACACATCAATAGCCCGCGGTGACATAGTTGTCAAGTTTGGGTGCGTGGGACTGGCTAATGGGTCGTTGGTATGAGATTCGATCCTTTTCGCTTCAATTGTTGCTTGTTTTACAGCCTCCTTGTATGCACCCCTCTTTTTCTTGTTGAATCGTATCTGAAATCATTAATTATTCTTTTATGTTGAATGAATTAGGATGACTTTAAAAAGTACATATAAATTGTCAGCACATGTTTAAAACTTCAACTTTCAGCCAAATCGGTCCAGGCGTTTTGCCGTAAAAGAGCAACAAACATTCAAACATCTAAACTTTCACCTTCATAATATTTACTTTTTTTTTTTTTTTTATATATCAATTATCTGCGATCAGTCTCTTGACTATAAACAGATTTGTTGATAGCTGATTACTTTATACTGAGTGTATCTCTCAGTGGAGATATCTGCTCATTTGGTTGTGCTAGTCAGCTAGATGGAGTATGCAAATTGAGTATATCCTTTCGTTTGAGCCTTTTTGTGTAGCTCTGGTATGTTAGCCTGGCAGCAAGCACATTGGGGTGATTTTCCAAACGTTTCTATAATATTTACTAAGATTAAAAAAGTTATACAGAAATTTCTAATACCTCATTTTTATTTATGTATGCTTGTGTTCATTATCTAAGCATACAAATCTATTTTTTTATTTCATTTAACACTGAATATTGAAATATATATTTTCTGAAAAGGTTTCACAGAGTATTAAGGGGGATTACGTCCCACATATTGAGATCCACTGGGGTAAAAACCCGAGGATTGATACCCTGGCCAGATCCAGAAAAAGGAAAGTTGTTAAGACCACCATGTAAACGATAGGCTTACAATATAAAGAAAAGAAGGCTTTATTTAGTGGTTACATTGGAAAGGAATAAATAATGAAAACTCTTTGCGCCAACACCTATCGTAGACTGCGCTAAAATTACGCCACAACGCAGCTCAATGGAACACCAAATGACTCATTTGGTGCTAAGCGCGACACTCCGAATAATTTCGATCCTGCCCAGTGAACCTTGCGCTAATAAATTCAGCTATTGTAGAGCACATGTGTGCAGCACGGACTAGTAAAAAAAGAAGGACTCCACACTGTCATACAATAGCGTGAAGCCACGTTTATGCATGTGTGAGTGAGATACCTATGGATACCAGATATAGGATATCTGTCATTTGGAGCACTTTTTATGTCATTGTGTGACGTAAGTTGCGTGTCAAGTTGGAGCACTTGAGGAGCTTCAACGTCTAGTTATCGGCGCGGAGTCCTTCTTTTACTAATGCATGGTGTGCAGTAATACAGTTTTTACCACATGTGCATTTTTATTTATATTTGCAGTTTTTTATGCAACTTTGTATAAAGATTCAATCATAATCAAGATCAGTGGTTTCCAACTTTTTAACAAAAAGTATTATTGTTAGCAGGGACCATAAAGTTAAAAATAAACTAAGTAAGACAATTTTAATAAAAATTTGTAAAATTTTAAATTAATAATTCAAGACAACTTGCCCCTTTAACTCTGCCTTCCTCTATCTTTAAATCTATTATCTTTATCACGCCCATAATCCCTGGATTATGGGCGTGATGTTATGTATGTATGTATGTATGTATAACTTGTAGTCCAATCAGTAGATTGGGAAGCACTGATCAATAGACGAATCGAACTTTCAACATTAAGCCACATGTTCATTGTCATTCTTAAATACAAAGTCAAGTGAAGGTCATAAGATAAACCTAATATTTCATTTTTTTTTATGTAACCTCACAAAAAAAATATTGTGTAACCTAAAATATTGCCTTAACTATCTGATTATGGCCTGAATGGCCAATTGCAGATTAATTGAATAAAAAAAAAGTAACCTCTTATGTACTTTGATCTTTTTGGGTTTCTTTAGTATTTAATAAATACTCAGCTATGTCAGATATTATACCAATATTATTTCACGCCACTTCCCTAGCAGGGTAGGCAGAGAGAACCGAACGCCATATTTCATAATAGTATTGATAATCCATAAATTTGGTTTATATACAAAACAATTCAGGATATTTTTTTAAATTATATAATATTATGTGATATTTTACTAACCTTATAATCTTCTAAAAATGGACTCAAACTATCACATGGCATTAATGAAGATGTGGTTGAGGCATACCACGTAACATGTGCTCGTGACGAAGCCGTCACACTGAGAACCCTTCCAGGCCACCACGGGAAGCCTACCACTTTCCCCCAAACAACGTCACCTGGCGATACTCTTAGTAGTCGCCCCCCACTGCCTTCAGTCCCATTGGCAGGAAAATCAGGCACCACTTCGCTTTCACAATCCTCTGAACTACTTTCGGACCCATCCTGCTCATTACGACGTTCATAAGAATTACTACTTAGCCTCCTTAAACTAATTGACAGCTTCTGTTTCAAACAATGGTCCTTTATATCACTAAAATAGTCAATACCTTCACCTTCACCGCATTTACTCATGTTTTCGTCACGCTTCTTTTGGGCTTTGTACTTCTTTTTATGTTTCACTCTATGCTTATGTTTTTTCTCTAAAGGATCCGTTGTAGGCTGATTGGAAACATTGTTACGTGGCGATAACGCACCTATATGTTTAGGAGACTGACCAGTCCATGTGTCTATTTTGTCACCGGAACTGTTTTTCTTTGCTTGCTTTTTTGCTTTCTTCATAGCTTTTTTGGCTGCTTTCATGTCTGGTTTTTGTGGTTTTGTCATATCACAAGAAACACCGGAGTCTTCATTGAAATCTCCTGATAATGGAGGTATTTTGACAACAGTGCCTTCTCCTTCACCGAAACATATTTTGAGGGTTCTGGCACTAGAGAACATTGAGCTAAACGATGCATCATTACCATCACTGTCGTCTTTTGAGTCAGGCCTGTCACAGATATCACCTTCAGACACGCTTACAAACGCGAGCTCCCGCGTCACCTTCTCGCTATCACTATTTTTCTCAGTTTTGGATCTACTATTAGATCTTTCACTATTCTTACCAGAACTCCTAGTATTACCTTTAATTGCGTTAGTTATTTCGTTTGGATCTAGTCGCGACAGCTTGGGAATAAGCATGCTTCCCATCAGATACTTTTTCTCCTTATTCGATGAGTCAGAGCTCTCGTGCACGTCGTCATCTATCGTATCTAATTTGCGTTTCTTGGACACGTCCACAATTTCACTGTTCTCGTTACAAATCCCCTTGCAATTGGAACACAAAACTTTCCGGGGGCGTAGTCTCACCGTCATCTTTTGCCTCTGTTGCGCTTTGCCCTTGGGTCCAAATTTTTTTGGTTTCTGCTCATTTCCAGTTGCATATTGAGGCTCTTGATACGTGAACCTTTGACTAGCGGAATGAAGCTTATCACTGTCATTATCACTTGTTACAGCCTGTTTATTAAATGCCGAGTGAAGGCTATATACTCCAAAAGGCAAATTACTGCAAAAATACGGATAAATTAGTGTAAATATCGAAAGTTCCAACCATCAATCGATAATGTTAGCCTTCGATATCTTCAGTACCTACCCTTTATTAGAGTCTAGGAGCACACCCTGGAACTTTTTATCCTCGCAGCAATAAGATACCACAATTAAATCCGCTAATGCCTCTTCCACATTAACTAAAATCTGAGAATTCTTTTGAATCGTCATATCGGCTGTTGCTACGACAGCCGCCATATTTATATTAAAATTTGTACATTACGGTCTCATTCACGTTTTGGTTTTTGATATGTTCATGTTCGTAACAAATTTCCAAATACGCAAATAATTACTTGATCAATTTATTTTGCTCTATATGTATATAAATTTTGCTCTTATTAGATATTTATTAATCAAGTTTAACGGGAAACGTCTAAAAAGATAGTCAATTGACATTATTGACAAGTAGTAAGAACTGTCAAATGTTCTAACAAAAATCAGTCAGCTGTTTGATTTGATTGATTGTGTTTGTTCCCTTATCTGCTAAATAAAATAATATTTTCGAAATAATATATTTAATTACGAGAAATAAAATACAGTAAGTATGCATTTCGTACAAAATTCCTAATAAATCTTTGTCAACTATCAAAGTATAAAAGCTAATGAGAACTTACATAACTTGTATTTGTAATTTTTTTTCATTTCGTAAATTTATTCTTGTACTTGTGATTGTTAATTTTCAAGGTCTGTATGGTAATTTAGCTTTTTGTGTTTAGAATCATTGTAAATCAAGCAATGAGTATGTATAGGTGAATGTTTAAGCTATTTAGTTTTGTAAGATGATCTGAAATAAGTATGTACCTATCTTTATTTCCATATGTCTAATAAACGCATGAAGTATTATATTCCAAGGTTGGATATTGTAATCCTGTAATCTAAACATACTTGTTCAGCTTTATGACCCGTTTATTGATAGTAGATTATGCATATATGTATCTTTTTCAATATTTCATTTTGTCTTTTGAATTCAAGTAATCTTTCACTTGTAAAGAAAAAACTATTTTAATTTTTATTCAGTAGTAGAATGTCCTGTACCTTCTATATGTAGCTACCTTAGGATTTGAAATGGTTAAGGTAACTAGGCTAGCCATATACCTACCTACAAATAATTAAAGTAAGTACATCTAATCATCTGTGTCTAATAGGTGTATGAAAGTCGGTATTTATTGTACAATACATAGATTTAAAATGGTATCTTGTCAGCTATAATAAATAATATATTTAAACATGTCACTACAGATGCTTTGGTAACTATTAAAACATATCCAGTCTGACATCCTATGGAAAAAAAACACTTAAAAAAGGCATTTTTTAATAAAAACATTTTTTTATTCATAACGGCCATAAATGATACATACATAACATGTTCTCCTTCACATCCGTCAGTCTCAGAGCATAGTACAGTTAGCAACAAAGTAGCTAAATAAATATTTTTTAAATTTATTCCACAGGACATAAGAACAATCAATTTCTGCGACTTCTGTTGTCGGTCATACAGTGGATGTCACTAAAAATTGGGCAAATAAATCCCTTTTAATAATTATTATATTGTATTAAATTGTCTGCCACAAAAAACAAGCTAAGAAGGAAAATAACTCTTCATGGCTGGCAAACCTGTTTATCATATTTAATTTTGGAAGATTAGGTACATTGAGATGTAAATGAAATTAATTTGCTCTAAGGCAATGATATATCAATAAAAAAAAAAAAATTGCTACCATAATTTTGCCTGTGGGGAAAATAGAATATTGACTGTTTTATGTTTAAGGTTTTGTCTATTACTATTATAAAATAGAAAGGAGTTTATATGCTGACCAACTTGATCTGTTTATATCATTGAAAAACACACTGCAAAATCCTATAAATAATAAGATAAGATAATAGTGTAGATACCTTCTATGCAGTATATGTATGACATCCCAATTTGCATATTTAAAGAACTTACACAATGTACGCATATTTATGTTATATTTATGATGCTGCCCCTAGCTTTATCCTTTCAATTAATAGCATAGCTTGTTAAGTAAAAAGCGAGATTTAACATGCAACAAAAATATGCACTTAAGTGTAATTGTAAATTATCCTTTAAATTTAAATTTTATACATATCATTACACCCGTAATCCCTGAAGGGGTTGGCAGAGTAAAAGGGGCAGCCAGCACCCTTAACCACATTCAGCCAAAAGATAAAAATTAAAATTTGTTTACAGAAAATGTCTAAAATGGAAAGGATTGATATAACACAGCCATTGTGGGACCAGAGCACATTTGTTGGCAGATTTCGGCATTTTGCTTTTATTTCAAATCCTCTTCTTTCACTGGTGTCTGAAAATGAGCTGCATCAGGCTAAGGACTTGTATTTGAAGTACAAGTAAGTAAATTTTTCTTCAGAACTAAGTTATTTAACCAATATTCCTGTTAAATAGGTTCACCTTTAGAGCATCAATCTAAAATACCAGATCATATTTATCCAGATTTAACATTGACATTGAGCCTCCCCCTTGGTAGTAGCTATAAGTACTTAATGTAATACGCACTGTACATTATTACCAGTACTTTGATATTTATATTAGTATGTGAAAATATATTTCGTTTATTTGCTTACTAAATATAATATTAACATATTTATGACAGAGAATTTATGAGGAAAAATCTGGACGAAAAATAATCCTTTATTTGCTGATTTTATTAGTTGTAAAGAGTAAATCGTTTATATATTAAAAAAAGGTTAAGGATTTACTTGTTTAATACCAAAAAAAAAACATATATTCCTTTTAATGCATCTGAAAGGTTCTTAATCCCTGACCTTATTAAAATTTTCGGTGCCTTTCCTGTACATTGTTATGCCCTTCAAAAACAACTAATACATTTCTTATGAGTAGGAATAACATCTACATAAGATGTTTAAAGTGATAACATTATAATTTGTTGTACAGATCAGGATCAGAGCCTTCAGGAACGACCTACGAGCAGGTGGTGAGAGCCAAGCAGTTATATGAGTCAGCCTTCCATCCCGACAGTGGGGAGCTGCAGAATGTCTTCGGCAGGATGTCCTTCCAGATGCCTGGCGGGTGTCTCGTTACCGGTGCTATGCTGCAGTGGTATAGGTGAGATGATCAGAGCTTAGCAATAGCATTATTGACTGTTTTGACATGTCCTTCTGTCTGCGGAATAAAGTTTAATTTTCATCGACAACTAGTAATTATGGATAGCGGTCAGTCATTGACAATTGCAAACTATGGATACGACAGTCGTCAAAACGCTTATAGTAATGACTTTAGATATCCATACTAGTATTGTAAATGCGGTAACGTTCAGAACTACTTATGCGATTGTGTTTTATCCCGAAAAAAATATAGATCCCGGTGAACGAACGATAAAGTATTCTAAAGTAGGTTTACCAAATGACACGCGAATTCAGGCGCGAGCATAAGCTAAATTAATTTATGTACAAATACAAATAATATAAATAATAGGTAGGCTTTTAGTTTGAAATTAAATCATAGTTAAGTCTAATGTTAAAATTTTTTTATTAATCAATCTTCCTCTTCTTAGTGTCTAGTCTGTATTCGAAGTCTGGTCAAACCACGGGTAGGTACATTAATGTTTACTAAATGACTTTCGCAACTTTGAATAAAGCCAGACAATTGGATTATGACACGTCTATATATCTATCGTACATAATATAGGTATACCACAGCTGTTTCTGACGCCGTATCGTGTGTAGTGAATGACATTTTAAAAGTATATCTATTTTTCTTGTGTATGAAAATATCATGAATGTTGAAGAAGTGAGGTGTGTAAGGATTGTGCCAAATGGCGTTCGGTTCTCTCTGCTTGCCTCGCTAAGGAAGTGGCGTGAAGTTTAATTAGTTTATCCATTTTTCAAATAAGTACCTACCACGGAATGAACATCAGGTCTTTTCTGTTCAGTAATAGGTTTACTTACCTACTTGCATATTGGCAAAAACATCTCGATAAATCACAAAGTTTGTCATCACAAGATTTTGTTTTTTCAGGTCATCACCTGAAAAAACAAAATATGGGTTCATGGATTGTTGAAACGGATTGGAAAAAAAATATTTTCATTGTAATGACGAGTCGGAGGTGTGTCTGTGAAACTATTACGCGAAGGCCTTGAACTATTTATACATACTTACATATGTGAATTTTTCGAAGTAGTTATTGTAACGTGGTTGGCAACAGAAATGTGTTATGACGATGGTTCATTTTGCGTTCCGCGAATCGGCGAAGGTGATACCAACACAGTTCCTTGCTGACGGTGTTCTGGGCAGTATTTTTAAATTTTATTGAAAGGGAAGACAGAAATAAATCTATATTTATTAGATATACTTAAGGAAATAATAACTATAGCAGAAAAAATACATACATAGGTATGTAGATTAGATACCATCAGGCTCATAATTCCCGAAGGGGTAGGCGGGGCCAAAGAACAGCAAGATCCTTAAACTAAATTTTTGGCTGAATGTGGTTGAAGGGGCATGCTGCCCCTTTGACTCTGCCTACCCCTTCGGGGATTATGGGCGTGATGGTATGTATGTATGTAAAATTTCGTGTTGCAATACAATGAAAACAGAATTAAATGCTAACCATATTTAATTGAATGTAAGTACATCGGTTGACTAATCAATTGTGGTCAGCTGATCTTTATATAAACTACGCCGGTAATACCGATGTACAGACGCTGGTTTTACTGGCATGACTGTAAATCATAGTAATTGATATCATCAAGCATGTGTAGATAGGAATATGATTATCGTTTTTCTTAGTCGGGGTCCACTTGTAGTTGTATGTTGCTAGATGCAATTCTGATTATTACATTAAAGCGTCAGTTATCTGACCTCGGAACTCTTCTTAGGGGCAATTGGAACATGCTTACCAAACGAACATTACCCTCCATTACCCAAAGGATGGAAAAGGGTAACTAGGAACAGAGACGAGTGGAAAAAAATAGGGGAGGGCTATGACAAAGGACAACCTGATCGACACACTGGTAGCTGAAGAACAACATAAATGTCACAATTAAGTTAAAAAAATAAAAATTATATCTTCTAATTTATAAAATTCTCGTGTCGCGGTGTTTGTTCCCAAACTCCTCCGAAACGGCTGAAACGATTTTGATAAAATTTTGTGTGCTTATCGGGTAGATTTGAGAATCGGCTAACATCTATTTTTCATACCCCTGAATGTTAAGGGTGGTCCACCCAAAAGCTATAACTTGAGAACGGCTTTACCGATTCAGCTAATTCTTTTTTAGTTGTGTTCGTTATTGGCAATTGAAGGTTCTTATAAAGGAAAAAATAAAAAAGTTGCGCTGTAAATAAAAAAAAATGAGTACTGAAAATCCGAGAACGGGGCGTTACGAAGTGCGCCGGGTCAGCTAGTATGTTTTATAGTAATTTAAGTTTAACTGTGACTATGGTCAGCGAATAAAGGCTTTTATTATTAGATATTATTATACACCTCGATAGTTATTTGAATGTGCAATTTTCCTTACGGGACAACGCCCCCCAGTAAGTCCTAGCATCAGGATTTACGGAATGTTGAAGTTTTATAGGTTTCAACTTATACTTTCCACATGCATATAAAGGGCATGTCCTACCATGAGGTAAGGATTAGTGTTGCCGAAAAATCGATAGTTTTACAATCGATAGTTGTCAAAATCATCTATACATTCGAGAGGACAATCGATAGTGTCGATTGTATCGATATCTCTGTTAGTGCAATACTATCGGTAAACAGCGATACTATCGATAGATATCGATATTGCTGTTGACCGATAGTTTTCAGTATCGATAGACTATCGATACTATCGATTGTCTTCAACTATCGATACGCTATCGACAGACAATCGATATTTGCAAATCGTTATGTGTTGATGTGGTATCTATAGGTAATATATCAATAGTTACCTTAGCTCTTACTAACTTGATTACAACCGGCATGTGTCGCCATACTTTTTCAATTAGAAACAACGTTAACTTTTTCACAAACTACCGAAAACAATTAGAAAAATAGGTTTACGTTCGAAAACGTAGAAATAGACCGTTCAACAAACATCTTTACGTAACCCACCGCCTTGTCCACAGAACAGCGACAGCAGTGGTCTTCTGGCAGTGGGTGAACCAGTCCTTCAACGCGCTCGTCAACTACACCAACCGCAACGCCAACTCGCCACTGACGACGACGCAGATGGGTATCGCGTATGCGTCAGCGACGTCAGCCGCCATGGCCACAGCGCTGACCTTTAAGTTTGTTGTGCAGAAGCGCGCTAAGAACCCCATATTGGCGGTAAGTTCATTACCACAACGGGAATTTTACGCTGACGACGACGCATATAGGCGGCGGCGACGTTCGCTGCTGTGACTACAGCGCTGATCTTCGAGTTTGTTGTACATTAGCGCGCTAAGAACCCCATATTGGCTGTAAGTTATCTTAGCGTTAGTTGATACAGGCTTTGAGTTAGTTGACTACGCAGATGGGCATCGCGTATGTGTCATCAACGTCAGCTGCAATGGCCACTGCACTAACATTCAAGTTTGTCGTGCAGAAACACGCTAAGGACCCCATATTGACCGTAAGTTCCATTACTATAACCCGAATTTGCTGCTAACGCAAATAGGCATCAGCGACGTCTACCTATGACCACAGCGCTCACCTTCAAGTTGGTAATGCAGAAGCGCGCTAAGAACCCCATTCTGGCTGTGAGTTTCAGGAGCTCCAGGAACTCCATATCCAATACTACGTAAGCCAAAAATTTAGTTTGGTTGGGTTAGCTGGAAACTGAAAAAGTAGTGGCAATTAGCTAGCACATCGCCAACACAATCAGAAACTAATATACTGGCTATTAGTTTATGATTATATTGGCGATAAGTATACAATACCATTCACTGTTCTGTTAGTCGCCTTTTACAATTTGCTAAGCAAGAAACACAGTATAAATTTTTTTGACCCAAAGCAACCACGTTTTATTGTATTTTGAATTGATGCGTAATTTGTTGTGTCGATTAAGCGATTTTATAATTCTATGCCTATTTAATTCGTTTTTTTGCGGAGATTTGTTTTCGTCTCTTAAAATATACAATTATCTGGCGAAGTATCAACCTGTTACGCTTGGTCGCGCTTTAGAGGCAGAATTTTATTCATTCAAAGTTATCACATTTTTCCTGTATAACTCAATGTTGCCAGGTTAAAGCATCGAGCGTTCCCAATTTTTCTTTTGATTTGTTCTTAATTAATAATTATGTAGAGAAGCGTGCAACCTAATTTCTGTCCTCGTAGAATGTTATACGTATACTATAAAGCACTCTTAAGTCTTACTCTTTCGACTTAAGAATAAAATAAAACTGAAAGTCACAAATATAGATTTTACACTTAAGTTTTATTGTGGGGAAGTCTTATAAGTAATTTATCTTTGTCTGCTATCCAAGTTTACCGGACAAAGTTGTATGCAATTCTAGTGTCTTATATTTGAAAGAGCAATTAACATTTTATATACAGGCTTTGTATACTTAGTGAATATGATTATTGTTTGTTTATGTTAATTGTTGACTTACGCTTTTGTTTACAGCGGTTCGTGCCGTTCGTGGCCGTGGCGGCGGCCAACTGGGTGAACATTCCTCTGATGAGGCAGAACGAGATATTGCTCGGTGAGTGTTTGATGATGTGCGGCATTCTTGAAACGCGGCCATTTTGTGAACGCCATTGTGCGTCGTATGTGTTAGGGTTGCCGCGTTGAATTAAAATGCTGGTTAAAATTAATTGAGTGTACAATAAAATTCGACACTTGGCTAAAATATACGTTACGCATTTGGATGCATCGTTTAACGTCACAAATAATGGTGAGAGATATACTGAGAAGCATGGTTTAGGCAAAAGACACTCGTCCATTGCCATACTTAATATATGTAGATTGGCTTAACAACGAATGTTCAGAACGCATCAGTATTAATGTTATGATCAATAAGGGTAGTACAGAACACTGATAACTATTCCTAAAGATATAAGGCCTAAATTTGTACACGTATGCAGGTAATTTCTTGTTGACTCTATAACTCGAGCTAAATTGGACTTTATTGCAACTCAACAATGGTCATATTTGTTTAAATAAAATACGTTATGTTTCTACGCGATGTTGGATCTTCATCCAAGGAATTTATACAAATAGGTATTACTTCTCATAATTGTATGCATTTGACTACGCCTGCTTCCATATGTAATTATTTTTCGTTAAATGGCGTTCTATACAAAGGAACAATGTAGATATACAATTTGAAAGGCGCAGCGACGATTGGCAGCGCCTAGGCTATTTTATGTTAGACTAGCGGCCCGCCCCGGCTTCGCTCCGGTGGACATTTATTTTCTTACCAAACCTAACTTTTTTCACAATATTCTATAGCCTATGTTAATCACATTCACATCGCACTTGGCCGGTTTGTCTTACAGTATATAGCCTTTTTTTTGTAATGTAAGCCTTTTTTCAACAACTTTCGCCCATTCGGTCGAAGGAAGTATAACAACAGTTAATTTTGAGCCAAAGAGTGAGGTGTACGTTACCTTACTTATTTATACCATTTATACAACAATCGTTATCATCTTGATCACCATCACCTGCCCTACCCATTCAAGTCAATCATTTTGGTATCCATCCCAGTGGCGTAGCGTGGTGGGGGGCGGCACTTGTCGAGGGCGGCTAAGAAATAATTGTTCAACTTTGGAAGATTTATTTAATTATCGGTTCTGGGTTACAATGTCTGTGAGGCGGCGGAAAACCGAGTATAGTATGTACCCCTCCATCCCTCTTGAGGCGGAAAATTGAGACCCGCCTTTAGCAAAGGGAACCCACGTTACGCCACTGATCCGTCAACTCATATACCAAACTAACATATAACATTATCATCTTCCTAGCGTTATGTCCCTTGCTTAGACGAGGTCCTCTTAGACCATGATCCAGGATTTAGCGAGTCTGGTAATTACATTGAAGCGACTGCCGATCTGACCTTCGTAACCCTAAGATAGGGGAACCAGACAATTTTTGGATCATGGTTACAAATCCAAAGTTGTTTGAATTTGCAGGTTTCTCTTCCCTCACCGTCGAACTAATGGTATAAATACGTACGTACATAGATTTGAAAAATTCAGAGGTACGTGCCCGGGTTTGAACCCGCACTCCTCGGTTAAGAGGCGCGTGTCCTTACCATTGAGCTACCACCGCTACTGCTACTACTACACTGACATATAACAATCGTATATAATTATTTTCAGGGCTAGATGTCACTGACGAAAACGGCAAAATCATCGGCAAATCGCAGCTCGCCCCGGCCAAGGGCATATCGCAAGTGGTCACGTCAAGGTAATGTTTATACAAATCTATTATAGCACTTTGGAACAAATATTTTGTCACTCGTTATGTTATAAGGTTCAAAATAGCTTGTCGCGTTTTGGACGGATGATAACTATTCTTGGTTCTTACCTTGTTTTGTAAAATCATTCAGGTTTAAGGTTATCATTGTTTCTAGCGTTATGTCATGTAAATAGTCGATGTGCGCTTGCACAATGATCTTGACTTAAAAATATTAGATACAGTTAATGAAGTATATCTGCTAAGTATGTATTTTATTTTTGATAATTAAATTATAATAATAATAAATAATAAATTCTTTAGACTGACACACCAATTCCCTAGTCCCAAACTAAGCTTATAAGCTTGTGCTATGGCTTAGTAGCCATAGCACAAGCTTATACAGCTTATAACATACATACTTAAATACGTTTATAAACATCCATGACTCGAGTACAAATATCCATGTTCATCACACGAAATATTTGCCCCTAGTGGGATACGAACCCGCGACCCTTTGGTTTCGTGGCCAGGGTCTCTGACCACTCGACAAACGGGCCAGTCTAAATTTTCATGTTTATTTCTTATTCGTCCGTGTTGCTTCATCTGTCCCACCAGTAGTCAGAGATCACATTCTTCCATTTCCTACGATCGTGGATACACCTTTCGCTTCTTCTACATTTATTAGTCTTTCTACATGTTTGTCGGTTAAAGGCACTCTTTAACTGACCTTTATTTATTTATAACATCGCGCCCGTAATCCCCGAAGGGGTAGGCAGAGTCAAAGGAGCAGGACCTTTAACCACATTCAGTTAAAATTGACGCTGGCCTGAGCTGGAAGATTGTGAAAAAGTAGTGACAAGGGGCTAGTTCGTCGCCTACACAATAGCGATGTTGACACATGTTACCGATTCATGTAAAGTTATGTTTTATACATTAAACAGTATTTAATAACCTATAATAACATTTTAATAATATATTTATTCGTCATAAATTTAAGAAAAGTTATTTTAATTGCGTTATTTAATATCCATTATCATGTGACGTCACTGACCGCCAAACAAGCTGACATATTCGTAAGAAATCACTCAAGATCAGGTTAACTTTGACAGAGTGCGAGAATTTTTATCGATCAGTGACGTAATTATAGTCACGTGACAGTTTGGAGCGTTTTGGCGGGACAAATTTTAATTACGTATTTATTTATTTAAATTTGAGGTATTTATTTCATGAAATTATTATTGAAACAAAATCAATTCCAAAAATTATTCAACATCCCTTTTACACACCTAAAACCCGATATACCATTAGTCGCATTTTACGGCATGCTAGGCAAGGAACACACTCTCACACACACTCTTGATCTGACCTTTTATTATAATAATAAAAATACTTCAGGATCGTGATGTGCGCGCCCGGCATGCTGCTGCTGCCCGTCATCATGGAGAAGCTGGAGCCCAGGCCGTGGATGCAACGGATCAAGTGGGCCCACGTCGGGATACAGACGGCCATCGTCGGCATGTTGTGAGTACTTCGCTTGGTGTTTATTTATTTATTTATATTTTTTTTAGTCCAGGGGGCAATACAATTTATTGATGGATTCTTATCTATACTAATATTATAAATTAGTATTTTTGTGTGTGTGTTTGTAATGAATAAACTCAAAAACTACTGTGCCGATCTCAAAAATTCTTACACCATTGAAAAGCTACATTATCCGGAAGTAACATAGGCTATATTTTATTCCCACATTCCTACAGGAACGGGAACTATGCGAGTGAAACCGCGGGGCGCTGCTATAGTAAATAAACGTTGGTACTCGAGTTCCACGAATTCTAGAATGGGGGATCCTATCCCGGACTAGCTGACCCAGTCATGCTGAATATTATGCTTCAGTCTAGAATCTAGATTTGTAGGTGTTAAATCTAGAACTTAGATTACGAAACAGATACGAAACGGTTATATTAATTTTATTAGTTATCATTCTGATGTATTGTCAATTTACGACCTGTAAATCTTAATAAATTGTAAATCGAACGATGGATTGTGAAGAAAGATGCAATTTATTGAATAATAAATGTGACAATTGCAGTATAAAAAAACATTTTAGTGATTATAATTAGTTTTAATTAGATAATAATAACTCTTGATTCGACGTTACTTTAATATGTCTGTTTACAATTCAGGGTTCCGTTATCAACAAGGAACTCTTAAGGTTTATTAGTTTCGTTTGTCTGTCTGTCTGCAGATCTAAGCTCCGAAAGTATATTAAAATATATTATATATTTGCTGATATTAATATGTACAAATCCAGTTATGATATGACCTTAAACTAGTGTACTATTAGTTAAATTGTCCACCGACAGAGGCGCTGATGTTCAGAGTTTTGTGACGTAACATTATGTTCGCCGGCACATTGCTTTGCTGTTTTAACTAACTAAACTTCACGCCACTTGCCGAGCCGGAAGGCAGTTCTAAAAAAACTTTTTCCTTATTAAATCTCCTTAATAATAAATTATTTTAACAGTGATTTTATTATTATTTATAATGGAGTAAATGGGACATAAATAATACCTATAATTAATATCGACATTCAATGACTTCCTCATGAACATTTTACATATTTTATTTATTTATGATCGCTAATTTTGTTCACAGCTTAACCTTCATGGTACCTACTGCTTGCGCGATATTCCCACAAAAGTGGTAAGTAATAAGTAATTATATTAATATAAATTAAATTAATTACATATATCACGCCCACAATCCCCGAATGGGTAGGCAGAGTCAAAAGGGCAGCAGGCCCCTTCAACCACAAGCCAAAAAAAACTGGGCTGGGTTAGATGGAAAATTGTGAAAAAGTAGTGACAAATAGCTAGCTCGTCGCCTACACAATCACGTACCCGAAAGTCCATATACCATTAGTCGCCTATTACGACATGCTAGGCAAGAAACACAGTTGGCACATTCTTTTGAAGTCCCAGACCAACATGAGACAATAAATTAATTAAAAAGAAAATATAAGAATTCGTCTGTATTTTAAAGTATTGTGGGGCGCAGTGACAGGCGATATAGACGAAATACGAAATAAAAAAAATCTACGTATTAATTTCGTCAATAAAGTTAATACGTGTTTTTAATAGTCTATAAGTATTTTTTGATATACCTACTTTACTTTTCAGATTGCTACATATTTTCGTACTTTAGAGTTATTTTTAAGTACATTTTTGACTTACGCACGTTTAGAACATAACTGACAATTTGAATGAATTTGTTTAATCGCAGACATAGATAAAAACAATCCTAATATATTTTATTTAAATTTCAAGTCGGTAAGTTTTTAATAAAATTATATTTTTTTACAGTAAACTGTCAATTGACACCATCAAGCGTTTCGAAAAGGACAGATACGAGGAAATAGTCAAAAACACTGGCGGAAAGCCGCCAGAATACGTATACTTCAACAAGGGACTGTAATTTATAAGCGAAGGTATTTAAGAGGGTCGTTAACGAATATCACTTAGATTGTAGGTGAGAGTAGCCAGTGATAAGATATTCCAATAACAGGGTGCTTAGCCAAATGCGCGCGAGCGATTCCATAACGAACTTCGCTATCGCTCGTATCGCGCCACGAACTTGTTTACTAAGAACTCATAGTGCGGAACTCAGAGTTAGTTCCCGATTTAGACTGGCTCGATGGCGCATTCGGTAGTGACCCTGCCCCTAAGCCAAGAGTTGTGGGTTCGATCCCCACCCAGGACTAACATTCGTATGATGAATACTTGTGTTTGTTCTGTGTCTGGGTGTTAATAATTAATATTATTTAAGTATATATTTGTAATACCACTGTTGATTCTGATATCCGTAACACAAGTGCTTAAGCTACTTACCTCGGAGTCAGATCAATGAATGTGATGTAGTCTGATATTTATTTGTCCATTCGAATAAGTCTGTGGCGCGATATGAGCGATGGCAAAGTTCATTATGGGATCGCTGGCGCGCATTTGACTAAGCACCGGGTATGAAAAGGGCATTGATATTACCCTAGTTAGGGTAACAGCTATTCATTGATAAAGAATAACTGTTTAAGTTAAATATTTGGTAAAATATATGAAATACTAGCTTTTACGCGGCGTTGCTCGCGTAGTACATCAATGAAACATAGCTTATATGTTATTCTAATGTATAAGCTATACTATTGTAAAGTTTCATTTAAATCCATGCAGTACTTTTTTCGTGAAACAGTAACAAACATCCACACATCCATCCATGCATACAAACTTTCGCGTTTATAATATTAGTAAGATTATAATAACGGCGTTTCTGTAATATCCAGGTAATAGTAAACGTAAGTCGCAGACAATAATTATGATTGAGTTCATTAAAGACTTCCAAATCCCAATTTAATATGGCTTGTCAAAAAGGCCAATTTGAAGAGAATTACAATTTGAAGTAGAAATAAGTCTAATTAAATGCCTGAGCATTAGGCCAAAAAAATTTGGCCAAAAATAGTAATAACTTAGGGCCTAAGTTGGAAGCCTGAGGCTGTTAACCCATCTTCAGTCGAGACGAGGGCGAGGTAATATCGTCATATTACGATTTGACTGACCCGTTGATCGAGTGGTCAGAGACCCCAGCCACGAAACCGAGGGTCGCGGCTTCGAATTCGCTAGGGGCAAATGTTTCGTGTGATTAAACATGGACATTTGTACTCGAGTCATGGATGTTTATAAACATATTTAAGTATGTATATCCGTTTACCTAGTATCCATAGCACAAGCATAAGCTTAGTTTGGGACTAGGGAATTGGTGTGTCACTCTGGAGAATTTATTTTATTTATTTATATATTGCCTGAGTTATGAGATCATCATGGCATCCGGGTCAACCGGGGAATTTCTCAGAATTTATTATGAATTGATGCCTACGTAATGCTATCATTTGGATGTTTAACACTGTATAACGTTTACTAAAACTGGCTACTCGGTAGATAACCTTCATATTATTATGTCAAAAAGAGTTTGAGTGAGATGGATCTAGTGTAAGATAAATCGAATTGTTAACGATTAATAGTTGTTAAGATTTAGTAAAGAAGTAATCACTCGTTAATGCATTGATTTTGTTAAACAACACTGGTTATTATTGTGCTATTGATACAAGGATGCAATTTAAATAGAATCTTAAAATTATAGTGCAAATTAGGAAACATGCTTATTTCTTAGCTTTTAAGTTGTTTAAAATCGAATAGTTTTCGCTTTATTTTATGTATTTAAAAATAACTTTATTTTAACCAGATTTATACGTACCGAAGTTTTTTGTTTAAATCATTTAAAGGACAGTGACGTTTTAAAAGTATGTATATTTCTGGTATGTTTTTTACGGTTTTTTTTTTTATTTACTTTTCGTTACTACTTTTTTTATTGTTATTTTATGTATCATATTATATTTTTATACACGTTTTTATACTTTTTATTCATATATTATTTGAATTCAGATCTGTTTGTGAAACTAACATAAATGAAACATGTTACATTCCAAATTCTTTACTAAGCCTTTGTATTTACTGTATTCCGTATATACGTTGATTTATTTTTGTGGAGCTTATAATTATCTAGTCTAGTTTATTTTGTCTATGAACCTTCATAATTGATGGTGTTATTAAATCCAATAGATGAAGTAACGTAGGCTACTGATACAAAAAGGGTATAGGGTATTTTACTATTTCACTTTATGAAGAATGAAAAATTCTGTTAAGAGGTAAAACTTAATATTAAGACACAAAATATCATGTTTTAAAAATAAATAGAATATTATCTGCAATAAATACATTTTAAAAAGTTACAAATACAGCGTAACTATCACGAGGCTGAAAATATTATAGTCGACATTATTTTCAGCATGTCTAGCAACAAGTTTAATATTCTGTCCTGAGTTTGACAGAATGCGAGTTTTATCTAGCGCACCGATTCGAATATGACGTCATTATAGCACCATAGTAGTCTATGCAAACTGAAATGTCAACTCGGAGCCGTTTAAGCGGGAAAATTTATACGAGCTGTTTATAAAATGTCTTTTTTTTCTTTGAATTAAACTATTTTGTTTACGAAAAATACTTTTTTGTGTTAATTTGTGCTTAAGTACCTATATTATAAAAGTGGTTGAAATAATTTGTAAAATACCCTATTGATTTCACTTGTTACAAGTCAATGTCGCGATTGTTTAATTAAACTCAATTTACCTACACTGCCATAATGAGTTTTTGGAACACAGCGGGGGAAGAATATTTCCATCAAACAATGGGATATTGTTGTTGACGTTGACATTGGCAAAAATGTAAAATACTTGGCATTTTTTTTAAAAGAAGTACTTAATAATTTTTCTTGCCTACGTTACGTTGTCATCTAGAAAAAATATTGCTTTGCTTGCCATTTAGAGAGTAGAAATTGTTTTGTCCCTATCTTCCTTATATTAAAAAGTTACTTTATCTGTGCAACTTACATTAAAATTATGTATACAATTGATACAATGAACATAAAAATGAATTGAATTACAAAAGATGTTACGTCACACCTATATGACGTAATGACATTATATTAGTATTTGCTCGAATGTGTAAATTTATTTTATATTTAAATTTGTTTTTACAGCTGAGCGCTTATAGCTGAATACTTATTGTAATATATGTAATATTTCCACTCATATTATAAACCAATAAAACTGATATGTTAAGCTTATTCTCTGGTTTATTGCAGCTTTATTTACATTTCGATACACTGTGAAGAATAAAGTTTCATTATGATTATGTAACTCCGATTTTTTTTTGTATTTGATGCCTTTTAAACAATCTTCATAAGATTATTTTATTTTAAATATAAGTTACGTTTTTGAAATTCTGCAATACTGGTACAGTTTTATTTTAATAATTAAGTGAACAAATTGCTTTAAGATATTATTTGATTTAGGCACACGGTAGTTCGTCGTCAAGTTTGCAATTTTTAAATAATGTATATTTACTTATTTTTTTATATCGAATGCGTCATTTAGATTAGTTTTGTTGTATCTTGTTTGCTTTTCTATAAATATTGGAGTCTGTGATGATGGTTAAAGACATTTAAAAGGTTTGTGTGACTGATACTGTTAATTTTGTAATTGCGTTGCACAATGAGACAATAAATCATAGATGATATCTTTTATTTTTTTTAACCCGGTATTCCTATGAACAGCATAATATTAGTACTTATATGTAACCTTTTTTAAGTTTTTTTTTTTACATTGAACAGGACTGCAAAACCGTTTTAGCATATGGGAACACGGGCCCGTTCCCAGCCTACATCTTCAAGGGGCCCCGAAGGGCCGACAATTTGTCTGTTATCCAAACGGAAGATGCTAAAAAAATATCCCTTTGCCTATCTGTTGTAGTGGAGTTTGAGTGAGGAGTAAACTAAAAATTAATTTTCGCAGCTAAAGGAAACATAATAAATGATTTGCGAACAACAATGCTTTCCAAAAGGGGCTCAATTTCTGGTATTCCCAAGGGCCCCAGTATAGTTTAAGGCGGCCCTGCAAGGTTTGCAAGGCAATAGTTGTGTGATAATAAGGGTTTATTCAATAAAATCAGATGTTGCATAAAAATCTGTATATTCGATGAATTCTTAATACAAATCAATATTTTGAACTCACGAGTTACATTATAAGGCTCGTTTAAAGAATATAAATTAGACATATGCGTTAAATTTACAATAAACTATATAATACAAGTAATTAAGGCACCAGAAATATATAAAATACCATGAGTATATGACTTCAGTTCTATTTATTGGCACCTAAATGTCGACCATAGTCCAATTTAAACAGAAGTCTCACATTTTACATAAAATATACGTTTTTTTAATATAACCAACCAAAGCAAAATAATGAATTAACAAATTTTTTATAGGATACATATAAAGTTACAATAATTTTTTTTTCATTTGTATTTTTGCAAATATTTTTCGCACATTAGACTCCACTTAAGTTTAAAACGGGGGTGGGAACTTGGACGTAAATTAAACTTACATTTTTATCTAAAGTCTTTCAGGTGCCCAACTATTCTAAGTCTTTAAATTTATAGATTTCCCATTTCATAATGCGCTTAAACAAAAAGTGTCATACAAAACGGGGGTGTCTAGTAAAGCTTAAGAAATTTACATTATTTAATACACATTAGCCTTCTCTAGAAGGGTGGAGGCATCGCACATCGCCTTAGCGGTCGACCGGACTAAGAACATGAGGTGGAGTTGTTCGAAGACGTTCAGTTGGACCCTAGTTCTGACTAGTCCATGGAGTACAGTAGCCCTTTCGAGGTCCAACCACCGCTGCAAAGACAGTTCTCTCTCCTCCACTGGGACTCCCTGGACGACGTCCAGAGGGCCCCACAGCATGAACTCCAGGACTGATTTGGCCTGGTTCAGGGATATGGCGCGTTCCTCCTGCAAGATTTCCTTGAGGAGCGGAGTGAGCTTCTCGCCTGGGAGGAGGATCTCCAGCGCGCTGAGGCCGCATTTGCAGAGGGAGTTGAAGTGCTCCTCCTCTGAAGATTTGCTGCAATTGATTTCTTCACTCAGTCTGTAAAAACATTGGTCGTATTAAAAGACGTATTTCGTGTAGTCACTGGCAAACAAGATTAACGTTTTTAAAAAGGGATTAGATGGAACAAAAATATACTTAAACATAACTTGCAAACTATGAGAATATTATTAGGAGAAACGTTTTTGAGTAGGTACTTGCACTAATATACTGAAAAAATATGGTTTTGATAGTTTAGAAATTATTTATTAACTAACATAGTTTTATACATCTATTAATCTATCAAAATGTGCATCATACTATAGAATTTCATGAGGTCCAACATTGTCGCATTTAGTTGGATTGGATTCTCATATAAATCTAAACTTGAAATAGTACTACCATGCACCTAAATGTGATCTTTTCCTAAACGGTTGGTCGAGCAAGAATATTTTTTGTTGTAGTAGGTAGTTGTCTTCGTAATTTCAATTATCTGCGCAGTACAAATGATGAACTAACCTCGCGAGTAAAAGTCTACAATACCCGACCTAGTATAAAAAATTTTAGGATTTAAACCCATTCTTAAGGTTAGCGGAATAATTCAAAATGAACTTAAGTAGGGCAAATATAAATAAATTAATATTGGCACACATTTTAAAATTGTTGGTGTAATTATTTTGACTAAGTGGAAAACCTTGTCTGGATATTTTATTAATAAAGTTGTACGAATCCCAAGAAGATAGATGACCTTCATATAGCATTGAAATACCTATGTAATTCTCATTTTATGTTAAGTACATACAATTAAATATATTAGTTCATATGCTTGTATTCTGTTAATGAAGTGTTAATGGTATTTTGACATGAATGTGGACTTACCCCTGAAGGATACACAGTCGCCCATAGCAATTTGTCTTTGGAGCCCAAAGTGAGTTCAACCTGTCATCCGGAGAGGGCAGATTGAGGGTGCTGCCGTGAGACGCAAGGGGCTGTATCTCCTTCAGCGCTATGAAGGAGGATAGCGTCTCTGGGACTTCCTCCACACCCCTCGCTTGAAGGCACTTGAGGCCATTGATGAGTTGCAGCATCATGAATATGGCTTCATGAGTCTGCTCTGTTTGGACCAGTTGGTACTCCTTAGTGGTCAGCCCTTCGGTGGCGTGGAGGCTCTCGCCGTAAGACTGGATGGTGTCTACTTGGGCTTGAGCCAGCACCACTATGGTCGCTGGAATGGAGAGTGGTGTGTTAGGTTGTGGTCGAGTGTATGATTGGGTAATTGTTTACGTTCATGATTGAAAGGTGAGCTGGCGTTTTACAAGAGAATGCGTTTAGTTAAATGTTGTTCTCTAAAAATTTGGGAAAAAGAATACAATTTCTTGTTATAATAATGGAATCGGTACTACCTACCTAGATTTTGACACATGAGACATCCTTCAGAGCGTAGCCACAGGATAAGCGTATGATGACTACATTAACCATTTTTAGAAATCGAATGGATGATGTTTTTTAGCAACTTTTCATTAGAAAACCAAATTACCCAAATTACTGACTACTATCTACTAAACAGGCGTATGTATGACGTCAATTTGATATCGAACGCCAAATGAATAGTTTAGTGTTTCTACTGCCAAAAATACAAGATGATTGTCATGCAAGAGATGAGATGAAGAATTACCCCAGTCAAGTTTACTACTCCAAGTGCTTTCCGAAATATACTACTTGTGGTCATATTACCTTGGACCAAGTCCTCCCCTTCTTCCCCGAACTGCTGCAACGGGACCAGGTCACAGAACTCCGTTATCGCGTTAAGGCTCAGCGTCTGCGGCTGCACAGACTGCTGGCAGACCATCTGAGACGCCATTTGTTCCTTATACAGCATCAGGGTGACGTTGACGGGCCCCTGGTTGGAGTTCCACACGGCTGGGTGGAAGACCCTCTTGCCGGCGCGGACGAAGGAGTTCTTGGGCGCTTGCTGGATCGCGAAGTCGTTCCATCGGAGGTTGGTGCACGCTTTGAGGCCTCGGAGGGAAGGTTGCATTGTCGCGCTTTGTTGGACCTGGAAATGGAAAAAGAGCGTTGTTTCATTAACGTACATACTTGTGAATGAGATTGTTTTAGTAATCAACTAATCGCATAAATGACACAGATGATTACTTGTATATTTTCACATAGAATTTCTTATAGACCATTGAAAACATAATCAGTTAACCGTGACGATTGAGGTGATACATACATATCATTACTCCTGACGCCTTCTAAGCGATGATGAAACTAATTGATCTGGACTTCACGCACTAACCGAAGTAGAACAAAGTTTGTATTTTTTTTACTTTATTGTAACATAACCACCTTTTATAGGGAATAAATAAGGATAGCTCATGTAGGTACTAAAATTTATTATTTGAATTCATTAATGTCACATTGTTGGGACAATGGATTTGTAAACATTTTTCTTCGAGCTCTGGCGGTTACTGAATTGAAATAAAGAAAGTACATAACTAAAGTGAAATATGCATTTAAAGAGATCGAGATTGTTCTTACAAAGTGGTGATGACAAATCAATTTCGTTTAACTATTGCAGTTAGGAAATATACGAAGGTTTCTATTGAGTAATATCTGACTAGTAGGTATCTATTGTAGCTGCGCACTAGAGAGGTACTTTTGTTATGTAAATGAGAATATGCTACCGTCATCAGTGATTGGGTTATAGGATGACCATGGGAACATCGTATAATAGTTTTCCGTGCTACATACGTTTCCATACCTATTGTTATTTATACCAAAGGGAAATCGTTATCAAAAGAGCATTGTCTGCCGTACTAAATACAACGTTACGTCTGAATAAAGTTATATAATACACACGATTTCCATAAAGCCACGGGTGAATAAACTGGAATGCGACGGAACGGGACAGACTAATAATAGAAACTGCTGAAAGTGCTTATAGGTTGGCAGAAAAACGCCGGGCGATTGGTTAGATAAGTTACCTGTTCTAAGACCTGCGCGAGCGCTTCGTGGTTCGCTATGACGACGGCGCCATAGTTGTCCTCCAGATTCTTGTGCACGACGCTCCGTCCCTTTCGCACGCGAAGCTTGTTGGTCGTGTTCTTAGGCGTCATCTCGCTCTGATAATCCTCGTTGCTGGGGCTGTCCATCGCATCGTTTGAGCTGTAGAAACTATACGGCGAGTAGATTTCCGATTCGGTTTCGCTTCCGCAGTAAGGTAGAGAGGATCTGTTGAAGCCGTTGTTGTATTTCGGGAATTCTGTGTTGTCGTTCTTTCTCGCTTCGCTTCTGTTCTCGACGGTGTCGGCTTTGATGGCGGCGTCGCACTCTGGGGAGCTGGATCTTGCATGGTGGACGTATTCATAGTCGCTGTCGCTATTTTTCGCTGAATCACAAGTTTCCTCCTCATATTTCGAGTTATTGTATACATCGTCGTAATTATGTATGACGGCTTCGTTGGTGGCTTGGACCAGCTCTTGGGGCCCGTCGTCCACCTCGTCCTTGTCGTCGTCAATGGGTGTCCTGCGCTTGGGCAGTTCCAAGTGCGCCTCCCGCTCTCTCATGCTGGCTGTCCGCTCAGGCTTCCTTGGTGCGAGTGCTGATCTTATTTCTCCTGTAAAGTAAAATGGTCAATGTTAATAACCCTCTATATTCTACAAAAGTTTTTTGGAACGTTCGGCTTTTCTTAGGCATCATAGTACAAGAAAATAGGTTCGTAGTACGAGACGTACCTAATGATCTAGTTTATATTTCGGAAATACATGGACACGTAAATATATCTTATTTAGAAGTAAAATGTACCTTTTGGCCTTGTGGCGATTATTCAAATATAACAACAGAATACTCTTTTCCAACTATGCAACACCTGATCTAAAGATTACTGAAATCAGGAAGACATCTTCCATTTTTTGTTGCCTGACAGAAAGAATGTGACACAAAAATTATATGCAAATTGTGCAGCACTTGTTTAAGTGAATAATGCCACGGCATAAGTAATTAGCATTGTATACAATCAATCATTCACGTTGCATGCTATCCACAACTTTTACAATATCTAGAGGTGATGATTGCATAATTAGTGAAGTATGGTAAATGTTTTAATTTACCGACATCACAATTTAACACGATGAAGGCACGTAGACACTATTGTGAGAATGTTAAAAAATCTGTCAATTCCTAGGAAATACAATTTATAGAATATATACGAATAGTAACATTTAATTCTTTTATGTACCTGAAAGTCTAAAAAGCGTGACTTTTTAAAAGTAGACTACTTAGGAATTTGAAAGTATGAATTGGTTTCATAGAAATTTAAACAAGTAGGCTAAAATATCTTAGAATTTTTAAGCCATTTATTTAGTATATAGAAAAATTATAATACTTCAGGTTATGATTGTAAAACCACTTAGGTAATAATAAAATATTAGACAAAATCAGTCATTTATGTCATTGATCCAACTTCGGGCTTAGTAGCTGAAGCTTTGTCTTACGGATATCGGATTCAACAAGCATTTATCACACGAATGTTTGTTCTGGGTGGAAATCGAACCCACAGCTATTGGCGCATAGGATAAATTGATATTTCGAATAGATTAGTATCTTATAATTGCAAAAGTAGATAGTTGGATGTGACTTACCTAAGTTAGCGTAAATATTATCGCCTTTGTTCGGCGGAGCCCAAGCTTGCTGCTTCTGTTTCTTCTGGAGGACAGCAGACTTCGGTGGTGGAGGTCTCGCCGGCTTTGGCGCGCAAGACACCACCTTGTAGTCCTCGCTCGACTGCCGCGGCGGCGGCGGTGGCTTCGTCACCACTTTCGCCTCCATTTCAGAGCTACCACTATATATTGACACATCATCGTGACTCACACGCCGCAAACTCTCCGAAATCTCACAATTTGACTTCACAACCTCCACACTCGATCCGTTTATGTCCAACGGATGTATAATCACCAGCCGCGGCTTCGGCTTCGGCGTCAAATCGTAAATCTCGTCGTTCTTCGGCGCCACTTTAGTAACCGTCGCCAAACTCAACTCCTTCTTATCCAAATCCTTCGATGACCCGATCCGAAGTAGTTTTTTGATCGAAAACTTGAGCTTCCCTTTTCGCTTCTCGTCTAACAAAAGGTTGTCATGAGACAGCGATATGTTCCTCCGCGGCGCCGGTTCCGGTATTACGTCAACCTTTTTAACTTCGATTACGTCATCCTGCATCGTCCTTGGTTTCGTTGAAACGGACATTGTCGCCCTCTCTCTCTTTTCCATCTCCCTAACGACCGGTGAATCGGATTTCATGAATCCGTTCGTGTTTCTTTGGTACAAGTTATTCGAGTATTCCTCTATTGATGGCGACAGCGGCGGCGTCGGAGCCTTCCGCTTACCTAAACTGTTGAGTGACGTGTCGCTATCCTGCTTCGTCAGAACAGGCTTCGCGTAATAAATCGGCTCCGGCTTATCCTCCTGAACTTCACATATTTCGTTATTTTTCTCCTCACTCATGGCCCTGTTGGCTTTCTCGTCGTCACCCTTTTTTATCATGTGTTGTAAATGCATTGTCATTTGCTGTTGATGCGTTGTAACGGTGCTCTTTTTGGTGGTCTGCTTTATAACCGGTTTGGCGGGCAGTTTCGGTTTCTCGGGCAAGGCCGGCTTGTGCGGCATTATGTCTGTAATCATGCCATGCAGGAACGATGGCCGCGGGTCCATTGTCGGGATCGGACTCTTGGGCAACGCTGGCGCCTCACTCGTCTCGTCAGGGTCAGCTCTTCCATCTGGTTCTCCCGCTAACTCGCGACTCGCTTCTGCCGAAAATATGTGTTCAGGTTGTTTAGGTATTATGGCTGGCAAATCCATGATCGGGCTTTGGAATGTTGAGTACCCGCTGCTAACTTGGCCGTCTACTTTCCTGTGTTGTCCGATCGGTGACAACTTGATGTTCTTATCGGTTTCGTTGAACACTTTTATCTTAACAGTTTCTTCACACTTATGCGTCTCTGAGAAATGGCCACTGTCATCGTTATCTGAGTCCGTACGCCCGCTAAAGCTTTCGTCGTCTGATGCTAAAGAGTTGTTTGCGGTGGAATTCAGAGTACTCACAGCTGAGTCAACACTGCTATTCTCGATGTTAATTTTACAAAATTTAAATTCTGATCGACTTAAATTTACTTTAGGTCTCTCTTGACTTTTAATTAATGGCGACTTCCTTACAATGCCATTCTTTTTTGTTTCATTAATATCTTTTCTTTCGACTTCGTCTGACATGCTCTCCTTCATTTTCCCTTCAATCACCATTGGTTTATTGGAATCCTTCTTTGACATCGCGATATCGTTACCATTCGTGATTCTGTTTTGTTCTAATGTCTCAGATATCTCTTCTAACAACGACTTTTCTGTACATAATGTGCCAGTGGAATTCTCAGACGTAATTATTGTCTCTGATTCCTTAACGTACGTGGATAGTATTATGTTGGTTTTGTAATTACTAGATGTATCTTCAGGCTCAGATACGTGAATGACGGCGGGTTTGCGAACGTGGGATTTCACACTGGGGCCTTTATTGTCTTGCCCGAACGGAGTAACCGATACCAACAATGTTTTCTTTTTACCATCCGAGTCTGTTTGCATCTTTCCTAACAGCAATGACGTGTAGTTTTTGGGCCCAGATTCGCCTAGCAAATTAGCTTTAACGGTATTGAAATCTGTGTTTGTCTTCGTTATTCTGTGCAGTTCTCTTTCATCCTCAGTTTCAGGAAATGTGTCTTCTTCTTCGTTATCCTCTGAGACTTCGAATTCCTCGCCATCCGACCAGTCGTCACCACCGAAACCTATAACGCTACATACCTCTTCAGGGAATCTGACATTTCGTTTGTTCTTCTTCTTTGGGTGTATCTTTAGTATGCTCGGTGGTGTCTTCTTGAAGAATGTGCTTCTGTTCTGGAACGGGGTGGCTAAGTACTTGCTTCCCTCCGTGACCCGCTCCTGTTTCGTGTGTTCTTCGCGGGATTTGAAGCAGTTCGAACAAAAGTCCTTCTTCCACGCATTCTGCACGAAGTTGTGGCAGACCGGTGACATCTTGCCCTTCGAATACCGTCTGTTGATCACATAACTGGCATTCTGAAAAGATGGAAAATCAACTATTAGCGTCATATCAACATGCCTGCAATGTCAGAAGGGGTAGGCAGAATTCAAGGAGTAATGAGCTCCACATTTCGCCAAAAATCGAGTTGGCTTATAAGGAAAATTGTTAAAAGAAGTAACAAGTGGCTAGCTTGTCGCCTACACAATCACAAAGCTTAAAATACCGCCTTTTAAAACATGCTAGACAAGGAACACAGTTGGCACATTATTTTCAAGTTCCAGATCAACATGAGCTTACTATCAGTTTAGGTACAGTTTTTCTTTACCATACGGTAAATTACACGCGATGCAGGATGTGACCTAGTTAGTATTAGTATCATTAATTTACTGCACCTAAATTGCCTAAATTGCCTGTTATTTATATCGGTATGTAATTATTGATTAACAAGTATTCGTTTCCTCAGTAATTACAATTAGCGATATTCATTCATTTCATCAAATATGTAATCTAGAGGCAAGGTTCATACCTAATCTCTGTTCAACTTAGACAATATTCCTCACAAAGATACTTAATGCAACGAACAAATTCCTTATTTGGATTTGGTTTCGCGTTTATGTACAGCTTAGACTTAGATCATGATTTGTTTATTCCTTATACGTATTGTACGTAACGTAATGAGTAAAGCGGTACCATTTCGTTACTGGATTTCGCAACATGAAGCGAGCATAAATATTCTAGTACTGTTGCCTTTTAAAATATCCTTATCCATGTAAATTCAATAACCTCCGTATTTGTGTGGATGTTTTCTCTTTGCTACTAAGATGTTTGATCTAAGGCTTAAATAATTTTAAGACTAGAAAGTCGGGAGAGGATTTTCTATTAAATGTGCTCCTAACTGTTAGATCTTTTAAGATCACATTATTTCTTTATAAATTTAGCTAAAAACCGTAATAAAACAAGACACGCATTTCTCGTAAATTATATATCTGTTTAATCGTTCATTGTTCACCTAACGGTGAATTTTTATCACGAAAGTGATCCAAAAGCCTAAAACGATTAATTGAAAAATCTTCTTTTAAAATTTAATATTTACTATGTATAAACTCAAACTCAAAATATCTTTATTTACGTAGGCCTCAAAAAAGCACTTGTAAATCATCAAGTAATAGGTACAAAACAGAACAATTTGAATGTACCACACCGGTTCGGAATGTCGCATCTACCGAGAAGAAACCGGCAAGAAACTCGGTAGTTACTCTTTTCAATGCCAGATTGAATATAAAAAAATTTAAATTCACAGATTATATTCATATTTGCAAGTCATACGGTTAATGTTCGTCGGAGATTTAGGCGAGTATTATTACAAGTAAAAGGTAAACCAGAGCAGACCACAGTACTTAAGTTTAATATGGTTAAAGAAGCTTCTTGGACTTTGCCTACCCCTTCGGGGATTGCGGGGTTGATGGTATTTTTGTCATGTTTGTCTGTCTCCATTAATATTTCCTCAGCCCAACTGAAGTTCTAAGACGCTGACCACATAGTGCGTGCGAAATTGTTACTATTGTACAGTTGCGCACGCGCAGGTTAGCGTGTAATCTTACGTAAAATGCTAAGCATACGGCGTCCGCGGTACGTGCGGACGGTAATGCCATCGGGACTTATTACCATTGGATCGTGTATTCCGTTACTGTAAGTGCATCTAGAAGTTGGTGGTGCAAGTTATGTTTAACTAGTTTAAAGCCAGGTTCTGAATGTTCTATTAAACATATGTTTTTAATTTTTTATAACATAAAATAACAGAATTTTATTCAAAAACCCAGCAAACTAATAAAGAGACTTAATAGATTTAGAGGATTTATAACAAGACTAGATTTTACCGCGGCTCCACTCGCGTGGTCTGCCGGCTGTTACAGATGTTATTGCATTTCCTTATCTAATATTTTTTCCTTGATAAAATAATCCTATATATGCTAGTTGGTTGAGGATTGACATTTTGAAAACAACTTAAAACACGGTTATTGTTTTTAACGAGTCAAGCCGTCTTGTAGAATGTATCGCCCATATCAGTCTGCCAGGTTCCTCGATGTACGCCACCTCATCTCCCCTCGCTACATCTTCTGTCGTGCACCGGTGACCGTTAGCACGCGACAAGTAGGTAGGTATGTACTTTCACCACGAGCATGGGCCTCACATATTCCGATCAAATATTCATTCGACGTATGGAAAACGGAAAATGGCCGGTGAAACGCTGTTCGGGGAGAATTGACACGTTGAAATTAACTGTTAAGTTAATGCAAGTACTGGGAGGTTAGAAAGTCATGTAACATCTTGGTCGTTGACTGGTACCTATATCAGCAAGATTCAACACGGAATACCATGTTGATAAGGCTTATTGGTAGGTAATCCCTACTAATATTATAAACGCGAAAGTTTATGCTTATAAGTATGGATGCATGTTTGTTATTCTTTCACGCAAATCTACTGAATGGATTTTAATGAAACTTTACAATAATATAGCTTATATACCCGAGTAACATATGGGCTATAATTTATCGATGTATTAAATTTTTTTGGTGATAATAGAAAACAATAGAGATTTGTGTCTAAATTGAGTGAACTTTTAGTTTTAATGATTTGATGGCGCATTCGGTAGTAACCTTGCCTCATGCGCGAAGAGTTGTGGGTTCGATCCCACCCAGGACAAATATTCGTATGATGATTATACTTGTGTTTGTTCTGTGTTTGGTTGTTATATGCAATATTTAAGTATATATTTGTAATACTGTTGATTCTGATATCCGTAACACAAGTTCTTAAGCTACTTACATCGGAGTCAGATCAATGTATATGATGTCGGCGATTTTTTTTTTTTATTAACTTTTGTATCAATTAAGCCTTATAATAAGTTATTATTAATTACCATTCTGTTCACATACTGGTAACCTAGACAGATGATAAGTTTACCAGTACTATGTTTCTAAAATAAATTGAAATATCTCTCAAATACATGTGTTATACATCATTTATCAACGGATAAACGTGTAAGCTTTAAATTTATTCTGAAACTGATACTCCAAGCAGTCTTGTAACGTCTAATTAATCATTATTAATAAATGCAGGAAGACTGCAATTTCCATTACTATAATGTTTATTTATTTACTTCTCGCTATATGAACATAAACGAGAAAGTTACATAAATATGAAGTCACGGTTCATCGATTCCTTTTACGGCAATATAACAATTAAAAGCGGTCAAACATAATTAGGTTTAATGAAATGCTTTAGAATTCCCAAACATGGAAGAGTTACTCGGCCACCATCGCGGGGAGTGTCACTTGACTTGCAATCAAGTGTAACAATGACTTTTTAATAAGTTTGCTTGGAAGTTAGTGATGTTTTAAGATTAGAGGACTTTCATTAGAACCAATTGGTAAATAGAAGTGATGTAAAGAGTACTAGAGACATGAAATGACAACTTTAAACAAACTATCAAGTTTAACAAATTTTATAGCATAAATATAAAATGTATTAGTTTTATGAATTATATTTGACAAGCTCGATGGCGCATTCGTTAGTGACCCTGCCCCATGCGCTAAGAGTGGGGGGTTCGATTCCCATCCAGGAAAAATATTCGTATGATGAATACTTGTGTTTGTTCTGTGTCTGGGTGTTAATATCCAATATTTAAGTATACATTTGTAATACCACTGTTGTTTCTGATATCCGTAACACAAGTGCTTAAGCTATTTACCTCGGAGTCAGATCAATGTATGTGATGTAGTCTGATATTTATATTTATTTGTTTATTTATTTATATTTTATAATTACTTGTGTGGAATCATTATATCTATTTCATTTGCATAATAAATAGAGAAATAATGAGCACTTCTTCTAAATTTTTAAACATTCAGCAGAATAGGAAAATCCAAACTCAATGACATAACGGTCTCTAGACAACTGCAACATTTATAGAACTAATTCTTTCCAATACCAACTATGCAAAGATCAGTACCAAAACAGAGTAGTTGGATTATGATTCTTATTTCTAAGCCATTAACGCACTTTCAAAATAACGGTGGCAAAAACTAGATGTAATCAAACCAACTATTCACGGATAAACTATTATATGTAGTGTTGTTTATCGGTAGTTCAATATCGAGAAATTATGGATATGGATAGTATTGTTACGTGTCTCGATTATCAATAGCTAAATAATAATACCCACGTCCCCATGCAAGCCTTAAAGGCCCGGGCTTGTCCCGTGATTGTGCCGAGAGACATAATAATAATAATAAATTTTCCAAAATGACACACCAATTCCATAGTTTCAAATTAAGATTATGCTTGTACTATGGATACTAGGTGAACGGATAGACATACTTAAATACGTTTATAAACGTCCATGACTCGAGTACAAATGTCCATGTTCATCACAAAAAACATTTGCCTCTAGCGGGATTCGAACCTGCGTCCCTCGCTTTAGTGGCCAGGGTCACTGACCACTCGACCAACACGCATAGCCTTTTAAAATGAACAATATAGAGAGCAATAATTATATCAATACTATTTACATAAACTATAAATATGTATATATTTTTTATGACATAAATAGTTATTTTAATAGTACATACAGAAATATGTAGCAAAAATACTAGATCGATGCTAATACTAGTTTTAATTAGGTAATCATCTATTTTATACTTTTAAAAATAAAATTCATTATTGGTCAATAATATTCCCATCATTAGCTGTCTTAAAATGCCAACCAAAATAGTCGTTAGAACCGATTACCTTTCGAGGACAACTATCGATAACACAATCAAACTAAGTATCGATTCGCAACACTAACGACAATTTGACGGTCAAAGATGGCCAGCTTGTTATACAATGATTCTCGTCATAGCGATGACCAGTGTTATATCGATGTTATTTTGTGAGATATTAACTAGTCTTTGGCACGCAATCTGACAGATGATTTGCGTATAACTATTAAATCGTTGGGGCTCTGTTACAGGTAGTATGTGTGTCATGATGAAATATATTTATTTAGAATAAAATAAGCATATACATACATAACATCACGCCCATAATCCCCGAAGGGGTAGGCAGAGTCAAAGGGGCAGCATGCCCCTTCAACCACATTCAGCAAAAAAAAAAATTTCATATAAGTACATTTATTTTGCACTATCCTTGAAATTTTTGTAAAGAAGTTTTATAGATATTAAAAGTAGAAGACATCTTTGATACAGCACAATTTAACAAACATTTTAAAATTCGTTATCTACCTAAATAAATTTATTATGTTTTTAGGTATACCAGTAGTTTATAACCTTGAAAACTGGTAAAACACTGTTAATAACCTATTTACGTTTATGCTAAACGGTTTAATGGAGATCTAACCTATTTCAATGTGTGCCTACGCAATGTCGACGTTTGTATCAATTGAATTCTAAGCATGCTATCGAATTGAACTAAATACATGAGTAAAATTTGTGCTAAGAAGCAGATAAGTATTCTCTAGGTACCCGCTTACTCACCGATGGTGCATTCCGTTTCGCAATACAGCTTGGGTCGCTATCAGAGATCTTTATTTAATGCAAGATGCACTGTATAGTTATACTTATGTGTCTGGTTCCCTTGTCTAGTATGGAGGGCAGGCTGCAAGCATGCGTACTATAATAGATAACATCACGCCCATAATCCCCGAAGAGATAGGCAGAGGCAAAGGGGCAGTAGGCGCCTTTAACCACAATCACCCAAAAATTAAACTGGGCTGGGTTAGATTTAAAATTGTGAAAAAGTTGTGATAAGATGCTAGCTTGTCGACTACACAAGACTATAAACCCTAACATAAAGCTAGAAATAAGTAGTCTATCCTTATCCGAGCAAGTATGTTGTTGGAAAATATTATTTCTAACTTATTTTTGATTGCAGGGAGGAGTAAGGTCAACAATTGATAGTACCTCTTTAACCACTGGATGCGAAATGATCCGATTCGATTTAGTTTGTTAATGGGGTTGAGTTGTGCCTCGAAACTAAAGTCCGAGGTTGATTAAAGATTTGCTAATCATTTTTATATTTTATATACTTATCTCTTCTAATATATAAAATTCTCGTGTCGCGGTGTTTGTTATCAAACTCCGCCGCAACTGCTTGACTGATTTTTATGAAATTTAAAATTATATTCGGTATTTGAGATCTGAGAATCGGTCATAATCTATTTTTCATACACTTAAGTGATAAGGGTGGTCCACACCAAAGCTATAACTTGAGAACGGCTTTACTGATTTCGCTAATTCTTTTTTAAGTTGTGTTTGTTATTGTTCTTAAGAAAGAAAAAATAAAAAAGTTGCGCGGTAAACCAAAAAAAAATGGTTATTGAAAATCCAAGAACAGGGCGTTACGAAGGGCGCCGGGTCAGCTAGTAGACCTATAAAATCATCATCTTACTAGCGTTATGTCCCGTGCTTAGACGGGGTCCACTTAGACCATGATCCAGGATTTAGCCAGTCTGGTACATTGAAGCGACTGCCGATCTGACCTTCGATAGGGGAACCCTAAGATAGGGGAACTAGACAATTTTTGGATCATGGTTACTAGTAGACCTATAAAATAAGTTTAAAAAAATGTCGCAGTGATATACATTGTTTAGTTAGTTAATCTTTTAGTGGGTACAACTTAGTCGACTGGAAAACATGCGCCCAACTGACTAGTGGGCGCATGTTTTCCATGCTTAGCCTCATATGTGCCCATGGGGTACAAGTTATAGAGATTACAAGAGATGAAGAGAATGACTAACAAAACCTCTCGCAAGTGTCCGACATTTAACCGCAAAATAAGGCTTCATAATGGTCATTCACTTAAACACTGCTCCGAAATCTAGTTCCATTCAGCGTGATATCCGTACGATATTGAACTCTGCGCGTATTGACATAAGAGTATTGGTGTTAATGCCACAGCTGCGGTATTCAGGTCGTGTGGAACCGGACTGCTTTGGTGAAATTGAGGCGTCACGCGCATCGCCGTCATCTTTACAAACATATATGGCACGTAGGGGTGGCAGTGAATCATTTTATGAAATTACAACTTCCCATGTTCGTCTGGGACTCAAGGAGAATGTAAATATGCGACTCTGACTACATCGCATACATTGATTTGATTCCGAGGTAAGTATCTTGAGGATTTGTGTTACGGATATCAGATTAAATAAACAAATTAAATAATAACTTTATTTGCCAAAAGTGGGTACATGTTTTAACTTATTCTAATGACCACTGCACTAAGCACTGCTTGTATTTCGGCGGCCGGGTAACATTTGCCAGTATAAAACTGTACAGTCAAGTACAGTCAAGTGATCCCGCGGGATAAGTACGGGCGGTCTCAGTTGACTAAAGAGCTTCGCACACACGGTTTCGAGGTAACAAATAATATGTATAAGTATATTAAGTAGAAACTGATACAAAAACAAATTAAGGTGAGTGTTTGTAACTAGTAATGTTGTACAAATATCTTAATACCTATTAAATCTACATTTTATTTTTAATTTATAATTATAATATTTATTAACTACTAATGTGTGTTGTGTTGTGTTGTATGAGAATTAAACAGTGGTATTACAAGTATTTACTGAATTATTAGATATAACACCCAGACACAGGACAAGTATTCATCATACGAATACTTGTCCTGGGTGGGGATCGAACCCATAAAGCGCCTTCTTTGCGCATGGGGCACTACCGATTGATCCAGTCAAATATCAACTATATTCCTTGCCTAGCATGTCGTAAAAACTAATGATGCCCTGCGTATATGGATGGTGGGCTGGTGGGTATATGATTATGAATGCGACGAGCTAGCCTTTAGTCATAATTAATCAAGAAAAATGTTTTGACAAGTTTACAATTAAAATGTTATCAGACCTGTAATTAAATATGCAAGTGCAGTGTATCAAAAGTGTCGATGATATTCAGGCTTTCATGTAGGCTTATTTTGCGATTACCATGTTGAAAACATCCGGGATTAGGAGATTATCGTGGTAACGATAATGACATATCTAGTTATAGAAATTTGAATGAAGAAACGGGCAGAAATTTCTCGGGAAACGGATATTCGTGATAGGATTCTAAATTACCTCCATGCATCTTGATACATGGAAGTACTTTCATTTATTAATATTTCGATAATACTGGGTTATTTCCTGAAATAGTACGATATAAACCTTTTGTATGATTTGATCTGTTAGAGATACGTCATTGAACCTCCTAAGGGATCTTAATTTTCCGGGATCAGTTAGTTTTTGAATCTTTATAAATAAATAAATAAGAAATAAATTCTCCAGACTGACATATACATTTACGTCACGCTCAGAGCAATATTATATGCTTTCCTTATTTAAAGATTCATACCTACATAACATAACGCCCATAATCCCCGAAGGGGTAGGCAGAGTCAATAAGTTAAAGATTCATAAATCAACTCAGTCTTATTAAGTCAAGTACAAATATACCCACTGTAATAAAGGGCGAGACATCTAAGCATTCAAAAATAATTTCATTAGGTAAATTTTTAATTTCACAAAGTCAGTTGGCAACAAACTAGTGACGTCATAAACCGACAAGCCCATACAAAATCTATGAAATGATTTCGTTTTGACAGCTTTTAAAAAGTATCTCAATTGACTTGCCAGTCCACGTCCCTCTTTTGGCAACCTTTAAAACAGTTGGCATTCTATTTACTCTCAAATTATTAGTAGGTAAAATAAACATGTATGTATGTATGTATTGATAGAGTAATTAGGTAGAGGCCAACACTCGGTATTGACCCAAAATATTATAAAAGAACGACATGACTAAGTACAAATAACGGTGCTTAGTAGCGTCTATTGTATGTATAGTATTGACATATTGAAATATGTTCGTGATAATATTTGTAACAAATATTGCATTATTGATAGATATGGTATTTTTGTGCAATCATTATACATACATTACTTAAACAGAGCAGTTTATTTTTGTATGAACCCTGATCTAATGATTATCATTGTGTCATGTGATATTTCATTAAACGTTGACAGGGTTGACTTTTTTGCGTTCAGGAGTTTCATCTTCTTATAATTTATCAAAAAGTGTAATTTAGATGGTCTGTTTTATTTAATAGTAAGACATAGTCATAATGATTGGTTAGGGTGATTCGTTAGGTCCATTTCTTGGTGACTAGGCTTTAAAAAAACGAAGCGTTATACTTATAGCTTTATTGATTGATTGATGATTATTTTGTAGTCCCGTCGTTATCAGATGTCATAAGTAAAGCATTCTACAATCATTATTATTAAACTAAAAAATGTATTTGTTTGAATTTCAATTTGCTAAAAAAACCTTTTAGAAAATCCATAATTTCTATTTGCATTACAAAAATCACTGATAAATGTTATTATGTTCAACCTGAATTTCTGAATTCCTTAAAATGGAAAGTCTTAGAAGTCACGCCATTTCCCCAGCGGGGTAGGTAGAGAGATCTGAGCACCATACGACACGGTCCTTAAAAGTTTATGCCCCTTCGCCATTGATATATAAAATCAATGCCCTTCGCAAATAATTGTATGGTGCGGCTAGGGTTGCCAAGTCGCCAAACCTAACAGCCGGATAGACCAGCCAGTTTGGTCGGACATTTAGGTAAAAAGGCCGGACACCTACATTATTGACGGACTGCGGGAGCGAGCGATAGTCGACTCGCCTGCGCTCGGCCACGCTCGGCACTCGCTCATTTGCGAAATGTAAGCCTAACAAAAGCCGGACAAGCCGGACACCGTTTATTTTGGTCAGACACGCAATCAAAAAGCCTAACTATGTCCGGCTTTATCCGGACGCCTGGCAACGTTAGGTGTGGCCATGGAAACATACGGGATAAACAAACATTAATTTTGATATATAGATCACAAGATATGGGCGTGATGTTATGTATGTATGTATGTAAGATAATAATTCTTGAGACTGCAAAACTGCCACGATTGATAAATTAACCACGAAACGAATTACCCCCACCTACTTCTTGCAACCGTTAACTTTAACATCATGGTGAGAATGCAACTTAAAATACTGCATGTATGTCTGTCTGCGCAAAAAATAAATCACCCCGGCTACTCCGTTAGTCAGCCGGGCGCTTGCCTCAGCAAAACCATAAATCTTAACAGAAGACAGGACGTGAGCGTATTGAATGTAAACGTTGAATGTTTGCACGACATTCTTGCACGGTAGATGTACTAAGACTTCGCTGCGGTATAATCTATACTTAATACAGTGCAACCTTAATATAACGATCCTCAATATACCGATTTCCGTGATTAAACAAATTATTCGTAATTCCCTTAAATTATCCATAAAAGTCGATATAAAATACCTATATATTGAGAAAGCGAAAAACCTCTTTATAATGAATTTTCCACTATCAAAAAAAGTGTAAAATCCTCTAATTAACAATTCCTGTCACCCCAAAACCTTTATATTACGTTCCCACCAATATACATGACCCTCAATCCCATAGTACATGTTTCGTGTCGCGGCAGCTTTCGACACGTTTTTTTTCGTAAATCAATAATTTTAACGAACCTCAGTTGAGCATCTTTTGCGGTCTATAACACAAGTAATTCGTTATTACTTGTGTTATAGACCGCAAAAGATGCTCAAGCAATGCTTTTTAGAATTTAGATTAGTATAAAAATGAATAAAACGCCGGTGGAAACGTAGACGTAATATAATAGGAAAAAAAGCAAAAGAACAGGTGACACACTAAGTCAAAATAAAAAGGAAAACACATTTAAAATACAATTGTCAAATAAGGAGGTCCCATTCCGGGACAACTTGATATAACGATATTTGGTATATCGAGGTTACACTGTAATATTATAAAGCTAAGTGTTTGTTTGTTTAGTTGAACACACTAATATCAGGAACTACTGATTCGTATTTAAAAATTCTTACATACATACATATATAACTTCACGCCCATAATTCCCGTAGGGGTAGACAGAAAAGGGCAGGGTTGGATTTGATGGAAAATTGTGATAAAGTAGTGATAAGTTTTAGCTCGTCGCCTACACAATCACACACCCAAAACCCGATATACCATTAGTCGCCTTTTACGATATGCTAGGCAAGGAACACAGTTGGCACATTATTTTAAGTCCCAAAGCAACATGGACGTGATAACTTTACTCCAAGACACACTAAACATAAACGCGCGGGAAACCGCGCGCACAGCTAGTAGTAGCAGATCTATATTCAGTCATAATCGCATAAATGTGTATTGTGCTCCAATTCTATTGTGAACTCTAGTATCCAGCTATCATGAATGCACACACAGCTCAGAGAATGCAGGTCAGATCCTAATTTATTTGGGAGTAGCTTTGTCCATTCCTGACAAATACATATATACCACTATGCTCGCAATCCCAAGAAGATTGCAACAGTAACCTCTTTACACCACAGCTACTCAAAAATAAAACTTGAGTAGGGTTAGATGGAAAATTGTGATAAAGTGACAAGTGACAATAATTTTTATGCAATAAATTTATGATTATCCTATGTTTTTTTCTCAATTCCTTTTAAGTCGCTAACTAAGTGGTGTAAGCATATAAATAATAATAAATAATAAATATCAGACTACATCACATACATTGATCTGACTCCGAGGTAAGTAGCGTATGCACTTGTGTTACGGATATTAGAAACAACAGCGGTATTACAAATATATACATAAATATTGGATATTAACACCTAGACACAGAACAGACACAAGTATTCATCACAAGAATGTTTGTCCTGGGTGGGAATCAAACCCACAACTCTTAGCGCATAGGGTAGGGTACCTAATGCGTAATGTATATACAATTAAACCTAACATTTCATTAGGTAACTGAAGAGAGATGGCTTGCTTTTTGAAACCAAACACCTTATAGGTAATTTACTTTAAGCATATGTCTTGAAAAAATTGGGACACTGCAATGCAGGCAAATGCAAAATAGTTCATCTCCCAGTTTAAAAGAATCGGGAAAAAAAATGTAGTATTAATTACATTCTTCAGTCGTAAGGTGATCATGGTGTGCGGTTTGGAACATCATATCGAGTTTCTTATTCAAGTTTTGCAAACAATGAAGTGTCACCCAGCCAGAGCCTTTGCAAAACTAGCCTGGTCCTTATCGGGTATTTGTGGAGTGCAGTCGTGATCTCATTTGGTTACGTCATGGCCGACGAAAACGTGCCTGTCACGGTCTCGGAAAGGTTAACAAACAACTTTTACTAGCCTTTGTGCGTTCCGAAGATGATACTTGGAATTACATAGCTTCTGGCTGAAAGGGGGAAGTTTAGCTTGGCTTATAACTTCTGGCTTAGAAGGCCACATACGCTTCTTTATAATTCATCATCTTCTAGCGCTATGTCCCGTGTTTAGACGGGGTCCGCTTGGATCATGATCTAGGATTTAGCGAGTCTGGTAATTACATTGAATCTGACCTTCGTAACACTAAGATAGGGGAACCAGACAATTTTTGGATCATGGTTACAAATCCAAAGTTGTTTGAATTTGCAGGTTTCATCACGATGTTTCCCTTCACCGTCGAGCAAGTGGTATATACGTACATAAATTTGAAAAATCCGGAGTTACGTGCCCACGGGTTTGAACCCGCACTCCTTGGTTAAGAGGCGCGTATCCTTACCATTGAGTTACCACCGCTCAAATTCTTTATAATTATACATCATATTAGTTAATTGTTGATAATACGTGTCCTGTTTGTATCAGCAGGAGTATGCAGGTTTCCTTGAGTAGCCTATCTAAATCTGTACAGAGTTTTCAGAGATCTATAGATGCGTTCCCAGGTTTGAACCGGAATACGTCATGTGTGCGCCCCTATTAGCCACCATCACTCCTAACATTAACGTATAGATACTAACACAATATTTACGACTTCATACAAGATCCAACAGGTACTAATTCACTTAAGCTAAATGCAGTGCTTAAATCAATTCCTAGATCTAATCTGTGATCTAACTAGCCTTTAGGAAGGAGGTGGGCAATCAGGCGAATGCAAAACACAATATCAGCATTTACGCAGTCGGGAACCCGTAATGGCCGCCTAGAATAATTCTGGCCTGTCAGACTTTCTCTGGCTAAGTTAGGTCTAGTGTTTAGATCGGCATCGGAAGAACTAATGGCTATTTTTGAATTAATAGCCCATTCAGGTTTGTTTCGCTAACGCAACGGTTTTTTTATATGGAGGAGTGACAGAACAAGACATGATAAGTGCATGTTGTCTAACTTTGCACAAAAAGTCAAACACCGGCAAGTACTTTACCTTTGTGAATAAAAATATCATGATTTACACTGGCAAAATTTCAATCAAATTATAATCGGCTGGCTGTTTCACGTATGTCACCTAGGGATGCCAGCCGTCAAAAAAAAAAAGAAAAAAAAAACAAATACCAAAAGTGGAATTATCATATTTTGTTATGTCACTCCTCAATATAGTATGTTAATTGACTTATCACTTATTTGGAAGTAGGTAAATGTCCAAAAGTTAAGATTTTATGCCAATCGCCTAAATTATTATTACTATTTCTAGAAATAAGCGTATTTTAATTTTAATTTAACTTAGGCTTAACACTGAAACAGAGCTAGAAGCTGCTTTGCCAAATATGTAAACGTACCCTTAATTTTTAATTAGGCGGACGTACTATGGCAAACAACTAAAATTAATGATAACTGTTAACTGATTTTCACTGTTCAGATTAATTTTATATAATATTTAAAATATGTAAGTACTTCACTTAACTCAAAGAGAGTTAAGTGAAGTAGTTTAAAAACAAAATTATGTACGTGGGTGTGTTGTCTTTGTAAGCGGTAGATATTAGTAAACATTATTCTTTTGTTTTGACCTCTTACGAAATTTCGGGTAAGTACTTTCTTCATTACTTTCATTACCATTTATGTGTAAGACCGGGATTTTATCAGTTTTGAATATTAATTAATGATAGTTATAAGTAATAAAGTTTTGTAAATTAATTTCACGTGGAATTACTATAAAACAAGTAGAGAGAATTCGCTGTAGGTACTATCTAAGTGAGACTGGAAAGGGTGAATAGTTTCAAATAATTTCTAATTATGATTATATGTATTTTATAGAAAGAAAATGCCCGTAGTATTAAATTTCATTTAAAGTAATCATGACTGTACTAAAAAAATACTTGATATGTTATGTGCTAATTAACTTATGTAAGTATAATAAAAATAAAGTATAATTTCTGTTAAGTATAATTGATGTACTTACTTGTAGAAATCTGTCGCCTGAAAGATTTCTAGAAAATATATTAAAATAAATTATTTCTATTAAAAACCCTTTAGTAGCTTTCTCTAATTTAAGAATAATTAAATATGGAGGAAATTATAAAGTATTGTGTATTTGCAAACTAAGGTAAATTATATGCACGTACAAAAGATTATAACAACATAAAATGTAGTAATTTAATAAGAAACCACAAGATTTTTGTGAAAATCAAAGAGTACGTCTTTTTTTTTCAACCGACTTCAAAAAAGTAGAAGGTTCTCAATTTGACCGTATATATTATTTGTAAATATTTACAATACTTAATAAATATGTACATACCACTAACAATTCAACCTTTTATAATAAAAAAAAAAAAGAAAAAACACTTCCCGCCAAATGAGTATTTTTTCTCGGAGTCATCAGTTCACTACACTTTTTTTCATGCCAGCATTTCGTTCCAAACTCTTTTCTATGTTCGAAAAAGTTTGTAAAGCGTGTTATTATTGCTCTGTGGTCGTTAACTTTTTGTGGCATCGAACGTTTCCCAGAAATAATTACGCCTTAGTTATGCGTATTTCTACTCGCGTTCCCACATTTAGGTACTAAAATGAGATTAAGCAGTATTATTTTAATGTCTGTTATTAATTAATAACGCACTGGCTCGATATTGTTTTGTGAATAGTACGTTTTATATGTCAATTTTAATAAGTTGCTTATGATATGGACATAGTATAATGATAAGGTTATTCATTAAATTAAATTTGACTGGCCCGTTGGTCGAGTGGTCAGAGACCCTGGCCACGAAACCAAGGGTCGCGGGTTCGAATCCCGCTAGGGAGGCAAATGTTTCGTGTGATGAACATGGACATTTGTTCTCGAGTCATGGATGTTTATAAACGTATTTAAGTATGTCTATCCGTTTACCTAGTATCCATAGTACAAGCATCAGCTTAGTTTGGAACTAGGGAATTGGTGTGTCAGTCTCAAGAATTTATTTATTTATTTATTTATAAATGTGATGATAAAAAGGCAGTAAATTATAAAAGTTGTTTTTTTCTGCGTATAAGCCTACTGCAATAAACGTGTATAAAAGCAGTTTTAAAATAAGTATTAATTTAAGTATATGTACATATGTATATACATTCTGATAGCGTGATGCCTATGAATATTTATTTTATTGTTTACTAGCTTGTTGAAAATTAACACGCTCGTAAGATAAAATTAAATTCATCTGAAAATCTTAATAGTTTCTCGCTTTTTCGAACGTAAGTGTCAAGTAAACATATAAAATCGTAAGAGATAGAAAGTAAGGTAAAAGCTGGTCTCGTGTGTGTAGTTTAAGCATATAAGGAACAGCTTTCCAACTGTGCATGTAGTATTTCTTCTAGAAAACAGTTTGGATACCGCATTATGTACTCGTACATACGAGTACGACACAAGGAGGAGAAAAACAAACAAGTTTGACGTGTGGAAACATGCCTTCTAATTTCACTTTGCGCGCTAGTTTTTTTAGATAAAATTACAAGGGGACTTTGTTTTGACTGACTTTTATGCAATAGTGCAATTGAATTTTTTAAATAGCTATAAAAATTATGTAGATTGTAGATGGATCTTCATCAGATGCTAAATTGGTGGAGGTAAGAGGGTTAGTCGGCTTATTTAAAACTAGCAGCATCCCGCGGATTCAATCCCGTAGTTTTCTTTCCCGTAGGATTACGGGGTTAAAACTTAGTCTATGTTACTCGCTGATAAATAAGGTTTCCATTGGTGAAAGAATTTTTCAAATCGGTCCAGTAGTTTCGGAGCCTATTCAATACAAACAAACAAACGACCAAATCTTTCTTTCTTAATAATATTAGTATAGATAAGTGTCCACGGTTGTTAGTGGTAACGCACAGTTTTTGTGGAGCAAAATCTTGAATAGGTTTGAACGTCTTAGGCATTTCAGAATGCCTTTCTATCAAGTTATACGCGCCCTACGCCACTCACGCGCAGATTAGATGATCTTATCAAGATAGCAAGTTTCAGACACCATTCACACTATCGACGTTCGGAAATAAATGCTCGCTTAACAATTTCGTCTAAATAATAAATATGCATCTTGCTGATTAGTCTCTGGAAGGTTTAAATGAAAACAGAACAAAACAATCTTAGTATTAACTGTGATTCATGTAGGTTATATTACCTACTGATAATGCTTACCATAAAGCTACATTTCTTTTTTAAAAGCTAATCTCGTGTTGACTAATTTAGCAGCAACTTTTATAGCTTCGCGCGTAAATCTGAACATAAGTGTCGTATCGTTGCCGATGCATGAATCACCTAAGTAGGTGTATTATGTGACTAATAGATACCTACGTTATGTAAGTGGACTGTCAAACCACCTGGTGACCCTGAGTGGCCGTGGGCGAACAGGTGAACTATTGTTTTTTGTAACTACCTTTTTGGTATTATTCGATACTTAAATAAATTCATTAATCATTTGTCTTTTACATTTAAAAATTGATTTGACAGGCCCGTTGGTCGAGTGGTCGGGACCCTGGCCACGTAACTAAGGGTCGCATGTTCGAATCCCGCTAGGGGCAAATGTTTCGTGTGATGAGCATGGACATTTGTACTCGAGTCATGGATGTTTATAAACGTATTTGTCGTAACGTATGTCTATCCGTTCACCTAGTATCCATAGCACAAGCTTATAAGCTTAGTTTGTAACTAGGGCATTGATGTGCCAGCTTGGAAAAAAAACATTGTTTTGGTAGATAACGATATCTTGTGTCACTTAGTTGGCAAATAAAAAACGTATGCCTCGCGTAGTTATATTTAAAAATGGTTTACGCTATTAACTTATTATTAGGTACTTAAATGTATCCACACTGTTGCTGGAAACTGGAATTTGATGCAATCAATTCATATTAATAAACATTATTATTGGTTAAGGCTTCTTACTCGCGAGAGTAGCTGGCACAATCTGAACACATACAGTAAGTATACTAGTTAACTTTTGTTTTATGGTCTTAGTTATTTAATAGAGGTTAAGATGTTCAGCCATTCTGCTGTTGATATATTTGATTAGCTTGCCCGGTTACTGTAGGTACCTATGAATTTTTAAAAAGTACATTATAGTTACAGAATGTTAGAGCCCGCATCTTGAGACCAAACATTCAGATAAGATGGGCAACCGTCATCTAATTAATTGTCTAGTTTAAGGATATGTATTTTTATATTAATATTATAAAGCATTAATTTCTCAGTTATAGCTGGTATCATTACCTACGTCTAGGCCCCGATAGACAGAGCGGACTTGGCTTGACTTAAAAAAAAAAATGTCTGTATTTTTATATAAATAAACGGCAGTTTAAATAAAAATACTTACCTATTTTTATTCAAAACTGCATTATTTATAACATACCTAACAGGTTTTTAGCAGGTAACAATAAAACACTAAAGGCTTAATAACTTTGAAAAATTATGCTTCGCATCCAAAGCCTAGTCACGACTTGATAATAAAATGCCATAAAACCTTTTTGGGTAACTAAATGAATGCTGCAAAATGTGTTTGCAGACTGGTCACCACAAGATGCCCACGCTTTTTTTTAAAGAAAAAAAACCATGAATTTTGATTTACGAATAAAAACCATAATGCTTAACAAAGTATGGGTTTTTTAATGAGGTAGTTAAGCTAACTTTTTTATGTGAATATTATCAAAAGTTAGCTTGCGGATGTCTACACAGTTCACGTTTATTTTAAATTAATTCCAATGTTTAGTTTTCGTAGCCATCTTGGAATGCACGTTATTGTATGTAAAAGTCGGTTTTATGAGGTCAAATTCCTACAATCGGATTGAACTACATTTTAATACTTCACTCAAGTCGTTGATGCGTTTTATGACATCAAAATACTGTATTACAACAAGAGAAATTTTTGTCCAAGATTTTTCGTTGGAGTATTTTAATAGCGATGACCATATTATTTAAAAGAAAAGAAATTCGTGTGGGATTTAATAGACGCATAATGATTACACAGAGATGCAAGTTTAAGCTGTGAACGAAAGTAATAAAATTAATTATGTACATAATATCTTGAAGACTGATGTTTTATATTTGATACTCGTTAAAAAGTATGCTATTTTAATACAGAATATGTGTAATGTGGGTAAATATAATAAATATAGGGCCCTGATCCAAGTGAAGTTAAATTTTAAAAGTAAAGAAAATAAACTTAATCACACATCTTAATCTACTTTTGTAAAACTGTAACCTTCAAATGAAAATACGTTAGTGGAAAAATGACGGTTGCACTTTTTAAAACCAGATTACAGTTTTGTTTAGGTCAAGTAAGTTTAGGTCGCATAAAAAATATTGTATATTCAGTTCGCTTCATAATATCACGTAGACGCCAGGAGTTTATCCACAATGCGATGGAGGTTGTGACATTTGCCTGATATTTATACTCTGTGGTGACGCGTGGACAAAGGCATACTGTTCCGGATCCAGCATTCCTGTGCTAATTATCATCTTTATCACGTTCCAAGTAACGCGGTGGAGTCTTGGCTAAGCAAGTGTTCCGAGATGCATTCGTTAATAAATTAATTGTTTGAGAAGGCAATTAACATTATTCTGTGACGGATGGCGATGGGGATGCGTTTCAAAAGTCCTTTGTTATGTTTATTTATTCGGTTTGCTAATTGATCATGTATACTCATAGCAATATATATCTAAGTTTGTTTTGAAAACAAATATTGTAGTTGCCTTAATCCAAATTGTTTCGCGTTTAAACGAATTTGTTTTTTTGTCCGATAAATTGAGCATCAAATCCGACTTTTTCTTTAAAAAGTATTTTGACAAGTTCACACCAAGGACAATACATGATATTAATGAACAATTTTAAAATGTTTAAATTATCTATAATCTTTATATTACACTAATATCAGAAAAATCTTTTGACTTTTTAAACAAATTGTACTTATGCCCCAAAACATAAATTGATATGTCCGATCGCAACAGATGTTAATGTGGGTTGAAGGATTATGTGAAATGAAACTTACACTGGTCATAACAAAGTGAAAAATGTTTTTATTTATGAAAATAAAATCAGTACAACTCTGTACCGGCACGACCCAGGCGTCCAATGCAAACGTAATGAACTCTAAACGGGTTGCTTAGCTTATGGTCGACGCTTTCATACGCGTATTTTAGTATTTATTCATTCATGAAAGCATAAAAAGCGACCAACAATGGCGTACATACGTCACCCATTGTGTTGCATTGGCCACCATATTGTTTCACTTTTGCGTGATATCAAAAATATTGTGCCACGGCGAATTGGAGACTTGTTGTTAATGACACACGTCTGGTTTTGCAATGTAAACAAACTATTGTTTCGGAAAGTTTTTTTTTCATTCAATTCGGCGCGCGGAATGTTTGTCAATGGCCGTCTTGTGTTATGTCAATATGGTTTTCGTTAAAAAAAAATTGGAAATTGGAATTCTTTGATTTGAAGGCTTGCGTAATTCACAAATAGTTTTGGTTTTGATGTGCAAATATCGATCAATAATTTTATGTAATGCAAGAATGTAAATGTTATTTTATTTTGCAATAAATATCTACCTACATATTACATGCTTGTTTAATAAATTAGGAGTTATAATAAGTAAATACACCCATAATTTTTTTTTGTTTATTTATCCGTCTGATAGGTATGTTGTTACTGATCAATGAACCGTTTTTAATAAGTTTAATATATCGATGCAAAGGTGGTTAGCAAACTTAGTGCAGAGCCATGAGAAAAAAAAGAACATACTAACGTCTATTTTGTATGCCTAAAAAATAATAAATCCCGAGGGACAAAAGATAATAACCCTGTAACAGATCAAATTCCACGCCGGCAGAGCCGCGGGCAAAAACTAGTGCCTAAATAAATATTGTAAAAAAATTCATAGCATCATTATCGTCAGCAAAAACAGATTGGACTATTGATTTTTGTTTTTACCAAAACCTTGATCGAATGTTTGTTTAGGCTCCCCAATGGCACAGTTTTTGCTTAAAACGCAGACTACTGTCAATACACCGTACTGTACATGCAAGTCAGACAAATGTAACACAGCGCTTTGCCACGAAATTGCGCCACAATTCACTGCGCCTGGATGTGTTAACTCATTTCGTTAAAATGTTCTTGCGCACGGCGCTTTGAGCAGAACCGGAAGGATATAGAAGTGTTGTTTGGTCCACGGGTCCCTTGGCGCCATAAACGCTTTCCATTTTGCTGCGCTATATCGCAATATTGAGTTAACTGAAAGCCGGCGGAGGGAGACAAGATACGAATGTCTACTGTCTGTCTGAATCCGGACGTGACTACTTTAAGCTGAAGCTGACATCATTCTGTGAAAAAAGCTGGTAGCTAGGTCATCAAATTTTGGGGTTCCCTTGAGATATGTGTAATGTTTTGCAACAAATGACAGCGACATTTGTTATGAAAGATTTTGTTTATTACGACATGCGTAAGTGGAGTGTATGGGAACTTAAGTAATAGGTATGTTTGTTGTAAAATTTTTGGTGACGATTGATGAGACTTAGCGATTGCTTGTTATGGGAATTTGGTAAGCCAATTAGACATGGTAATTATTGTTTTGTAACTAATAGGTACTTACATGAGAACTCTTGTTAAGTGGAACCTATTTAGCAAACAGATGCGATATTATTTGTTTTACGCATATGGTTTCTGTGTAATTATTAGTAAACGTAATTTTTATGCCGCAGAACTTGTCTTTGGCATGCGATTGTAAACACATTATGGAAGCAAAAAAAATATTGAGTATTGGGTCTATGGCACAAACGTTAAAAATATGTATTAGATATTACATAAATAAATATCTAACAAAATCACATACCGCGTACATTTATTTGATTCAGAATTAAGTAGCTTAGCGCTTGTGTTACGGATATCAGAATTAACAGTGATTTTTAAACCTACTTAAATATTAGATCAATGGAATCAAATCAAATATGGAGCCCCTACTAGTGATGCCTCGGCCAGATTTTTTAAGACCTTTACAGGAAACAGGCTAATTAATAGAGTAGATGACACCATTAATCATTTGACATACCTTTTATTAGGTATCAAAACACAATGCTTTCATAAATTTTGTAAAGAAATACTGAAGTGTGACGTAACGGCTCAGCATACTGAACTGACTGACTATTAAATGTATTCAAATCAATTAAAAAAATATTGTGGGTCTTGAATGATTTGTTCTTTGAATTAGTTTTTCTTTGAATTACTTGTGTTCGGTGCCACTTATTGTACGGAACCTTTAGAAGCCGGAGCTCCTCGGTCGGTAAACACGCACGTTTGGAGGTCACCGTTGACTCGTCACCGAAATCGACTCCAATCAACCTCAACTAGGCTGATTGTGTCGTCTGTCCCATCCACTTGACCGCTCGCACTTTCACTGTTACCTAAGGGAAATTGCTTTTGCGTTATTGCTTTTGTTTCCAGTTCAATGGAAACCGTAGCTCCTAAAAAAATATAGATACTGCTGGCAAAAGGTAATATTTTGCATTATTTTTTTTTATCCATAGACTCAATACTTCAATTTATTAAATTATATCGATTTACTCCATAGGAGTGGTGGAAGCTCAATGGTAAGGACACGCGCCTCTTAACCGAAGAGTGCGGGTTCAAACCCGGGCACGTACCTCTGGATTTTTCAAATCTATGCACGTATTCATACCACTAGCTCGACGGTGAGGGAAAACATCGTGATGAAACCTGCAAATTCAAACAACATTGGATTTGTAACCATGATCTAAAAATTGTCTGGTTCCCCTATTTTAGGGTTTCGAAGGTCAGATCGGCAGTCGCTTCAATGTAATTACCAGACTCGCTAAATCCTGGATCATGGTCTAAGCGGACCCCGTCGAAGCACAGGACATTACGCTAGGAAGATGATGATCGATTTACTCCATATATCAATAGCAATGGCCGAACAATAGCTAAGAAATACCCAATATACTTTCTGTAACAAACCCTAATAGCTTACAGCTCGTAAAATGTTAATGAATATCATAATTCTACATCCAGGCCAAGTTGATTGATGAACATATACAGCTTTCCCCGAGCTGCCTCAACATATCTTAACAAACGATGCAGTGCAATTAATTGCGGTAAATGTAATTCAAATCAAGCACTTGTACAGTTAGTAGTTAAGTACTACGTTTCCTGAGAAGCTTCGATCGAGCTTAAAGCGTGAGAGAGGAAGCTTGTAACGGACTAACTGGTTGGGTTTGACCTGATTGTATCGTCAATATTTTTTAAAAGCTATGTGATGAGCTTTATGCAGCTTCTTTTGAAATAATTACTTAGAAGTTGACTTATCCTACTTCTAAATAAATAAATAAGTATGCACCTGTTAGAAACTCGATATTATGCTTTGTTACGTGTCTTAAATAGATATTAATTTATGTATAAAGCAAGCTTAAACATTTCCTGTAATAAAAAAACATGACATAATAAATCATGCATTCGACAGTAGGCTAATGCGTGAAAATACGATTTATGAACGATGATTAAGTTATTAAAACACGAGAAAAGCAAGTTCAATGTGCATGTGTGAGTAATTGATTCCGTTTTTTTATAATTTTATAATATAAACTTCAAACTTGGATAAAAACTAATTGTAACCAGTTAATAATTGAGTCCATTATTACTAAAACATTACAGTATTTTGTTTTAAATTGCTAATTTTGCAAGTGTTAACGTTTGTGAAGAAAATATAAATGTTTCATAGCTTTCAAATTTTCAATTAAATAAATTACAACCCCATTATATAGTGTTTGAATTGGTGATATCCGCCATCTTTAATTTGCTATTAACGTTCTGTAATTATAGATATTTTTGTTCGTTATTTATTTTGCCGTTTCACTTATATTTAGATTTCGATATGAAAAACCTACTCATAACACAAGTTATACCAGTAACAAAACTAATAGTACTAAGTACATTGGTTTATTTTTTTTGTAAAAGAGATGAACTAAATTTGCTACCGGTTTTAAACTGAGTTAAAAACTTTTCTTCGTGAAAAAAGTTCGCATGTCCGATCGTGTCGTTCAAAAAATAAAACACGTCATCCATAACGACACGTGAACGTAACGACTATAACTGGGACGCGTATTGTAACAAGTCCGCCATCAATCGACTGACGTAAGTTAATTTTATACTTTCCCCGCTAGATTGGGCATGATTTTGATTGCTACTGTCACGGAAAGCAATTGGCAGGAAAAATGCGATGTTTTGGACTTATGCTTTCGGCGCCTTGGCGCGAGCCACTGTTTTTTCGGTTAATGGCAATCGAACTTCCTTGTTTTTGTTTCGAACCTAGTGTTGACTGAGTACTAGTTTGTTATAAGTATTTGTCATGCTGCGACCAAGTGTTATAAAATTAAAACAATTATTTATGATTTGTCTGGGTCCCGGTCTCGAGACACTCGATATTATGTATACCTACCTACTTTATATAAAAATACTAGTTAAAATATAAATATTATTATGGAGGTTCTTCATTTTCATTCAAAGAGAGGGAAAAGAACAGCCTTAATATCTACTTATTAAGACGTTTTATTGTTAAAAGACTTTAGGTACTTGATTTATTTATTACTTTGCAAGAAATTAATCACAATTTAGGTACAGAGAAATGGGCATAGCATCATTGAGTGAATCGCTGAAGATTTAGTGAAGTCGCCATATTGCATGCTTCCAAACAATTAAGCGTAACTTACGGGGTCATTGATACTCGTACATGTAGGTACAATTACAAGTATTAACTTCAATGTAACTAAACAAGCATACCTACTTGCGTAACTTTTATTTATTAAGCGAACTTATGTCATGGCTAATAAAAGAGGTAAAGATATGTTTAACACCTGATTTAAATAAGTTCTGTTTATAACATGCTATTGTGAATGAACCTAATAACAGTTTTGCATTTAAGTTATAAGTAGGTAAACTTGTAAATACATTATTTACACTGTTGTAAGAATTTTATGTTTTTATATGGATATGGTTTAGTTCTTACCCTAATGCAAGACTCATTCCTAATTTTCAACAAGTAAAATTCCATAACAAAGTAGTTACATACTATATTATCTTACAGTGTATCGTAAGATTTTATTAAAAGATGCGGTTTCACGGTCCACCGACATTGTATAACGGCCCAATTTCAATGAAAGAAGTATTTTGTAGTGGCTTATTTATTTATTAGTTGTGTTGCTTTAATAACTGATTTTTAAGTTTACTGTTACCGGTATTAGATGTTTGATGGAGGTACAAAATAAAAGAGGGTATAAAGTAAATATTGCACAGTAAAGAAAAGTTACATACATAATTGTAAAAGATTTATTCGTTCTATACCTGAGTTATCTTTCGCATAGGTTATAAAATAATAGAATTAAGCATATTTTTTACATACCATAAAGCTTAGTGAGCGAAAAAGATGATCCAGACTACAAAACATTGCGACTAACACGTTGCGTTAATACATATCTTTCTTATACCGAGTGGGTCTGTGTGTCTTTTAATCTTAGACATTATGCTCAAATATGACCTAACTTGTAAGGTTTCCATGTATTTTGGTACTTCCAAAATCTTATAATAAGATATCAAACTGCAAAATCGATTGAATTGCGATTCGAATCGGCATCGTAAATAGAATCCATTTTTTATAATGATAACTTAAATGAGTTAAGATACACGTATTAAATTAGGACGTTTCACTAACATTACGTGTGATTAACACTAGACCGTTGCATATGGCTTGCTCTTATTTACTCTACTGTGGCAGAGGGGCTGATTAGACAACAGACAGAAAGCCGCGTGGTCGACATAGATACCGCGCATAATTCATTGGACATCGCTGCGCGCGCGCACTTAGCCAATGCAATCAGTACTCTGGGGAATTTTTCAATGAACTTCTGAGTATCATGTGTTTATGTTTACTACGCTTGATAAATATCCGTCAAGTGGCATATATATCGGACTAACCTTTGTAAACTATGGGCCGTATAGCCAGTCAATATTGCAAAATTTTTACGTAATAATTTCAGGTGAGAATTTACTGTTGTTTCATACTTTCAGAGTGTAGTTTTTCAGAAGTCGGATTTTATTTGAATTAAATACAAGTTACAGTAAAAAAAGTGACCTACGGCTGATTTCCAAAGAACAGGTTGTTGGTCCTCCTAACGGTTTGATGGTCAGGCTGTGGGAACTCAACTAGCCTTTGTTGATAAAGGGGTGCTAATGTTATTAAAGAACACTGGGTCTATGTAAAAGAGTATGAAATACAATAAGGCCCTTACTTTTATTGGAGATGAGGCTTTTGTCCAGCAGAATACAGCAACGCCGAAAGTGCAGGCTTGCTAATTATTTTGGTACTATCTTGCTAATATTATAAACGGGAAAGTTTGTATGGATAGTTTGTTACTCCTTCACGCAAAAAGTACTGCATGGATTTTAATGAAACTTTACAATAGTATAGCTTATACATTAGAATAACTCATAAGCTATGTTTCATCGATGTACTACGCGAGCAAATCCGCGGGCTGAAGCTTGTTAGTAATATACGTTCTGTACGTAAATATTATACGTTTATATTTACGTATGCCCCACCGTAACCCTTAAAAACTTATCCCATGTTGATGAATGAGGAATCATCTTTCATTTGTTGTTCTGGTCCGGGAAACACAGTAAGATATTAAGTATAGAAGATAATGTCTATAATCTACCCAAGTGTAGCCTGGAATAACATCATACAGTAAGACTATACTAAATATATCTAAGTAAGACTCAACTATCCCAGTGTAGCCGTGGCATTACCCATCAAAAACAATCGCGGCGTCACAAATGGCCGGGATCCTATGAGCCCTGCCAGGACTTTCAGGCATATTTCAACTTACTTCAAGATCAAAGGAGTCACTTTTCTTAGTGTAGCTGAGCACACTCACTTTGTCCTCCCAGAATTTCTTCAATCTCTCAAACATCACAAACGACTTCACTTCACAAGGGCAACTTAGAAACTAAATAAAAGATAAAAACGTCGTACATCAATCAATTCACTAAGTCACCTAGAAGTTAGGTCTAGTGATTGTATAGAATACGTCAGAATCCGATGATGAATTTATTGATTATTGTAAGAAAGTGACACATTATATTTTTAATTTATCAGACGATAAAGGATTATCGGCGTCTTATCGTACGTAAATAGTATTTTGTTAAAATACATTGGATTTGATGCGTTTTAACCAATTTATATTTAACGGGCGCTCCTTGTCTTGCGTTATTTCTTGTTCCTGGTTAGAGTCAACTCGGACCAAGATTGAATTGAAAACGTATGAATATTTTGTGGCACATTTTCATGGTAACGATGATTTGGTTCTGTTGAGTATACTACAAATCGGAACTTTACTCTATTTTTATCAATGAAACGTGTCTGATAATGTTGACAATCTAGAAGTGAAGAGATACGGTTAACTCCATCAGTTATCAAAACATATTGCGTCACAGATTTTGTAAGATAACTAGATAATATTCATCATAGCGTTACGTTTTTTTTTTTACAAATCCAAATTCTTTAAGCTAAATAAACAAAATTAGGTTTTTTAGAGTCTTCAAAGCTGAAAACAAAAAAAAAACAACTGCAAGACACTGTCTATGGTTACATCACAGCTAAACCTCTTCTATTTTTAAAAAAAGTAAACAACTCTTTTATAAATGTATAATAACAACTTTTTCCTCTTCATCAAACTAGCAATTTTATTTAATTTAATATTAAAGGGGCCTCAATCAAATGTTGCTTTTTAAAAACGATTATTTATAGCAAGACAGTAAACATTACCAGGAAGCAATCTTTAAGATTTCGAAAGAAATACCTACGTCGGATAGTCACCGCCTCTAAGGTGAAATGGCTAATTGATGTCTCAATATAAATCATTATTCGACCACAACAGCTTTCACTTCCCGCCCAAAGCCATTAAAACACATTTACCTATTTAGCCGGCTTTCCGGCGGAGTCCAGAATACCTGTGCCTAATGTACTTAGGGTTGTGCCATTCCGTAAACGGAATTATTCCTCCTAGTGTTTTATAATTATAGGTTAAGTCGACTAGGAGGCTTCACATATTTTATTATTATAATGATAGATATGAAGAGTTATTGCATTGACACGGACCTTCAGACTGTTATACCTCTAAGATAAAAAATATTGTTTGCATATTATTATGTAGGTAGTATATATATAGTACTTATATCATAGATTTTTCAAAATCATGAGTTCCTGAAATACTAACTAGCACCCCGATTTCTAAGTAAAAACTTTTTTTTAAAGATAAATATTGATTGATTTGATACTTTTGTTATTCATTATTTACCTGTAGGAGTTCAATGATCTAATATTAGTCACGTGCATAATACCACACAAAAATTTGGTTTATTGTGATTTTTTTTTTAACAAAGACACCACTTGATAAATGTTTGCTTTTAATTCAATTTCACCTTCTGCAACTAAATACAATTTTAATTTTGTATTTTTTTATTATTATCTTCCTTAGTATGTTTATTAAGTGTTACTTTATATAACAATCTACCAATTTAAATTGTACCAAAGAATTGTCTTGCTGTATGGAATCTATTTTTATTAAGCGTGAAATAAGAGAAATGGATTAGCCGTAAACGTTTCGTAACGAAATGGAATTTTGACACTTGGCAACCCTACTCCTAATGCATCAGCTCAAATATCAAACAAGCTAATGATCAAAACGGCCACATTCTCGCCCTTATCACCAAGGCTTAAAGTCCACATCTCCCCACTCTCCTTCACGTCCGTTTATAAATAAAGGAACCTCTTAAACTATTATTAACCGGAGTTACTGACCTTTCACATGTGCACGGATGTGCTGCGCCCAAGTTCCATCATAAAGTGAATTTATCGCGTACACTAATTATCTTCTATAGCGATATCACGAACGATTTTCAAAGAGGCTCGGTATGCGTACGTTGTGATTTATTACTCTTAATTGCGATAAATTGCAAAGCTACCTGTTTACAGTATTCAGGTTAATATTATGTGTAAATATAATTTATCAATAAATCGAGGTCTGTTTGCTACATTTCACTATTAAGCCTTTTATTTGAACCTAAATGATCTAGATATTAACTATAAAAACTAACTCGAAAAAATCTATACTTATTGTGCGTTCAAATTATAAATTTTAATGGGTTTCAGGGACAAAAGTTAGGATAATATGACCTATTTTACAATGAGATCAGAAAATATAGTGACTATAAATGATAGAGACTGCAATCATGTGTACAGACGTGTATTTGTAAAGAGACTGATAGAAAAACAATACTTCATATCAAAAATAAAATTAGAAATCTTAACTTGAATACAAAAATAGTAAAAAGTACAAAAAATATTAATATAAAAATCATGAAGCCAGCGTCGGCAACCGCGACCTATCATTGAAAGTAATTTATGTAGAAGAAATATTTTTTCTTTAAAATACAGTCGCTCATTATAAAAATTATATAGTAAATGTAATAAGTGTATTTTTGTTTTATACAGTGACGAGATATATTTGAACAATAAGAACAAAACTCCAAATAAATGTATTTTTTATTGATTAATCGCTCATTGAACTATACGACTTTGGCAGATTTAAACCTCGCGAAGTGGTTTAGCCACCATTCACAAAAAAAACAGACTTTGGCAATGCGATAAGGTTATACCTAAACGTTTTGAAAAACGAGCTAATTATTTTCAAGACGCCAATCGCATACATTTTCAACGTGTTATTTTGTCCTGGGATAAGAACTTAAAGGTCATTCCGATCATCAATCACGATACCTTTTGTGATAATATAAAGCAAATGATCTCATCAGATCAATAAATGTGAACGTCTTATTCTTTATTTGGACGTTTGAGATAGACTAGTTGGTTAATTTTATTAATACGTACCTAAATGTTTGCAGCCCGTATATGCAAACTATATTCAAAGTCAAAATTTCGCTTAAATATATATATTTTCCTCCTTGCTGTATTGAATTTATTTCGTTTGCCGAAAATTTCGGGCTACCACCACATCAGAAATCAGAATACTGATTTTACAGGAGTTAATATAATACCTGTGTCAGCAATAATATATAAACAAAAATATTTTCCGTCTAACTGAACTCAATCAATTTCTTTTGTTGGCTGAATGTGATTTAGTTAGCTTGTTGCTAAATGTTTGGACTCCGCCAACCTTTAAGGGATTGCAGCCGTAATGGTATGTATGTATTAAAAAGTATTATATTAGGGTGTTAAATTATTTAAGTATATATTTGTAATACCACTGTTGTTTCTGATATCCGTAACACAAGTGCTTAAGCTACTTATCTCGGAGTCAGATCAATGTATGTGATGATATAAATATCAGACTAGATATTTATATTTTTTTTACAAACAACAAAAAAAAAAGTTACTTGTACATATCTTAAAGCTTGTAAGATAAATAGATTTCAGTATGAAAGAACGTAATGGAACACAGACATATACTGTACCGAGTTTAATCAACTTTATGCAAATCTACGAAGTATCCGCGCGTAGGTATTTCTCACGGATGACCACATTGAGCGACTAGTCGATCTTGAACTTTGCACCATAAATCATGATTCCCGTGCATATCCATGCACTCTATGCTATTGAGATAAAGGTGCAATTGCAGTAATGACAAGAACCAGCATTCTAAGTATCGAGACAATGGTTGGGTACTAAGAAAAAAGCACGTGCAGTATTGGACGTTGGTCATTGGCGTCATGTTGGCTGCAGATGTTGGTTCAAACATTGGTCCAAGCAATAACTAGTCCAAAGACGCCACTTTCTTTCTTTGAAACACTTAAATACAGGAAAAGTGTGCATTACGACCACTTGGGGCACTTTAAATAACTTAGTAATGGCCTTGGCAGAACGATGCGAGTGAAAGAAACTTTGTTTTGGTCGCAACTAACTTTCGCCCGCTGTTTCGCCCACGCTCGTCTGCAATTTGAATGTACAGAGATGACAATCTCACTTAGCTCATTATGTTGCAATAACGAAGATGATATGCCCATTTCAAATTCAAATTCAAATTCAAATTCTTTATTGCGACAAAAATCACCTTGACATAAGACCAGAACCTAAATAGACTACCTATTGGATAGCTAGCAAAGATGCTTGATTGAGACGTAAGAATAGTTTATTCTACGAAGCAATTGTTATGAAAAACGTTTCCATAACAATGTTTATTTAAAATTAAATACTGCAAAATTATGAAGCGGCCAATAAATCAGTCCCCACTTTATGATTCATATTAGAAATAACAAAAACAAATATACAAATAGACAGGAAAAAGTACACAGTTCAGTGTAATAATGTGGGTATTTTCATCCCATAGCTACTTCGTCGAACAGTACTAAAACTAAATTTATCAAAATCCGTAAAACTAAAAATACCAACAAAACTGAACGCGTTAAAGTACCTACCTACTAACAAACAAACTGAAATAGACATCGTTAGGCCCAGATAACTGTAAAAGAGTCAAATAAAAACCGTTAAAGGGAGATTTATGGGGTTTTAATAAAGCATGTGTTAAAAACTAAGAGAACTTAACTTGAATGAAGCAAATGAAAGATTTGTGAAGAGACTCGTTGAGAGTCAAACCACGGACCGAAAGTTGATTGGCGTTTCCTGGTTTATACTTCCTCGTGTATTTAATTTACTGTGTAGTTAATTAAATACATACTTTATTGATAACCAAATAGAGTTTACAATCAAAATATTCGTTTAAGTTGATCAAAGAATCTGGACACGACTTCATTCTCTTTGATGAATATGAGCGCATTTGTAGAGGAAATTAGATCATTTCAGTTCCGCTGATGAAATTTTGTAACAGGATTCGTTCAATATTAATTAATTTCGCTTGCAAATCAGTCGAGGTCGTAAGAATGTTTGTTAAGGAAATATTAATAACACCTGTGTCCTGTCTAAAGTTATATTTTTAATAACTTATTAAACACTAGCTGTGCCTGCGGTTTCAACCGCGTTTATGGTTAATAACGATAAATGGGCTATCCAACACTGAAAGAATTTTTCAAATCGGAGCAGTAGTTCCTGAGATTAGCGTATTCAAGTAAACAAACAAACTCTTCAGTTTTATTATAAGTAGATATAGATAAATTAATAAGTCAGGATTGTTTCATGCCGGGCAGCACATTCATGTCGACATTGCAAAACCAATGACAAAGACTAATGCACCAAACGATACGTATTTCCGTTTAGTAAAAGTAACAATAATTCCAATTTGCAGTAGTTAAGTAGATTTTAAATTCAAATTATTAGCCAATCCGTTATAAAAACGATAAATCAAACATGGTTTTGCATTTAATAAACGATACAACCGATGTTATCTAAACAGAGAAACAAAGAAAGAAGCGTGTTTACGTAATTTTTATGTAAAATATTAAGGAAGCTGGTTTGAATTTAAAATTTAATCTCTATCGTCCAGCTTGTAAAATCTTTCTCTAAATCTAAGCGTGCTAATTCATTTAAAAATACATTAGTCACGAGTTGTTTTACCTACTTCAAACTTTCAATCGTTAAAACAGACGACTTTGATAATAAATGGATAGTTTGTTTTCGTAGCTAGTCTGGTTTATTTAAGATTTTAGAGAGAACTGGCCGGTTTGTCTTTCTCTCGGATAAATATTTACTAAAATACTGAGATTAAAAACAATAACAAATTTATATCTATACTATACTTATTACTTGAGCGCGTTAATCTCAATAACTACTGGTCTGATTTGGGCTATATAACAAGGCTATAGGCTATATAACATTTATTATAAACGCGGGTAAAACCGCCTATCTAGTGATTAATAAATGACAAAAGCTAACTTGAAATTTCTGCTTGGAGACATGTTACGATTTCTTTTAATTTCCTTAATAGATTCTATATTATTTGTAGAAACTCCATTCGTTGCAAACAAATCCATTTGGCACACAATGGCAATTACGTCGACTTTCTCATAATCCGTTGCATAAAATGCAATCCTCTAATAAACTTGAGTACCTAATTAGAAACGTTAATCTGACGACACGATGCTGATAATATGCACAATGTAAATATCTCTTATCTATGTATGGCGCCTAACACGTCACTGTAATCTTGAACAGTTTCCTCTAAACCTTCACTCTTTTCTCCTCTGACAAAAACATTTATCTACTGGATCTTGGCTTATCCGTACGGTTGGTTATCCGAGCGGTGGTAGCTCAATGGTAAGGACACGCGCCTCTTAACCGAGGAGTGCGGGTTCAAATCCGGGCACGTACCTCTGGATTTTTCATGTCTATGTACGTATTTATACCACTAGCTCGACGGTGAAGGAAAACATCGTGATGAAACCTGCAAATTCAAATAACTTTGGATTTGTAACCATGATCCAAAAATTGTCTGGTTGCCCTATCTTAGGGTTACGAAGGTCAGATCGGCAGTCGCTTCAATGTAATTACCAGACTCGCTTAATCCTGGATCATGGTCTAAGCGGACCCCGTGTAAGCACGGGACATAACGCTAGGAAGATGATGATCTTGGCTTATCCGTACAGTTTAGCCTCATTAGCATCCAGTAACGGGTAACAGACAGTCGTAAAGTGCATATCATTTCGCTAGCGATTATCGATTCGTTCGCAAGTCGATGCATTTGCGATAACGTGACCGGCGATGCACTCACTTCCGATGCTGCAATCAGCTTGTTAAACACAATGGGAAATAAACTTTAATAAGACGTATGATGATTCTGTTTTATGTGGCACTTTGCATGACAACTCTGACAGCGTGCAATATTTAAAGATTTTTTATTTGGAGTTGGAGTAGTATGGACTGTTTTTATCTGAGAATCAGAGATAATAGGTGATATAGCGACTGAACACATAATGGAAACACTGATCATTACTTTATACGTAACAGTTACATAGGATTATCATGACATAATGTTTCACACAATACCAACTGTTTCATTTTCCAGAATAAAGCGTTAAACACTTTGCAAGATTAAGTTTCAACTTCATGAATCGCACAAACTCATTTGTTTTCCAACATTTAACGTACAATTTTGGCATCTTAATCATTTCATTAGTAGCTATCATAGTTTTTCAACTGTGCCTAACTGTCCATTTGAGTGGTAAATCTTATAATATCTAAGTATGATACATATACATACAAGGAATCTATATAGTATGTATATATATTTGACTATTTGATATATTTGACTGGCCCGTTGGTCGAGTGGTCAGAGACCCTGGCCATGAAACCAAGGGTCGTGGGTTCAAATCCCGCTAGGGGCAAATATTTCGTGTGATGAACATGGACATTTGTACTCAAGTCATGGATGTTTATAAACGCATTTAAGTATGTCTATCCGTTCGCCTAGTATCCATAGTACAAGCATAAGCTTAGTTTGGAACTAGGGAATTGGTGTCAGTCTGGAGAATTTATTTATTTATTATTTATATTATTGATTTATATTCTTCTTGACCTAATAATGTCTTCAATTTATCGAGTATTTAATGAAATGCAAATATTAACTAAAGTCTAGACAAATATTTTAGTTATAAATTACCATTTCTAGTGACGTTATTACACTATCAAGTGTCGCAGGTCACGCTTTCTCTATCACTCGATATTTATGACTATTACGTATTCAGACATCAATTATGACTTGTCTGAAATGCGTCTGGTCTGTCTATTATTATGACATTAAAAAGCAACTGGTTTTATTAAAATATAATGTAAAATTTCAAAATTTACGACAACTATTCCAACGTCACCTCCAAAGATGGCCGTCACACTAAAATACCAAGTAATTTGGCGGATGGGAATTAGGAAATCTGCAATAATTATTCGTCAGTAACCAGTAGAACTAGAACTAATTTCAACTTTCTAATCAAATCTAATGAAAAGGTTAACCGTAGTTTGTTTTGATAGCACAGCAATAGTAGAAATTATATTATAGAATGAAATTACTTGACATCAAATGTTAAATTAGTAATAGATTTTTCATGAGTTCCTAATGTGAACTTTTTTACAAACGCCTAGACTATGTATCTAGGAGTTCACGATGCTGAATTTGATAATAAAAACGAATTGTAAAGAATTCCAAATATACCTCAGGGACTCTAACGAAGAAAATTGAGATTTTTTATTTGTTTTAGACAAGAGACGTAATTTTCTGAGACATTTGAATGAAATTTGTCAGCAACCAAATCAATTATCTGCACACAAATTGTGACGCACCCAATCCATTCATACGCAAAATTAAGAACGGAACTCCGACTCATTATTTGATCAAAACAATAGGTAGCAAGAAAGCGCTTCTTCCTGCACAATGGAAGCAGACGTTATGCTGCCTAATGAATGGTTGACAGAGCTAATAACTGGGTGGGCGGCAGGAAAACATCAGCTAATTACCCCAGCGAATCGAGGGCCTCGATAATGTTACGTGGCTTATCGACAAAAGTACTAATTAGACTAATATTTCACTTTCATTGTTGGTGAGGAGCGGAATTCAGGAAATAATTTTGACGAAAACATTTCCGTGTTCTTACAATTCGGTCTCTTTCAATCTTACCAGACAGTTGAATGTCTCATGAGCTGATCGAAAGAAGGCAATTTATTTTGTAATTGAATTTGAGAAGCCTAGTATATATATATATTCTTCTTGACTTCGATTAAACTTGCCGTGATTTTGATTAAAACCTGTTATGTATAAGTCTGCAGACTTAACTACGTATCGAAAACACTTACAGCAGATTAAATAAAATGTGTTATGAAATACGTATCATTGAATAAATATTCGTTTGGCCAATTTCCAATGGTCTTGAACTACTTACAATCTTTCAATTTAGATGATCCCTACACAATGAAGGGCTCACAAATACAGACAAAGAAACAAACGAACATAAGGCCAATGATTCGTCGGCCTTCATTTTAATCATTCTGTAGGGCACGTTACAATTACCTGCAAGTAGGAAGCGGATCTCGGCTCGTACCGAGGAAATTGAGGCGATTAAAAACATAAAAAGTTACAACATAAACAAGAGATGCTCACTATTAAACTTTCACCGTGACTAATAAGTAACATGGTAGTATCATGGTGTGTAGCGGTGGTAGCTCAATGGTAAGGACACGCGCCTCTTAACCGAGAAGTGCGGGTTCAAACCCGGGCACGTACCTCTGGATTTTTCAAATCTATGTACGTATTCATATCACTAGCTCGACGGTGACGGAAAACATCGTGATGAAACCTGCAAATTCAAACAACTTTGGATTTGTAACCATGATCCAAAAATTGTCTGGTTCCCCTATCTTAGAGTTACGAAGGTCAGATCGGCAGTCGCTTCAATGTAATTACCAGACTCGCTAAATCCTGGATCATGGTCTAAGCGGACCCCGTCTAAGCATGGGGCATGACGCTAGGAAGATGATGGTAGTATCATGGTGCGTATCCGTATTGTTTTAATAAAATATATGATTTTTATTGAGTACCTATTAATATGTTTTCGTATAAAGCTACAGCGCAAGCTTAAGTATACTTAATTATTATACCATTAGAAATTAATGTGAATTATGTGGAAGATGTTAACATAGGTAAGAAGCAACATTACTCATGCGCTAATTCATGTTGCAAATGATTCACAGGAAATCAATAACGATAATAAACTGCAAAAACATGAACTAACACTTACGCGTCAAACCAGATCAATCAAACGGTAATTCGACACTTAATGATACCTAAAAGCAGATGGTACCGATAAAAACCAATAAAACGTAACACGAACGTTATGGGGATCTGTTATGGCTGTGCCGGGTCGAAAGTCAGGCGCAGTGTAAAGTTTTTGTATGTAGCAGATTATCTGAGAGCCGTTATTCAAAACAGGTCTTTGCAATTTTTTCTTTCGTATATTCGTTGTTCATTACAGTTTACACGAACATAAATGTTAAGAAGGAACAAGGTTCGACTTAAAGAAATTTTGCATAGTCAATGGAAGTCAAAAATGAATTTTGCATAAGTTCAAAATTTAGCGTAGATGTAGCCAGGATAGATTATTGACATTCAGATGTTTGGAAGTTGGAAATTGTATGATTGCAGCTATGCAGTGGAAACAAATAATTTTTAATGCACTCACTGCAAGATAGGTAAGATTTTGTTAAGTAGAACACATGGTTGAAGACATGACAAGGGAAGTAAAAGGCAGGAAAGTATTTATTTAAGGATGAGTTGGTACACAAATATACCATTACGTAATACTCAACACGAGGGAGGAACTCACCCGAGTGTGACTATGCTAATAGGAGGACGGCGTGTTCACACAACTATTCTCACAAAAAAAAAGTGAAAACGTCTAACGATTGTGATAAAAAGTTTAAAATTCTCAAGGATTCAGCATTTAACGAGCAGAATAATATACAGTGTTTTTAAAGTTAACACTCTACTTTGAAGAATAACGTATGGTTTTTTTAAATGATACAAAAGACTATCTGTAGATTATCTGAAAAGCTACATAATAATGGTAATAATGAGAGTTATTATATAGACGACATAGGTGACCAAGGTGACCAAGCAATAATATCAGTTCGTTTTAAATAATGTGTCTCCCCATTAGATAGTATCAGTAGAAAGCTGAAGTGAACTGTTAGCTTAGCAACTTATAGATAGAAATCTTTAGGTTATCTAATTGCCTAGAGTTAATACGTAGCGACATTGAGTACTTACCGGTGTAGGAAGTGTAATTGATACTTATATATTTTTTTTCTCTTTATTATCCAGATACTTATAACCCGTTACAATTCATTAATAAAAGTACTCTTGTGTGTTTCATAGTATGATGGTGTTATCTAGTCAATAGGTATGGTAAGCATTTAATTTATATTACAAAGCGAATATATTTAGCCAATATGCAAAATTTGCGTCTTTATCTTAATTGCGTATCGTAAATTCAAGTCTGTCTGTCTTGAAATTTGTTAAATACTGTTTTGGAACACTGGATTGGAATTTATTGCGCTAAGTTAACCGAAGACTTCTTTAAAATTCTTGTTTAAATGAAGATTATTTGAATTTTGCTCGAAACATTAATTGTCAGCTAGTAAATTGAGTTGTTCAGTAAGTTACATGAGCACAAGTGAAGCTCATTTATCTGAAATGTAGATGTTATTGACATTTGAAATAATTATCTAGCCATTGTGTGTGCAAATTTGTGTAAGATGAACTGCGATACGTGAAGAGATATCTGTTTTCGCCTGATAAATGATATCGTCTATTGCAAGTGTAAGCCAACAAAGGAAACTTTTTCATGGAATTTTAAAAGCCTTATTTTGATTCTATTCAATTTATTTTATCTTAATTTCTTGACAACTTTTTAAAGGTCTGATGTATCTCAACTTTATTAACAAATATAATTGACTGATAAAATAGGTTTGTCTTAATAGTGGTTGATTTCTTTGCTAGTTTTTTTAATACGTTTAGTATTATTAAACAACGCGGTGGATAATATGCTTGATTGCTATTATTACTTAACAAAATATTTGTGTTGACGTTCTACGCGACCTACTTAGCATCACGTTTCCGTAACTATGTCAGCAGTTTTATAATTTACCTGATCAATATTCAGGTGCCCTTATCCCTTTGAAAGAAGTCCTCCGAAAGAATATTCTTCAACTTTCAATCCAGTGAAAGTATCCTCGGTTCCTCCTTTACAGTCTGGTGCACAAACACAAATCCACACAATTCACTATAGGGACCACAAATTGGGGCACAATTTTCTGAGTGACGTCATCGGCGGTCGGTTACGAGATTCTCCAAAAAAGTGTGGAGAGTTGTCGCGAGCAACGATGGACGTGTTTTGTTGCGCGGGCGTCGCGTGCGGTTCGGCGGGCCTCGGTTGGGCCAATGAGCGGGGGGCGAGCCTGCGCCCGCGCCTCAACATAATGCTTGTTTGGAATGCAATCTCGCTCACTCTCTCAGCCGTGCGGACGGTTTCTCCTAAACGCGGCAACCTCTCGTTCCCTCGCCCATGAATGGCTGCGGTTATGCTATGCAGTTGTGCCCAATAACACCGCATCGGCACAACGGGATTGATATCAGTGAAACATCGCAAAGTCCATAGAATTACTGTTAAAATCTTATAGTTACTGCTATAACTCCATAATGAAGGAAGGAATTGAAATCTCACTACTAAGATTTCAATTCCTTATCAGAGGTTGATGTGATTGCAAGGGAAGAGTTAAAATACATACATACATACGCCAATAATCCCCGAAGGGGTAGGCAGAGTCAAAGGAGCAGGAGGCCCCTTTAACCACATTCAGAGTAAAAATATTTTGTTAAATGGATGTGGTAATTCTCGATAATCGAGTAACATACCCCGAATCAAATTCTGTAGACATTTCCTAAATTATTAACGTAAAAGTTCATAATATGCAAATTAATTTTGTAATAAATTCTTAATATAAGCTGTCGAAAAGAATAATACATTAATCGAAACTTCCTACAGATATTTAAAGTCAAAGTGTGCGCACACGCACTTTGATGCCTAGCTGCTTCCTTACTGTTTTCTTTATGCTGTGTCATCAGTCTTTTCATGTTTTTTTTGCGTCAAATCCCTAGGGGCTCTTTGTAATACTGTTAGCCTGTTTAAAATCTTCAAATCCAGTAACGATTTCTCTATTACACGTTTTTGTAGAACGTTATATCAATACGGCGGTTCGAGCCCGTCAAACGAGAAGATAAACAGCTTTATCTGGCATCGAGTCACGTTTGTGATAGCACCGTTACGTCGAGCCGAGACGAACGGACGGTTAGCGAAATATTATTTGGTGGATGGCTAATAGATATGTTTTATTTGGTCTGTGGCAATGGTGCTGATTATAACGGCAAACAGCTGCTTTACTTTAGAAGTTATAGCATGCATGAAGGAACGAGAGACTCTTTAGATTTAAGAAAATACGGTGCAAATACATTCTTTCACACACACCACGGAATAGTAAATAAAGAAGCACCCCGCGCGTCATACTAAAGCGTGAAGCCACCTTTAGGCATATGTGAGATTCTTATGGATACTAGATATAGGAAATCTGTCATTTGGAGCACTTATGTCAATAGGATGTAAGTTGCGTGTCAAGTTGGAGCTCCGCAGGTGCCTCAACGTCTAGTTAGTAGCGCAGAGTCCTTCTTTTTTTACTTGTCGATGGTCAACACATATTGTCTCATCGCTTTCTTAAACTTTAGTATTCCAGCATATCATGAATTACCCGAGGAGACTTCCGAAAGGTGGCACTTCTCGTTGTCAATAACATTCAGAGTAAAGTTCATGCAGAATTACTGAAGTGGGAACATACAGAGAACCAGAGCATTGCAGTGAGGACACTCGCATTCCGGGGTGCGAGCACTTAGCAAAAAGGTCGGAATGCGTGGCAATTTAAATCGTCGCAGCCGCATTGAATCACGTCTACTGAAACGTATTGCTTTTTATAAAGGAAACGTAAGGTTGGTGGCAATTCCGGTTTTTTATGGGTTTGAGTTGAAACAGTCAAGGAATGCTTATGGTATAACAAACTATTGTGTGTAAAATATTTCTACCCACGAATTAAGTTCCATATTTTTGGGGTTTTTCTGTGGACAGATTATTGTGCAAGTTCCTAGAAACGAGCAAGTTTGATTCACTTATACCAGACAGCTTTACTGGCATTTCCAAAGGATATATATTTTTTTCTGTAATTTTGCCACAATTTGAAGAAAGTTTTGAGGCCGAAGATACTATTTTTATCATCAACATTTACAACATCCTATCCTTTTTGAGGATTGCGAGCGATTTGAGAATTTTACATACATATATATGTAAGTATAAATAAATATCCGACTACATCACATACATTGATCTGACTACGAGGTAAGTAGCTTGAGCACTTGTGTTACTGATATCAGAATCAACGGTGGTATTACAAATATATACCTTAATATTGGATATTAACACCCAGACACAGAACAAACACAAGTATTCATCACACGAATGTTTGTCCTAGGTGGGGTTGTCATCGAGTATATATGTAACATATAAACATTTGAATTGAATAATAACAGCGGTGGTAGCTCAATGGTAAGGACACGCGCCTCTTAACCGAGGAGTGCGGGTTCAAACCCGGGCACGTACCTCTGGATTTTTCAAGTCTATGTACGTATTTATACCACTAGCTCGACGGTGAAGGAAAACATCGTGATGAAACCTGCAAATTCAAACAACTTTGGATTTGTAACCATGATCCAACAATTGTCTGGTTCCCCCATCTTAGGGTTACGAAGGTCAGATCGGCAGTCGCTTCAATGTAATTACCAGACTCGCTAAATCCTGGATCATGGTCTAAGCGGACCCCGTCTAAGCACGGGACATAACGCTAGGAAGATGATGATAAACATTTGAATTGAGTTCTTTTTAGGACCTCTGTTGAGTTCGTGAAATAATAGTTAGTTTCACATTAATTAAGGAGGGAATTCAAGGTTTAAATTCTCTGTACAAGTGGAACTAACCAAGAACTGATTATTTTATTGTCTTTGACCGTGTAATCATACATAAAGGTGTGTTGTATCTTAGTCTTGTAGTAATGAATCAATAGGATGTTATAATTCATACGATGCGTCATGGATACACAATACCAGTACTTTAGTATTGTTAGTAATCTTCCTAGTAAAGTCAATTATAATTGCATTAGGATTTACACACGGTTTCGATCGCGTGAAAATTGTTTTGTTAATCCAATCCTCTGAAAGTTACTTCCCTATACATTTTACTGGATCCATAGTGTTTTTATATATATTAGCTTAGGTAGATATATCCTTTACTTACTGTAAATATATTACTACATTTGTTATTAGAAATGTCAAAGTTTGTGTAGATATTTACTTGTTTGATTAACTGGGTAAATAAGAGAAGGCATACACAGATATTCATCTAACTTAACACAAAGTGTATGTATAGTTTCTACCACATTTTAGTATTTCCCGATGATAACGTTTAATATCTCATCTAATCCTGAAGTTTATACACACTCAAATAAACTCCATTTAACATCTGCATATTGAGCAATAATTATATGCAAATTCAGTCTACTTTTAGCGCATGTTTTGAAAGACAGCGCTATCCCGAGTGTGGCAACACTGGCTGCAGTTGCAACAATAGGCTTGCAGCCTAACTTGATGCACCGTTAAGGCTCCCTTAGCGTTGCACAAATAGAAATGCTTTGCGAACATGCTTATATAAATATAATTCCCTTTTATATCTAACTGGCTTACTCCGCTAGCGTCAAATTCGGTACAACAGCTGTTTGTTGTTCAAGTGTAAAATCTAAAAAAATATTGACGATAGCAGCGCCCCGTGTTTTCACCCGCGTAGATCCCGTTCCCGTGGGAATACGGGGATAGAATATAGCCTATGTTACTCGCCGATAAAGACGCTTTTCATTGGTGTAAGAATTTTTCAAATCGGTCCAGTAGTTCTGGAGCTAATTCAATACAAACGAACAAAAAAATAATCAAATCTTCTCTCTTTATAATATTAGTATAGATATTTACATAATCTACATCCCGACAAGTCTAATATCTCTTGGTCTCATGTTGATAGGTAGGCCATAGGATGGCCATAGGTGATAGGCCATGGTGGCCTGAAGCACAAAAAGAATGTGCCAACTGTATATATGTACAGTACCAGCATGTCGTAAAAGGAGACTAAGTATGTAATAATGTATTGGGTTTTGGTGATTGTGACGCCTACTGGCACAAATGAATTTCTGTCTTAAAATGGTTGACATAAAGGTGGTTTGTATACTAATAATCTAAATTCTTTTGATTTATCGTATTTTACGCGATTACCTCCGGTATAGCGCCTTAACAATAACAGCTCCGCAATACACTAGCATCGCTGAGCTGCGTGGCAACTCTAATGATACCGATGGCAATCTAGCACATGTGCAGAACAAACGCGGAGGAAGTTACACATGTGCGCGGGAGCAGCGGTAGTGCGCTCGCCAAGTCTTGACTCAACCTATCAAACATAATATGAAAAAAAATAACTTCCTAACATAGTCGAGTGATAGAGAAGGATCACGATAAGTCATGAGCACAGTAATAACTTTTTAATAATTTAACTTACATTACCCAGACTATGATAACGAATCGATTCATCGAAACGGAATGAGCTGCTTACTCAGTTAATATTGGCTTAGGCGCTACAGTGACAGCTAAGATTAAGCTTCTCTGGATCTTGGTCGTCGTTGGTTAAAAGCCTTGAAAAAAAGCCGCGCGACAAGGCTAAAACAACTATTGATTACTACACGACACTCTCCCACGTCAAAATTGTCCTTAATAACAAGCGTTAAGTAATGCGATCCGCAAGAAAATCTCGTGTTACAAGACACACTTAGCATAAAACTTGGCTCCATTTTTGCAATTACCGTAAAGCGGACATTACGAGCTGGGAACCGTAAAATTGACACGATCTTGGATGCGTGGAAGTGCACTCATCTGTATTGAGACATTGTCATTCAGATATGTATACATGGAACAAAAGGCTTCTCCGTAAGAGAAACGGTTGGAACGACTTAGCGTCTCATCTCATGTTTTCTATTCTATTCTATTCTATTCTATCTCTTGATAGGAAATATGATCAAGTCAACGTCAAAATATTCTTTGTCTATAAAGATTTTAAGCAAACATGTTTCGAGAACGTCAACTTCAAAATCAGACGATATGAGTCTTCCACTGATTTAAATGTTGATTCTATTGAGAAGATTCCGGTAAGAAACATATTAGAGCAAACAAGTTTCAAAATCAAACAGTTCAATAAACTTATTCGGACGGGGAACGTGTTCGAAAATACATACATATCTACATAACTTACCGCCTGGAATCCTCGAAGGCTAGGCAGAGTCAAAGGACAGCAGGCCCTTTTAACCTCATTCAGCCAAAAATAAAACAGGGCTGGGTTAGATGGAAAACTGTGAAAAAGTAGTGACAAGTGGCTAGCTCGTCGCCTACACAATTACATACCCAAAACCCGATATATACCACTAGTCGAATTCTACGACATGCTAGGCAAAGAACACAGTTGACATATTATTTTTAAGTCTCAGACATGGTCCAAAACAGTTTTTAGGTATCAATTTTACATGACAACCATCGTATGTGATTTTGCCTCCTAGTATTTATATATCATTTACTAAGATGCCTAAGGTACGACGTATATTTAAAAAGATGCAGTGAATTAGGCAATACCCCAGTTATGATTTGTTTAAGATTAGAAGACGTAGACTGAAGAATAGAACAATGAAAACGGATATGGATATGTCTTAAAGTAATCCAGTTTATTTGAGAGCACCGTGGTTAGACGCTATAAAGCACTTCATAGGCTGGTCTTTCATTAAAAAGTCTCGCTTCAACGGATGTGTTGGTAAAAAAGGCACGTGTAATTGGTTATTAACACCAACATACATTCTGAGAAATTTCTCTTCTATGCCTATCTCTAGGTCTTATTTCAAGAGATGAGGAATGATTGCTTATAAAAAAAATCATAATATTTTTCGTCGGATTTTGGGTATGTGATTGTGTAGGCGACAAGCTAGCCACTTGTCACTACTTTTTCACATTTAACCCAGCCCAATTTTATTTTTGGCTGAATGTGGTTAAAAGGGCCTGCTGCCCCATTGACTCTGCCTACTCCTTCGGGGATTATGGGCGTGATGTTATGTAATTATGTATGCATAATATTTTTCGTGTTTTGTTTCTAGCTTCATTTGAAGTATGTATTGTATATGATTTTAAACTTTCGCGTTGCATTATCTTTAGAAATAATACTGACGGGACAATGCGAACTTCCATTTGAAGTATTAATGGCGATCGATATTGTTTTAAGTGCTGTGAATTGATGCATTAGTGAATATTTTAGTTTTGGACACGCATCGTGTGTTGGCTACATGACGCGTGGACAACCGGCATAGCACCAGGCATCTTAAAAACATCTTCCACGAAAAACAGACTCCGTGGAATCCGTGTTGAATGCAATAAAACTAAAAAAAAATATGTACGATTTTAACCGACTTCGAAAAAGGAGGAGGTTTTCAATTCGACCATATATATATATATATATATATATATATATTTTTTTTTTTGTTTCAACTCTCAATTTAGGTGAAATTGGTTAAAATAAGCCTCCATAAATCAATAGGTTGCCATTAACCATTACAGGAATCATGGCATTGTTTGCACTTTGCACGGACCGGTTAGTTCATGATAGTAAAATTATTAGATCCTTTTTAGGTCTCTAGGTATCGCAGAGAAAAAACTGAGGCTAATAACTTTCTATTCTGAAAAGAATAGACACGTCTAGTCGTCTAGCTTGTCGTGAACCCCAGTAGCAGATCAGTTAACACGAAAAGATATAGATAAGATCTGACAACCACGGACTAGTACAATAAGGACTCTGCGCCACTAACTAGACGTTAACCAGCTATACTCAATGTGTGTTCCGTGAAGCCTTTCTGGGGGTTCCACGAAAATTGGTACTGATCATAAATATCATAATTCCTGGGGGAAAATCCGTTAAAAGTCGATTATTACACCCTCCCCAGCATTACGTTAAGCTATCTGCGGAGCTCCAACTTGACACGCAATGTATATTACAATTTTTTCGTAATCTCACATGCGTAGGGGTGGCTTAACGCTGTAGTATGACAGCGGGGAGTCCTTCTTTTTTTACTAGTCTGTGTCGACATCTATGGCTCTTTACTACTCGTTCCACAGTAGGACAAAACTTTCGATTTTGAACCCACTCACGCCATATGGTATTCTATTGTCCACTCTAGACTCGAGACGTCCTTCGTACGTGAGGATTAATCGCAGATTGTCTGTTTGATTACCATACACACACACACACACACACACAACATTGTTTTCTTTATAGAGGTCCGGTCAAGCGTGAGTCGTGTTCTCTTCATTAGTAATGTTTTAAAGTTGTGATGAAAATTTTCATGTTAATATTTTAAATGTGGTTAAAGGGGCCTGCTTCCCCTTTGACTCTGCCTACCCCATCAAGGGTTATAAATATCAGACTACACACATTGATCTGACTCCGAGCTAAGTAAGTAGTCTAACCAATAACAAATATCAAATATTTTTAACCTATAACGCTATTTAAAAGATAATTGCTGTAAAAATAATGTTCGTTAATAAACATGACTAAAGATGCACTTTAGTGAATTAAACTCCGACGAAGCTGAGTTGGCTGTGTCAATATTGACCAAGCTCGTGTTTCCTGGTTGTTTGCTCAGCTTCGGCGATACGGACAACCCGATACTTTCGATTTGCTGACTAATAGCTAATAAACGGAAATGTGGGTAAATGTGTCCGTGTGTATTTTAAAGCGAGATAAACATTTTGAAGTTTTTATCTATTGGGAATGCTGAAGAGTTAAAATTACGTATATAAAAGCGAACATTGTTATTTTAGTTATTAGTTAAAGTTAATATGGCCTATGTGAAACGAAGCTTACTTCAAGTTTAATGTCAAAACTGCCCTATAAATAAAACTTACACCTATGTATCTACTATGAAGACCATACAATCTCATATCCCGACAAATATTACTGGAAATTTAATTAAATAAATATCTGACGACATTGATCTGCCTCCGAGGTAAGTTGCTAAAGCTCCTGTGTTATGTATATCGGAATAAACAGTGGTATTACAAATATATACTTAAATATTAGATATTATCACCCAGACACAGAACAAACACAAGTATCGAGATGGGGATCGAACCCACAGCTCATGGCGCGTGGGGCAGGGTAACTACTGAATGCGCTATCGAGTCAGTCAATTTATTCCGAAAGCTCCTTCGGAAGTAAAAAATCTGCGCCATCGAAGTTATTACAATTAACAACATGATTTCTTTCGTCTTGTATTCAGACAACACTACGTAATGTCAGTGAAGTCACAGACATGAGTGTAGTGCGCCGGAATAATAATAATAAATTCTCCAGACTGACACACCAATTCCCTAGTTCCAAACTAAGCTTGTGCTTTTGCTATGGATACTAGGTAAACGGATAGACATACTTAAATATGTTTATAAACATCCATGACCCGAGTACAAATGTCCATGTTCATCACACGAAACGTTTGCCCCTAGCGGGATTTGAACCCGCGACCCTCGGTTTCGTGGCCAGGGTCTCTGACCACTCGACTAACGGGCCAGTCACATATATCTAACATTAACTTGGTTATTTACTTATCGACTTATTATGCAGTGGCGGACTATGCCTGTTTTAGGCCCGGGGCGACAAAGAGCTGTACGAGGCCTTAGTAGGGATACGAGCAATTTCCACTCTTTGTTATAGGATGATTACAGGAACTTGGAGATAATATGAGGCCCCCCAGGACCAGAGGCCCGAGGCGGACTACCCCGTCCGCCACCCGGTGAGTGCGCTACTATTATTATGTACTTACAAACTACATATAGGTACAGTCGTAATACCATTATTTCTTACGCATTGTAATAATCTTACGCATTGTAATAATATTACGCATTTGTAACAATTCTAGTAACAATTAACCAATAAACGCCATGCCAAGGGTTAACCATCAATTTGTCCGGCGCGGTCCCTTGGACCCTTCAACTCGGACAAGCTATAAATTGTTCAATTGCTAATGTGAATGCCCTCTTCAAGCTATTATTTTGTGTTTAAAGCCCTTTGTAACGTTGTTATACGAGTACATTGAACGTTTGGTCATATATAATAAGAAAAAAATATTTTGTTCGTCGACTCGACATCGACCTAGTGTTTTAGATAAATGTAATAAGAAATTGTCATTAAAACTCGTTTTTAACTTTTCCTCAATCTCTATGGCCGTCTGGTTGAACTAATGTTTACAGTTTTATCCTGCTCATATAATTAATTAACTAAGAATTACCCTAGCTATCTGGACGTTGGTTGCATATTTAATTAAGTACTGGCCATGTTTTTATTTCCTAGCGTTTATCACATGTATCGTTGAGTGGTTAACGCCCAATGTCAATTTGACACGTCAATAGCGGCCTTAATCAGACGGCTGAATGCCACGGCTCGAAACAAAAAAAGTACTAATTATGCTCTATGGCGGCACGACACCGTTTTTGGGTAAACACCACAAGTGGGTCGGCAGACGGCGAAATAAAGACTGAACTCACGAACCGTTAAGCCACGGTTGCATCTCCGGCTAATGTGTTTTCGCTTTCGTAATGTTCCATTTGCGAAATGGCATCACGACCCTTGATGCCTTGATGCATTGACCTGTCAGTCTTTGTCTACGGTTACTTTTTTAAGGACTCGGATCACGAGGTTTTTGCCAATTGTACGCCATTAAAGATCTATTTACGTCCCGATGTTGAGATTCTTAAAAGGCAAGGTATTCTCGTATAAAGAAAAACAGAATCTTTATAAACTTAGTGATGCTGAATAAATATTTTCTTAAGATATAGTACTTGTTTTATTATTTACTAAACACACGTATGTATGTATATGTCTATCGTAATTAGATTGTATAAATACTTTAGAAATCGATCAATCTACACTTAGATTTAGTTATAAATTCTAAATAATTTCAAATTTGCGATTTGCTAATAATACAATTTTCGATGCATTAAGTAATTTTTAATTGGGTTTTTACTGTAATAAAAAACGGTAGTCTACTGATGAAAAATATAACTAAATTACTCCATTACATTCGAAGAAACAGATTGATTTGCAAATGTTTTTGTCGGTTCGAATAATATTAGAACCAAATTGTCCGCAGTATTTTTTCCTCTAATCAGCATTCACAGCAAAAAGGTGTAATTTTAAGTCGCCAGTTATACATGACTGACGAAGCAATATAAATATTTTAAGGCCGTGAGTGCAAGGTTGACAAATCAAAACTAGCAGTAATAATAAGGAAATATAAATTCCGAGAGTGGACCTGCGCTTACTTAATAAAAGTAAATTGTTTTGCTGGATTCCTTTACCTTGTGACTTCGTTAGACGCTATTTTAAGATTAAGAGGAGGTCGGATATCAAATAAATTGGTCAGTTCCTATTGCAGAATGTAGACCTTCACTCTATAGCAGTGATTCTTAACCGGTGGTCTGCGGACCACAGGTGGCCCGTAAAGCATTCCAAGTGGTCCGCGGAGCCATCCAAAAAAATCGGTAAATAATAACAATAAAGGTACAACGCGTCGACACAGCCGTCGAGTCCGAGCGAGGTGCGGGGAGGCCTTTTTATTTCCATCCAACTATGTAGTACATCCAAAACAATAAAACAATTAGGTGGTAAAATGACTGATCACAAATTTTGTCTAGAGGTCCCAAAAAGGTTAAGAACCACTGCTCTAAAGGATCTTATTAGATTAAGGCTGCCTGTCCACCGGAGCGGAGCGAGGTAGCTAATCCACCAATAGAAATCGTTCTAGAAAAAATCATATTGGTTAATATTTCTCCGTTTCTCCGCTCCGATGGAAAGGCAGCCTAAAGCTGATCATTTGGCGAGACGCTTGGCCTTGGTTTATAGATCCTGTTCACAATACCAACGGCCTCAGATTCGAATCCTGCTAAGAGCAAATGTTCGGGTGATGAATACAATCATTTCTTATTCTAAATGTATGAACGTGTCCATATCTGTTGTCTAGTATCGTTGTATGTTATATCTATATTTTTATAAGTAGGAGTTACACAATGGCTAGTGAAAATGTATGTACATATGTAGGTATTATTTAATTTCCATAGCCAAGGTTATTTCTATTCTTTAATTAGCTCTCGTCATTGTTCTAGATTTTAAAATTATTAGAGAATTAATATGGAAGCATTGTAAAATTTTAAAGGAGACCAAATTATATTAAAAGTTAAAAATAACTTTTTAAAAACAAGCTTTTATCTAAATGCGCTAAAAAGAAAAATATAAACTTGTACTTTAAAACTTCTTTGCATTAAAAATAGTTAGATTTGACTACATATAAACTAACAAACATCGGGACAGTTGAAACTAAATAAAAGCTTATAAAAAGACTAAGAATTCTTGCGCTAAACTAAAGCATGTACCTACCTAAACATTATTATAGGAACTGAACTTATATGCATCTTGTAAATGTTTCAGGAGATTCTCTTCTCTTTGTAAGACATGATTCACGGTCTGCAACATGCATCAGACAAACAGCCAGACGGTAATAAGAAGATGCAGTAATCCAGATAAATCCAGATTTAACTAAACATCTCGGTGAGAACTAAATCACCGCTTGAATCACATCGCCCGCGAAACCCAGATGAAGCAGAAATAGTGATATTGTGACTACAAGAACAACGCGATATCGGTCGCAGGTTCAACACCCGCCGGTATATTTAGTGTTTAGAGTAGCTGGGGTGGCCAGGTTTTGGAAGAAAAGTCGGACTTCCAAGAATGATTACTTACATGATTTGTTGCGATTCTTGGAAGGAATTTCTAATATTTTGAGTTCCTGTACCGCTTCACGTGCCACGTTAAGAGTTAAAGGATTTAAAAAATATTAGAAACACTTAAAACTGACATCAATTCATATAGCACGGGTAGTTTTAGAAGTGTAAAGCATTTTTGTAATTTAATATGTATTTTTTTTAATCTACTAACGACAGAAAAATAGAAGCAAAGTGGGTGTTTAGTCAGTAAGAAAAACTTGGAGGTCATGATTTTTTGCTATAATTTAAAATGATAACATTTTATTGTGTATATTTTTTATTTTTAATAATTGGTTAGATTGGTTATCGATTTTTTAATTCACCAATATATGATGATTGACCACTTGTTCTACCTGTCTGGGCCTTGCAGTAATTTAATGCGGTTATTTCTTTTTTTGATATTAACCTACATTGTTTTCATTATATTTTAACCAATAAGACTTTTTTTTTCGGATTTATTTGTAGCCCGGACTTGTCCGCCCAAAGCTAACCGTGTGGCCACCCTTGCGGTGAGTAACGGGAGTGCCGGATGTGGGCAGTGGCCCAACTCCGAGCTGGTTCCAATATTTGTACTTTTCACGTGCGTTTTATGGATACCTCGAAGATGTATTTAAAACAGGCATCCAGAGAATTGGTGTGTTATATTTAAAAGTACTACGCAGTATTTCCCAAACATTTTTAACACGCCCCATAACAAGCCCCATCTCTAATACCTAATAATACCTAATTAGGTATTATTAGGTATTAGAGTGGTGGTAGCTCAATGGTAAGGTCACGCGCCTCTTAATCGAGGAGTGCCGGTTCAAACCCGGGCACGTACCTCTGGATTTTTTAAATCTATGTACGTATTCATATCACTAGCTCGACGGTGAGGGAAAACATCGTGATGAAACCTGCAAATTCAAACAACTTTGGATTTGTAACCATGATCCAAAAATTGTCTGGTTCCCCTATCTTAGGGTTACGAAGGTCAGATCGGCAGTCGCTTCAATTATCATACTCGCTAAATCCTGGATCATGGTCTAAGCGGACCCCGTCTTAGCACGGGACATGACGCTAGGAAGATGATGAGGTAAATATGTAATTAGTAGTAACGGATCTCTTAAACGCATTATAATATTAAACTTTTGATTACGAGTGATAGTTGTATCCATTGTATCGACAAGCTCGATGGCGCATTCGGTAGTGACCCTGCCCCATGCGCCAAGAGTTGTGGGTTCAATCCCCACCCAGGTCAAATATTCGTATGATGAATACTTGTGATTGTTCTGTGTCTGGGTGTTAATATCCAATATTTAAGTATTTATTTGTAATACCAATGTTTCTGAATCCGTAACACAAGTGCTTAAGCTACTTACCTCAGAGTCAGATCAATGTATGTGATGTAGTCTGATATTTATTATTATTATAATATACTTAAATATACGTAATTAGTAATAATTAATTACCCACAATACCTATAGATCGTCGAAACATTCTACCCTACTGGTGTTATAAACTTTAGTATAAAAATTTCACGTTAAATTTACAGGTTTTAATAAAATTTATAAGTAGTATATTCTTATTTATGACAAGCCCGTAGATCGAGTGGTCAGAGACCCTGGCAACGAAACCAAGGGTAGCTGATTCGAATTACTAGATACTCAAATCATGGATGTTTTTAAACGTTTTAAGTTTGTTCTATCCGTTCACCTATTATCCATAGCAGAAGCTATAAGCTTAGTTTGGAACTAGGGAATTGGTAAACATTTAACAACAAACAAACTTTTAAGATAAAAATAACTTCAGTAGACCTATTTTTTCCTTGACGATTGCACGCGAATGGTTTAGGAGACCACCCGACTCTTTCCTAGTTCCAAAGAAATAGCCCGACTATTTTTTTCCCAGAATCCTGCAGTTTCACCCAGTGTTTCGGTCAGCGTGAATGAGTAACCTCCAGTATTTGGCACAGTTTCAAAATGCGTGAATCCGATGCGTGATTCAAGCAGTGACGTGCATCTTGATATTTGACGTCACGCGTGGCGGCATTGGTTGATGGGTGTGTGTTCGATAAATTGGATAAGAAATACATTGGATATGCCTGGTTACGGAACTGTACTGTTGATGAAGGGGTTCATCATTCTGGCATAGCATATATTCGTATGTACAAAAGTCATGTAGTTACCGAGTGCTCGGATACCGGAGTGCGACCAGTATTGCCGACATTATTTTTGTTATATTCTTATTTTTTATTTCTATTTTTTTAGAATATACTTTTTTTCTGAGCGGTGGTAGCTTAATGGTAAGGACACGCGCCTCTTAACCGATGAGTGCGGATTCAAACCCGGGCACGTACCTCTAGCCCAATCGACGGTGAGGGAAAACATCGTGATAAAACCTGCAAATTCAAACAACTTTGGATTTGTAACCATGATCCAAATATTGTCTGGTTCCCCTATCTTAGGGTTACGGAGGTCAAGTCAGCAGTCGCTTCAATGTAATTACCAGACTCGCTAATCCTGGATCATGGTCTAAGCGGACCCCTTCTAAGCACGGGACATAACGCTAGGTAGATGAGTCTCTCTCTTTCTAATAAACACCTAGACATTAAATAACAGTAGCTCCGATTACGGCTAAACTGTACTAGATTAAGTTATCGAAATAAAAAATTATTCATTTTCCATTATATTTACTGACATAATATGACATGACATTGACTGGCCCGTTGGTCGAGTGGTCAGTGACCCTTGCCACGAAACCAAAGATCGCGGGTTCGAATCCCGTTAGGGGCAAATGTTTCTTGTGATGAACATGGACATTTGTACTCGAGTCATGGATGTTTTTAAACGTATTTAAGTAAGTCTATCCGTTCACCTAGTATCCATACCACAAGCATAAGCTTAGTTTCGGACTAGGGAATTGGTGTGTCAGTCTGAAGAATTTAGAATTTATTATATTGGTCTGGGACCTAAAAATAATGTACCAACTGTGTTTCTTGCCTAGCATGTCATAAAAGGCGACTAATGGTATATGGGATTTTGGATCACGGTCAGTTTCTTATTGGTACCTTATCTTCTTTTATCTTCTGACCTGAACAAGAATATTTACTATCAGGCATGATTGATTAAACATTGACGCTTGGTCCGTGAGGTAGATCATATCGAAAGCAGACTTTCACTGGTCCCAATCGAATAATAACAATGCTATCAATTTAATATTCAATGCGTATGTCCGTCTGTCGCAGTACGAATTTGAAATTACGTATTTCATATTACGCAATTAGTCAGAATCGGTAAGTGGGTTTCGGAAATATTAGTTTCCTGAGCCACTTCCCAATTGTATTAAATGTGAAAGTTAGCGACGAAGTCCGAATATTTGAGAGGTTGTTTAATCGAGTAGTTTACGGCACGTATTGTTTTATGGCATTTTCATACATCACATAACATCTCGTCCATTATCCCCGAAGAGGTAGGCAGAGTCAAAAGGCAAGCTCCTTTAATTCAACCAAAAATACCGGGCAGGGTTAGATGGAAAATTGTGTGTCGCCTACACAATCACATACCCAAAAATCGACATACCATTAGTCGCCTTTTATGACACGCAAGGCAAGAAACACTGTTGGCACATTCTTTTTTAGTCCCAGACTAACATAGGACAATAGCATTTTCAATTGCCGATTTTTCTTTGTTCTTTCATATATAGTGTAGTAGTTAGTAGCCTACAATCCCCGAAGGGGGTCGCAGAGCCCAATTAGTAGTAAGTAAGCACGTTAAACTATAGCCAAAGCCAAAAAATAAATTGAGTTTTGTTAGATGTAAAATTATGGAAACGAGGTAACAAGACTAACAAGCGACAGGCTCGTCGTAGCATTATCACAGAACCTTTGGGTTTGTCGCCTTTAACTACATGCTAGGACATTTGGCACATTCTTTTTGAGTCCTATTAGATTCAAGATTTGTTTCAATATCTTAGTGCGTTTTTGATTGTACCATTTCTCTATCCAACTCGTAAATGTGAAATATATACTGCTCCACCTTCTGTTAATACACGACCAGATTGTTCGTGTATTAACAGAAGCTGATGTTAGGAGTCATAAAAACCGTAGAGCTTGTATGAAAAGGATTATGAATGTTAAAGAGGCGAGTGAGGTGTGTAAGGATCGTGCCATACATTGAACTATTATTACTAGCGTATGGAACCGACGCAGCGAACAAGTTTTTTGCGCCGTGGGTTGTTGCCGATCGGCAACAACTCGTTTAGTCACTCGCCTACGTTCACGCGTAAGCGCCATGAAATTCACGGCGCTTACGACGTTTTGGTCGCGAGAAAAATGTACTCTATGAGCGATCTAGCGCTGCGTGTTTTAATAGCTTAATTAGACGACAATTGTTAGTTTTAGCGCTGCAAATGCTGAAACACGCTCAGTGCATGCTTCGTGATAATATTTTTGTTTGACATAGCTTCTCTATACGTAGTAATAATAGCTCAATGGTGCCATATGGCGTTCGGTTCTCCCTGCCTACCCCGCTAGGAAAGTGAAGTTTAGTTAGTTATTCTACTGCTCAAATGATGCTGCCAAAATCTAATCAAACAGTGCAAATAATATATCATATTAAAATCTTATACATCGCTGTATTCGGCACGACCGTATTGAATCACAACTATTACGTAAACGAGCATAATTTATTGTTATTATTGTACTTAAATTTGTTTATGTTTGTTGTATAATAAACAAGTACGTTTATGTAAAAACTGTTATCGTTCCGGTCTTGAAAGCTTCCGAAGGCTTGCGTAATATTTGAGGTTAAGTTTGCATTGGATATTAAAAGTGTGATAAAAATAAATAACATTGGTCGATATTGTAAGTATATTTAAGTAATTACAGTTAGTCTTAAAAAAATTGACTTACTTAATTTTGTTGGAACGCCAAAAGGGTTATTTTTTATAAAACGCAAGTCGATATCCCAACACACAAATATATCAGTTATAATAAAGATTGTTAATCAAGCTTAAGAGTTTGTTTGTTTGTTTGCTTGAACATTAATTATAAACGCGGTTGAAACCGCGGGCCCAGCTAGTGTTTGATAAAAATAAATGCATTTTTTATACGCGACATCTATGCATATTGTGGTTCTAAATTAAATAATGTAGTTTTTAACATAAATAGTAGTATGTAAATAATTGAAAACGTTACGAGTGACGTATTTTTTTCCGTTATTTTTTTAATAGACTAACGAAATATTGGTCAAAATAACAATCAGAAATACCACTCCGGAAGAAAAACGGGGCTAAATAACATATTACCAAAACGATAATAATAATAATAAATAATAACGAACAGTTACGCTGGATTATGTACAAGCAATATCCCTAATTATTTAGAAACGGTACATCGATTTACGGTTAACAATAAAATTACTGATTGATTACAGTTAGTTTTTTTAGGAAATTATAAAAAGGATATTATATATTAGTTATAATTAGACTAGTTTTTTATAAAATTAGCGGAACCATTGCTGCTTGATGAACTGTGCGACTTACCTGTAAATAAAAAAAATATGTTAAAATATGGATAAAATACATTTGTCAACATAATAATGCATTAAAGTATATATTAAGTAATCAAATAGAATGAAAGAAAATATATACAGGCTTAATATTCCTCGACAAATAGGCTGTTAATAAAATCTTTACTCTTCAAAAAAAAAAAAAAAAGTAATATTTTATAATAAATAAATGTATGTTTTTATTTGTCTACTTATTCTTACGGTCAGTACGAATTACATGTGAAAGAAAATATTAATTATTGATAACGGCATCCAAAACGTTTCTCAAACAAGAACTTAAATTGCAATTAAACACAACTTGAGTAACAAAACAATTGACTTTCTTCTGCCTTTCCCATATAAGTATTTTAATTCTTCACAGCTTTTTTCATTTTCACTGCTACCTTATTTGTAAGCCATCACGGATTATATTAGACGAATTAAAAAAAATCCCACGAACATTTGGAGATTATTTTTCTTAATGTTACGTCGTGACGATATTGTTATGTCTACACGTTAATTCTCATAACAGTACTAAAGGCAGTTTCACATTGTAACGGTGGATCTTAAACAATACTCAAGTGTGTTATGGGATTAAGACAATGGATAGGTGTAATGAAGACAGGTTTATGTGCGTTTTATGGTTATTGAATTAACAGTACAATAAAGTGCTACCAGCAAGTTGATATTAAAAGGCTTCTACTTAGGTATGTAGTGAGTAAATTACTGAATAAAGTTTTTTTTATTGGTGTGGAAATTTTAGAGGTATGCAGAACACTTTTTTATATGCAGGCTTAAAGAATTGTACACAATATATAACAATTTTTTTTTGTTGATTTTTCTCTCTGTTGCTCATAAGTTATCTTAGTATTGTATAATTAATTCACAATATCTAATATTTAAAAATTCATTTAGAGAGTTGGTATCTAAATGTCCTTACATGCAAGAGGTTTTGTCGTTCAAATATTAGCATAAGTATACCTATTTTAAACTTGTTCGGCGGCGAGCGACAAACAATGAAAGAATGCAAGAATTGAAATGAAACATATTCATATAATTCACATGATCCAATTTGTCTAGTTCCCCTGTCTACGAGTTGCAAAGGTCAGATGTCAGTGACTTGAATAAGCAGGACTGCTAATCTATGGTTATAGTTAAAGTGGATTCTGACTACGAATGAAAAGACAGGAAGATGATGACAAACTAACTACTATTGGAAAAAACTTAAAACATAGTAAACTCACCATCTTCCTAGCGTTATGTCCCGTGCTTAGACGGGGTCCTCTTAGATCAAGATCCAGGATTTAGCGGGTCTGGTAATTACATTGAAGCGACTGCCGATCTGACCTTCGTAACCCTAAGATAGGGGAACCAGACAATTTTTGTTCATGGTTACAAATCCAAAGTTGTTTGAATTTGTAGGTTTCAGCACGATGTTTTCCTTCACCGTTGAGCTAGTGGTATTAATACGTACATAGACTTGAAAAATCCAGAGGTACGTGCCCGGGTTTGAACCCGCACTCATCGGTTAAGAGGCGCGTGTCCTTACCATTGAGCTACCACCGCTTCAAACATAGTAAACTAATGCTATCTTTTTTTTTTAAACTTTTTACTCATAGTTCCCGAAGGGGTAGGCAGAGTCAAAGGGGCATCAATTCCCTTAAGTCACATTCAGCCGAAAACAAAACTGGGCTACGTTAGATGGAAAATTCTAGAAAAGTTGTGACGAGTAGCTAGCTCGTCGCCTACACTATCACATACCCAAAACCCGATGTACAATAGTCGCCTTTTACGACATGCTAAGCAAGGAACACAGTTGGCACATTATTTTTAAGTCCCAGACCAACATGGGAATGATGCCATAAAGTACTCAATTATTGTACAAAATACATTAAATGATTACTTTATGGCATCAGACTAATGGCACTTGAGAAAACCATAGACAATATTGTTCCAGAATCGTCAGCAGCGTGAAAGCAATGCAACAATGACACTTTATTGGATTATCACAGAATTATGCGGAGACCCGGATCCGCATTGAATGCGTATTCTAAAGGCTGTGAATTGTGTGTTTTGGTCCAAATATCAACTATCAGCGATTTTGGTAGACTAATAAAGATCTTCAGTCTACTAAAATCGCTGGTAAGTTTTGGGTGTTTTTTTAAAAGTAATTGACTATATTATGTTTCGAGACTTGTTATTATTAATTCGTTTCTAAACGTGTAAGTTTAGCTGATTTAATTTTGTTAAAAGAGGTTTGATTCCTACGAATGGATACAGGAAAGTTTTGGGTGTTGGCGACTAGCTAGCCAGTTGTTACTACTATTTCACACTTTCCCATATAATCCAACCCTGTTTCATTCTTTGGCTGAATATGTTTAAGAGGGCTAGCTACCATTTTTACTCTGCCAACCCTTTCGGGGATTACGGGCGTGATATGTATGTAGATCTTTAGTAAAAGTAACAAACTTGTTATTTTTACTAAAGATCTTTCAAATCAAATCAAATATTTATTTGCTCACTAAGTTTACAATGTACATAGTAGGTGTTAACATAAAAGGAACTTACAACTTAGTCACCATTTAGGTATTGCAAATTTAAGGACAGATGTGCCACAATAATTATAGTAATAGATTTAACAATTATTATTTATAGAGTAGTTTAGTAAAATAATTTAAATATATTCTACTGAACCATTAAAACAATTATTCTTGGTATTGTATAAAATTAAAATCTTACAATATGGCAAGTAGCAACTTAATTAAATCTAATAGAGCAAGTGACCATTTTAGATATATTTACGATACACAATATTGGATTTAATTATTCAGATAATTATTTATTGAGTAATAGCATGTAGCAACTAGGTAACGTTTAAGGTTCTTTGAGAAAATAATAAAGTTCGGTTCGTTTTTAATATTCACCGGTAATTTATTGAACATTTTTTCGGCCATGTAGTAAGGGCTAGTATTCAACATTTTGATTCTAGATGGTGGTAGGTATAGTCTGTTTTTATGTCTGGTGTCTTTTCTTTTATATTCTATCCTTTTTTAAGATCTTTTTACTAATCAGGTTTTAGACCAGGTGGCCTAAAACCCTAGGGTGACAATTCCACGTAGTAAATGTGATTAGTAAAAAGATCACTGTGATTAGTAAAAAGATCTTAAAAAAGGATAGAATATAAACAAGCCACTCTCACGGCGGAGAGTGGCTTTCAACTTCACAGGCGGACCCTACAAATCAGATACACCCAGCTGAAAACCAAGGAGTATTCAAGATGTGTTTGTTTGCGTTTAACACATTACGACATAAGAAATGTATCATTTTGCTGCGCCACGGCGCAATTTTAATTTAACTCAGTGAGTCGACGCAATCCATTGCGCTGAGATGCTGAGTTAACGTGAGTTGAGTTATCAATGTTTATTTGCAACCGCCATGTCTTGTGCATTGGATGGTAGCGTCTCATATTAGAGCTTACGAAACTGTCTTCGTAAGGTTTATGGCCCATTGAGGCAAGTTCAGCCGTCGGACAGGTCCCCGGTCGATGACCCCACGATTAGCTATCCCCCTCTAATGCTATTGTTAATTCTTTCTAACTCTTAATAAGTTTATATGCAATGAGCTTAGAAAGTTCAAAGTGCAGGTAGAAGGATTAGAGGGAAGTAGCTTGAGCTTTAATAGAAGTGTGAGGTTTATTTTTAGTTTATTGTTTTCGAGTCGTTGGTACTATGGGTTAGATTTCGCGTCGTTTGCAAGGGGAGCAGGTTCGATCCTGACACAAGAAGTTGTTGATGAAACAGGTATTTGTCTCGGGTCTAGGTGTTTGTGGTAACTTAGTTGATTCTGATTTACATAATACAAGCTTAAAGTATTTACTGTGGAAAGTACGAAATATTGTCCACCATTAATTTTTTTTTGGATTTAGAATTACTTATACCTAATTTTTTATTACATATGAGGAGAGTTGATATGATCGACATTCATTATTCATACTTCGAATGCATCTTATTTAATAATAGCAATATATCATAAAGCAATTAAAGACCTACTTTTTGAAACTGCCTATCATAAGCTGGAGAATAACTTTACGTTTGACGTTTCAACATTAAAAAAAATGGGCATCTTTTTTATTCGGGACGCTAGAAGGTATAAAAAAAAATCTAAATGAGCGGTGGTACCTCAATGGCACACGTCTCTTAACCGAGGAGCGCGGGTTCAAACCTGGGCATGTACCTCTGGATTTTTCAAGTCTATGTACGTATTTATACCACTAGCTCGACGGTGAAGGAAAACATCGTGATGAAACCTGCAAATTCAAACAACTTTGGATTTGTAACCATGATCCAAAAATTGTCTGGTTCCCCTATCTTAGGGTTACGAAGGTCAGATCGGCAGTCGCTTCAATGTAATTACCAGACTCACTAAATCCTGGATCATGTTCTAAGCGGACCCCGTCTAAACACGGGACATATCTCTAGGGAGATGAGAAGACATAAAAAAAACTCCTACAATACTATAGTTCATATGTATTTTTTGCAAATACTAAACAAAACTAAATATAGTATGCTGACTGACACGAATCATGCTACGCAATTTCTAAATTTCGTCTAGAAATTGGCTATTTTTTTACCGATCTATTTTATACGTTTCGTTCGCGGAAGACAGTTTATTATGCACCTTGTTAGACGAATGTCGAAAAAAGCGGTTCTGCCACTAATGTAGAGTGTGTTGAACCCATTCGGCTTCCGATTGATAGAACTTGTTATGAATTTAATTAATTTAAATTACACTCGTACGTATTTTAGCCTTTTTACGTATTTACTTATAACTTGCATTGAGGCTACGTCAGATAGTTTAAAAACGCAATAATCAAAAGAATGCCAAAGACATGTTTATATTGAGAATAATTTAACAGACTAACATGGAATTTTTCGTAGTTGGTGATGGATAATCTCAAAAACTATTGCACTAATTTTAATAATTATTTCATTGTGTGAAAGCTGCATTATCAAAAACGAACATGGGCTAATTTTTATCCTGATATCCCCATGGAATTGCAATGCTCGGGGTCCGTACGAGGGTGATCCCTCCACCCCCGTAGGGATAGGGAGAATCCAAGAAGCATTAAGCTTATGTGCATCTTCGGTTTCATATTTAAATTCACTTAGTCGAAGACACGTCCTTATTTATATATTCATTATATATTATACATGACGTAGGTACCACAGACCAAAGAAATACTGTGAGACAAATAAATACATGTCAGACTACATCACATATGTATTGATCTGACTGCTAGGTAAGTAGCTTAAGCACTTATGTTACGGATATCAGAATCAAGAATGGTATACCCATTACAAATGGGATATACCTATTGACTGGCCCATTGGTCGAGTGGTCAGAAACCCTGGCCTCGAAACCAAGGGTCGCGGTTTCGAATCCCGCTAGGGGCAAATGTTCATGCATGTTTATAAACGTATTTAAGTATGTATGTATATACGTTAACCTAGTATCCATAGCACAAGCATAAGCTTAGTTTGGAATCAGGGAATTGGTGTTTTAGTCTAGAGAATTTATTATTATTATATACTTAAATCATCATTAAAATTCATCATACGAATTGTTTGTCCTGGGTGAGGCTCGAATCCTGGCAATTCTTGGCGCATAGGGCAGGGTCACTACCGAATGCGCTGTCGAGTCAGTCAAGTATGTATACTCATAAACAGTCAAGACTCCGTCCGTGTGAGTGCACATGACTGTGAAGAATGTCCCGAGCCGGACACGCCCGTGGGAGAGCCACTGGGCTGGAAGACGTTACGCATCACCGCGCACTTGGTTCACGGTGGAGCCAAGACGCTTGTCGCGCCGTCGGGAAAGAAACCTTTGAACGGTAAAAAGTGCGGTTAAAGGGTTTTGGAGATGTGATGCGTTTTTTGGTCTTGACTTGGAAAAAAATATATAAAAAGTAAATTTTTCGGAATATAAATAAGGAACCGGCTTTTTCTGTGCCTTCGCTCTTTTTATTGTAGGTTTTTACTATACTTCGGTACCTTATTTTTTTGGAAACAAAGTGGCCTATTTCTTTTTCTATATTCCTGATAACGTGTATGCATATATTTAAAACGATCGATTGTGTAGTTATTTTTTTTTATTATTATTTTATAAATTAAACATAATAAGTTAATCATCATCTTCCTAGCGTTATATCCCGTGCTTAGATGGGGTCCGCTTAGACCATGATCCAGCTTTTAGCGAGTCTGGTAATTACATTGAAGCGACTGCTGATCTGACCTTCGTAACCCTAAGATAGGGGAACCGGACAATTTTTGGATCATGGTTACAAATCCAAAGTTGTTTGAATTTGCAGGTTTCATCACGATGTTTTCCTTCACCGTCGAGCTAGTGGTATAAATACGTACATAGACTTGAAAAATCCAGAGGTACGTGCCCCGGTTTGAACCCGCACTCCTCGGTTAAGAGGCGCGTGTCCTTACCATTGAGCTATCACCGCTATCAAACTTGATAAGTTAATATCATTCTAAATAAAAATATAGTGGCAAACATTTGAAAATTGTTGCTGTTATATGTGTTAATCTAGTCACTAGTGTATTCAACCTGATATATTTACCAAAATTACGATACTATATGAATAAGAAATTTTAAGCGATTCTCATAATTAACGTAGAAGCTTTTTCTTATGAGAAACAAGAAGAAATGGCCTGTATCGCTAAACACTTATACGTTTAATTAGTCTCAATCACGGTATAATACATTGCCAACATGGCACACATTCTGAGTAAGCATTCTAAGTAGATATTCGTGATTGGAGCAACAAAATTAACAGAACTCTTACAATTTTAACGAACAACTACTAACTTAAAACTAGTATAGTAGCACAGTTCTTATCAAAGTAAACAAGACCGTAAGACTGTTATCGAGAGTCGAAAGTCCACTGTCAGTTTCATCTCAAGGGCTTGTGTTTGATTTGGGCGCCAAAAATAACGCACCCAAATAAGGTTCTAAGTGAAGAGGGCGACCGTGAACTCGGACAGACAGACGAACGGCGGAGGAAGTACTAATTAACTGCACTCCTTGGTAACGATCAATGGAGCCGACAAAAGAGGATGCGGGGGGGAATGCCGACTTGATATTTTGAAAAGAGATTGGTTTTAAGATTAGTTGGACAGTAGGTATCATTCAACAGTAGCTATTATCCTCAGCAACAGTCAAAACATGTCGTATACTATTATTCCTCCTACTCGCCCAATCAAGCTGATCTAATCCGAAGTCACGTAACAGTTACTGCGCCTGCGCCGGTAAAATTAACTCGTCTCGCTTTTAGATTTTTTCTTGTTGCATTCAAGTCGGTTTGGTCCAAATCGTAGATGCGAGTCGTTTAAAATAATACTATACTAGCGTAGGCCCGGGGCTCCGCTCGCTTTATTGAAGTTTTTGTCGGTCAGTTTTTTTCCTTCCTTTGAAAACTATAATATTTTCAGGTAAGACAAAATTATTTTCTTAAATTTTATTTAAATCAGAACTTCTCAGTCAATAGAAAGCATTACTTACTTAAGTACCTACCTAAATCTTCGGTATTTTAGTCATACTAATACTTAAACTTTCTGGACCTTAATCATTTTTCAAAACTTAATTCAAGAAACAAATTGACAGAGAAACAGACATAATGACTTTCTCTATACATCAATATAACAGAAGCAAGTAGTCAAATACTACACTTCGAATTTATTTAAAGCTACCACTTAAATTAATTGCCGACAAAGTTTAAGATAAGCTCACCCCACGGTATCAAGCTATCAAGAATATTGTTTATCATCATGATTTATATGTAGCTGTATGGCTCATTAAGCCTAAAAAATAACACAAGGGTAAGATAACGACTTCGCCTTAGGGAAGAAATAGATTTTGATAGTCATTATACTACCAAAATAAAATGTTTTTAACGAACATTTGTTTTTTTTTTACATTTAAGACAGCACTATTTTTGATAGAAGCCTGTTAGTAGATAAGATTATGAAATACCTACTTACTTCAAATTATATTCTGACTTCAAACTTAGTGGACGTTTTAAAATATATTTGGTTTAATGATTATTAGTATCCTTAAATATTTAAATATATTTGACGTGACGGGCATTTCAAATAAATTTATTTTAAGACATTATTTTTTAAGAATTAATATTTGATTTCGAATTTGATCCCAAAGTAACTTTCAGACTCGAGAAATAGAGTACTGGCTAAAAAGAGACAAAACAATATAGAACAAGAGGTTCCCAAACTTTATCATACCGCGGCGCACTTACAGGAGTATATTATGTTGTCCCGGCGCCCCTAACCCAGTTTGCAATTTTGAGCATGGAAAATATTTTGGATCGATATGAGATTTTCAACGTCTACTTCGGTAATGTATTTTAAAAACAATAACTTAAGCTTAAACCTGCATTTTCGAAGCTCATTAACAGCTCCGAAAATTCGGTTTAAGTTCATTAAACACACCATACACATTACCTATTTATTTTTACCTCCAAATAATTAAGAAAAGCATTCAGAGTGAAGTCTTTCTAGACTTTCTACGGCGCATCAGGGCGACACTTTGGGAACCCCTGATATAGGAGAAAATTCGAATCTTAAATCGACCTATTTGCCTGCAATTGGATCGAGTCATCTAATGGCCTATTAAATAATAATTACATCCAACAAAAACATGGAGCATCTATCTACCGCACTACCATAAGAAGATCCTGTCTATCAAATCCAAACGGTTGTGGACTAATAGATTGTATTGTAACGCGGGCCATGGCTGGTGCATTAGAGCGGCTCCTCAAGGCTGTCGACATAATGCCCGTCCCACACGATACAGGCACGAGACGTTTGCAGAACAGTGTAAATGCCTTTTAAACAATGGCACATCCACATCTTTTGAAGCGGAAGACTTCGTTTATGTGTTTGAATGCGCTAATCTCAGGAAATCGGTCAGGTTTGAAAAAATAGTTAGGTAGCCCATTTAGAGACGAAATATTTAGGTTATATGCGTCGCGAGACCACTATAAAGTATAATAAGACAATTTCTTATTATTTAAGATGTCCTGTGGTCGAATCGGATATCAAAAATATAGCGTTGTTTTAAGAAAACTGGGACAGTGAAATATACGTATCTCTAAGAAAGTCCTATGTTGATCTTGGACTTATAAAGAATGCGCCAACTGTGGTTCTTGCCTAGCATGTCGTAAAAGGCGACTAATGATATATCGGGTTTTGGGTATGTGATTGTGTAGGCGAGAAGCTAGCCACTTGTCACTACTTTTTCACAATTTTCCATCTAACCCAGCCCAGTTTTATTTTTGGCTGAATTCTATTAAAGGGACCAGTTGTCCCCTTGACTCTGCCTACCCTTTCGGGGATTATGGGCGTGTTGTTATGTTAAAAACCTAAGTAGCAAGTTAATAATAAATTAAGTGACAAGGCTATAATACTGAAATAGAATACTTTTTGCAGTAGGAGTCTATCTATAAACAGCGTATTTAAAATAAATATGCATTAAGCACATACATCATTCTAAATGCCTTGTTTATTCGTTATGGTCAATTCAAGATGTCTGTATAAATTAAACAGATGATTTGTTTGTGCACATTGCTCCAAATATGGGTTTGCTTTTGCAGGTCATGGCGCGAGTGCAGTGAAGCATTTGAAGGTTGCTTGCGTAATCGTCGCCTCACACGATGCAGGTACGTGACGCTGGTTGCAGGTCAACTATCAACGACGTGGAGATATATTGAATAGTATTGATAATAATAACCAGACACCAATTACATTCGATTCGGGTGTGCCAGGTGTAGCCAATTAAATCCTTTACAAATTTATATCTGCAACGGATTTAAATAATTATTACGAAAGACTCAACAAGTTAAAAACATATGTTTTGTTGAATATTTATGTACCTAATGTCTAAATTTCATATATTTTGAAAAATTAACAAATAATTTCAAGTCATAAAAAATTGCTTTATTAAATTTTCAGGTCGGCAACTAAGAGCGCACGTTGCAGACCTACCTGCGTCGTGAAGTCCAGCCTTTAAAAGTAAACGCCAATCATTTACATACATACACATACGTGGAGTGTACAGACAAAGGTACCAATTAGTTGTTTTGATTGCGACTAATTAAACACATCGCCTCAAAGGGGACGCAGTGATTGCATGCCGGTCTGTCTGACTGATTATTTCAATAGCATTAATGAGCTCGATAAGTGCTTATTAATTTATTTTGATAGATAAAGCACGTGTTATTGCGGTATTGTGAAGTATTAATAAGTTAGCTATTGTTTTTGAGCGTCTGTATCCTTAATGGTTAATGATAGCGACTTATTCGTGAAATGTGCCGGTTTGTATCCGTGCACGTATCTCTGGACTTTCATACATTTCTATACATATACCTCGGTGGTGATATCTGCACATTTCAATAATAATTAAACTTTCATAATTATGCCACCTATCTAAGATTTGAACATTAGATAAAAGTCCCATCAATATTATTTCTGACTCCCTAAAAAGATAATTGACAAAGTGAGCCCCAAAATAGGAAAGGGATAAGAAACCTTTGATTTACCTAAAAGCTGATTTAAGGCCTTTATAAACCTAGAGAGAAACAACACAGGCACAGCCCTTATAGAAAAACATAAGAACAACGAAAAAAAATTCAATCAAATTGAGAACCTCCTCCTTTTTTTAAGTCGGTTAAAAACAAATGAAGTACCTATCTTCTTTTATTTGTCAATATTAATGTTACTACAATTCTTTTCCTTCAAGGAAGATCTTTAGTTAAACGATAGTAAATACTGTTCAAGGCGTGTTTTCTAAGATAACAAGAATAATTCCCACAGATATAGCAAAAGAGTGTCAAGATGCGGGTTCATACGTGTTTTGATATGATCCTCGATAAGATTCGCAATCTTAGCTTTGTATGAGATCATGAACCAACTTCGCAGTTATTTTATGATTAACCTCTCTATTTAGTAGGATTTTAAACCCTATTTCTAGGCTGTTAAGGTGCACATAAAGGGGCTGGAATGCATTGTCTTTGTGATACTTGGTGTAGTTTGTCACGATGTTTTTGTAAAGACGCAAATTATAAAGTGCCTTCGTACATATGTGTGTTAAGGTCGACGAAACATTTTGCATATAACAATGTTGCCGAAATTATACATTAAGGTATCTGTATTTATCTTTTAACAAAATACAATTTTCTTTATACACCTATACTATTATTATAAAGAGGAAATATTTATATATATAGTCCCATGTTGGTCTGGGACTTGGCCCATGTTGATCTGGGACAAAAAAAAGAATGTGCCAACTGTAGTTCTTGCCTAGCATGTCGTAAAAGGCGACTTATGGTGTACGGGCTTTTGGGTATGTGACTGAGTAGGCGACGAGCTAGCCACTTGTCACTCCTTTTTCACAGCTTTCCATCCAACCCAGCCCACTGTCCCATGTTGGTTTGGGGCTTAAAAAGAATATGCCAACTGTGGTTCTTGTCTAGCATGTCGTAAAAGGCGACTAATGGTATATCGAATTTTGGGTGTGTGATTGTGTAGGCGACAGGTTAGCCACTTGTCACTGCATTTTCACAATTTTCCATCTAACCCGGCCCGACTTTATATTTGGCTGAATGTGGCTGAATGGGCATGCCCCTTTGACTCTGCCTACCCCTTCGGGGATTATGGGCGTGATGTTATGTTATGTAAATATTTGTATGTATGTAACGAATACACTCAAAAACTACTGGACCGATTTGAAAAAAAAACATTATTAGAATGCTACATTATCTCTGATTAACATAGGCTATAAAATATTTTGAAATAGTTAGGTTAAGTTAGAAAATAAATGACTTCCCGTGCAAAGCCGGGCCGGGCCGCTAATATAATGTAAAAAAGCATGCTCCAATTTGTAGGTTTCCTCTTACGTAAAAAAGATTACGAAAGGTGGATAGGCAGTCGTTTCAATGTGATATCTAACCAGACTGGCTAAATCTAGATAATGGTCTAAGTCAGGGGTGGCGAACGTTTTTAAGCAAATGTGCCAAAGTTTCTAATTCTCTAAAATGTCAAATGAATTGGTTTTTAAGTGCCTAGGGTACGGTTGAAGTTGATGTTATTGTCAATCATTGTTGGTATATTTGTGATCTCAGAGAAAATACGTGACTATCGTTTAGTACAACGTGCCATATGGTTCAATAGTTCGCCATTTCTGGTCTAAGTGGACCCTAACTAAAAACGGGACATATCGCTAAGATGATGATGATAGTGACATCTATGAAACAGCTTATTACTAAATGCATATGAAAATATATACGGTACTTGTAATAACTTGATTTTTTTTCTGTTGATTTCGGCTAACCGGAACGGTTGAATCTATATTGACTAAGTTTTTTTAAGCCCTAGGTCCTCTGCGCTTGGCTTTACGAAGACACTTTTTTTCTAGAAAATGTGTGATCCAAATCTATACTAATATTAGAAAGCTGAAGAGTTTGTTTGTTTGAACGCGCTAATCTCACGAACTACTGGTCCTATTTAGAAAATTATTTCAGTGTTAGATAGACCATTTATCGAGGAAGGCTATAGGCTACATGACTGGCCCGTTGGTCGAGTGGTTAGAGACCCTGGCCACGAAACTAAGGGTCGCTGGTTCGAATCCCGCTAGGGGCAAATGTTTCGTGTGATGAACATGGCCATTCGTACTCGAGTCATGGATGTTTATAAACATATTTAAGTATGTAGATCCGTTCTCCTAGGATCCATAGCACAAGCATAAGTTTAGTTTGGAACTAAGGAATTGGTGAGTCAGACTGGAAAAATTTATTATTATTAAGCATGAAAGCGAGTGAAACCGCGGTCAAAGCTAGTATTTCTTATAATTTTAAATTTTTGGGATTCAAAGAGGTATTGTTAACCGATGTAAACAATGCAATGTAACGCGTTAACCTGCTATTATCTAAATTGCTATATTATTAACTAGTTGTTAGCATTATACCAATAAAGCCTAAAGCTCTCTACAAACTGTAGCCGCACAGACAGAAAACCATAATAGTGCGTGAGCTTGTAACAGATTATTATGATCAAATTCCTATAAAAAGTTTATATATAATAAATAAATATTAGACTACATCACATACATTGATCTGACTCCGAGATAAGTAGCTTAAACACTTGTATTACGGATATCAGAATCAACAGTGGTATTACAAATATATATTTAAATATTGGATATTAACACCCAGACACAGAACAAACACAAGTATTCATCATACGAATATTTGTACTGGGTGGGGATCGAACCCACAACTCTTGGCGCATGGGGCAGGGTCACTACCGAATGCGCCATCGAGCTTGTCAAATATAAAATCTTATATTAAATCTTGTATAAGGTACTTACTCACGTATGCACATTGCACATGCATAACACAAGTACACAATGTATACTCAATCTGTAGCTAGGGATCTTTGTGACTCAGAAGAATTAATTTATACGACAAGCTCGATGGCTCATTTGGTAGTGACCCTGCCCTATGCGCCAAGAGTTGTGGGATCGATTCCCACCCAGGACAAACATTCGTGTGATGAATACTTGTGTTTCTTCTGTGTCTGGGTGTTACTATCCAATATTTAAGTATATATTTGTAATGCCACTGTTTATTCTGATATCCGTAACACAAATGCTTAAGAGACCTCGGAGTCAGATCAATGTATGTGATGACGTCTGAAATTTATTTATTTATTTATTCATTAACTACTTATATTTTGGCTGCGTCTTCGCCAAAGTGAAGTACTCTATTATAGAGTGTAATGTGTGTCCTTTGGGAGAATCAATTCTTTTTTCCGGAATAAAAAGTAGCTTATGTCTTCTGTAACGTCTTCATGTCTAAACTGATTGCGTTATTTGGCACGCTTATTTATAGGCAGAGAGAGTACTTTCGCATTTATAGGTAATATTATATTCAGCATGGATTTATTTTATTAATGAATAGAAGCACTAGGTGTGCCTGCGGTGTCACCCGCATTTATGTTTAAGTTATATAGGCTATATCCTTCTTCGATAAATGAACTATACAACACAATTTTTTTTTCAATTCGGTCCAATAGTTCCTGATATTAGCGCGTTCAACCAAACAAACAAACTCTTCAACTCTGTATATTAGTATAGATTTATAGGGCCAATATCGTCTTTAGTATGTGCAGCGCCTAACCGTGCGCCATGCAAGCGCATGCGCGTGGGCTAAGGCCGGCGGATGCGTCCGCGCAGCGTGCTCCGCGCATGCGTAACCTTACACTTGCATTGTGCACCAATTACCACCTGACTCAGTTAAGGTATTATAAATAATAAATTCTCCAGACTGATACACCAATTCCCTAGTTCCAAACTAGTAGGTACTAGGTGAACGGATAGACATATTTAAATACGTTTAGGTGAACGGATACACATATTTAAATCTATGACTCGAGTACAAATGTCCATAATCATCACACGATACATTTGCCCCTACCGGGATTCGAACCCGCGACCTTTGGTTTTGTGGTCTAGAGATTTGCAGAAAAAGCATAAAAGTAGAGCAAACGGGGCGAGATGCGTGCGCTGCGCAAAATCTGCGTGGTGCCGCATAACGCGAAAGTGGAACGATGCAGGTGTCGCGCAAGGCACCGAAGTGTTCCCACGGGAATGGGAACTACGCGGACAAAACCGCGGGGCGCTGCTAGTCTAACTGACATTATAAAGATGAAAGATTTTATTGTTTGTTTGTATCGAATAAGCTCCGAAACTACTAGACCGATTTGAATGATTATTTCACCAATGGAAAGCTACTTTATCAGCAAGTAACATAGGCTATATTTTATCCCCGTATTCCCACGGGAATGAGAACAACGCGTGTGAAACCGCGACCGCTGCTAGTATTTTATAAATCAGTTACAAAAACATAAGCCACTAAAGTCTTTCATCAGCGATTCTTAAGTTACTTATTTAAACTTTAATCAAATTATGGTTGAAATTACAACAGAACAGTAGTAGGAGAATATACATTTTCTCCGACTACTAATCTATACTAATATTATAATGAGAAAAGATTTGTATTTTTGTGTGTGTGTATGTTTGTAATGAATAAACTCAAAAACTACTGTGCCAATTTCAAAAATTCTTTCCATTGGCAAGCTACATTATCCGGAAGTAACATAGGCTATATTTCATCCCCATATTCCCACGGCAACGGGAACTACGCGGGTGAAACCGCGGGGCGCTGCTAGTTAAGGATATTTTTTCCACAACCGTTAAACCAATTTTCCAGGCATTAGTTACGAAATTTGTTCCACATTTTATCGATAGTTATCATGTTTGTAGACACTCATTGAAGGTATGTCACCCGATAAGATATTTAGCGCCTTTCACTTATCATAAGAAAGAAGAAAAACTTGATTGCGAGAGCAATAAATAAACTCTTTTATTTTATATTGTGTGAAAAATTATATGAGTGAAATGGGAGTGGATAGCTTGATGATGGCTGACTGGGACGTATGGAAGAGAAAGACATGCTGCGCCGACATGAGATGAACTGGGAGAAGGGCAAGAGGATGATGATCGATCTAGGAAATGGATCATATAACAATGACCCCATTTTTCTGATTCTCCTACAATTTTTTATTATCTGATGACGTTAAAAAAAATACTTGGATCTAAATTACTTTAGACAGATCTAATCGAGATTCATTCCCATCTTTATTTTCCTGTGACCTGTCCTATACGTACTATAAACCAAAATTATAATGATCTAAGATCACGGACACGATAAATGAATTTAATAAGCAATCTAGTTTGCCCATGAAAGTTACCAACATCATAGATCATCATTCGTTAAATGATGGACGTTTCTCTTCGCACATCATTTACCAGTCAATGTCTCGTCTATGTTATAATAACTATATGCTTGTATGTTTAATCACTTGACAATTTACACTGCGATAATATAGATTTCATTATTCTGATGATCTTGGCTATTTGTTAAACTTACTAGAGAAGTAAATTGTAATCATGTAATCATTTGTAATTGTGTTTTAATATCTAGTTTTTGCATGATGGAGAGTATCTCATGTCGTATTCATGTTTATTGAAGTATCTTCCAAAACAGCGTTTATTTTCATTGGACTTTAGAATGTTTTCTAACTTAATTTGGATGCCTCGTGTGGCAGGTAGAGGAAGGAGGACAAAGAAACTCTCATTGCATAAAACAACAACGTATTTGTCAGAGTACCTATTTGAAATTGTAAAATAATATCGTATCAAATAAAGGGGTTAGTAGTGCCTTAAAAGTGACCTCCTTGAAGGAGGGTTTTCAGGTCTACGTAACTGTGAATGATCCAATTAACAGATCCTCTAAGTAAATTGTCAAAATTTTAAGAATATTGTAATGTTCAAGAATTAAAACTTATTCCACATTTAAAGGGGAAAAGCTGTACAGGGTTCGACGGGATTGTCTGATTGGAAAAGACAACCAGCGGACTGGTGTCTTATAAGAAACTTAGTATATCCATTAGACCTTGTAGTATTCCTGCTTTCCTGCATGGCCCGAATGGCGCAAGTGGAGGACTTCCAACGTAGCGCTACCACCGTTCCTTGCCCTAAAATAATCGAGCGCACTTCATCAAGAGCAATTCCGAACAGTTCTAAAGCCCAAGGCATAGAACATAATGGCGTGTAGACTTGTAATTACACGACACGTAATTTATAGAAAGCTGACACCGTTGCGGATCGGGAGCGCGCCCGCGGCACCAGACGAGCGATGTGACATCTGAGACTGGGTCAGAACAGTTGTGACTCTATAGCAGAGAGGATTTCGAAGCTATTTATGAAAGGTTGAAGGACCAGTTATGACTTCAAGTTGGTTAGTAGGAAAGACACCCTTTCAGAGGTATTTATGAGTAGTTGGTGGACCTGCCTACCCCTTTGGGGATTATGGGTGTGATGTCATGTATGTATGTATTTACTGGAGAACCAGTTACGATTACAAGTTAGTTACCTAATAGGAAAGAGAGGACTTCAATGCAATTAACCTTCCTTAATTGATCCTTTGAACTTCAACCACTCGGTTAAAGGATTATGACGTTATAAACGCGAGAAATTCTATGTAGGCAGGTGAGTTTAGGCTACTAGCTCGGCTGTACCCATATAATTGGATAACTACGAGACAATGTACCCAATACACAGAGGCTCTGAAGGCTAGATATCATTAGTAGAATCGCTAAATCATGGTCCGAGCGAACTTTGGCCAGAAACGAAACTGCTTAGACCTGGTAGTCCAGACAAGACTTATTCCTTTTAAGGAAGATCTTGATAACTGTTAGCGACAGTGTGATGGTTTCACCATGAAAAAAGAAGAAGTGACCAGTATCATTTGTTTTCCGCTCCTCTGCCTGCTCGGTGATAATAACAAGACTGCAAGCTGAATAATCGAATTTCTATCTCGATAAAGAAAACTTCATTCATGTGACGCAATTCACAGATGGTCTCTTTGCATTTATCGGCAGTCACAACAGTCTTACGCTGGCATGGCTGCCGTGAGCGTCATTAGAACTGGTTAAGCGGTCCCGTTGCGCGGTTGAATTCCCAGCCCGACCCACATGCGGGGCTTGTGCTTCGTGCACACTGGGTACACTTCGTAAGTTGGTGATTGAGTGATAAAGGTGAAACATTTAAATATGTCAAATGGACTCTCATGTATATTTTATCTTTATGACTTTTTATAGCTTTTTATTTAAATCTCATCCCACATTTTGCTTATGTTTGTTTTCCTTACTTCAGGACTATGAGATTTATAAACGCTGAAATTAAGACATTTAATTTTTATCAGCTAAAATTAAGACATTTACAAATGCTGTCTGTAACTGAAGAACATTAACTTACATATTCAGATTTGTTATTGACCTTTTGGCGGGAAAGAGCGTAACGCATTCCATTGGGTCGATAAAAAGGCCATTTTTTTTTTCGCGGCTACAAAGCATATCCATATGTCATCTTCCTAGCGTTATTTCCTGTGCTTAGACGGGGTCCGCTTAGACCATAATCCAGGATTTAGCGAGTCTGGTAATTACATTGAAACGACTGCCGATCTGACCTTCGTAACCCTAAGATAGGGGAACCAGACAATTTTTGGATCATGGTTACAAATCCATAGGTGTTTGAATTTGCAGGTTTCATCACTATATTTTCCCTCACCGTCGAGCTAGTGGTATAAATATGTACATAGATTTGAAAAATCTAGAGGTACATGCCCGGGTTTGAACCCGCACTCATCGATTAAGAGGCGCGTGTCCTTACTATTGAGCTACCACCGCTCCCGCAAAGCATATCCGTATGTGCTTTATAAAATTTGTCGTGTTAAACTTTGCCAATGCAAGATTAGACTGGTATGGGCCAAAGCAAAAGACCTTGTAATATAGGTATACCCATAGATTTAGAATTTTTTGACTTCGCAAATCTATGGGTATACCTAGACCCATTTCTTACTCTCAAACCAGGCCATGGATGAAAATTTTTAGATTTAAATTTGAGCACGTTTTTTTGTTTTCTTCAGCTTTCGATAACAAAGACAACCAAACCTAGCCGTAATCGAAGGTTTTGTTGATTTGCTTTAGGACGGTTAATTCGCTAGTGTGAACCTAGCCTTAGTCTCGGTTGCGCTCGGACGCAATTCACACACGTAACGCGTCTATTGCGCTTCGTTACTTCAATTTCAATTGCGCCGATTGAGACGCGCGTTATAATTGTGACAATCGATTCATAATTCATCTCATGTGTTCGTTGCGGTGAATTGAAAGAACATCCTTGATCTTTTATGAATTAACACATGCAATTTAACCATCTTCGATATGTTTTGTACAATAAACCATTCAGTAAAGCTATATAATATCAGTTGATACCTGAATTCTGAGTACCTATCAATTAAATATCAAATACCTACTGCATGGATTTTGATAAAACTTTTCAGTAGTATAGCATATACATTAGAATAACACATAAGCTATGTTCCAACGATATACTACCCGAGCAACGCCGCGGGCAGAAGCTAGTTTATTTATAAACCAATCTAATGGCATAACTTCACGTGTTTTGAAATGAGACACCTAAATAAAGAATTCACGAATACACAATTTGTTTATCGTTGTATTTTTGTGGTAATTGACAGAAATAATGAGGTTGGCATCAAGCAACTGTCTCATTTCGTAATGGCGGCTAAGTATGTAGTGCGCATGACGAAAACGTGATGATTTCCGTTGCCTGATTATTACTATTGTTCAAAATTAAAAATATAAGAAGGTCTTCTGTATAGTGGCCAATTAGGTAATTTATGTAAGTATTTCATAATTCCTAACTTTTAAGGGTTCAACCTTCTATCATCAGCTTACCTAAATATTTTGACATAAAGAAGAACATCTTAGATAGGGATGATGATTACAAAGATAAAGAGCATCAAAGTTTTGGAGTGGGGGCTTGCGACGTCACTATTTAATAAAAATTGTTACGTCACACGCAACTGGAATGCATTGTATCTTAGTCAATGTTTGACACATAAATAAAAAAATATGTTTTCAATATTTTTTTATAATCTAACTGACGGACTAGACAGTTTTTTTTTGTCATCTTGCCTATTCAAAGAATTATCCTCTATAACCCGAATTTTTGATAAGGTAACAATGGGAATGTACTCTTTCAAACAAAGAAAAAAAAATACATCGATCGACAATTGTCGCGGAAATTCGTTTCAAACTAATGCAGATAAATGCAATTAATCTGCAATTCTGAAACTAGCTGACAAAGCAAGATTTACCAGCGGGCCGCAAGTTGGTCCATTTTGATTGTACCACGGATTTGTACCTAGTTTATTACCTGTTTATTAAAGATCTGGCCCTATGGCGTTAGGTTCTCTTTGCCTACCCCGCTAGGGAAGTGCCGTGAAGTTAAGTTAGTTAGATATTATAGATTTTAAGATTAAGTTGTGTTACTTAAAAGCGCGTTTGCCGTATTCCCGACCAATATTTTTCACTAAACGGCATTCTATTATTTTTTCACCTGCGCCCGATAGAGCGATGTTTACAAAACAAACCATTCACTACGTTTAATAGTTCCAAACACGCATTGTCATCTCGTGTTGAATGTTCCACTATCATGTTTGTGTTTCTAAGTCAATTGTGATGTGGACTAGCCACAATATTTTTACCCGACTATGGCTCAGCCTAAAAAGGGGTTACGAACGATTGTATCTTTCTATTTCAGTATGTCGCTTGTAGCATTTTTATACTCTTTATTTAATTTTGATTAATAAAGTGTCTATCTTTTATGGATAGTTGACACAAAATTGCCTACTTGATCAGGGAAAGAAACTTGACGATTGTTAAAAAAATAAAAACAACATTTTTTTTAATTTTCTATATTTTAACCAAAGAGTTAGTTTAAATGAGGTTATAATAACCTACTAGTTATCAGTTTGTCATTAAGTCAAACAGCTGTTATTTATCCTTACTTACAGCGAATTAATGATATGGTAAACGTACTGAGCTCAGAAACATTTATCAATTTATTGTAATTCGCTTAGTTCTGAACATATAATTGGCATTTATCAAGAACACAAGTTTATAGGAATATGACCATGGCTTATGTAGGTATTGAATAATTAAGTAAATTATCAGTAGGTACCTATGAAAATAAAATATCTCAAGGTACTGCGATATAATGGAATAACAGCGCTTAGCCAAAAAACATGTTTTTATTAATTTAGTTTTTAAAGTCTCTCTTACCTACTTTGAAAGTTAGTAACTCGTTTCGTTATAGGTACCTACTTCATATTTTGTTAATTAAAATTCAAAATGATAAAATTGTAGTTCCATTACCGATGCAGTTTAAAATAAATAATTGACCGACCTATCAAAATAATAACAGAATCAGATCTGCATTAAATCGTAGTACGTCAGCAATTGAGGTCATAATCATTCCATTTATTCTCAAGCTAGGTGTGCCCGCGGTTTCACCCGCTTTTATGGTTAATGTAGTTATAGCCTTCCTCAATAAACGGGCTATCTAACACTAAAAGACGTTTTCGAATCGGACCAGTAGTTCCTGAGATCAGCGCTTTCAAACAAACAAACAAACTCTTTAGCTTTATAACATTAGTATACCTAGTAACCTAAAGTAGATAATTTTCCCTAAAACCGACAATTACGAGATGAATAATTTATTCGGCATATTGTGAGCTAAAACGCCGTAAAAGGTCAAGAAGCCGATAAAAAATCACATGAGAAAACAAACTAAAACCGCCAACTGCATTTAAATTTTCTTTGTTTGTTGATATCTCATTTATAAAACAATAGGTATGCATGCACAATGCACGCTTCGTAAATACTCACTTAATAAACACGTATCGTAGGTACTTAAATAAAACGTAAACATCAATCATTCTGAATCATTTACACAAAATTTCCCACTTTACACCAGAAGTTTAAATTTGGACTCTTGGACTTACCTTCAAAATTTTATGTCAACCAACACAGAACACAATCCAATTGTGAAACACTACACCACAGATAATATTTAAATAATCACAGTATCAATAACCTCTTTGCTAATTGTTGTAAAAAAATCAAAACTTTTTCGAACGCTAAACAAAATTAAAAATGGCTGACTAACTAGACGAGACGCGTGGTTGGAGCGCTCCGGGACACTGAAGGCCTCACGAGGGAGATTGCATCGCGCTGCAGTAATGAATACATATGGATGCCAAAGGTCAGGTAGTCACCTCTCGTTACCGTCTTCCAATATCGATGTCTGAAAGGCTATCGGGGAAAGAATCTACGGGAAACCTGGTGTATACGACTAAACATCCTTAAAATTGTAATTATGGTGTTTCCTTGTCTATAATAACGTATGGCATTCTTAGTTTTAGCTCTTTTATTAAACGGGAACCGTTACACCGTTTAGTTTTTAAAATTATAACAAAACGATTGAGAGGAAACCCAGTAATAGCTATAATTGAAAGTGAGAAGCTTCTAATTGTTTGCATTCTAGGTCCTATCAGTAAATATTTGAAAAAAAAAATATAACGGAACAAAAACTATGCTTTTTAACCAAAATTGTTGTTTTTGATGGCTAGTGCTATGATATTCACTTAAGGTAGGTATTTATTGTAAAATGTAATTAATATGTACGCGTGTTTATTTTTTATTGTTCTAGAATCATTATTGTGTGAAAATAATAGACCATCGCTGCATTTTGACAATTGAACAAAAAATATAAAGTCAGCATATCTATGCTACGTATGCTAATAATACTATGTAGGTACGCATGCTAATAAAACATATTAATTAGTAAGAGATAGGTAATGCTTGTGGGTTCGAATGTAGGAGCTAATCTACGAAAATATTGCTCCTATTTTTTTTATATTTTATCAGTAGAATGTTAAGTTATTACTGAGTAATCTTTATTATTTTTACATAGTATAAAACAGAATCACCGCTTCTGACTGTTCGCTTAGATCTCTTGAACCACGCATGGGATGTTGATGCGGTTTTCACCAATAGATAGAGTGATTCAAGAGGGAGGTTTATATTTATAATAATTTCGTATATTGATTTATTCTCTTCGTGCGAAGCCGGGGCGGGCCGCTTGTATAGAGTATGTTTTATGTAATGTTTTAGATTTTTGTTTTTATTTTATGCCGATTCTGGTCTCTTGTTTAATTTATACCATAATCACCAAGTTCATATCAATTGTATTTCCATTGTGTCAATTTATGGCCGCCTCGAAAGTTCCCAGGGAACTGGCATACATTAATAATGCAGATCTATTCAACAGGGTACAATCGGGCCGGATCGTAGCATTTCACCATTTCTCGGTATGAGTGGCATAAAGGTGAACCAGTTTTCCAATTGTTGGTGGCATTGAGTTGGTATTAAAAGGGCAATGAGCTATTTTTTGCTTCATTTTTTACTTAAGCCGTAATGAATAATTAATTAGTGTCTTTATGTGTAATGTCTTAGTTATAATTTAAATAACTAGCCATCTGTTGCGGCTAAGTATAGGTGGACATTTATTTTTTAAATATTATGGGATAAATATAGCCTATTTAATTTTTCAAAAAGGGTCTAGTAGTTTTTGAGTAAATTTGTTACAAACATACAAATCTGCCCTCTTGAAAATATTTCTTTATATAATAGGTACTGTATTGGCATGGGAATGGGCATTCAGCCCATAATTACACTATAAATATTGGTCTGGTCATCAAAGTAATGTTCTAAAATAGATTGTAATTAGTGTTAAGAACTTCGAACTATTTTTGACCTTGTCTTTAGGCCATACATACATACATAACAACACGCCCATAATCCCTGAAAGGGTAGGCAGAGTCAATGGGCAGCAGGACCCCTTAACCACATTCAGCCAAAAACAAAATTGGGCTAGGTTAGATGTAAAATTGTGAAAAAGTTGTGACAAGTGGCTAGCTCGTCGCCTACACAATCACATACCCAAAACTCGATATACCATTAGTCGCCTTTTACGACATGCGAGGCAAGAGACACAGTCGGCACATCCTTTTTTAGTCCCAGACCAACATGGGACAAATTGTGTTTAGGCCCATCAATATATTTATTGCATAAATACAAGGGGGTAGATAGAAACCAGGGATCAGTAATCTTTTTAACCACTTAAAATAAAACCAAGTTTTGTTATTATAGAAAATTATGGAATGTAGTGACAAGTGACTAGTTCAACACTTACACAATCACAAAACCGAAAATAATATATTATATATTTTTTACATCGATGTCATAATTTTTTACATTATTTTTCGCTTTGCATATATCAAAAACTAGAAGCAAAAAGCAATACTAATTTCTGTTGATTCAAACAGACTATGTATTGTGACTTCTTATACGCAGTTAGGTACTTATCTATTCATCTAGATACCTAGGCATTAACTTTGTGAATCGTGACCGCCACCGCAGGGGTCCTACTTATCGGATCACGAATTATTTTAAGTAAATATTCAAGTGCCACTTTTGTAAAATACCTGGTGGCTGTTATATTACATCTGATAAGTTTTATAAAAATACGCTTTTGTGATGTGATTTTTTGTTTGTTTGTATTGAATATCCTCCGAAATTACTGGACTGATTTGAAAAATTCTTTCACTAATGGAAAGCTACTTTATCAGCGACTTACATAGGTTTTTGTTCATCTCCGTATACCCACCGGAACGGGAACTACGCGGGTGAAACCGCGGGCCGCTGCTAGTTTTCCATAAGATCATTGCCGCCTTTAAAAATCACATAGTTCGCATTTGGAGTTATCATCTAAGAAATATCACGTCGATACGTGTGAGTTTTGATATTTAGAATTTTGGCACTTATAACACTACTCAACAAATAACAAACTTTTTTTTTTATCTGAGTTCCGACTATGTGATTATAATTCCTTGTTACTGACCTAATACAAATATGTAAATAAGATTTTTACATCACATCTCATTTTCAAGATAAATTAAATTAGTCAAAAATACGATTTTCTTACAAAATAAAGCTAACCCGTTAGGTTTTATTGATGCTTTGATTGAAAAGGCGAAGTTTTCTTGGTGCCGCTGGCTTTCCTCTTGTAGTGAGATCCTGGAGTTTCTCTAACAAGGCTCCAACAGTAATCTGCGAGCATAGTAGGCTCCCATCTTCCTTGGAAACGTTTTTCGATTGCAGCCACATCTTGATGAAAGCGTTCCCCATGTTCATCGCTGACTGATCCCATATTTTCGGGGAAAAAATCCAAGTGCGAATGAAGGAAATGTAGTTTTAATGATATATTACATCCCATTTTGTGATAACAGTCCAACATCAGTTTAATTTTTTGGCGAAAGTCAGCGGATTTATTTTTACCAAGAAAATTCTTTGTCACATCAATAAAAGCATCCCATGCTTGTTTTTCAGTATAGTTCAGAGTAGATGTAAAAGACGAATCTTCAATCAGCTTTTTTATGTCCGGACCTACGAATACGCCCTCTTTGATTTTTGCCTCACTAAGCTTTGGAAACTTTTGCTTAAGAAATTGTAATGCAGGACCATCTCTGTTTAAGCGTTTTACGAAATTTTTTATGAGGCCTAATTTAATGTGTAACGGCGGCAAAATAATTCTAGCGGATTCAACCAAAGGATCAAATTTAACATTTTTCTGTCCCGGTAAGAGAGAGTCACGTGATGGCCAGTTTTCTTTTATAAAATGTTGTGATCGCGCTCGACTGTCCCACTCGCAAAGAAAGCAGCAGTATTTGGTATAGCCTGACTGCAAGCCAGTTAACAAAGCAACTACTTTAAGATCTGCACAAATTTGCCATTTATGTTTATTGTATTTTAGTAACACTGTTTAATTAGGTCAGAAAGAGGTTTTTTTTTCGATTTTGGCGTAAATTCGCCACAAATATAACAAAATACGTTAGGACTGTTAACACATACGCGTAACATTTTCTAGTTTACCAATTGAACTAACGTTTAAAGTATAAGTTTTGCTTGTAAAACAATCGTATTTTCGAAATACCCGCAATATAAAAATCAAAAATACGTCAAAAAGTTAAAATTCATATTTCTCAGTTTCTAGACGTGATATCGAAATAAAATGCCTACATATATTTATTATTAGTCAACATCGATATGAAACAATATGAGCCAAATCAGATATTTTTTTAGTGTTGAGTAGTGTAATTATCAATGTGAAAATGCAATTTACATATGTTTTAAAAAAAATTCTTCAACAACCTTAATTTCGGGACTCAGGAGAGACAATAAGATTTCAGGAGTGTTACCTTTCCAAGAGTGGCAGCCCTACGCGCATCTACATATTTGTCAATTAGCAACTTACGTAAATGATTTTGCCGATAGCCATAGCCATGATAAAGTAGAACTTAATCCTAAGTCACCTTGAATAAGTTTAATAGATGTAGCAATATCCTATCGGTCTCCAATCAATCTTAACCAGAAGGCCTATCTAGATTGATCAATTAGCAACTTCTAGCTAATACATTAGTCGTTACTAAGTTATCTAGCCAAGATAAGTATACCGAACTAGATAAATACTTGCGTTAAACAGTTAATGCATTTATTTATTCTACTTGCATTAGAAGGGAATGTGAACGAGTGAGTAGAATATTTTATAGCGATTTTTCATAAGTGGAATATTATGTGAATATCCGTCAGTAATTTATCAGATAGATTTTTTTGTGCATCAGAGCATCTTTACTCAAGATCGTTTAACTATGGTCCTTGATTCGTAATGGTTTGGTTAGTCAGTTATGTACTACATTGACAGTTCTTTTTTGGCCTGGGGAAATGCTTTACGCACCGTTACCCTACCCAGGGGAGCAGGGTGGTGTGTGGCACTCCTATGAGTCGGAGGCCCCTGCTCCAGCATAGGATGGTAGTGGCCGGGGTATACCCACTATAACCCCGCGGTACCCCTCACATCTGAGTGGCGGCATGTCATGGGCGATGGCTGAGCCTTTCATCTACATCTCCCTCCAGCGACCGGCCCGCATTACACGGCGGGCACCACTGTACACATCTTTACAGAAGGCATCCTATCACTCAGTGGGACCCACCAGTACCCACTTTCACGGTCCAGAGGCAATTTCCCATGCGCATGCGCGAACAAAGAGGTAGGAAACACCAAGGTCTTATGGCGACCGGCGAGCGGCGACCCGCTTCGCTACGGCGAGTTTATCGGCCATAGATCGATATAAAACAGACGAGGATATTGATACAAATCATCCTTCTAGCGGGTATCGATTAGACCATGTACCAGGATTTATTAAGTGCAGTTAACATTAAAGAGACTGCCCAACTATATGAGTTTTGTTAACGAAGTTAGGATCCAGACACATTGGATTATGGTATATTTTTAGAAGGGATCTTCTTTTTTCGCATTTCTTCTTTTGCTTTTGTTTTACCTAATGTAGGATGATGAATAGGCAAAACACCCTTCTACTTTTTATTTGCTACTAAAAAGTTTTATTATGATATTAACATACATACATACATAGATACTAATGTCACGTACACATACATACTAATATCACGCATTTTTCCCGTGGGGTAAGCAGATATCACATACTTCTATTTGCTATGATCCCAGCATACCTTTCACTTTTTCTACATTCTTTTCATACGTGCTCACATATATCATGATATTAAATAATACATATACGTTACGTATGCCCCTTAAAGGATTACGCGTATCATTACGTATGATACATAGAAATCGTCACGCTGGCATAAATAGAATCCCCAAAGGGGTAGCGGAATACAAAGACCAGAGCTTCTGCAACCACTTACAACCAAAAACAAAATCGAGCTGGGTTAGATGGAGAATTGGGAAAAACTTGTGGCTAACTCGCCGCCTTACTCATTCAGAAGCACAACACTAAATGTATTGAGTATATGAGTGACATTATTTTGAAGTCCTAGACCAACATGAGACATTCGGTACTTTAACTTAAATCATTATAATTTATAACTAGTCCAAAAGACTATTTTAGGTAACGTCATACCTAAAAAAATAAGTGCTAATTAAATTAAAACACATAAATATAACATTAGGCACAAACTGCATGTCAATGCGTCGTGTCTGTCGTAGCTGATCTATGCCTTAACAACTTATTAAATGAACGGCCGTTCACTCTAATACTTGCATAATTATATCCTTCTCGGTCACCTGCATCTGAAGGACGTGTAATAACTTGTTATAAAGAAAGTTAACTTACGTTTCCGTTACATATATTATATCCATCAAGTTTATAAGTTTATATCTTACTTACTTGTTAAGTACCACGCAAAAGCGACTGATAATCAGTTCTGACTTGAAAATATACGTAAGGGAATATATTGCTTCAAGGAATCCGCCAACCCCTTCGGGCACTTCTTGATGGCGTGTTTAAATGTAATCATATGTATATAGAATAGATAAAATACCTTACAAACAAATATATATTTAATGATTGGCCTTCATTTGAATTGAAAAATTAGGCTAGCTTTATCCTATCTTAATGCTTAGCTTTTGAAACACGCGCATATTAATTTATTTTACTGACTGAATTCTACACAAGGAAAAGAGCAGATGAATTCTTGATCTCCAATAAATACCTCATTATCGCCAAGTTCTATCAAAAACCAATCAATTAAACTTTTATAAAGACTTAGTTAGTTGAATTGAGCCTCGGTAACCGAGTAATTTGTTCATCAATTCCGCCATTCATGTTTTGAAAGCCGTCAAGCGGGCTTAGTATCTTGACCCAGTAAGCGACAAGGAGGGGACGCTAAATGTGTCTTTAAGTGCCTAAGTTGCAGCCTGTCATATGACCTTACCCTGATGATTGCAAGCGGATATCATAGAAAATCATTATTGCATTGTGCTCAAGTCAAAAGTTTCTATATATATACAAAGGGGTGCCTGTCTCTTAAGGAATAATCCTCCTTCTCCTCTCGGTAGATAGAGTCCAAGATTCAGAAAGCTCCTTGAACCACAGTCAGCCAAAAGTCAAGTAGGGTTAGACAGAAAATTAGGGTTTTCAAAAAACAAAAACCGCCAGATGGCGCGAGGGAGTCTCGTGGTCTTATCACTGTCACTATTGGCTCTTTGTTGACAGCACCCATCATAATGTGACACGCATGTCAGTCAGGTTAGTTGTCATAACCAATGAGGAGGGCGTCAAGACCGCACGTCACAGTCACGCCATCTATCTGATGTTTTAATAAAAAAAACCCACATTGTGAAAATGCAATGACTAACTCGTCGCCAGGCCCCTCTTTCTCAATGGCCACTCTGGATACGTACCCAGGGCCCCGAGATAGTGCAACGTTGCACCTGGGCTATTGGTAAATAGAACAGATAATTTCCTAATGTAGATACCCAAGGCCCCCCATAGGTTAAATACGGCCATGCTCATCGCCTGCATAATTATAAATCCAATACATAATCAGTCGCCTTTTACAACATGCTAAGCAAGGAACACAGTTGACATATTATTTTTAAATCCCAGACAAACATGACTTATTATAAGTATTTACATCTAATTAGTTTATGTATTGTATAAATCATTGTCGCCAGTTGCATAGACCGTCCGACCAAGAAACTAGAAGAGAGAAACAAACCAATCAAAATTAATAAAACAAATAAGCACAAACAGGTATTTTCATCAATGTGAATCCGAAAATCAGGTTGTGACTCACACAAAATCCTTGGTTAAAGGTCACCCATCTTATGTGGGAGGGGTTTTGAATATATGAGTATAAAGCAGATACACTTTATTTTAATACACAGGTATTATTACACAAGCGTAGTACTTTTAAGTCTTGAATAAAGTTATTATCGTTATATTTTAATCAAATGATATTCATGTTAAATCGCGATCTTCAATAAAGATATTTTTATTGTGCTAATTGCAAAATTGTATGTTATAGTTATTAATTACACAAATATGAGCCTCATTTCATCTTGGCTAGAGAGGGATCATTCTAGAGTGCGTCGAATAGAAAAGTGCACAAAAAAATAGCCCCCTTTCCATTAAAGAAAGCTAAATTAGCAACTAGAAGATAGCTTCTGCATTTCCAAGATCGATCATTCTATGCATCAAAACATGTCTGGTCAGTCACATACATTTTAGATTCCGTATAGACTCGACACAGACAGATGTCGCTACAGGCATCATTTAGACTGATTGAGAGATAAAATCGAATAAAAACGTTATTACTTCACACAAAAAAATGATTTTTTTTTCATAAAATAAGTTATTTACGTCATTTCTTTGATAATTTATTAAATTTAAGTGAAAAACATGAATATAAAATATTTTCTTCAGAAGCAAACCAAAATAATCTTTGTTTTAAAACCATGAATTTTACACAGATGGCATATTATTACTAAGAAACAACTAACCTGTGCTTGTAGCGTCATCTTGTATTATTCCTGACAAACAGACTTAACTTTGCTCTAGTTCCAATTACTCACCACTGTCGCTGTTCTTGCGCGAATTATAGCAGTAACTTTTCAAGTATAGGCAATGACCCTCTGTTGTATGTACGTAGTATATTATTACTCTGTGGTCAAAACTAAAGATATGTCATACGACCCATCTATAACACTCATTAAACCAATGCTGGGAACAGCAAAATCCAGCGCAACAGTTTTTACAAATGTTACGTTACAAACTACTGTTAATCGCACCAACGTAACATCTATTCTCAGTAAGCAATAATGATGTTCTCGACAAAAACAGCGCTCTATGCATTCGCAACGGGAGTCAGGCATTTTATTGATGCCGACTTTAGTTAAATGTGGGAAGATTTTTGTATAGACGTGGTTCTTTATTGGTAACTATTTACCTGTACAAGTGATTTAGTGGTCTATTAAATAGAGTCGTTATTTATGGCAAACTATCCATAGCACAAAATAATATTATAGGCTAGTTGATTTAAAAAAAAAATAGTCAAAGTGATTACTTACAAAAAATATTGCTCACGTATTTTTTTTTTGTTCAGCTAACTGAAAATGACGAAGATACAGCGCGTTTAAGTTGCGCGTGACGTCACTTGTTCTGTAAAATTTTAGGAACAAGTGATGTAAAAGCGCTCCCCTCCAGATATTTGAAGCACTGTATCTTTGTACAAAGCAAAAAAATATAATATTAATATTTTTTGATAATCTAACTTAAGGACAAAAAAAACATTTAGTCAACTACTTACTCTATTCAATAAAACGCAAAACAAACATAGGAATGCACATAAACAATTTTATTGTAAACATGATTTGTTTTTTAAGATACCAAAAACTTAATAACATCATAAGCACACGCACCAAAACTTGGTCGTAATCTGGCGAGCCTCCTTAGTCTCTGGTGCCAGAGCTGGAGCCACCAAGGGAAGGACTTACCATAAAGCCATCATTACAGTAACCTAAAAAAATACTAGATCAATACTGAAACTTTTGTTTATAAGATATTTAATATCCCAAAGTGATAATAGACGGAACAATTTCTATCGTGGGACTCCAAAGAACAAAAACCATTTCTGAGAGGCAGTGGCGGACTAACCGGGGGTCGGAATGGTCGGTCCGCCCCGGGCCTCTGGTCCTGGGGGGCCTCATATTATCTCCAAGTTTCTGTAATCACCTATATCAAACAGTGGCAGTATCAAACAGTCCCCAATTTCGGGCAAGCAACACTGCTCGTATCCCTACTAGGGACCTCGTACAGCTCTTTGCCGCCCCATTAAACAGGTTTTGTCCGCCACTGCTGAGAGGGTCACAAAGGTAAAAAAATACTGATATAGTTATGGGTATAACAAGACCTTCTTCCTATACGTTATCGAACATTTAATAGTAACACATAACATACATACAATCAAGCCCATAATCCCCGAAGGGGTAGGCAGAGTCAAAGGGACAGCAGGCCGCTTCCACTTTCAGCCAAAAATAAAACTGGGCTGGGTTCGATGGAAAATTGTGTAAAAGTAGTGACAAGTGGCTAGCTTGTCGCCTACACAATCATATACCCAAAACCCGATATACCATTAGTCTCCTTTTACGACATGCTAGGCAAAAAACACAGTTGGCTCATTCTTTTTAAGTCCCAGACCAACATGGGACAAATTTTATAGTAGAAGTAAGATAATAGATTGCGAAAATAACTTCAATAACTCTAACTTTAATGAATTGGATAACTTAATCATGATTCGCCACTTTGGCGATTTAAATTATTAAAACTGTTTTTATTACCATATTCGATATTAATTATTAGTCGTATTACGTAAAATGTATTATAGAAGTCAGTGGTATTAAAAACGAGAAACACAATCAGCTGTGTCGAAACATACTTAATTGCCGTTTGCATATTTATGTATGAAAATATTTACTGTACCAAAAGGAAAGTTCCTGACGATACGTAATCCTTACGCAATTCGTCCGGTGGACATAACGAATTGATGTCAATACATATCCTTCGAGAATTTCCACGACCCCTATCACTTAGCCCATAGCGTTCAAATTCCTATAAAAATCAACATTAAGATGATAGAAAGTGGTTTTGCCTTCAAGCCTTGTTGATTTTGTGGTACGGGACAATAAGTACCTGTACTTTTACCGATTACGAAAGTAAGTGCTTCTGCTTGCGTTATTAATATTCATTCACTTTTACTAACCGTGTTATATGTTTAACGATAGCATAATTGCACTTATTTAACCTGTGGGCCCAGGTGAACAAGGTATTAAATTAAGACAAAACTTGGAGGTATAAAATTGGGATGTAGACACACTATAACACAAACAAAAGACATAATTTGTTCAAAATATATAAAATCATTTACACACAAAATAAATAAATAAATATCAGATACTTAATTTGACTCCGAAGTAGCTTAAGCACTTGTGTTACGGATATTAGAATTATCAGTGGTAATACGTTTGTATATATAGATACTTAAATATTCGATATTAACACCCAGACACAGAACAAACACAAATTCATTACACGAATATTTTACTCTTGGCTCATAGGACAGGGACATACCGAATGCGCCACCGGGCCAGACATAAAATTAAATGCCTTTTTGTAATGTCAAAATAGCACCTTATTACTATAAGCACGTGAAAGGCTAAATTGACGAACTTTTCATGTTTTTTTTTCCAATTTGTTCACCTGGCACCTGGGTAGATTCTTGGGTGTCATTTTATCACCTCGGAACTATGTACTTTACATTGGTTCCAAAGCTTAGAAACAAAATATTACGCGAAACCCTGATTATTATTGTCAAATAAATTTGTAAGTTCCGTATACAAGTTTCTTTTTAGTTTATGCGAAATAACTTACCTACTTATTTAGGTAATTATTTTAAGGAACCAATTTAAAGTATATGAGAAAAATATTTTTTTACTTTCCATACAAAGTTGATCAGCTGATTGTCAATTTTGTATAAAATTATTGCATCCTTTAAATTGGTTCCTTAGAATAATGATTGAAATAAGCAGGTTAAAGGTTTAGCATAAACTAACCTTAACCTTGTATACATTCATAATCAACATTATTATGTTACTATTTTGATATTACAAACAGTCACTTCTATTTTATGCATCGATGGGTAAGATTAGTTATTGACTACAAAAAAGAAAAAGTTGTCAACGCAAAAGTATCATTTAGAAAGCTCTGTGACACGTCAAATGGTTTTTTCCGTAACACATGAACACCTATCATAAGCACGCGCAAATAAATCTAATATAATGCTTTCGAAAACGCATCAAATTGTACAAGTATTTTACGAGCTGTGTGAACGTAAAGATCTATACAGGCTTTAATTAACAATAAAACGATTATATAAACAATTAATTATATAACATAAGACCGTATAATGAGAGGTCACACTATAAAGAGAAGATATAAAATTAATATGCACATAAAATACTCTTAATATCATGTTATCTAATCAGTCTTTTGCAGACTTATATATAGTTTTACCGAATATGAATAAAAATCATGAATACAATGTTTGAACGTGCGTAGGATCTTTGGCTTTTTACCGTTAAGTTATTTACAAGTTAGACAATTACCTACATTTCAATGTCAACCGCATAACTCGATACTCAATGCTAAGTTATTACAGCAATATTACGCTTTTAGTTATGAAAATGCCATTCGATTGTTGGTAAATAAAGTAATAATATGTTTTATGATATAAAATGCCTCATGGATGGGGAATATATTAAGGCTGAGTATTTTTTTCATCGCCGTTATCAATAGTGATGTAAAGAAGTCAATCTTCTTTTAATTTTATCCTCACTTGAGAACTTAACATGTTAAGTTTGCTTAACCCAAAATCTAATAGAAACTCGTTACATTATAATTATCTTCCTATAACCGGCGCTTAATCAAAACGTCGATCTAAAAATTAATTCTAATGTTGCTCCCAATTTTCGATCAGTCAAATCATCTGGGTCAGCATATCAATGTTATGATAAATTATCTTATAATTATATAATACAATTTTTAAATTACGTGTTGGCAAAAAAGCACTGAGATGTTTGGTCGCGTGCTGCCAAAAAGTGAAAACTTGTCAGTGTAATGACTGAACGTGATAATATTCAACCTATACAATTGTATGGTGCAAGTCATAAAATGTTACAAGGTAAATCAGTTTATTTATTTTGTCTAATTTACACATTATTTTTTACTAGCTGCGTTTGCGGTTTAAACCGTGTTTATGGTTAATATTATATAGCCTATAGCCATCCTCGATAAATGGGCTATCCAACAAGGAAATAATTTTTGAAATGCAGCTGTAGTTTCTAAGATTAGCTCGTTTAAGCAAACAAACAAACAAAAAAGCTCTTCAGCTTTATAATATTAGTTAGTATAGTATAGTATATATAGTTTACATAGTAACGATATATATATCTACATAGTGTTGGGTCATCCCTGGCCCGACTTGTAAAGTGGAGTAGTGTTGCTGAAAAATCGATAGTTGAACGCTAAAATCATCTATACGATCGATAGGACAATCAATAGTATCGATGTCTCTATTAGTGCAATACTATTGGTAAACAGCAATACTATCGATAGAATCGATAGTTCGATTGCTGCCAGACAATGAATTATCGTTAGTATCGATATCATAGATAGTATAGCTCTTCAATATCGGATAGACATACTATACTGCTGGAAATAGGCCTGCCCCAGAGTTCGCCAAAAGGACGGGTAATGCGCTGCTTGCCTTTTAAGGTATAGATTACTATAGATGCAATAATCTAGTAGCTAATAATAATTCCAAAAAAAGTTTTAAAATGAACAAAAATCGCGCTCATATTTTTATACACTTATAAGGTGTCCCTCAAGGAACTAATATAGGGCCTAACTTAATTCCTGTATATAAACCTACTATAGTATAAGATAATATTTTTAGATAGGTATTTAAAATTCAGCAGCCCCTACCAAAAAAAAAACAATCGCTTCATTGAGGATTCTTCTTATGTCTAATGCATTTTTTCAATTATTATTCTCGTGGCAAGCATTCATTAAGTGATTTTTATTTTATCTTGTCTCGTGTTATTTATACCAACAACGCTTTAAGCTCAAACCATGATCCAAAAATTGTCTGGTTCCCCTATCTTAGAGGTACGAAGGTCAAATCGGCAGTCGCTTCAATGTTATTACCAGACTCGCTACATCCTGGATCATGGTCTAAGCGGACCACGTCTAAGCACGGGACATAACGCTAGGAAGATGATTAACGCTTTCCGCTCAATACTTACAGATAAGAATCAGTACGTCATTGCATAATTCGCAACCTTTCTCACAACCTTACGACCGCACGCGCAGTACGTACATTCATACCTGTCTACTTACCAAGTCTAACTGTAATTTAACATAAACCGTACTTTGTCGATATAAGGTTCAATTTGCCTCGGCACCGATACGAATATTGCGTATTTTGTGCATAATGAGTTGATGACAGAATGATAGTAATGTTTATGTTAAAATGAGCTATTACTTTCGCATCGAAATGATTTGTGAGAAAAAAGCAACTTAGTGTGAAAAGATAAGTTTTCATGTAATCAGGGTTGCCACCCAAATTTGAGAGAGGCAATGATAATAGATCATAGTCCCATGTTGGTCTCGGACTTAAAAAGAATGTGCCAACTGTGTTTCTTGCCTGGCATGTCGTAAAAGACGACTAATGGTATATGGGGTTTTAGGTATGTGATTGTGTAGCGGACGAGCTAGCCACTTGTCACTACTTTTCCACAATTTTTCATCTAAGGCCTGGGTTATTGGGATTGTCCCATGTTAGTCTGGGACTTAAAAATAATGTGCCAACTGTGTTTCTTGCCTAGCATATCGTAAAAGGGACCTACTGCCCCTTTGACTCTGCCTACCCCTTCGGGGATTATTGGCGTGATGTTATGTATGTTTGTATGTAAATCATAGTCTCTATGTATAATAATATGTATAATAAATAAATTCTACAAACTGACACCCCAATTCCCTAGTTCCAAACTAAGCTTAAGTTTATGCTATGGATACTAGGTAAACGGATAGATATAACGTACTTAAATACGTTTATAAACATCCATGACTCGTACAAATGTCCATGTTCATCACACAAAACATTTGGCCCTAGCGGGATTCGAATCTGCGACTCTTGGTTTCGTGGCCAGGGTCTCTGAGCACTCAACCAACGGGCCAGTCATACGCATGTATAAATACGGATCAAGTCCACCAGTATGTCTTATATAACTTTTGATCTTTTATTTAGGCGATCATTATGACAGATAAAAATAGAGAACTGGTGCTTATTACTTCTTTTGCCTTATTATATTCGCTAAACATGCTAACTTAACCATCAGGTACAAAAGTTCAAAGAAAATTACCATGTTTGTTATTACCTAAGAACTAGACAAGTTGAACTATAAGACAACTGCAAATATCAAGCTGATAACGCCCATACCACCCCCGCTAGGCCCACTTACACCGACGCATATTAATTACGGAACGCATCCAAGTTAATGACTAGATGGAGGCAAAAGGGACAAGAGGCGCAATCGATCAACGAGACAAGTGACGCACGCGTCGGCGCATACGCACCCACGGCCGATACTTGACGCCGGGTGACGTCAGTCGGCGCTATCCTTTAGCGGAGAATAAAAGGATGAGGGTCGACTTCACCAAGAGACTTTCATAAGTCTATGTTGTTTTTATGACTGGCTCGATGGCTCATTCTAGTACATTCCTACTTGTGTCTGTTCTGTGTCTAGGTGTTAATATTAAAAAATTTAAGTATATATTTGTAATACCACTGTTGATTCTGATATCCGTAACACAAGTGCTTACTACTTACCCCGGAGTCAGGTCAATGTATGTGATCTAGTGTGATATGCGAGTTTATAAATACGATTGAACCTTTAGTAACATATATCTAATTCTTCTTCACAACATTTGGTAGTAGGTAGTATCTCTTATTAATTCGCCACTTTCCTAGCGGGGTAGGCAGAGGGAACGAGTTGTTATCCATAAGGTATTTAATACACGTGTGTATTCGAAATGACGGCGTAATGACTATAATCAATAAAAGCTTTGTCTCTTTTTATAAACTATATGTCTTACTTGGAACTTCAATAGGAACCAATCAATGACATGATCGTTAACATATAAAAATATGTTGTTTTCAGATCCATTATCAACTTCCCATGCAAAAATTTATCGAGGATATTTATTAGAATCATTTCTTCAGTAAAAATATAATATTTATTTATGAGTGCAATTTTTTCAACTGCACCACGAAACAACCTTTCCAGTGAGTTAGGGGCCTAATACTGCACCTTGAGTAAACCCAAGCACCAACAATTTGAACTTTAACACTAAACACATAAGGCTTACAACACATAGAGCATCTATATCAGCTCAATTATTTCAGTTGTGAACAATACAGACGCTTCTTTAGTAACACATCGTCAATCACACTTTTGGTGCTCTTTCAAGGCAGAGCTGCTCCTTATTTAGCACATGGTTGGTCGTGTGGGTCGCTTTTTAAGCTTTTCCTGGCTGGCATCTGCATAGCTTTAAGTTCATTGTCAACTGTTTATTTAATATTAGACTCTGGGAATGTTAGAAATAGAAAAGAAAGATGCTTAGTGTGCTGTTGACAGATTGATTGCACTCTAGAACATGTGGAAAATAGGTTCATCTTTCTATTCGCAGCATATTGTTTGCTAGTTTATAGAATAGATTTATTATTTCCTTTTACTTTAATTGTTAAGTATTTAAGAAGTTCCGTTGAACATAAGTATGTATCTGAACGTAATGTCCATCATGAATAGTTTTGCCATTATTTCATTTGATGAAATTCGTTTGTATTAAGATGATATTAAACTTAAATAAAGCCTTTATTATAACTAGATTAAGCAATCACCGAATCTGATGATAAAATAATTTTACAAGCTACTTGAAGTTCGAATCCCACTAGGGGCAAATGTGTGTTTAGTTATCCCAGTCGTATACTCGAGTCTTCATCTTCTAGCATCGATATCACAAGCATAGCTTAGTTTGTAGACAGATAATTGATGTGTCTGTCAGTGTCATAATATAATTTAATTTAATTAAACTACCATGTTTACTGTCAAAAAGCTACCGAACATCCAGCACACAACAATACCGCCACTCTTAATTCCACTATAACTGCGCACAAAGTCCTCTCAGTCCACAATGACTGCATTCTTCATCACTCCTGGCATCTGACAGTTCTGACGTTTGTCAGTATCAGTAAACAACTTCCATTCTAGCAGTAACATGACCACTTTCGCTGACCTTCCACACAATGCAGTTAGATAAGAGGTCCGGATGTGGCTATTATTGGTCTCCACAAAGCTTCCATAACGGTACAGTACATTCGGTTTACGCAATCGACATGTGTAACGTATGTTGTTATTGATCGGATTCTGTTATGGCAAGATTGTAAACGGTATTTCGTGTGATGGATTTTAGGCTATTGAATGTTTACTTATAGATAAACATCGTGAGAATGCCTTTTAAATTACTATACAAGTATGCAGACTATTTGTCTTATTCTTTTGTCTAAGAGTTGAGGTCTGGTGGTAGCGATAATGGCTTTAATATTATATAGGTAACTAGCCTCGATAAATTATGGATTAGGTACCGTCACAGATACATTACTTAGGTTCGTAAGAAATTAAAATAGAAAAACTAGTAAGGCCTCTTAAAATGAGTAGTAAATACAGAAGGTATATGAGCTTAAATCTCAAGTTCAGAAACAGAAAAATACTAGATATTTTATAGTGTGTTAGAAAAATATATACATCTGTGAACAGAAGCGTTGGTGAAATTATTCGGGATTCAGACTTGAGACCTGAATAGTTGTTGGTGAAAGACAGTTTTCCATAGGCTATTTAATGGAATCAGATCAATGTATGTGATGTTGTTGGATGATTTATTTATATTCCTCTGTGCAACCCAATACTACCACAACACATTGAACAATTCAAACGATGATTGTCACAAGATGCCACATTTTCATTTGAATCAACACACCAAAAGACATACGTGGTGTCTCCGAGTTGCACAACGGGGCCGTTCCGCTCTGATTCATGGTCTAATAGCTTGGAACCGTGTCCTATGAGACCGTCATATACGTGGGTTAACTCAGGAAAACAATGCGCCAGCAAAGTAACTCAAGTTCAAATTACTATATATTATTACTAGCTGTGGCTGGCTCAATAACATTAAACGGAATCCTCGATAAACTATATAACACAAACATAGTTTCGCTATTCAGACCAGTAGTTCCTGAGTTTAGCGCGTTTCAACTAAACAAACAAACTCCTTAGCTTTTTATATTAGTAAGTAAGTAAAGATTTAGTTTGACATAACTCATGACTTGACATTTTAAAGAAGCGAGTGACGTGTGTAAAAGCCGTGCCGTATTGTGTATCAAATCTATCTTGCTAGGGAAACGACGTAAAGCTAGTTAGTTAGTTTTTTTACATAGGTATATCAACGTTCCGCTATGGCGCAACGAAATAAAACGCACCTAGCATTGATGCTTAGCGCACTTTCCTATCTTTCCCGTTTTCGCGCAATGCACTGTACGCTAACTCATTATGAGGAAGTGAGTTAAAATATCAGTTGTATTCTGAGTTAGCGCACCAGTGTGGCGCATTGTTCCGCATGTTAATTCCGTCAGCTCCATTACCGTTTACGTTCGCTAGCAGTTCATTACGTCTAATGTGTTTATTACTTCATGCGCATGCAAATACAGGAACACTATTGTTTTTGACGACATATTGTGTCATCTCTTCATTAGATGTTTCTTCTGGGAGTTTAAAGTCGTTGTCTGTTTTTGTAGCTACAATCCCGAAGGGGTAAATAGAATCCAAGGGACAGAAGCTACTTTACATAGTCAGTTTTATTTTCGGATAATATGAAACCAAGTTAGAGTTGGGATAGATTGAGAATTGTGAGAAATTTGTGTCTAATGACTCGTCGCCTAGACAATTTCCAGTACACGCAATACGGCATTCTACGCAAGGAACACAGTTATTACATCCCTTTTTTTGTGTTGAGCTATACACGACCCAGATTATCGCATTTTTTGATAAGATAACGTTTGATTGACAGGAGTTCAATCTTCGCGTCATCTTCTTGCATTGTTTAAGTCTAGGAATGTCGTTATCAAAATAGATTTTAACAGTACGTACACAAAAGTTAATATTTATAAAATCAGTATAGTTAGTTAACTGTTAACTGTTAAAATAGAGAGCTGGTTGCTCAGTGATATGGACAATCGCTTCATATGCGAAAGATGCCGGTCCAAATTTCTCAGTACCTAATCTCCAGTGTGCCGACAATCCCTATATGAGAATTCATCAGAATCTATTCAACAGTTTAGGCGTCAAAGAAAACAAACAAAAAAAAAATATGGAATTCATACTATTAGTTGAAGAACTATAATCAAAGAAAGAGTTACACAAGGCTCCGTATTATTACCCATTCCTTTCGTAATAATTTATAGTAAAAAAATCAAGAGTTTATTACATACTTACTCTTCACTACTTTTATTGATAGATATATTTTTATTTGTTGATATTTATAAGCAGTAGACATAATGTACATATACTTTTATGTTACAACAAGCAAGCCGAGCGACAAGCCGTAATTTAAAAAAACAACATAAATAAAAGCAATTTTTATGACTGAAATAATAATAAATAAATTCTCCAGGCTGACGCACCAATTCCCTAGTTCCAAACTAAGCATGTATGTTTGTGCTTTGGAGACTAGGACAGATAGACATACTCAAATACGTTTATAAACATCCATAACTCGAGTACAAATGTCACACATACGAAAAATTTGCCACTAGTGTAGTTCGTACACTTGGTTTCATGGCCAGGGTATTTGACCACTCGACCAACGGGCCAGTCAATAAATAATATCCGTTAAAGTTATAACTTAATGTCTAATTACATGTATCTAGATCGATACATATCGGCTTAGATATACGAGATACAAATAAGACGTTTAGTTTCGAGGTCGCCTGCGTTTCGCAACTTATTTCTCATGCTTGTAAAAGAGGCAAGCACCTAACCATGTTTATCTTATTAACATTCCTCTAATAAATTAACTTGTCAGTTTTTCTTTAGTTTAATTAAACGAGGGGATTGCACAAATCCGTTGAGTTTGACGTTTGTCGAGTTGAAATAGATGTGCAATGCAAATACCTCGACGTAGCATAAGAAATAGTTCATGCCTTTTTAATTTTAATGAAAGGTTTTATTGCTGTGAAGTAAATTATTATGAAAATCTTACTTATATTATAAATAACTGACTGGTTTGACGGCGCATTCGGTAGTGACCCTACCCCATGCGCCAAGAGTTGTGGGTTCGATCTCCACCCAGAACAAACATTCGTGTGACAAATACTTGTGTTTGTTTTGTGTCTGGGTGTTATTATCCAATATTTAAGTATATATTTGTAATACCACTGTTGATGATGATATCCGTAACACAAGTGCTTAAGCTTCTTACCTCGGAGTCAGATCAATGTATGTGATGTGGTCTGATATTTATTTATTTAAATGCGAAAGGGTTTGTTTAAGTATATCACATCTTGCTTACTCAAGTGATGACCATACTTTTGGATTTACTGCCGATATAGTGTACTTAAGTATAGTATTGTTCTCGAGACATATAAAAATCTATATTAGGCAATATGATTTAAGCCATGGGAAAGATAAATAGTGTGGTAAGGTATATCTGTTAAGATAAGTAAGGATTCTCAGTCATCAACGTTATAGTCGCCTTACTGTGTATTCACTAAGTTGAGTGAGATCCGTAACCCCTTCTCCATCTGTATCCGCGGATATTCATTTTAGAATTGATTGGACACATCACTAGTTATCGAATGGTACAGGGTAAAGTACTTATTAACTGTATCAAGAGAACATGGTTGTCTACCAAGATGTTTCTTGTGGGTACATTTAATGTTGAAGCGTGTAATTTAATACGCATCGAGGATCGGTTTACTTCCTAACATCTTTACACAATTATAAAAGCAACGTTTCTATTACAACAAATGTATGTGTTTGTTTATCTGATTGTAATCTGAGAACCACTTTCTCAATTACGTGGTTTGTAATTTACAGATTTGTACTAAATTATTCAAATGTATTACGCTATAATGTCTCATGTTAATGGAGTGACTTTAGCCTCCCGTCTTAAGAACAGACACGGATAATCTAGCAAAAATATAAATAAATAATAAATAAATTCTGGAGACTGACACACCAATTCCCTAGTTCCAAACTAAGCGTAAGCTTGTGCTATGGATACTAGGCGAACGGATAGAAATACTTAAATACGTTTATAAACATCTATGACTCGATTACAAATGTCCATGTTCATCACACGAAACATTTGCCTAGCGGGATTCGAACCCGACACAGTGACTTAAGAGTGTTTAACACAGTGAGTTAGCGCAATCCGTGAGCAGCAGTGTCACCATCTTCTCTTTGATACTTCCATTTAAGCATCTAGCCGTTGACTAGTATCCATAGCACAAGCAAACATGCTTAGTTTGGACCTTTATTTATATTATAATAAGTTACAAAATAGTACCTACACAATAGTTGCAGAATAGATGCATTCTATTCCGATGCGCTCTCGTAAGACGATTCAAAGTCCTTGAGAGCCTACGTTTAAATGTTAATTGGCCGAACTCCTAATGGCATCGTATGCGCAACGCTAAAATAATAACCATAAACAATATTGTTTGTGATTTTAGTGTTTCTTTTAGCGTGTTCCAGCCAATAAAGCAAGTAGCCCGTAAGGAGCATAACGCCGCGGAAAGTGAAAGTGGCTTACCTCGAAGTCGCCTCGTTCCTGCACAACCATTACTTTTTTGAAGAAAATCTGGGGCATAGCGTCACCTTCGACCCTTCTTTGTCTTAAAAAATCAAATGTCAAATCCGTTATGGTCGGCACCAAAGAGGTTGCAACCAATCAAACTTTTTGTCGGCCGCAACGCCAATACAACTTTTTTGTCTGTGCCTCCAATGTCACTGGCTGTTATTTTTTTTAAAGAGCTGACACTTATTTTGGCGCGAATTCAAACTTCTGGTACACCTCACACGGACAATAAATGATCATAAACTTCGGTTTTATGTTCATGATTGTGGCACTAACACACTTTGACCGGTGAACGCAATCGGTCTATACTTAAGTTTTACAGAAACATACTATATTCGCGCACAGACCTTTCCCTTCTAACACTATGTCGGCAACTAAGCAACACAACAAGTATAATGTTTATAAGTATGAAGCGTTGACTTCGCCTTAGGACTGGCTGTCGCAATACCCTTATTGTGCAGTCGATTTTCGCACTTAGCAATCCCTATGCCTCACTCAATAGAATTCAAAATAGCATGACAGAAGTATGCAATATCAGCAGGAGATAAGTTTGCTCGGCCGATGCAATAGACTCAGTGGTTGAGATCTAATCGCAGACAACTTGATACGTACTAGATTTACCTGTCTTACGTTAAACGTGTGTTCCGAGTGCCGTAAAGAGGGTATTTTTAGTTGTTCGAACAGGAATTGCAAATTGGAAGCAGTCAGGTGGGATTTTCTATAGTTGCAATAACCATATTGATGAAATGATCAAGGAGTTGTCCTATTCCTATTTCTCATAGAGAATGGATTTGTTTTTTTTTTATCCGGGAACAGTAGACTAGATTAAATAGAATTTAGCAGTTGATTCGTACGTCTAGGTAGAAAGAAAATTAATTAGACAGATGTTACCTATGTATATAATGTAGGTACATTATGCATTACCTATTACCTATATTATAATATAGATAGGGATCTAAATTGCTTCAGACATTTAATTTTCTGAACAAACGCAATCAATTTATAACATTTAAGACTTAAGGTACGTACCTCAGTGTATCTAACGATAAATTTAAGAATCCAAGTAAAATAATTCAACACTAAAGTTTTAATTATAAAAAAAAACCTCTATAACATTTGGCCTCTATGTTTTTTATGTTGTCAATTCAATCTGTAATCAATACACAATTTGAGGTTAGCCTATTGAATCTTCAACCTCTGACTTGTCCTCCCATGTGGTTAATTTTAAAAAACACAATTTCGCAAAATAATATACCACAGAAAACCAAAGTTGCATGTCTACTAAAGGGAGAAGAAGTGGCGTTTATTTTAACCGCAATATTATAACTCCTGGTAAAAAAATATGAGCAAAACCTCCTTCGTCTATCTTTGGCATAATACGAATTATATTGAAACTGACATTGCTTAATCAACACAATAAAAAAATATTTGATGTGTCAACTTTATTTAGTAACTTAATATATTAATTAACAATATAATTAGAGAGTAACTTTTAAAGTTTTTGTTTGTCTATTAAATCCAGCATATCTCCAAAACGGCTGAACCGATTTTTACTAAACATTCACTGGCAGTTACTTTATATCACAACAATTAACTAAGTCTAATATTTAAGTCAAGCTGGTTCTAACTTCATTTCAAAATAATAAAAATCCGTGAATTTTACCAAACCACACAAACATCCACTGAATTTCATACCTGGGTAACAGACAGTCAACCATAACATAATTTTCAGGTCCAGGTGTGTAAATAGTGCTAAATACATAGCTATTCTTCGGCTAGATCAGATGGTCGAATGGTTCCATTTCACAACCGTGGTGTGTCACACTTACCCCGTTTTAAAGTAAATAAATCAAAAGCAAGCCATTTGTATTCCATAGAGCCCGCCAATATGTGTTCAAGGTTCTTAGTCAAAGGTACAAACGAATACATGTTCGGAATATTCCCAAAACGACACAAATACATAATCAGGCGGCGTTAACAAAAGCATTATGGAAGAAAAATGTTATATCCATTTAACGTATACTTTAAAATATTCATATATATAGATAGGCTGGAACATTTTCTTGTCTAAACAAAAATAAAAAAAAAACGAACGAAAGGTAGGTACCTATAAAGCTACTTACACACATGCACACATAGCATCACGTCTGCAATCTCCGAAGGGGTAGGCAGACTCCAAGAAGCGATGAACTCCATAAACCACAGTTAGCTAAAAATCAAGTTGGGTTAGATGGAAAATTGTTAAAAGGGACAAATGGCTAACTCGTCGCCTAATCACAAACCGAATACACCATTAATCGTCTTTTACGACATGCTAGGAGCACAGTTGGCAAATTCTCTCAAAATCCCAGACCAACATGGGACAGTAAAAAAATATGATCCATTATTACATTGAATAATAGATTTAGTCCAATGCAATTGAGTTCTTGAATAACAAAATTATTACATTTTTATTTATTTCCATTATTAGATTAAGTATTTTTCAACATTGCACCTGTACAAATAATACCTAAATCCACATGCATGAAAATATTCAATAGCGGTTAAGTTAACCCACAATAGATCTAATTTATTAGAACGGCATCGATCTAGGCTGGCCAGCCGAGATTCGTGAGAAAATTAGCAACAATGTGGTCTGATCGCGGTCTGCGGCGGAATGGCGCAAAATGCATTGCAGGGATAGGAAACTTATGGCGCGAAGTGAGCGATAAAGTAATTTAATTTTTAAAGATAATCAAATAGCTTGATGCAACAAGCGATAGACATTGAGAGGATAGCAAAATACACTCTCATGTTTAAAACGGGCATGGAATCTTACAATACCCGCTTTAATATTAGGAATCAGCGGGTTTTGTAGGATTCCTTTGAAGATGGCATCTCGTTTTATATACATGTTATATTTACTTGTGTTGTAATGTTAATAAATAAGCCTAATTCTTAATAATTATACAAGAGACTTTTGGTTCACTCCAGAAGCAAATTCTATTAGCCGAACATTTCTTTTAACAAAATCGACTCAATTAATATACATAGATAACATTGGAACGGGCTGTCAAAAAAATACAAGGACTTTTATTTAAAATATTTTTGCTGCGTATTAATAAATTTCCTTAGTAGGTAGGTACTAAAAATGTTCTCTATCCCTGACGTATAGGCTGTAGCGCGGTCGCCGGGTCAACCGTTTTACCCCTTACGGTAAACGGTTGGCTTGTTTCCTGGACTGGACGCCATTCTACTTTATTGCATATATTTAGTAAGAAGAACTTGTTAATAAGAAGTAAAGTGTGTTTGTAGACTGTGGATAGTGTTACATTACATTTGTTTTGCACACAGAAACCAAATTTTGGAAAGATTTTTTTAATCTGTTGTAAGATCTGTAAACTTTGGTAGGTAGGTAGGCATCAATTTATTTTACCCACATCAAACAAAAATAAAAAATAAAAGTCGTTACGATAACCGCCGCAAATCAACGCCTAGCGCAACTGCCTCATTTTAACATTTATTCAACTGAAAACACGATTTTTTTTCTTCTTTCGATAATTTTGATGTGATGAGTTTGTGTACGAACATGTTTCAGAAAAATACAGTACCTATTAAAACAGTCAATAAGTGGTAATTCTAATTCAACTCCCAAGACAATGAACCAACATTGCCTTGGGTCAACAAACCCGATCTGTAAGCATAAAACTAGGATAATGGTCCATGCGGACCTCGATTAAAAACGAGGCATACCTACTTAATGTGAGGACGAGGATGACTGCAAATTAAACTTAAGTACTTTAATGCTAGTTTAAATTAAGTGTTATTTGCAATTTCGCTACATTAGTTCAAAATTTACTTATCCAATACTATTTAAAGACATCACGTAACTTCGACAGAACGCACGCGAACGAAATCATTAAATTAGCGTTGAAGGTCACAGATAATATGCAAATGAAAAAGAAAATAATTTTCCTTGACGCCGAACAGTTTTTGTATGCAAATGGGAAGCATTTGTCACGCGGACAGTATGCAAATTGTCCGCACAATTCGGTGTGCGAATCTATCGGTGAAAGTGAAGTGCGTGACAGGCGCTTTGCTTACCAGACATCTGCCTTACATAAGGACGGGATTAGCTAACTAATACTATTTAGGAATTTAGATGTAAGAGCAACACATATTTGTTGGGCGTTCGTGCTGAGACGGTGGCGTTTTGTTAGGTAACAAAAGGATAACGCGACAGAATCACGCGCCGATTCTGTACGGACTAGGCTTGTTTTTATTATTTGCTGTAGATGGTAAAGCAACGCTAAAGCCGCATTGTTTCAAAGTCAAAGTCAAAGTCAAAATACTCTTTATTTATATAGGTTTGAAAACACCTATAAATCTTCAAATCAACAGGAAAATCAACTAATAAGTAATATGAATTTACCACCGGTTCGGAATGTTGCTTCTACCGAGAAGAAACCGGCAAGAAACTCGGTTTTTGAGCTTGGGCCGGCTTGCACGAGGTAGATACATCTTTTCAGATACAACCTGCGTGAACTAGAGACTCTAATAGTCTCCAGCTATAAAATCTTCATATTTTAAGCTAATAAGACGATTTATACATATTTTAATCACTTAGTATTGTATTGTTTGTCGCGCTCTTGTCCCTTTTGCAACAAAACCTTAAAAAGGGCACTGTCAAAATGATATGCATACGTAGGTACCTATGTACAAATGACGGGTCTTTTTTTGCTCTCTAAATATTTTTGTTTAGCTAAATTCTTCCACGTCACCCTGGGACTTAAAATAATGTGTTCCTTGCAAAAAATAGCAAGCCATAAAAGGTGACTAATTGTATTGGGCATGTGATTAAATAGACGACGAGTTTGTCTCTTATCACCACTTTTTTTGCAATTTTAGCTATCCCAGCTCAATTTTAATTTTAGCTGAAAGTCGTTGCAAGAGCTTACTGCTCTTTGTCTAAATTAACAGAGTTGTTAAAATATATCAATACAGAAAGAACATGAGTGGAACTCTTGTCTAGTTCTGGCTGGAATTGCGAATTTTGTTTTTTGCATCCACGGAGATAGCATCCCTTTCACGCTCTTGCAAATGAAAGATTATAAACAGTTTCTAACAGTTATTGTTGAGTTTTTGCCCGTCCGCCCCTTGTGCCCCCCAGAAAAAAATCCTGGATCCGCCCTTGTACACATAACATACCTTATCATCACAATGTATAGTATACATAATTCTAAGTACAGAATGTTGCAAACTTCGTCACAGAAGTTGCTTTCTTCGTCACACTCCCTCATTACGGTGACATGTCACGAACGAGATAGCTCACGCAATTATCGTTAATTTATCGCCGTGTTGCCACACGGGCGCGATCTTATCGTCGCGATTGCTCTGAGCCTGAGGCTAACTACTTTGGAAAAGTGTAAATTATCTTAATTGCCTTAGAAGAACTTTTAGCAGTAACTTGGACGCGCACAGGTTAAAAGCAACACAGGTCACTGCTTTTATTTGACAACTAGCAGCGCCCCGCGGTTTCACTCGAGTAGTTTCCGTTCCCGTGGGAATACGGGAATAAAATGTAGCTTAGGTACTCGCTGATAAAGTGGCTTTCCATTGGTGAAATATTTTTTCAAATCGGTCTAGTAATTTCGGAGCCTATTCGAGGGAAAGATTTCATTGTTTATGAAATCTATCCTCTTTATAATATTACTATGACGACACATCTAAAATGCAAAAAAAAAATCTTGCTTATTGAGAACCTACATTTTTAGAAGCCGGTTAAAAACAATGGCAAATTAGTCGTTGTCAAATTAAAGCAGCGAGGTATGAAGTACCTTAAAGTTTGTACAAGCAGGTAATTAACCCTATCCGGGAGGGGCCATTATTTCAATGACCTCACATAAGGAGAAGAGAAGAGACCTCATACAAAGCCAAAAAATATGAGTTCTCTTCTATAAGATAATAGGCGTGATATTACGTCCTACCCAGGGCGTATTTTTGCATCCTGCCACCACTGTTACCAGATGTGTTTTGTCCACGCAAGTTGGACATATCCTGCTCTGCTCCAAGACAAGAATTTAGAGGAATCTTAATCGGTACTTAAATTATATATGTACCTATATAGTGAACACATCTCTTGTTGTACGGTCAACAGCAGGTCAAGTTACCTAGTTCAATATTAGCGCTTATGCCATATAAGGGTGTTAAAAAGTCCAAAGTAGATAGTCTGATGTACTGTTGTCTGTACATACTGAATAGGTGTAATAATAGACACAGTTTGCTACAGCTCAGGCCAAAATTAACTATATCAGACCATAGGCATACACTTAGTCAGAGGCTACATGGATTAAGGCTATACACTCTCGACCTTCCCACAGACCTACCTGGATTACTACCTACCTATACATAATTCAGCAGATTAGTTATCAGTAAATCAATAAAATTCCATTATACTTAATCGTGATAAAAAGTACCTACGTGGACATAGCAGTCTGTATTAATTTGAATCGGCACCATTTTTAGGAATTTATTTTGTTTAATTTATATTTGCTTCATTTCGTAAAGCGTGTATGAAGAATTATGATGAATGTCAAAGAACCGAGTGAGGTGTGTAAGGGTCATATTATAATTATGGTGTTCAGTCCATTGGCATCTTTAGGCTTATTTATATTTTCAGGTAGGTGCATCTGCATATACAAATATTATTGACATACGTATAAAATAGATGGAATTATTATACATGTATTTTTATATTTTAAGATATATTTTGTTATACCTATGTATTGTATTTTATTTCCATTAAGGTGTCCACCCGCAAATAAATATTATTTTTTTCTATGTACTTTCTTTTTTGACAGGGGGGTGCGAGTGCACCCCGTTAAATCCCCTTGCCGGCGCCCTTTCTCGGTTCTCTCTTCCTACCCCGCCAGGGAATCGGCTTGTAGTTCGTTTTTTAATTATTTGCTTTATTATTATTAAAGCGGTGGTAGCACAATGGTAGTCTTAATACAAGGGATGTTAGATAAAATCTGATATCGCTAAATCTAGGATCATAGTTGAAACTGACTCCGATTAGAAACGGGACATAATTCTAGTAGATAATAATGTGTCTGCATTACAATATTGTTATCTCGTAGCTTATTTATATGAATACACATGTCCTATTCAAGGGGTCGATATATATGTACATCTATAACTGTGAAGCACCTATTCATTCAACGATTTATACATGCCTACTTCACAATAACAAATTGCTTGCTATCAAAAGGATATTTGAAGGATGCGCAAGTACCTTGGTAATAAATAGCGCGTACGTGCCAGCGTATGATCCTATGGTCAATCATACTTGGTTCCAATAAACTAGTCCCTATAAATAACCTAAGTCCATGTACCTAACTCCATTAATCATCATTTCAGTCACGTTTCGAAAATGACGCACCTATCCAGTGCTATTCATATGCTAAAGTACCTACTTACTAATAATTATATTCATTCTTCACTGTATGAGCGAAAACAATAAAGATAACCTTATTTAGTTGCTACAATGTAAAAAAACATGAGGATGATTTAGAAGCTTTCTTCAATGCATTAAGGTGCATTTTAGGTTTTACACTTAATGTAATAATTGTATCCTTAGTTATCTATGCTTCTTAATTAGGATATTTTTTTTTCTAAGAGCCTAAATGTATTGTGTTCCAACATAAAGATTTTTTTTCTTTTAATTAATTCTTAGGTACTTACGTTCAAATCGTAACCGCTGCTAATCCATGAGTGTTTTTTCAGTATACCACCCACATATTTCCTTCTCCATTTCGTCAACAGTCCATCGTTCTTCCGCTTTGATCGACGGTTCACTGTGTATCGTTCCATTGCATTCACCTATCTAAGCGTCAATGTATAACATCAGCACTGCACTTACTAGACACGATGGGCGCCACCCGCGGACGTGATAAAACTAAATCCGTTTAGAAAAACAAATCTTGACCAGAGATGCACATTATAATATTATATAAATCGCAACCAAGCGGACCGAATTAATTGCGCCTCTCCGAATAGATTACTCTAACGCGGTCATAACCAGTGCGTCTCTCGCATAAACTTCTGCAACCTTAATAAGACAAATTAGAAAGTTTATGTATAAAAAATGTTCTTAGTAAAACACCTAAAATTGTCGTAACTAGAACGAGACACGAAAAGAAAATATCATGTTTTGGAACGTGATTTTAAAAAAATAAGTTTTCGCGCGCGCGCCAAGGGAACGTTCGGAAGCGTCGTCCTGTGTTCGTACTTGGCAGACTAATAATAATGTTCGGTACACTTTTGTCGCCTTATTCGTGTTACGGTATGTTGGAACCAATACAGGAGCGTGATGCGAATGCTACGGCCGTACATTTTGATAGTCGTCCTATACAAAACGGACAATCGATGTTTTGTTATGCGGTCGGTCGTCCTCGGTGTTAGTGGTCAATTTCCCTAGCCTAAATACTTGATCAAGGACGTGTGTGTGGGAAATAGGTGAATAGTGCAAGCGAATGAGAGCAAAACGCTCTTGTTAATTGTTGATGACCTTTAGTGTGAGACTAGGTATGACATAAATTATGAGCTACAAACTCGCCTCTGTTGTATTTGTCAAGATCCGTTCTTAAAAAAGCTTTGGAGAGATGGTAGTCTACATAAGTGCATCTTTAATTTTCTCATGACTTTTAAAATATATGTTCTTTCACCAATTCGTAGTAAATATCTACCAATATATCATTTCTTTAGATACATAGATACATAATAAATATCAGACTACATCACATAAGTAAGTACATTAATCTGACTCTGAGGTAAGTAGTTTAAGCACTTGTGTTACAGATACCTATCTGAATCAACATTGGTATTACAAATATATACTTAAATATTGGATTTTAATACCCAGACACAGAACAAACACAAGTATTCATCAGACGAATGTTTGTCCTGGGTGGGGATCGAACCCACAACTCTTGGCGCATAGGGCAGGGCCACTACCGAATGCGCCATCGAACCAGTCAAATAATAGAAAGGGAGAAGCAAGCCATTATAATACTGAGTCAGTGAAAAGAGTACCTACCTACTTATCTACCTGGTTTGAACCGCTGAATAATTCTGACTACTAAATGTTTCTAGGATACTAACTTACATTCTCATCATAAATATTTAAGCAGTCAAATAAATATAGCAACTACGTAACCGTTCTCGGAAATAAATTGTCTTAAAATATGTAAAAGATTGTGAAATATCACATTAAAGAGCCTTAGACAAGACAAACATGTCTGTATAAATGTTTATTCTAGAACGCTGCATGATTATTTATTGATCTAGCCGGTTAAGTGACATTTAATCATAAATGTTCGCATGCTATACATTATACATATTATATTATCAATTTCAAGCATCGTAAAGTTCAGTTCTCAATTCAAGCCACTGACGCGATAGCGGACCAAAGAGAAAATCTCATTATCGAATACTAAGCAAGATTTACTGACATTGATCATTAGTTTAAAACCCATACACTGATTTATGTATAGCAAACTATAAAAAAAAAAAATTACATACCCTTACGCCTGAAATCTCTAAAGAGCAATGTCCATGGAGCAGTAAATTCATTTAACCACATTTCCAATGCGTTTAAGAGCCTATAAAATTAATATTAGCAAAAGCACTTGTACGAATGTTTTTAAATAATTTTAAGATAAGCGTGAGTGGCGTTTCTAGACTTAACGTCTATTGTTTAGCTAAGCTGCCCTCTTTCTCAGGCCATAATTGTTTTTTTTTTATTTAATATCTAAATAATTAACATTTGCTATATAAGTGTACAATTGGAATTTTACTAAATTGAAGGAATAAGCTCCAAACACTAAGAATGACTGAGCAACAATCTTTACTAATTTTGCCGATATATTATATTATACATAGGTGAAAACTTAGGGGTCATAAACATAGTACATACCCACTTACATTACATACTACCTAACATTAGAAAAATTCGCCTCTTCTAACTATCTGTTCGTTAATGCAATTTAAACTATACAACGGATGTTGATGCGGTTTTCACAAGTCAAAGCGATTCAAGGGTCAAGTTTAAGTGTATGGTTTATGTCGCTTGGACAAAAAATAAATAAAAAAGCTTAGGTATCTAAGTAGGTACCTACAAATTACAGCTTTGATGTTCCCTTTCACACATTCAACTTTGATGGGAATGATCAATATACCGATAAGGATATTTATGTTAATGGAATTTCATCAGTTATATAATATTATTGCAAATAAAAATATAAGTGTTATGTACATATTTCAAATTCGGTAGTCATACATACACAATCGGATACAAGATTTATAATAAAAATAAAATATAGATACCATTGCAACACTTTGGTTGGTTTGGTTGGTTAAAAAATAAAATGTCAAAATTTGAAGAGGACTCCGATGGCTTTCGAGTTGTGAAATCGAAGCATCCAACTAAAAACAAACACACTAAATTGCCTAAAAAGGACCTTAAATTTGAAAAACACGATAGGGAAATTGATATAGAACAGTCTTTAAGGTAGTATTCAGTTTACAAAACATACGCTACACATTTTTCTTTGAGGTTATAAATTCATTCTTATTTGTATTTTTCAGACGAATTGACTCGGCAGTAGAGGATTTGCGAAGTTCTGTATATTTAAAACGTGTTATTGAGTCTGTAAGTACAATATTACAAGACAAATTAATCGTAGAAGTAGTTTGTTTTGGACTTGGTCAGATATCAGAATGTAGTATCGCTAGGCATCAGTTAGCATTTTTAATATGCCTAAAAGATTACTGCAACCCCAGGAATATACTAGTACATGACCCTATATTCTACAAAGGCGAATGTGATATTTTGAAACGTCTCGGATTACATGTAATAGCAGAAAATAGCGAAGGAAATTACATAATTTCTGAGCATAATATTACTCTTGTCTATTTGCCACACTGTCCTAAGCAATTGACGAATAACTTTCTTTGGAGTAACTGGAGCGCCAAACTACAGAACTGTATTCTCATATGTAATAGTTTTGGTACTCTTATTGATAACAATCCTAGCAGAATATTATGCGAGTCAGTCCCATATATTCACAAAATATACCCTTACACTTGTGAAACTGTGCTAGAAAACAATTTCAAATTTCCTGATATATTTAATGATACATCAATCCATTACTTCTCCAAAGAAAAACTAGATACTGTTTCACCAGAATTTTGGACAAAAGGTGATAAGCCTGTTTACGACAACATAGAAGAATTCATTACATCTCTGATGGTTGACAAGCTGAACTTTTGATTTCTTTGAAGGTCTAAGTCATGGCATCTATCACAACGAAGCCAGCCCTTGTCACATTGAGGCAACTATTATCAGAACTACGCAAGCAGAGCTCTTCAAATAAATTGGCTGATAACCAGATGGTTCAGTACATTTTTAGCCAATACCGGAAATATCAGACGACAGACCAGCAATTTTGCAAAGCTGTTGAAGAGATGCACTTCAAAGCCAAAACTTACTACAGCTACCTTCATTATGCCAGAAGGTACAAGGAAATAAATACAGAATTCAAAGGAAGAGGAGAAAGGAGTGTGGAGGACACAGCTAATATGGTCGGCTTCAAACTACCCCACGATCCAAAACCTTAATTACTGTAAAAAAATCAAATTTGTAAATATCTGTTTATGTAGAAATTTTGTTAGAAATAAAAGATGTTAATTAATTATATTTGTTTTTTATTAACAATTAGGTTTGTAAAAACACCTCTATATACCAATCAAAACCATTGTTTTAAGTTATTAAATATGGTTTAGGTATGTAATTGAGCACAATACTTTACAGATACTATTTACATTCTTATAATAATTCAATCTTATTGTTTGAATGCCTAAATTACGATGGCTTTTTTGAATTCATGAAGATTAGAATATAATTTTTGATTCATATAATACCTAATTTTGAACAGCAATATTAACACCAATTGAAATCTAGTCTATTTTACAGTGTCTCATCAAACCAATATATAAAATTTTTTAATAATATTGTAAAATAATATGTAATTAAAACTTATTATTTAAACAATTAAAAGTATAACTGAGCCATAAAATTGTATAATAATTTGCTTTCCGTTGATATACTATTTTGTTGTTTTCTATTTAGAATGTGATATAGATCTATAATGCATTAAAAATTTATGAAACATAAAAAAGGAACACTTCAAAAGGGAATAAAATATTTTTTTTACATCTATACAGTAAAATGTGTTATAAACTTTTAATTAGATGAAAGAATATAAAAAAGATATATTTTTTTTATTTTATATTTCTTTATATCAAAGTTTTAATTATCATTATTGACATGATCATGTTATTTAATTAATTGTTGTCTGTTGGTACAATTTCTATCTTGTTTCCACTTTTAATATTGTATTTCTGTTTTTTTTTTACAGTTGGTAAATAGACTAAATGGCCAAAGGATTAGTCCCTATTGTTATACATAACATAAGTCTTGAATTCTTTTTATTAATAAATGCATGGCACGAAGTGTATTGAGGTCTTATTGCGTGTACTCCTTCTGGATGATCTTAGCTATCGTCTGCAGCTGCATGTTGCTGGTGCCCTCATAGATGGTGCCGATCTTGGCGTCCCTGAAGAATTTCTCCTGAGGGAAGTCTTTGGTGAAGCCTACTCCTCCCATGAAGTCGATGCACTTTGATGTCAGCGTTTGAGCGATTTCTGGAAGAGGCAAGATGATTTATAAATAGTTGTGTGCTTATTGATACACTGTATTTTGAAAATTGTTTTTAATCATTAAATTACATTTAATTAATACAAAGCTGATAGGCGTAGGAATCGATATTAACTTGACTGGTAACTGTTATTTTTTCCGAAATTAAGTCGACATTTATTCGTGTGATGTATTTATTATGGAGCCAAAACCGTGCCTTATCGCGACAGCTTAGTCGTATCAGAACCGAACAAAAAACATAGTATTAATGTGGGATAAAAAGCCATTCATTACTAGAACCTAAATAATGTTAAACTAGTGTTAACTAAATTACCTGAAGCGAAGTATTTAGCCATGGCGGCTTCCTTCATGAACTCCTGGCCATGCTCCTTCAGTCTCGCAGCGTTGTACATCAGCAGGCGGGCAGCTTCCAGCTGGGTTTGCAGGTGTGCGATCTGGTAGTTAATACCCTGGAAAATGAGAGGTTAATTTGTAATTATCGCCTGACGAGGTGGCATTTTACATTCGCAGTGGATTTATTCAAGTAAGACATTGCAGGTTATTCGTATAGATCCTTGGGAGCGGATTCAGTCCTTAGATAAGATTGTGAAAGTCGATAGGGCCCACAATGGACACTTTTGATTTGTACAAAAGATGCTTAGATCCTATTCTCCTTGCCTATTAATTGTAGTCTTATGATAGGTACTAGTATTTTTCCAGAATCGAGTTGGGGACACGTCCACTGTGTGGACACAAGTGAGCTACATGGGTTGGATCTTACCTCTTCTAGCCAATTAATACGGTTGTCTTAAATGGGGACTGACAGTGCGGGCTACAAACAAAGGTATCTGGGAAGACATGGCATCGTGGAATGTGCCTTTCAAATATTCCAGTTGAAAAGGTAAAAGGTTCAAGTCAGTATTTTCGTTACTTATCTAATCACGAAACGTGCCACCAACATTTCTGATATCTCTCATATTCACGAAGTTGGTATTGTTATGATCGCCAGTATCGATTACACTGGCTAATTATTTTTTTATCTAAAATTTACAAGAGACATTCAATAGGTATATAGGTAAGTACATAAATACAGTTCTGTTAGCGTTCTGTGGTTTGGTGTCTGTTACAAACGTAGATATGAAATAAGAACAACCTTCAAGATATAAGTGTGCATTTAAAGGAGCTTGACTGTCTTATTCTTATTTGATCCGATGGAAGCGAGATGGCAACATCTTCCACAGCCCCAACCAAGTTATTTAGATACTAGATGAAAACCCGGCTTCGCTCGGGTAAAATGTGATAATACACATGTAGGTAGATATTTCTGTAGTTATCGGTTCTCAAGGAATATTATAGGCAAAGCAAGGCATTGTTATCGATACTATTGCTTATGCCCAACTATCGATAGGACTATCGAGCGGCAACACTACTTATCATCCTTTCGTGCATCGATTCATCATTATTCATTTATTATTAAGGGCATCGTTCATTGTGTTTAATAAATATAGTAGATTAAAACTGCAAAAGTTCTTACGAAAATAATTTTAATTTTAAATCAACTTTCAAAATAAACTAACTAAATTAACAAAACAAATAGCTTTAATGGTTTATTTTCTGTAAACCTCTCTGTTTTAAGCACTCAGGCTTTTTCTTAACTTTGGTAGGTAGGTTTGGTTTATTACTTGGCTTACTATTATTAAAAAAAAAAGATCTTTTCTCTTTGTTATACAAAATAGCTAAATCAATAATGATGTTGAGAAACCAAGTAAAACCATTGCAATTTTTCAATGAGTACTCATCCGAGAAGTTGGCAAAGGTACCTATTATGAAAATCATAAATATTCTCTATTTCCACAGGTTAATTATCATAAAATGTTTCTAGTATATACAACATTTTTTCACATCCATTTTATGAAATACTTACGATTTTCGGCATGATATCCATTTAGTTATTATATCCATTTAGCTATTATGATATATATTTAGTGATTTACTTTGTATATCCATCATCTTCCTAGCGTTATGTCCCGTTCTTAGACGGGGTCCGCTTAGACCATGATCCAGGATTTAGCGAGTCTGGTAATTACATTGAAGCGACTGCCGATCTGACCTTCGTAACCCTAAGATAGGGGAACCAGACAATTTTTGGATCATGGTTACAAATTCAAAGTTGTTTGAATTTGCAGGTTTCATCACGATGTTTTCCCTCACCGTCGAGCTAGTGGTATAAATATGTACATAGATTTGAAAAATCTAGAGGTACATGCCCGGGTTTGAACCCGCACTCCTCGGTTAAGAGGCGCGTGTCCTTACCATTGAGCTACCACCGCTCCTTACTTGTATATCCATACAAAGTAAATCACTATGCAAAACTAAATGGATACTGAAACATGTAGAATAACATTCGAAAAGAACTTCAACTTAAAAAAATTTAGGGTTAAGGACAGTATTATTTATTTAATGTTATGGCAATTGGCCAATCTCAGGTTTTAAGAAAAAACACTTAACCAGAGTACGTTAATAGCTAAAACGGAACGTATGTACTCAAAATGTCATCCGGTGTGAGTGACGTTTATGAATATGGCGACTGCGATTTGTCTGTCAGCACCATTAGAATTTAACAAAATACTCGACAAACCGAATTTTGCGGATATATGTTGCCGACTCGAAATTTTTATTTTTTTATGTTTTATTATTCAAGTAAGGTTTCGATCGAGTCTACCGTACCCCTGCACGAAATTATTAATATAGATCAAAGATAAGCTTTTGACAGAAGTCTAAAGTCTAAAGTTTGTATTGGAACAAAAGATAATATAGATCATAAATATTTTTTTAAGAGCCAAATGTAACCTTACTCTCTGGTCTGGTCTTTCCCACGGTTAGTATATTCTATTTCTCCTTTATCTACGTTTTTGAGTTCGTCAATAAAATTAGGACAGACAGTTTCATTTTCTTAACAACTGTGGCCGAGTCATTTCAATCGCATGCGCACTTAAATTACACACTATGTGTACCTTCCGTAAATATTGTCCGTCATTACGAGACCTTGGTTAAAGCATAATATCTACTTTTAATAGTACTTAGCAATGCTTACTCACTCCGCAAAAAAAAAATTAAAAATACAGTTCTATATAATTACTACCACTGAGAAGTTATCAATATTACCTAATTCTGGAAGAGAAAAGGTTGGGATTGAACGCACTCCGCCTCTCGCCTCTGGACATTTGTCTACATGTCCTAGACAATAAAACTAAATGATTATGCACAAGTGAGTTTGTTCGTTTGTTTGTTTCTCTTTCACATCTTAACTACTCAACGGACGTGATAATTATGAAATTTTGTGTACATATCGCCCAGGATATATAAAATGATGATACCTATTTTCTATCTGGTAAAAAATAAATATATACCTAACTACTATTTGCGAGCGATATACTTAAACATATCGCGAAAAAAATTTTATATTTGCAAATATTAAATTTTTCTTTAACACTAATTCAATCGTTAAAGATAATGATTACCTTCATTCCTATTTGCGGACTAGTGGATGTTGCAGTTTAAAAAAATACCACTTAATATATTGTCTACAATCGGAATTTTCTTGTAATGTAGGTAATGTAATATGTTACATGTAATGTATATATGTATATTTATAATATCCCTATATATTTCATTACATGTAACATATAGGGATCGATCTGTCCCATTCCCTAATAGGGATTATCATTCCTGCCTTTTTAAAAGCGCAAAATTAATGTTATAAGACTCCTGTATCCTGTTCATGGTTGCTGATATTTTATGCAAAGGTTCTTTGTATGCGCATAAGCTGCTCTGATTGGTCTAAATTTATACAAGGCCATCCGTCGGTGCAATGACCAGTGACCAGAATTTGTATCCTTTTGAAACGCCACAGAGTTATATTTCCTGTTTGAGTTTAAACCGAGTTTTTTTTTCTAATTTTGTAGGCATTTAACACTTTTAGATAGATTATTACGCGTATGCATTGTGACCGTTTTAAAAAACTAATTATATTGACACATACACATTGAAGCGAATACAGAAAGATAAAACTTGAAGTCAATATTTGCATAACAGATTATCATGTAATCTGTCGTTGTTTTTATGATGTAATTATGATGTATTTTGGACAAACATAAGTATACAACACAACGTATTCGTGTTCGTATTTGAAACAACCACATATCTATTATGTGTTAAACTGCGTTGCAATAACTCAGATTTTTTAAATGGGTATGGCGCATGGCGCACTACGCAGTATCATGTCGATAGAATCAGAAAACTACCACTAAGGCTGCGTTTACACTAGCGATGTCTGAAGATGTAGTGTCTTAGGGCCCTTTTTCTCTACGGGGCCCCATGATAGATCCATCCCTGTCTCTAGTGGAAACCTAGCCTTAACATCTCGTATTCCTTTCTACTATTTTATAGCGCAAAGATTTAATTAAAAAGGCCGGAAAATAAGTCAAATACTTATATGCACGTAATTGCTTGAACATTATAAAGAAACAACCATGTAATTTACGTTCGTGTTATTCATTATCTGCGTTATTCAAATTGTCGACAGTTCTGATAAGGCACGCAGTTGGATAAACAAATTTACTTTTAGTATAATTTCTTGCCGCAACATGGAACTGTTTGAGCCTAAAGTGTAGCTTTAAAAATTATGTTGATGAGCGTCATTTACATTTTTTTCTATGTAAGTATGTTAGTTGTTGAAAATAGATTTGCTTAGAAAACTCATTTAGAGAGAGAGGTATCGTCATATATCTGATGTAGGTAATAAAAATAATTCAAATACATATTTTACGAGCGCCTTTCGACTGGCACGATGGCGCATTCGGTAGTGACCCTGCCCCATGCGCCAAGAGTTGTGGGTTCGATTCCCACCCAGGACAAACATTCGTATGATAAATACTTGTGTTTGTTCTATGTCTGGGTGTTAATATCCAATATTTAAGTATATATTTGTAATACCACTGTTGTTTCTGATATCCGTAACACAAGTGCTTAAGCTACTTACCTCGGAGTCAGATCAATGTATGTGATGTAGTCGGATATTTATTTATTATTATTATATCAGAATATGCTATTTTTAAATGATTGATGAAGGTCAGAGTTAAATACCTACAATACAGTATTCATCAAGTTTTTGATAACTCTATTGCCATCGCAACCAACACACAAAATTATCACATTCCATTTTAGTACATAATCAACATTTCCATAAACCCTTTTCTTACATTGAACTAAACAAATTGTATCATGATTGGCCATCTACTCACTAGATGCGCAGCTAGCGCTATAGTACTTAGATATGAAAAAATTCAATGCTACAGCCAGGTTTTAACCAACACCCCTGTTTAATTACATACATACATAACATCACGCCCATAACCCCCGAATGACAGACTCAAAGGGGCAGCAGGCCCCTTTAACCAAATTCAGCTAAAAACAAAACTGGGTCTGGGTTAAATGGAAAATTGTAAAAAAGTAGTGACAAGTGGCTAGCTTGTCGCCTACACAATCACATACCCAAAACTCGATATACCATTAGTCATCTTTTACGACATGCTAGGCAAAAACCACAGTTTGCCAACTGTTAATTTATTTTTAAGTCCCAGATCAACTTGGGACAATGGGCTGGGTTAGATGGAAAATTGAGAAAAAGTAGTGACACATACAGTCCTGACAATTTACTGTTTTACTAGTATAAAACTACTTATTGTTAAATTCATTGAGCACAACATATTATTATCTTTATTTATCTAGCATGGGAATGCGCGTTCATGAGCTACTCTCTAAGGATGCACATATTGCTAAGTGTAGATAGCTATTCTGTAAGGGTGCACTAAATATACCTGGTAATTTTAGATAGCATTACTCTAAGAGAATACATACCTGGTAATTGTAGATAGCATTACTCTAAGAGAGCGTATACCTGGTAAGTGTAGATGCTCTTGCCGAACTGCTTCCTTTCTAGCGTGTAGGGGATGGTAGCGTCCATGCAGCCCTGGCACAGGCCGATCATCTGCGCCGCGATGCCGATGCGGCCCTCGTTCAGGAAGCCAGCCGCGTATTTGTACCTGAGGGGTGAATAAAGGATGCTTAGTTAAAGTGGTGTCCAATAGCCGGAAAATTGCGGAGTTGCACCAAGGATGGGACTTGGCATAAGTAATCATGAGAGTTTAGATTAAGTTACAGGAAGCTGTGCTTTCAGTAGGACCATGTCTGTCAACAGACAATATTCTGGCAGTGCTGGACTAAGCTAGCATGAGGTCTATGCTTACCTTAAAAACCTTTGTATGGGAGAATTGCATTAGTTTAGGTCTTTATCCAGGCTGAATGTGGTTAAAGGGGCCTGCTGTCCCTTTTACTCTGGCTACCTCTTCGGGGTTTATGGGCGTGATGATATGTAGATATGTACTTTTATAAAAGGGTCCTCTTCTTATAAGTGTCGTTGGGCCCTCAAAGTGCAAGGTAGATAAATGTTCTGCCTTCTATTATGAAACTAATCATTAGGAGACCTAAACGGCACAATCGCCTCTCAAAAAGTATTTCTTTGGCTAATAACATTGTATTTACGACCTGAAATTAAAAACCTGAATATCCACAGGTTGGGATTAAATGTACTAAGTACAATCCAAAGGGACAAATTATTCAGGTAAATGCACTTACCCTTTGCCGTACTCCCCGAGGATGTTGCCCTCAGGCACTCTAACGTTGTCAAAGTGCACCATGCAGGTGCCGGACGCGCGGATACCCAGCTTGTTTTCCGGCTTGGCCACCGACAGGCCGGGCGTCTCGCGCTCCACGATGAAGCATGTGATGCCTTTGTAGCCCTAGTTAATAAGAACAAGACTTATCATCTTACGTTGCTTACCTGATGATGGAAAGTATAACTCCTTAGCTGTTAGGAGTTAGTGGATAATAAAAAATTATAGACTAGTTTAGACTAGGGCGGATGCGCGGAGTAGACCAGGTACCCGCTGAAAACCAGCGTCGTGGTCTGCCTGATATCAGGCAGTCCCACGACTATGCTGAGCAGGCGCCGTTTTGGCACACATTTGTTATGTTTCCATATTTTTCTTGTAGCTTGTGTTTATTTTGTGTGTCGAATAAAGCTTATCTATTCTCTTCTATTCTGTTTGTTTTCCTTTGAGCTATTCAGGTGAGTTTATGTTGAAAGGTACAACTCCTTATTAGTAAGGAGTTAAGGGACAATTCTAATCCGAAGATCTTAACTCAGTTATTCAAAACTAGTTGGCGAGCGCCCTTCGCAGGCTTCGGATAATTTGAAGAGTGAAAACAATTCTTGGTACAACAATTCTTACTTACTTTTGAAGGGTCAGCATTGGCCATAACCAGGAAGACTCCGGCCATGTCCGAGTTGGAGATCCACATCTTCGAACCGTTGATGATGAAGTGGTCGCCGTCTTTCTTGGCTACAGTCTTCAAAGAGAAAGCGTCCGAACCAGCTGAGGGCTCCGTCAGGCAGAAACTTCCGGGCTGATGAATAAATTTTTCCGTTTAATAAGTGTTTTTAAAACGTTAATTCATCAGGTCTTAACTACGTAGTTCTCTATGGTATATGTACAAAAATAGTAACCTACATGAACAAATAAGAAGGTATTTTCGTTTAATACCTAATCCTTCAGAACACGTAGATTTAAACAATTTATAAATTAGTAAAGAAGGCTCATCAACCAAAAGATCGTTAGTGACAAACTAGTGGTCCAAGCATCAGAAGTCATACACATAGTACAGAACACTCAAAGGGATAGGGTTCCCGTGGGTTGCAAAATGAATTTTATTTAATTGACGTATTACCTCCAAGCCGAAATCATTGTACCTTTTTATTGCTATAGGTAAACGTAATCGGCATGAAATGGTTTTCTTTTCTTATCCTGCACAAATATTGAAATTTTCAACATCCAAACTCACATATTTCGTTTTTTTTTTTTTTTTTGACGCGGAGAAATGCGTTACGCACCGTCACCCTACCCGGGGGGGCAGGGTGGTGTGTGGGGCTCCCGGGGGCCCTTGAGTAGGGGGCCCCGGCTCCGGCCAAGATGGTAGTGGCCGGGGTATACCCACTAAAACTCCGCGGTACCCCTCATCGCCTTAGTGGAAGTGAAGTGTGGGTGACTCGACATAGCCTTCGCTTCCACAAATCACCTCCGGCGGCCGGCCCACCCTATACGGCGGGCACCACTGGTTCCCCTCCAGGTGGTATGGAGGGGGAGGAGGGAATGACCGAAACTCACATATTCCGTGCACAGCTTGGTCAGGTACTTCATCTTCTGTTCCTCAGTGCCGATCTTCATGAACAGCGAGTTGACGAGCGTGTTGTGGATGTCGACCAGGGCGGCCACGGCCGGGTCCACGCGGGACAGCTCCTCCACCACCAGCATCATCGTGAGGAAGCCGCAGCCGGATCCGCTGTACTCCACTGGAGTTTCGATGCCCATCAACTAGTTAAACAAAGTGATTTGTTAATATTGAAGACATGCTTGCTTAGAAGATCGACGGGATTAGATGAGCCATATAGCAGCTACCAAACGCTACAGGCTTTGGGGGGCCTACGCTCCTTTCTTAGAGGGGACCTCTTAAAGAAATGCTGCCTATTTATAGGAAGATAAATTTTATTGCCTGGACCAAAAGCTACGTACACCCATGGGCCCAGTTTTCTTTTTGGACGTCGCGTAGCTTAATCATGCACTGGCAATAGGGTATTAGACAGCATAATCAATAAATATACTTTTTATGATTTGGAAAAACTTTTAATTTAACTTCCATGAAAAATTTAGGTAATTCAGGTACGTGTCGTAATGCTCATACACGTCTTTTGAGATCTATGCAAATTGATGCATATGCGGTAAAAAGACATACCTACGTAATGCAGATAAGTATTTTTGTTAGAATATTTCATAGGTAGGTATAGTAGTTCTCAAGCTGTCTTGACGGTTAAAGGTGAACAAGTCTGACGGAGAAATCCTAGATGACTGGTGGCCTTAGGATTTGGCCTGAACAAAGTTCAGTACCAGTAAGTAGACTATAGACCAAAATCTATGTTGGTGGGAGTTGCAGCCAAAAGAAAGATTTTTTTTAATTACATATCATTAAAAATAAGTTTTATATAAGATATATATATACTTACGCCATTGTCGAAGAGCAACTGCCTGACACTATCGTCGATTCGGTGCTCTTCATCCATCTTCCTCACCAGAGGAGCAATCTGTTCTGTGGCCAGTTTTCTGACTGCAAAAGCAAACGGTTTGTTAGTTAATCCGTATGAAAGTTACCAATGCTAGAAGGGATAACATAAAGGATTATATTCTTAATGTGTATATAGGTATACCTATGCAATTTAGAGTTCAAAAATGGCCGAATTTTAAAGAATCTCTTGATTTATTGAACGTTAATAAATGCTAATACACCTACTTATCCATAGGTACATGACATAATTTTAAATTATAACGAGTGTTATGTAAGCACTTCAAACGGAGAGCGGTGGTAGCTCAATGGTAAGGACACGCGCCTCTTAGCCGAGGAGTGCGGGTTCAAACCTGGATTTTTCAAGTCTATGTACGTATTTATACCACTAGCTCAACGGTGAAGGAAAACATCGTGATGAAACCTGCAACCATGTAACCATGATCCAAAAATTGTCTGGTTCCCCTATCTTAGGTTTACGAAGGTCAGATCGGCAGTCGCTTCAATGTAATTACCAGACTCGCTAAATCCCGGATCATGGTCTAAGCGGACCCCGTCTAAGCACGTGACATAACGCTAGGAAAATGATGATGATGATGTAAGCACTTCAAACACTTGTTTAAAGAAAAAAAAACAGATTCAACGAAGACAGTACAAAAACCAACCTGAGACAAATACTGTTTTATCAATACGTGCTCCGCTATTTCGAATGTAATGAAAAATTAGGATGTTTCATATCTTAAACAATTTTTTTGTCTGGGCGCGCGCGCCATCATAGGGCATCACGGGCATCAATTTAGCTTCAATAATAACGAAAATAGCTACAAAAAAACTTAAGCGACGCTATTCAATTCAACTTGATTGTGGCAATAAAATAAGAAGCATCTAATTAGACGGCACATTCGAGTGCCTAGCTGCTTTGTATGATATTCAATGAATGAGGAACACTGATCTACTTGTCTGCTTTTTGTCATCAGGCCAAATATTGTCGTTAGCTATTTTTTATGCGCTAAACAAACCATTAATCATATTGCTTAAACTAAATTCTACTTACTAGGAATGTAAGTACTGGTTACTAACTCTGAATGTTTCTTCGATAGTATCTATTTTTTTCTTTTTTTAACGATAAAGGAAATTGAAAATTTATTTAAATTAATTTTCATTCTGAAATCTACAGTTCCCGGAGGATAGACCAATGAGCAAACCCAAACCAAACCCGAGCAAAGCCGCGGTAGTCTTTAGCAGTAAAAGTTTGGATTTTTTTAAATATTGTAATATTACAATCGATGTAATTTAATTTGGTCATGAACCCGCATGTTGGTCTGCCATGTCCCATGTTGGTCTGGTACTTAAAAAAGAATGTGACAACTGTGTTTCTTGCCTAGCATGTCGTAAAAGGCGTATCGTCTAATGGTATATTTGGTTTTGGGCGTGTGATTGTGTAGGCGACGAGCTAGCCACTTGTCACAACTTTTTCAAAACTATTCATATAACCTGGGGCTGGGGGGCTGACTGCCCCTCTGATTCAGCCGACCCCTTCGGATTTTGCAGGCGTGATGATATGTGTATCATCGTATGTATATAAATTAATTATACACCACTACTTTTTAATTAGTACAAAAAATTTAAGGGCCCATTGGGGGCGGCCTGTATGTTATATAAGAAGAGAAATTATTTTATAATATTCATAAACAGCGAAGTTATTAGCGTTTATCTATATCCCAAAATGTCGCTCAATTTATGGACGTAATTTGTAGAGCCCATTCATAAAAATGCATATCAAGCTGTCTCGCGCTCGCTTTCAGTCGCACCTCCGCCCCCCTTGCCCCGTGCTGTAGATACATAGGTACCTACCTACATAAAAGTTTTCGCTACAACTTTAAACTACAATAAATCTTTACTATGGTTTTCTAACCAGCGTAACTCAGACAGAAGGTAAAATAATAAGCATTCGAAAAATAATGCGCACTTTAATAAAAAAATCTAACTATCCCTTCATACTAGACCGGGCTTAGAACCGGCAAAATTACTTTTTTACTTTAAATTAAAACGAAACCCTCTGACCCGAAAATCAACAAAAAAAAAGCAGATAGAAAATACCAAAACCACTAATACATAGGTACATAAAAAGAGTAATTTTGGCGTACTTAAAAAGTTAGAATCACGATATTTACAGTAATTTTGGTTTTATCTACATAACTACCTACGTATTTACAAAAATTAAAAACTTACAAGTATTTTAATTGTCCTTCAAAATGTCCACCTTCATTATCAATGCACAGACGGGCACGTTTAATTAACTTGTTTTTTTAACGAAATAAGTACACTTATTTGCCGTTTCACTTCGTCAAAAGCGTCTAAAATACTTTGTTTTAATTGTTCTACAGTAACTGGCTCACTTATGTACACTCGACGCTTAATTTCACTCCATAAAAAAAGTCCATAGGTGTGAGATCTCACGTGTTATTTGCTCTCACGGATTGCGTATTGACCACCAGTGTTCATTACCTATGTTAATTAAACAACCCGATTCGCCTAAACAGACATTCATCCGAGTACAACACATTTGCTCCGGCATTTTCGAGTATCCAGCTGCAGAGCGCAGTCCTCGGTGCATAGTCTACGGTGGTTATTTCTTGCATCTTTTTGTAATGGTATTGATGCAATCCAGCCGAAATAGCGATTTACCAGGTACAATACTGGCTGATATTGAAATGCCGAGCAGCGTCATTCGTAGGTACTTCGACAGGGGTTTTCGGAGAAATACGCTAGTACATTATCGTACAGGTCTTGCGGATACGCCGGCCTTTCTCGTCCTTGACTCGGTGCATGCAAAGAACCATAGTCGAGAAACCGCTGGTATGCATTTACCACGGTTCGCACGTTCGGCTGTCGAGTGTTAGGGTACTTTTCTCTGTACATACGTACGGCGGCACTTGCGTTTTCACCACACAAAAAGTACACACATAATCACATACTCCCGGGATGAAAACTGGTACGCCATCGTGACGCGACAAAGAAATCGGAAAAGTGATTGGGGCGAAAGGTGCGCGCGCGCGTGCTATCTCTTCCGGTATCGATTTGGCACTATTTTGTTTATTTGTTATTTGACCTTCCGCAAGGATCGCTGGCGCAGAGAAAGGGGCGGGGCTTAAGCTTCGACGCGAGTTTGCCGGGATTTATCAATGGACTGCGGTCGTTCAAAGGAATGGAAAAACACTGCGCGTAGTACTATTTATCTATCGGCGCGTGTCACATTGATTCAACTTAATTTGACCAACTCTTTCACTTTTTTGAGGATAATTTTGGGATTTAACTTTTTTTACTTTTGACTACATAAATATGATTAGTAACCGATACTGAGTACCCTGTTTTTTTTTTTGTACTAATTAAAAAATAGTGGTGTATACTTATAATTATTTTTTATTCAATCTGGCATTGAACCGAGTTTCTTGTCGGTTTCTTCTCGGATTCAAATTGTTCTATTTTGTACCTATTACTTGACGATTTACAAGTGCTTTTTTGAGGCCTACTTAAATAAAGATATTTTGAGTTTGAATGTGAAATGAAAATTATAAATAACTATTTCCGGACGCAAAAAATGGTAATACGAATAAACTTATTTTCTATCTGTCAAAACACGTCAATAACAAACTGTGACGTCATGGTGTGCCATACTCGTATTGGAAATAAAAATCTGATTCTTACTAATAAATAAGTAATTATTATTTAATGTAAATGTTCAATTATTGAATGCCTTAAATCAGGTACGTACCTACGTGTTATTTAAAACAAAATATTACCTACGCCATTTAACGTTGTCGTTGTCATATAATTATATATCGATGGACCCGTTGGTCGAGTGGTCAGAGACCCTAGCCACGAAGCCAAGGGTCACGGGTTTGAATCTCGCTAGGGGCAAATGTTTCGTGTGATGAACATGGACATTTGTATTCGAGTCATTAATGTTTATAAAACGTATTTATATATGTTATCCGTTTACCTATCCATAGCACAAGCTGATAGGCTTAGTTTAGAACTAGGGAATTGGTGTGTCAGTCTAGAGAATTTATTATTTATTTATTTATATTCTTAAATTCATTAAGTAAACACTTTAAATATTTCAGAATTATTTCAGCATGGTGTCAGTTTGTCTTACACGAATACGTATAAGTATGTAACGCGTCCAAAAAGTTGTCTCATGTAAATAATATATTTAAATCGTCCATACATATCTAATTACATATGTGTATATAATACTAATTACATATTTTGTAGGCGTGGATAGTTGTACGTGCGTCAAAATGATAAACACCATTAATTACCGTTACGTACGTATCTAGCAAAGATAGCGCTCATTTCATAATTTGATAATAATAAATCATTATGTTTACTTTGAAGTTTGATCAGAGAAAAATATACGTGAAGCGTTTTATTGGTATTATGCATATTCATATATTCAATTAAATAACAAATAAATATGTAGGTATAGTTAAATATGAACATAAAGCACGTTTTACAATAATATGGCGAAATTATCTTAAATTGGTTTAAGAAACTTATCGCTATTGACTTTGCCCGCAATATATTATCAAAATAACGGCTTATAACTAAATTGCATATGGAATATATGCAATACTCATATTAAAAAACAATTTATCAACTTAATGTCTGTTTGATCGGCTGATCTCCTAAACGGCTGGACCCATTTTGACGGGACTTACACAGACAGATAGGTGGTGTTGCAAGGAGTAACTTAGGAAAAAGAAACTATTTCTTTGTTGAATGAGCAACAGCTAGTGTACAAAACTAACATGCTTAAATTTTTATAAATGTTAGAATTTGAGATACATTGACTATAAATCCTAGCCCCCTTCTAAAGTAACTATGCCACATGCAAAACTAAGCCATGTCAAAAATAATCGTAGATAAGTTTGTTTGGCGCTCATACAAACAGTACCAACCCGGCAACATGATAAAGCGCGAAATTACAAATCTTTCAGTATATTCCAATTGATAACATGTATAAAAATATGATAAGACGCTTATGCACGATAAAAAGAAGACAAGTTTAAATACCTACTTTAATGGGCGAAATATTCAATGTCAGGAACTCATTATAGATAGTGTCAAATATGTAGACTTTTTGCAAAGTTAAGTGTGACGTAAAAAATACTTAAGGTCAGGTACTTAATCAACTAGTCATACTCGTAGAAAACTTAATAATTATCCCAATTTATGTGTTCCCGTGAGATTATATCTGGGATAGTATTCCTCTTTGGTTTAATTCTGGAGGATTTGAATTTACAGCTTTTGATTTTGAAAGTGGTGAACGACATGTGTACTTACCTAATACTCATTAATTTATTTCTCTATAAGGGATACATAAGGTTGTACATAAAGATAAGAACATTATAGACCCTGTAAGGGCACTGCAATTTGAGAGAGGATCATTCTTCCTAGCGTTATGTTCCGTGCTTAGACGGGGTCCGCTTGGACCATGATCCGGGATTTAGCGAGTCTGGTAATTACATTGAAGCGACTGCCGATCTGACCTTCGTAACCCTAAGATAGGGGAACCAGACAATTTTTGGATCATGGTTACAAATTCAAAGTTGTTTGAATTTGCAGGTTTCATCACGATGTTTTCCGTCACCGTCGAGCTAGTGGTATAAATATGTACATAGATTTAAAAAAAAAAAAATCAAGAGGTACATGCCCGGGTTTGAACCCGCACTCCTCGGTTAAGACTCGCGTGTCCTTACCATTGAGCTACCACCGCTCTTAAATTGAGAGAGGATGATTCTAATGTAACTATTTGTTTATTTATAAAAGGAGCGAATAATTTATTATATCTATCCTTATCGTGTAAATAATCATATAAACTACTTACTTACTTATAATATATTTTACTTAACATAATAGGTTTTTAACTTTTCTTATAAATTTATAGGTAGTTTTTTTTTTTTTTTTAATATTTTCCGGTAGCTTATTATATATTTTTATGTACATTACAAGGGGGTTGTTTGAGTGTAGTTTTAGTTGGGGAGATGGTAATACTAGATTGTTTTTACGGCGTAGCTGATGGTTTGTATACTAGCGTTTAGTATAAAAGTGTTGATGCTTTCGTACGAATTAACATGTTTCTAGTACCTAGATACATATTAAATACAGGGTAGGGTAAGAATTTTGTGTTTTTAAAGGATGAAAGCTATCAGTCTGATTTATGTTTGCAATTATTCTAATTAGTTTATTTTCAAGAATAAAGTGGGTACATATGTTTGTGCTATGTAAGTGTATGCGTGTATGTAGAAGAATAATTTTAAGAAAAAAGTTACATTCCTTAATATAGGCCAGTAGGTACCTTGGCACACGAGCTGTCCCCTCTGCACGCCCATGCTTAGTTTTAACATTGACTTAATATTTTTATCGCGAAAATATTTATAAAAAAAAATCGACAAAACACACAGATTTTGTCTTGAGCGAACGTCTTTGTGCTTGAACATTTTAATAAGTTAACATCAGTCTAGTTTTTTATATTCTGTGGTTAACATCAAAATGAAATATCTCACTTGCATAATATTATTTTGCGATTGGAACATAATGTATCTAAGATTTGGCCTAATACCGGTACGACAAGAAATTAATCGATAATAAACATCAGAAAACTGTGCTATACTTAATTATATTCCGTTAAATAATATGAAAATAAGCGGTGGTAGCTCAATGGTAAGGACACGCGCCTCTTAACCGAGGAGTGCGGGTTCAAACCCCGGCATGTACCTCTAGATTTTAAAAAAATCTATGTACATATTTATACCACTAGCTCGACGGTGAGGGAAAACATCGTGATGAAACCTACAAATTCAAACAACTTTGAATTTGTAACCATGATCCAAAAATTGTCTGGTTCCCCTATCTTAGGGTTACGAAGGTCAGATCGGCAGTCGCTTCAATGTAATTACCAGACTCGCTAAATCCTGGATCATGGTCTAAGCGGACCCTGTCTAAGCACGGGACATAACGCTAGGAAGATGATGATTCCGTTAAATAATAATTCCCTTAACATACTTAATCAAATGTAAAATTGACACATTCCTTAAGAAGTTAGCAAACTATTTACTGGCAAAAAAGCTTGACGTCTTTATGTACATTTTGTGACTATTTAACTTTTAAACAACAAATTAATTATTTATGCTTAACATAAATAACTATATTGCATGACTGATGCTAAACAGCTGATAAATTAACTAACCGACCACCCATATCATCACCCCCAGCAAAACCGATAAAATAATATCGATAAATCGTCACTAAATCTAGAAATAAAATTAAATATTATTTACTTGTCTCTTTCATGGCTAGTTCATCCTCTGTCAACATCGTAAGTGGCCGAGGCGTCGCCTCCGTGCTGTAGGCTTTCCTTTGAGCGGTGGCTCCAGCTGCCAACGGAGTCCGCCATTGCTCCAGAATCTACAAAAACGCGGGAAAAATTGTCTCTAATGCACTTATCTTTTTTTTAGTTGCAAAATTAGCCCAAAGACATTAAACTTACCTTACTGCCAACGCGGCGCAATGGGATCATTGTTTTACGGTTTCTATTTGCAAGTGTGAGAGCGAGTCGCGCGCGCCGCTTCAACGCAGTTGGCCAAGACTGGTTTAATTTAATGTCGATCCCCGAAGGCCGTAGAATTCGTTATCTCACTCGCACTGAGATAACCACCGACCAATTGCCGATGAATTAAATATTGTTACGGTTTTGTTCATCAATGGTACTATTTAAAAGGTGTCGGTAACTAACTAAATAAATAATAAATAAACTTAACTAAAGACTGACACACCAATTCCCTAGTCCCAAACTAAGCTTATGCTTGTGCTATGGATACTAGGTGAACGGATAGACATACTTAAATACGTTTATAAACATCCATGACTCGAGTACAAATGTCCATGTTCATCACACGAAACATTTGCCACTAGCGGGATTCGAACCCGCGACCCTTGGTTTCGTGGCCAGGGTCTCTGACCACTCGACCAACGGGCCAGTCAAACTACATAATTAACCCTAGAAGCAGAATCATATTTTTTCAGCTATACTTATGGCCCAATCATATGTAAGAATGGCGTGTATACTTACTTATATTTAAATCACTGCATTTCACTATTTTATTTTCGAAATAGAAATTTTTTAATTATTAATTTTAAATATGGTCTAATGAAATAAAAAAAAATATATACTTTTTATTTGTACATTGTATTGCAATAATAAGAAAAATAATAAAATTTAACAAAATATGAGATCAGCCCACGTTTTTTTTTCTTATTCTAAAATTTTTTTACAAAAATCAATGTTTTAAATTATTTTTCTAACAAGTAAATCAACACTTATTAATACTGAATAGGTACTTGACTGGCCCGTTGGTCGAGTGGTCAGAGACCCTGGCCGCGAAACCAAGGGTCGCGGGTTCGAATCCCGCTAGGGGCAAATGTTTCGTGTGATGAACATGGACATTTGTACTCGAGTCATGGATCGCCTAGTATCCATAGTACAAGCCTAAGGTTGGTTTGGAACTAGGGATTTGGTGTCTGGAAAAAAAAAAACAATATCTAAATAATTTATTCTCTATATGCAGTTTTGACAAACATCAATATTGTGTTCTCCGCTTGTTGTAAATAAACTATTTTGTATTGTATTTACAGTATTTAGTAATTTAAGTAATAATTTATGTTCATTCTCCGCGTGTCCCTCAAGTAGGTATAGTAGAGGGCACAGCGCGAGAGTATACCCACGTCGCCGGTCACGGGGACGATCGGCGTCTAATAATGATTCTTGGGCAGAGTAGTTGAGACATGCTGGGTGGCCTAGCATGTCTCGACGAGCGCGTGTGCTCGGTGCTGTGCATCCGGCGCTTAACGACCATGGGGTGCACAGTATCGACCACCGCAACGCGGCATGCGCACAACAGAGGAGCTGCTGTATAGTCCCGGCAGTGGGCGTATCGGGTCCTTCAGAACTGCCCCGCTGGAGGCCACCTTTGGAGGGGGACCCTCCGTGTCGGTAAGTTAAGTCGGTTCAAGTCCGACACATCGCCCTCTGAATCCCCATTCAGAGGGTGACGGCTCGTGGGAGTTCTCCAAGTAAATAAAAGAAAATGTAACATATTTTAAGCGCCCGTTAAGAGCTTTTACAATATTGTAAGCAGGTTCTTCATGGGCCCACCCAGGGTCGACACCTCCCTGTGCCTTGGCATCGCCCAACCTAGCCCTAACGGCTGTGTAGGTATATTAGATATAATTTTTGCATAGATAAGTATTTTATATTTAATAAACTTGTTCTTGATAGGTAGTATCATATTAAGTAAGATACATACAATGTTTACATTAAAATTTTAATAAAAATATTTCATAAGAAGGGGTAGGCAGAGTCAAAGGGACAGCAGTCTCCTTTAACCACATACAACCAAAAATAAAACTGGGCTGGGTTAAGTAGATGGAAAATTGTGAAAAAGTAGTGACAAGCTAGCAAGTCGCCTACACAATCACATACCCAAACTCCGATATACCATTAGTTGCATTTTACGAATTCTTTCTTGCCTAGCATGCTAGACAAGAAACACAGTTGGCACATTCTTTTCAAGTCCCAGACCAACACGGGAAATTGGGCAAAAACCTTTCATTTTTGTAAATAAATGTTTGGCTTTCGAAATGCATTGGCGTTATGATTTAAACATCTCTTGCCACTTGCATTTATCTCTCTTAGCGATTTATTCTGAAATCTATTCCATTTGTATCATTTTCATTTGAATTATATACCTATTTACTTATCTTCAAATTTCTATTCCTGTTCTTATTTTATTCCATGCCCGTTATAAATAAAAATAAATGTTGTTTAAATTAAAAGTTTAAAAGTATGCCCAGTTCGAATTAGGCACAACGAACGCATATTAACACTTATGAAAGAAGGCGCTTTTTTGTTTTGTCCCGCACAAATTATTGATTTTGCTAATACTTTCTGCACAGGCATTAAATTGTCATTATCAAAGTTCTATAAAAACCTTTTAGTAGGTTTAACATAAAAGTTACAGGATAATTTAGTCCAAGTACATACATATATTTTATATTTTTAGAATATAAAATATATGTATGTATTTAGAATAGAATAGAATAGAATAGAATAGAATAAATGTTTATTTGGCACATTACAAAATTTGCTTACAAACTAAAACTATAACTATACTAAACTATATGTAGCCAAATAGGCCTCCGCTCAGCTATTGTCGAGACACAGTGTGTATTTCATTAACATTGGCCATTTTGTCGTAAAATTTATAATTTAAAACTAAAGCAGTATAATAGTAGACATGCGATTCATAGATACAACTGCGTAGAATGGAGCGTTTTCGACAAATATCCGGATTTCTGCGTAACGGTTGGCATTTCTGTTTTCTAGAAACTTACAGAAACTACTACAGTGTTACCAGCTACCGGCTACTTACCAAGAAAAAGGGATATTTCTTGTTAAATGCTTTTTGAGCGTAATTTGTACAATAAAAATACTACTTAATGATACAAAATTAATAAAGTGAGATTATGAAAAGCAAACAGAAATAAATGTATTGGCTGACAAGTATATTTAGATCAATAGATAGATGTAGGGTTAGCTGCATAATTGAAAATATATTTACTCGCTTAGATAGAATAAATAGCTTTACTAACTACTTTGCAAAAATGCTTTCTTAAGTATCAAAAAGTATGTCGATCATTAAACAATAATATAACTAAATGTTTCATGTACCTACTCTTCAATGATCTTGGAACATAATAATTTAGGGGTAATTTGAAAGCAAATGCTAGCAGCACCACAGCTGTCAGTCAGTTGCCTTGCCGATTCTTGGTTAAATTGTCATTTGCTCGTTTGTGCACGACTTTTCTCGAAATAGCAAACTATTGTAGCGCTTCTGCAACAGCTGTACGAGTTCAGTAAAACTTGCTCTACGTGATTGTATTTAACGCAGCCGCCTGTTTTCATACAAGATCGCGTCAGCATTTGTGTAAAACCTGTGATATTCGACTTTTAGTCTGTCAAATTCGTCGTAAAGGTCTCGTGTTGAGGAGATATGGCTAAATGGGGCGAAGGTGATCCCCGGTGGATCGTCGAGGAGCGCCCGGACGCGACAAACGTCAACAACTGGCATTGGACTGAGAAAAACGCTGGCCCGTGGTCGAAAGACCGTCTGAAAGAGTTGCTGAACAATTTAAAAATAGCCCAAAATGGTATTGAATGCAAAGTGTCTGAGGTGGAGAAGTTGGATGGGGAGGCGTCGGCGAATAACAGGAAAGGAAAGCTGATATTCTTTTACGAATGGGACATTAAACTTAAGTGGGAGGGGGCTTTGTCTGGTGGTAGTGACAAGGTGAAAGGTGAAGTTCATATCCCGAATTTGTCTGAGGAGAACGACATCAGCGAAGTAGACGTGAGTCCATAACATTTGCCTAATATTATTAACAGCGATAGTGTAGGTGTTTTCATACATTTCACAGGAAAAATGTGGTTGACACATGAGCTGTTGTGGTTAGCTTTACATGCACTGTTGACATGGTATATTTGATTAGAATTGACTATTAAAGTGTGAACTAGCGGTCAAAGACAGAAAAAAATCAGAACTCGCCGCTGTTTGCCCTGACAATAGTCCCAAAAAGTTACTGAAAAGCTTATAATTACACGGGATTAAACCTGTAATACATACATACATAACCTGTAATACATACGTCAAAGGGGCAGCAAGCCCCTTAAACCACATCTAGAATAAAAATTCTGTAATATGCTATATCTTTTTACAAATACCATAAATTCAGGATAAAATTTTGGATAGATTCAATGTACATAGAAAATACTTCTAAAGTACATATTTATTTATTTATTATTAATATAAATAGTTGCATCTTGGTGCTTCAGTATGACCAGATATTTTTTGTTGATAAAAGTTATCTCATCTGTATCTGCAACAGATACAAATTGTATGACTTAGTTTACAATGTAATGAGGAGTTTATTATCTGGTACCACAGAATACCAGCCTCATGGCATTCCTGAAGTCATGACATAAGCTGAGTGGTGACAATTTCAGCATGTATATTGACAGGCCCGTTGGTCGAGTGGTCAGAGACCGCCACGTCATGCTTTGAATACTGCTATTACATACACAACATAGTGGAGCAACACAACTTGTTATTGTATATTTTCTAAAAAAAATTATGTAAATTTTCCTGTAATTTATTTTTGTCTATGATCTATCTACCTAGTTATATTTTCACAAATTAGCTGTAGTATAAAATGGCTTGTTGGCTTATTATTAAGTAAGGATTTAACAATAATATATTAATTCGATTCATCACTGTTGTTGATAGCTAAGCAAGTGTTTTATTTGTAATGACTGTTAGCTGCTTATTATAGACTAAACTTGCAGTTCTTTTATGTAACATGTGTTTATATACATACATGATCTGTTGAAGTATTTGAGGAAATATAACTATTAGAATATACTTTCTATCAACCACTCTGTAAAATCTTGCATATATAGTTCTTAGAAGAACAGTTTAAATATGATTCATTTATAATAATATGCTTCAAGATAAGAATCACATAGATATTAATCTAACTTATTGAAATATAATTGGGTAGTTATTTATTGTTTTTGCTTCAATTTCAGTGAAACAAGACATGAATTAATAAAATGTAAAGAAAATCCAGTTTATTAACTAAGTGATGTGTTTAACTCAATGTTAATTCCTTTTAAAGGATACAAGGAGACACTGATCTAATTATGGTTGTATTTATTATGAAACATTTCTCCTTTCCAGATGACAGTCACAATCAAAGGCAGTGGGGACGAAGCGCAAAGGCTCAAAGCTTTCATGCACAACGTTGGCCGAGACGAAATCAGGAAACAGCTGAAGGAGTATGTAAGAAGTCTCAAGGAGGAGTTTTCGAAAGGCCTGATATTGCCCAAGAAGGGCGAAGCCCCCGTCAAGCCGGACAACGTGTCTACAATAACTAGTGGTTTTAATAAGAAAATTAGTATGGACCCCATTGTACAGGCGCAGACTAACCAGCAAGTTGGCTGCAAGCTCGATACGAGAACGATTGAGATGTCAGAGAAGTTTCAATGTCGAGCTCATGAGTTTTATGATGCAATGACTAGAATAGAAATGGTTACAGCCTTTACACAGGTAATATAATATTTATCGTAATGAAAAATTTTTTCAAGTCACATCAAATCTTAACTTATAGTCGAGAGAAGACTTATCGTAAATACTGAAGAGTATAAAAAAAAAAAAAGATTAATTACTTACAACTACATTATTTTTATCTTTTTAAATGCTGTCAATCTATAATACTAATATAATATATATAGTATTTTATTATTATATTATATAATTTTGACTATTTATAAAGCTGAAGAGTTTGTTTTGTATAGTTTATTTATCAAGAAATGTCATATGCTATATAAGATTAACCATTAACGCAGGTGAAACCGCAGGTACAGCTAGTTTTCTATAAAGTTTCGTCTGCTGCCTTTGCTCATTACTTAGATATTATATCTTTATTTATTCTGACCAATATAATAATCTATATAAGCAAAAAGTCTTAGCTAAATCAAGTCTTTTATTTAATCAAACAGTTGCTCATCATAAGCTTGTTTTACATCTCTAGAAACGAAAAGTATAACCATACCATTAAAATTGTAGGGTCATGTTAAAATGGAAGCCGAGAAGGGGGGCAAGTTCGTCCTGTTTGGTGGGAACATCACTGGGGAGTTCCGGGAGCTGGTGCCAGGCAAGAAGATAGTCCAGTACTGGCGGTATAAGCAGTGGCCGGACCAGCACTTCTCAGAGGTCACCTTCAACATAGAGGAGAAGGTGAGGGGCTTTAGAATATCAGAAAGAAAATACTTGTTACAAATTCAAAATAATAAAAAAAATACTTGTTAAAAATTGAAATTTCAAATGAATATATACAAATAAATAAGTAAATATATACAAAGAAAGAATTGAATAGCTTTTTTGCATTTAGTTTTGTTAAAAAAAAAGATAAAATTTTTTTGGTGATCCAGGGGAATGCGTTAGGCATACGCACCGGCTCACAGAATCAACGGGGCATGTTGCACTCCCGGGGCCTTTAAGATGGTAGGATGACCCCTCTCCGCCCTGAAAAGGACGGAGTATACCAACTACACCCCTAGGATTTACCGTCCACGCCCTTATGTATGTTGTTCTTTTCCCCCTGTCTTGTCTATCACATCCAAGTCGGTCTCGTTGACCGTATTCACTCCTATTTCTTGCAAGTTGGTGTCCCGTTCCGCTGTCCTCACTCCTGGTTTCTATTCCAGGACGACCACACGTTGGTCCGGCTGCGGCAGCAGCTGGTCCCGGCGGCGGAGGCGGAGCAGACGCGCAGCAACTGGCAGCGGTACTACTTCGACAGCATCAAGCGCGCCTTCGGCTTCGGCGCCTTCCTGTGACTACCGCCGCCCCACCGCTTAGCCAAATTAGGTGAGCTGTTCTTATTTTTTTCTAGTAATAAATATAGCTTATGCTAATCAGGGATACAGCGGTGGACGTGGTAGCTCAATGGTAAGGACACGCGCCTCTTGACCGAGGAGTGCGGGTTCAAACCCGGGCACGTACCTCTGGATTTTTCAAGTCTATGTACGTATTTATACCACTAGCTCGACGGTAAAGGAAAACATCGTGATGAAACCTGCAAATTCAAACAACTTTGGATTTGTAACCATGATCCAAAAATTATCCGGTTCCCCTATCTTAGGGTTACGAAGGTCAGATCGGCAGTCGCTTCAATGTAATTACCGGACTCGCTAAATCCTGGATCATGGTCTAAGCGGACCGCTAAGCACGGGACATAACGCTAGGAAGATGATGCTAATCAGGGATAATTTGGAATTCTAATGATGACCATTATATAGGTTTTTTTCAAATTGGTCCAGTAGTTATTAAGTTAATTTGTCACTGTTGACGTACTGCAGCGGATACTGGACGTTGCTATTGTAACGGAAAAATGCGTGCGTGCTGTACGAGTAAAGTGTATTGATTTAAAGCGCAACTTCTGGATTTTTTTTATAAAAAATTAAATGAACTAATCTTACATTTTGCTCGAGCTGTGTTCTAAACTATTACAATTGGTAATCGTAGTCTGGACTCTGCGATACAAGCCTAGCTTAGTGCAGTGTTCGCTAGTTTTATGTTTATGTTTGTAATTTTTATGGCAAATAAATGATTTATTATTATTATTGTTGCCTCCTTTTGGATACCACGGGAAGTGTTACCTTCCTTGTCCTTTGGAAGGCTTGCATGGGGGCACATGCACAACATGTAGAGGCCCCTTGAGACGTTTTAATATGAGAGTGTGATGGAGTACACACCGGCCGGATCTTACTTCTGAGTATACTAACATAATATACTCAGTAGTAACACCCGGCAAGTGCAACACTATTGCATGGAATTTTGTGGAAAGAAAAATTGGGCTATGGGGTGAGATAACGGTCGCCTGCCATTTCAATATCTCACAAATTAAAGTGCGGCAGGTGGTGACTCGCCCTCCACTAGATGGGCCCCCCAAATCAGTCGCCGCGCAGGGTAGCAAGGGGGCAACATCGGTATGGTGGGCTAAGGGTGTAGAGAGGTGTGCACCGGTTTCTGGATCGCGGTAATCCGGTCAGCCGTTCCCCGTTATTACGCAGATTGAGCACTTCCACCCTTTCAAGCATACAGCTCTTGCGTTCCACTTTGGGAGGCTAATGAAGGCAATCCAAAGGTGGACGAGAAGATGGTAGGTTCCCCCGGGAGGTCTCAGGTCCGTGGAGTCGCCACACACCAACAGCTCGCCACAAGCTGCCCTGCGGAGACTGATTGCACTGAAGGGAGTTGTTGTTCTTCATGGTGCGAAGCTCACCAACTCTCGACAGCGGGCGATGGGGGCGTCACGTCCCTATTATTATTATTATTTGCTTAACAATAATTTGCTCCATTGCAGGTCCAATTTTATCAATAATAAGAAGAGTAATGACCGACAGCCCGATGCACTCCCCGACCACGTGTTCCTGCTCGTTCTGCGGCACGTCGCTCGCGCGCGCCTGCGCCGCCCGCGTCGCGCGCCTCGCCGCCTGCCGCGCCGCGCTCGCCGGCCTGCCTTGACTATACGCGCGGGGCGATCAATACTGTGATCGAATGTGAAATATCGATGGTAACGTAAAAGTATCGATAATATGTATAGGTTCACTTTTTGAGTTATCGATGATATCTGTATGTATGATAATATTGTTAATTTTCCTTTCGAGTTATTGATTATATCGGAAGTTTTGCAGTCAATATTATAGTGTCGATATATTATTGATAGTTTTTGGTAAAACAGTTTTCATACAATCGTTAGTAATGCCTTTAATCGATTGTATTTATAACATCGATAGTTTTGCCTTCATTGGTATCGAAAATATCGCTAGTAATGCCTTTAATCGATTGTATTTATAACATCGATAGTTTTGCCTTCATTGGTATCGATAATATCGCTATTGCAAAAATAAATTGAGATGTAACTAAGTCAAAACAATAAATTAAGTAATTGTTTAGTATCGATTAATTTACTAATTGTCGGAATAATTTGCAATTATGTTAGTAGTACTAATTACCTATTGTTACTATCGATACTATTACGATTATCGTCAGTATTGGTTTTATCTTAATATCAATTGTCTACATAACTACAATAACATGTTATATTTACGGAGGCTAAGCTATAAATCGCGTTATGGTTGTGCTTCTGAGTCTGTGTACCAACATGACTTTGGTATGATTCTACCAGAGCTAAGTAACGAGGAGTCAATCTTTTGATGCACAGGAATAGTGTGCGAGCTGTATGAGAGATGTGAGCGAAAGATGCGTGGGACAAATGCTGGTGAGAGATGAGCGCTGAAGATATGTGTGGCAGATATGCGAGAGATAGCATTGCTGAAAAATCTACAGTTTAACGGGCAAATCATGGATACGATCGATAGGACAATCGATAGTATCGATGTCTCTGTTAGTGCAATACTATCGGTAAACAGCAATAGTATCGATAATATCGATAGTCTCAGTCGCGATACAATCGATAGTCTATAGTTTTGTTCTATCGATATTATCGATAGTTCATTGGTTGGCAGCGATCGAAACTATCGATAGTATAGCTGCTTACCGATAGTTTTCAGTATCGATAGACTATCAATACTATCGATTTTCTTCAACTATCGATAGTCTATCGATAGACAATCGACATTGGCCTATTGAGCGGCAACACCACGAGAGATGTGTGTGTGTTGTGTGCGAGATATGTGCGAGAAATGCGTGCGGGAGATGTGTGCGTGCGACTTTTGCGAGAGATGTCATCATCATAACATCACGCCCGTGATCCCCGAAGGGGTAGGTAGAGTCAAAAGGGCAGCAGTCCCCTTTAACCACATTCAGCCAAATAAAACTGGGCTGGGTTAGATGGAAAATTGTGTAAAAGTAGTGACAAGTAGCGAGAGATGTGTGCGATAAATATGTAAGTGAAATGTGTGCGACTAGTGAGAGATGAATGGAAGTGTAGCTTTAGCTGATCTAACTAGCTAACAAGCGTTTCTTAGCACCGCTTTGGTGGAATCTCCTCGGTGCCACGCGTTAGTTCTTAAAGTACTACTGTTGTAACCATTGGTTTCAACATGTCATAACATTCAAAACCCTGCTAGTCGCTTTAATATGTAGAACAAAATTTTTGACATGTCGTGATATCTCATCTGTCGATTTACAAAGTTCATTTGGAATTGTTCGTTTGTGGTTTTGATTTATCAATAGGATGTGACACCGTTGACATACTTGTAATGAAGTGTCAAAATGTGTTTTTCCACAAAAAATGTTGTGTTACGATTCAGCATACTTATCATAAAGTTTTCAAATCAATTAAAAACCAAAATGTAACAATTAATCAATGATTTATGATTAATAATGAGTTATTTCAAACAAACTTTGTCTCAAAATTACTTATGTATGGTGTCATTATTCCTATTAAGTTTGTTTGTAGATTTTGTGGAGTAAACATTATTTTGTACTTATCACACCTAATCTCTCTTTTACTTACATTTTTTGAAAGGATTGATGTATAATGCATACATACATAATGTCACGCCTTTTTCCCATGGGGGTAGGCAGAGATCACGTATTTCTATTTGCTATTAGGTACTATTACTACTTCTATTTCCTTCAAAAATGTTTATAGACCACTATTAAGATTACAAAACAATATTGCTTACGTATTTTTTCTTTTGTTCAAAAAACTAAAAATGATGGAGATACAGCGCGTTACAGTACCGCGTGACGTCACTAGGTGTGTAAAATTTTATCGTCCAAGTGACGTAAAGCATTAAATTTCAGATCTTTGAAGTCCTGTATCTTTGTCATTTTTTGAGTATTAAATAAAGCACAAAATACGTATTCAATATTTTTTAATAATCTAACTTACGTAGTAAAAAAATGTTTTGAGGATAATACCCTATTGATACGAAAATATTATATATCGTTGATTAAATACTTCATGATCTATCATAAATACTTCTATTCTGAACTAGAGACACCAATTAGAAATAATATGAAATATATTGCCGTTAATCATTTAGATTTTTACACTAAATTGATTGTATGTATATTTAGCTAATACCAATGTGTTACATTCTAAATATAATAGTGTTTATTCACGTTGCTTCGTCTGTAAGTACGTCACGTTGATATACTCTTTTGGCAACTCTCATGATGAATAATTAATTTAATCATCATCATCATCATACCATCACTCCTGTAATCCCTTAAGGGGTAGGCAGAGTACAAAGAGCATTAAGCACATTAAACCACATTCAGCCTAAAATTTTGCTTGGTTAGATGGAAAATTGTGAAAAAGCAGCGACAAATGGCCAGTTGAATGATTGAATGATGATCATTATTTTAATAAAGGTATTAAATAGTACCAAAATTGTAATATCTTAAGTGTAGATTGTCAATATAGACTGTACAGTCTAGATAATATCATCTTGACGTACACAATCTTGCACCATTGCTCCACTTAATCATGTGCATATGTTGACTATATTATAATGACTGTATCCTGGTGTTTACTTGATAATATTGAGTTGGTACCTAATATGTTTGTGATAAAACTCTGCTAAAGAGAAAATAAGTGTTGGGGTTATTTTAGTACTGAAATATCGAGTGTGTTACTGGTAAGGCAGTTTGGTTAGATTTCTTGAATAAAAGCGACAAGCCGATACCTTTAGTATAAAAATCGTACTACAATTTGAAGACCATAAAGCGTAGCGAAAATTTTTTAAACTATCAGTAATAATATATTCAAATAAATAATGCTAATTCCATAGATAACAACTTTTTGATCCTCTTTATAATGAATTTGAAAGTGTGGCTACAAAGTAAGCGGTTAGCGGTAGAGATTAGCGCTCCGCTCACCGCTATTTCATGGCCACAATTATATGCTTGCTTTCCACAAGTGAGGATCTTAATTTTATAACACATAACATAACATCACGCCCATAATCCCCGAACGGGTAGGCAGAGTCAGAGGCCCCTTTAACCACATTCAGCCTGTAACAAAACTAGGCTGGGTTAGATGGAAAATTGTGTAAAAGTAGTGACAAATGGCTAGCACGTCGCCTACACAATCTTCATTAATTACCTAATAAAACCGACTACCATATCATTTGCAATAGTATCTTCATTAAAGGCTAAATTGCTTTGTCTTTATATTCAAGCTTATTACTCTATTATAGTGGAAAGTCTCTTTTATAGTTACTGTAAATTGAGCTTTATTTCCCTTTTTATTAAATTGTACCCCGTGCTTCTTTACTATGATGAACTGTTACTCCTATTAGATATGTTGTGATTTTCAGCAATATCAGGATGATTAAAAGAGCATGGAAAATGTAAAAGGGTGAAGTATTAATATTTTGTTTTGTACGGCAACGTCAATGTCGTTAATATATACATTGATTCATAGAATATCCGCTAGATGGCACAAGAAGTAAGGCCTTGTCGCGATTGGCTCTTTTCGATGTGACCACTCAAATGTTAGTAAAAGTCAATCTGAAAACAACCCTATAACAATGTTAACAAGGCTTTGTTATACTTATGCCATCTGGTTCTTAGACGTTAATCACAAAACAATGCAATAGATGTTACGTCGCCGATATGATACATAAAATACTTATAGTTTAACTCTTGGATGGACCCGAAGATATTTAAGAGAGCCTTTGCTTTGAATCAGTGTTTTTCAATCTTTTTAAATACGCAAACCTTTTACAAGAAAAAAAAAATTCGCGACCCCTCTGGGCCATAGACAAAAAATACTTTATCACTGAAAGTGCGCAGATTTTCCTTTTGCCGGCGACCCCCGAGTAGCTTTGGGACCCCTTAGGGGTCGCAAACCACAGATTGAAAAACACTGCTCTAAATAATAAGCTGTATGGTCAAAGGAATATTTAAGCGTGCAGCCTACGATGTCAGATTCGTCTCTTAGCGAATCGCAGAGCACGCAAGGCCTATGATACGAACGTGTTAAGTTTACTTGTGTGTGAAAAGAAATTTATTGGATAAGCATGTCAAGGCATTAGCGTATAGTGAGAGACTTATTGAATTCTACCGTCGACAATGTAATTGGGAATATTAATTGTATTTCATTTAGAAATCAAATCTTGTCCCTCTAAAATGGCGCAGGCCGCCTCTTAATATTTCCCTCTACCTCACTGCTGCGCAATGCCTTTGATGTCGTAGCTATTTAACCGCCCTGTCGCGAAAATGCCACTTACTTAATATTTTGAGTTTTTACATTCACTCCCATGTAAGCTTCATATGTAGAATGAGCTAGCGAGATTATCTCTTGAGACCCCGATAGGGGGTTCTTCTAAACGTTTATCTCCATGCAGGGTCGGTAATGCACTTGTGATACTTTTGGTGTCCAAATTTCCATAGCACTCGATGACCATAAGACATGGCTGTATACCTTTAGTAGCAAAAAAAAGTTTCTATCTTATTCGCATAAAATTGCGAATACTCGGTATATCGCAACAGTGTGGTCGTAGCTTAAGAACTATTCAAAAAGTTGTGAAGATGTAGATCATGGCAGGTTTTCGCTTACTTGTGTGTGCTGGTGGGATGCGCTGCGGTCGTCGGAGGTCTTAAGTGACCCGATCTTTAACTGAACTAATCAAACGCCTGGAACACTGTATTGTTTCAATAAGCTTCTTTGTAAGTAGCTGATAATGTATTTTAATTTATGGAGCAGTCCAATAAATTATGTTAGATATTTATGAGTGTTTTATTTCAATTACATATATCGGTTTGTTTAAAGAAATTGAAAGAGTTTTAATCTACGTCTACGTGCCTATTATTTTATGAGTTGTCATAAAACTATGAAGATAATTATTCTCATTGTAGGTAATACGTAGGTAATGTATATTACTATTCTTCTTCATAAGGTTTCAGAAATATCTACTAAAGGCAGCATTGTGTACATGGAACAAATATTAAGTGGAAGTACGAATTGTCTTGCACAGCTGTGCAGGATTGCTTGTTAGTGACACTCTAGTTGTGCCAGACTGCGTATGTTTAAATCTACTTACACCTTATTCAATTCCAAAAAATACAAACCCACCTATGGAATAGAAAAAGAATAGAAATATCTTTATTCATGTAGGCTCCACAAAAGCACTTGTGAATAGTGATAATAAAACAAAAAAAAAAGTTCTACCGCCAGGTTCCTAACGTTGATACTACCGAGAAGAACCGGCAAGAAACTATGGTCTATAGAGACCATAGGGTCGAGAAGAAACATTTTCTCAACATTTTTGTTACTGTACTTTTTTAGAGGTATAATAAATTAAACTGTGTAGAGCGGTGGTAGCTCAATGGTAAGGACACGCGCCTCTTAACCGAGGAGTGCGGTTTCAAACCCGGCACGTACCTCTGGATTTTTAAAATCTATGTACGTATTTATACCACTAGCTCGGCGGTGAGAGAAAACATCGTGATGAAACCTGCAAATTCAAACAACTTTGGATTTGTAACCATGATTCAAATATTGTCTGGTTCCCCTATCTTAGGGTTACGAAGGTCAGTCGGCAGTCGCTCCAATGTAATTACCAGACTCGCTAAATCCTGGATCATGGCCAAGCGGACCCCGTCTGAACACGGGACATAACGCTAGGAAGATGAATAAATGAAACTGTGTCTCACGTCGACCACGAGAGTTTGCCTAGTTGGCTAAACCTCGCTGAGATTAGCCGCCGTGAGCGAAGTTAAGGCTTCAAAAGGTTATTTTTTTTAATTTTGGAAATAACGCCACTTGAGGATTTGACTATCGGGAGAATATATACGGTCTGTATGTCATTGTGTCTTTAATTCTATTGCAAGGATGACGTTGCAATAGAACGATATCAGAAAAAATAACGAAATACCCATGACGGTATTTCGTTATTTTCTCTGATATCGTCACTGTAAGTTATGACTGTTAAGAATAGCGACGTCGATTAAGTACACTGTTCTATTGCTTACGTTATGAACGGTCAGAACCATCTTTAATCTACTGATAAAACCATTCACTACAATAGGCCTGATATCACCGTTCACAGGCCTGTGAACGGTGATATCAGGCCTATTGTAGTGACTTCTTCCCACGGGCATACTGGGCACCTGCCCATGATCAAGAGGGCCCTCTAGTGTCACATTGCACCTGGGCACATCAAGAACTTCATTGTTATATTGGTAAATATAACAATTAATTTCGTCGGTTATGGTCGTCAAGTACTCTAGGTGGAGTCAGTAAGTATATATAGTATGGAAGCTTTTTAGGAATGAAATGATGGGCGTGTGCAAACTGTTGGTGAATTATAGAGGCGACTTGATCGTGGCGGTGTATTATTATGACGTCACATTATGAGCTAAACTTAATTTATTTATGTTAGTTGTGAATAGAACAGATAAGATTGTTTAATTGTTTGTTTGCATTGTTTTAAAATCAATTATGCGTCGTTTTCTCATTATTATAAAAGATCTAGTCGCAGTGCGTGGTGTGATCATAGCTATTCATGTTTTTCAATACGGGAAACAAGTAATGATTTGTAAGAACAATTAAATATATCGGTGGTGACTGAGTAAGTAAAATATCATAATTTCTTATCATTTTCAAAATGATAAATTGGACCGTTCTATAGTTTTATTATCCATTGTTAATAAGCTCGGTTGGTCAGAGTTTCATCAGTTTACAGGTGACATTTTGTCAGTGACAAATCACTGACTTGTTTCGGAATATCGTCGCCTATATCACTACTATGTGCTTATTAGATGACCCTAATATTGGTGCCAGCTCTCATACTAAACCTGCCTACACTAGGATAATGTATTTTTATGTTTGCCACGCTAATGGATACGGCGTTCTTGTTCCACAGGATCATCAGTCAGTGGAACAAAAATACGCAAAAGAATCTGTTATCGCTAGTTTGTGACCTCCCCAGAGATATCAACTCATAGCTCAGTTATTCTTGAACCTTCGTCCGATATGCGGCTACTCTGGATATATTTGTTATTGCACACGGTGAGATGAATATTCATTTTATTAATTATAGTGTTTAATTTGTGTTATATATGTATAGAGTAACATTAAATAATGGTAAATTGTTGTTAACCGTTAACTGTGATACAAAAATTTTAATATTTTTTTGGTGATCCATGATAGTTTTTCTTTGTTTCGATTGGTTTGAATATGTAGCTACTAAGTGATTAAGCTGTAAACTGAGCTATGTTGTTATTTCAAGGTATCAAAAGCTGCTTTAACATAAGCCAATGTTTATAAAAGACGTTATAATAACTTTAACGTGTGTTGAATTTTGAAAACACGTTATTATAGTAGAGAAGTAGACAAAAACGTGCTGGTACTAGCAGTAGAATATACTTGTAATATTGCCATTGTTGATTAAAAGACAAATATACTGTTCTTTCTAAAATTAAAATGGAGATTATCTGACATCTTATTTTACAATAAAAAAATAGGGTTATTGTAAATTTGCAACAAAGTTAATTCGCCACAATGTAAAACCTTCCATACATTGAAAGTTAATTCGTCACAAGTACATACACGGTATTGTAAATTCGCCACAATTCTAAATACGAGTGCGGTAAATTTACTACACAAAAATTAAATTATGACGAATATACACATTTTCACTTGAATCTCTCGTTCTGTTTGTTTAATAAATCTGTTGTTACAAACATACTTGTATGTTTATAGCTAATAAGTTAAACTTGCAAATTAATGTTTCTTTTTTGTGGTTGCTCATTAAAATATAAGTTTGTATGCCTCAAAGGCATGGTAGGAGGATTGGAGGTCCCAATCCCGGTGTTGCGGGATCTAGGTATTCCGGGATGCCTGTTTTCAAGTCCTGCATATACTTACTGGATAAAATACGGGCTGCGGGATTAGAAGGCTCTAATAGGTATTACAAATAAAAAAATAATTATCAACGATGTGATCTGCTTATAGATCTTTGGAGCGTTTATTCCCATTGTCCCCGTACGCCGCACTGGGACAGTTGGAATTTTTGCTATTTCACTAAAGGTTGTTTATATTAAAACTGACATCCATTGTTGATTTGATGTATACAAGTTTAAATTGAGGTCTTATCACTCTATTTGGGCAAACGTTTATGATAACAGAATAATGTTTTTTTTTACTTATTTAATGTTTTTTTCCACAGGCGTTTTATACGGAAGCCAATTTTGGGACACCATATTTGAAAAATTCGCGATTAGTAAGTATTAACATATATTGATATAAATAAGTTTTATATATATTCGCGATCAGTAACTAATAACATATATTGATAAGTTTTATATACATTTTTTTAACTATTTTTCGTTGTCCTTCGTTCCTGTTGATAACTGAGTTATGGTAAAAAAAAATATCACATATTTCTACTTTAAATGGTTTAGAATAAATGTGATATTTGTTGATTTCCATAACACTAATGTTTAAGCTTAAGTTTGGAATCATGTCAATGGATGTAATGCTATCCGAATATAAATAAATTTTAACTTATTTGTTACTTTTTAGTGAAATTTATTAATAGGTAGGTAGACCATCAGAACGAGCTGCTTTAATGAGACAGTGCCGGTCTAATGAGACTAAATACGAAAAGGTATAACGAGCCTTTAATATTTAAAGAATTAATTAAAACTACTAATCTTCAAGGAGTTATACCTTCCATCATCAGCTAAGCAACATAATATGATGAGTACCAGACGCAAATACTGGAATCGTTTTAGAAAAATAAATAAAACACTTAACATGCCGTTAAAGTTTAAGGGTGGCCCTCATTTTCATGGAATCACTAGACCGAGACTTGGTGAAATTTAGACTATCTCGAGAATAACACTCGATATGACTCTATAATATTGAAAGAATTATCCACGAACTCCTAATCGTTAAGGAGTTATACCTTCCATCATCAGCTCAGCAACATGAGATTATGAATACCAGACGTAAATACTTGAATTGTTTTAGAAAATAACTAATATAGATTGTACGCGCCTATAATACTTGAGGGTTTCTCTCGATTTGCCTAAGACTCCTTCATCAGATCCAAATTTGTTGCCAATAGGACCAACTCAAGGATATACCCTTTTGAATAAAAAAAGAACTCTAAAAATCGTCTTACAATTCTCGAAGATATCAATATTTAAAGAATCATAAACTAATTCCTAATCTTTAAGGAGTTGTACCTTCCATCATCAGCTCACCAACATAAGATGATAAGTACCATGCGTAAATACTTGAACAATCTTAGAAAATGTCTAAAACACATTGTATGTACCTATAAAACTTGAGGGTTTCCCTCGATTTTCCTGGGATCCCTTCATCAGATCCTGACTTGGTGGCAATGAGACCATCTCGGGAGTAAACCCTTTCGAATAAAAAAAGAATTTTGGAAATTAACAATTCTCAGAGATATCGAGTAACACACATACAAAAAAAAAAAAATAATAATAAAAAAAAAAATTCAGTCGAATTGAGAACCTCCTCCTTTTTATTTTGAAGTCGGTTAAATAGAACTTTATCTTGATGCAAAAAAATTACTTAGCTACTGTAATTTTCATTTGTATTAGCGCTACATACACTCAAGGATTTAATTTACATCTTAAAATTTACACCTTTAAATTCTTAGTAAAGTAAATTTATTACTTAACAGTAGAATTACCTACCTATTTAATGATAATTATATACTTAAGTACACAATCCTAATTACTTTTCAGTGCCGTTCCTGGAATTGTGTGAGCACTAAACTCGGCCTTCCGAACTCTCTGCCCCCTCGGGGGGAATATGGGACCATTCTCAAATCGTTGCTTCCCCCGGGACCCTGGCAAGATGTGGCGGAAAAAGTCCTGGAGACGTGCTATAACAAGCGCCAGCGGAATTACGTGGGAACGTGTCCCAGCCAGGCCTTGTTGCACTGCACTGTAGACATTATGATTGAGGTGAGTCAGTGGATCACCCTTAAAAAAGTTGTGGGTGCTGCTATACAATAATCGGACATGTACAAGTCGGTATTCCGACTTATTAAAATACGTGATATTGCATACTTATAACTGACACTAATAGTCAGTGGCGGATTTACAGTGTTGGCCGCCCTAGGCCCCAGGCCATAATTCTCAGTACTAACGCGTCATCACTTAATTTTTATTACGATTGGCCGCCTCTAATATCTGGCCGCTCTAGGCCCGTGCCTACTGGGCCTTAGGGTAAATCCGCCACTACTGATAGTGTCTGTATGTATGTCGTACTGTAAACACTCTCTCGTTATAAATAAATGGTCTCTGATATCCATTTAATTATAACGAGCAGAAGCGTCCTTCCACTGAGAGGCCTAAAGAATCCCCTGTCTCGGGTTTAGAAATCTTAGAAATGGTTTTTCTTTTGTATTTAGGTATATGCATGGTCGTCAATGAGGTTTTTTTTGAATTAAAACATCAGATAGATGGCGTAACTGTGACGTACGGTCTTGTCACCCTCCTCATTGGTAAGTTTTCAGAACAAACTGACATACCGTCAACAAAGAGCCAATAGTGGCAATGATAAGACCATTAGATCGTACCATCTGGCGGTTTTTGTATTTTTGAATACCCTCATTCCAATCCGCTTGACTTAATGAGCTTTTTTTATTTGTTCATTAAAGTAATCTAAGGAGGCCCGTCTTTAGCATACTATTGAAATTAATCTGAATTGATTGGTTTCAGAATTGTCCTGAAGAATATTGGAAAAAAAGCGATGGTTGCAACCCAGTATCGACGCTGGCTGGTACAACGCACATGTTCACACAAAGGTTAGTTAAATCCAGCCACTTGTAAGAATAAATGAAAACGAGTAAAACACGGATTAGTAAAAAAAGAAGGAAGCCACTTTTATGCATGTGTGAGTAAGATTCTTATCGATACTAGATATTAAAAATCTGTCATTTGGAGCGCTGTTAATGTGTGACGTAAATTGCGTGTTAATTTGGAGCACCTACGGAGCGTCAACGTTTAGTTCGTGGCGCGGAGTCCTTCTTTTTTTACTAGTCAGTGGAGTAAAAGTACCTTGTTGCGATCTTCTACATAGAACCAATGGAAACAGACTAGATTGATTAAATTTGTATGCCATGTTACATACATACATAACATAACGCTCGTAATCGCCAAAGGGGTAGACAGAGTCAAAGGGGCAGAAAGCTTAAGCAATAGGCTAGTTGACTAAAATATTTTTTTTAGTCCGCTAGTCAGATTATCAAAAAATATTGAGTTCGTATTTTTTGCTTTATCAAATGCTCGGAAAATAACAAAGATACAGCGCTTAAAAGATCTGGAGTGGGGCGCTTTTACATCACTTGTTACTAAAATTCTACAGAACAAGTGACGTCACGCGCACCTTTAACGCGCTGTATCTTCGTCATTTTTGGTTTGCTAAACAAAAGAAAAAATACGTGAGCAATATTTTTTTGTAATCTCTATAATGGACAATTTTTTTTTTTTAATCAACTTGCCTATTGTTAACCACTTACAGCCAAAAATAAAATTTGGCTGGGATAGACGGAAAATTGTAAAAACGTAGTGACAATATATGATTTTAAACTTTCGCGTTGCATTGTCACTGGAAATATTACTGACGGGACTAAACGCAATATGCATTATGTAGTAGGTACATGAGTACTTACAGCTTGACGATTCGGCCGTGTTGCAACGTTGCAACTGAAGTCCGCTTGTGACCACGGTCATAACACATAATGCATATCGCGTTTAGTCCCGTCAGTATTATTTCCAAAGTAGTGACAAGTGGCTCAACGCCTGCACAATCACGTTCCCAAAATCCGATATACCTACCATTAATTGCCTTTTGCGACCTGCTAGGTAAGAAACACAGTTGGCACATTATTTTTCAGTCACAGACCAACATGGGACAACTTAACTGTAAAAATATTATTTTTACTTTGACTTTGCCAAATAAAATTAAGTCGATTAACTTTTTCAGTCGGTACGAGGACCTGGAGAGTAACTTGAAGAAATTGAAGCAACCCGCCTGGTATATGAAACATGTAAGTTTTAGTTCAGATAATGTACGTATAAACATTTGCACTTCATAGAATACAGATACTATTATCGGCTATTAAATCGTGTATATATATATTTTTCACGGAAATAACGAAGAGTTATACGTTATGTTATATACACACGGACTGTTAAAAAAAAGAAGGACTCCGCACTGTCATACTACATCGTGTTGCCACATGTGAGTGAGGTTTTTCGAACGCATTTGGAGCGCTTATGGCAATGGGTAATGTAAAGTAAAGTTGGAGCTCCGCAGTTGCCTAATCGTCTAGTTACTGGCGTGGAGTCCTTCTTTTTTTACTAGCCCGTGGTTAACAAAAGCTGAAAATTTTTTTTGCCTTTTCAGGACACTAATAATTATAAACCTTTTTATATTTCAGTATTACGACTCAAAATGCTGTGCCGTGCCCGAAATTTTGAACACTACCGTAGTCAAGGAGTGTGGTTTTACCAGTTTCCTCCATTATTACGATCATTCTAATATGACTGGTATATCACTCCATCAATACGTGGTGAGGATAATTATTATATATTTTTATGGTAGGTTTATGTACATACATAACATAACATCACGCCCATAATCCCCGAAGGGGTAGGCAGAGCAAAGAGGCAGCATACCCCTTCAACCACATTCAGCCAAAAATAAAGCCGGGCTGGGTTAGATGGAAAATTGTGAAAAAGCAATGACAAGCGGCTAACCTGTCGCCTACACAATCACACACCCAAAACCTGGTATACCATTAGTCGCCTTTTCCGACATGCTAGGCAAGAACCACAATTGGCACATTCTTTTTAAGTCCCAGACCAACATGGGACAGTGGGCTAGGTTGAATGGAAAGGAGGTTTATGTCTTGTGTTGTTTGTATAACACTAGCAGCGCCCCGCGGTTTTATCGGCGTAGTTTCCGTTCCCACTGGAATGCTCGGATAAAATATAGCCCATGTTACTCGCTGATAAAGTATCTTTCCATTGGTGAAGGTTTTTGAATCGGTCCTGTAGTGTCGGAGCTTATTTAATGCAAATAACAATAAAATCTTTCCTCTTTATAATATTAATGTAGATATCGACGGAGATACTGCAAATTCGACTATGTCACTCCATAATTAATCCGTTGAAATATTCTTTCTTAACAAATTATGTTTTCTTATTTCAGAAACAAGCAACGACGACTCACAAACCAACTTCTAGAACAACAATTAATGTGAATAATGTAAGTGGTAATAATTTTAGTTTTATACTAGCTATTCCTGCGGTTTCGCCTGCGTTTATGGTTAACGTTATATAGCCTTCTTCGATAAATGGGTTATTTAACACTGATTTTTTTTTCAAATCGGACCAGTAGTTCCTGAGATAAGCGTTCAACAAACAAACAAACTCTTTAGCTTTATAATATTAGTATACCTAGTAGGTATAGATTCTTCTTTTTCAGTATGATGAAAATTTAACGTTTACGTAGGTGCTTGATTGCTTGCGATATAAATCCTAAGTTTTGGGATTGTTTGCTAGCAAAATCGCACCGCAATTTTTATCAAACATTCGAGGAAAATCGGTTAGCCAAACTTGACACCAAACTCTCATACTACCTAAGATACTATGACTACATAAGATGAGATTTAAACCTTTCTACTCTTAATCCAACAGAACATGTCTGTTGTATGGGAGGCCCCTTAAGTATTAATTTTATTCTGTTTTTTAGTAGTTTGTTGTAACGGAAACATAAATACATAATCTGTGAAAATTTCAACTGTCTAACTATTACGGTTCATGAGAGCCTGGTGACAGACGGACGGACGGACAGCGGCGTCTTAGTAATAGGGTCCCGTTTTACCCTTTGGGTACGGAACCCTAAAAAAGGATATGCTCATTATCTAAAATCGTTTAAATTTGTTACTTAGGATAATGAGTTAAATAACTACATAGACAAATTGTTTCGCATAAACTAAAAGAAAACCTTGTTAATAGATGGTAGGACGTAAAAATATTGCAATGTGTTTAAAAAAGTAATCTTTCTTTTTAGATTCATAGTACGGAGAACCCTCTTCCGGGTCGCAAAGATGGAAAACCTGACATAGTATGTTTTTAATCGTTATTAGACATTAACAGAAAATAATAATTAAAATTGTCCCGAAAGTTTTTGGTTGGTGGTAAATCGGGAAAAAGCCAAAAAAAAAATCGCCCAATTTATTTTTTTGGCATTTTGGCGCCCTAGGCTGTTTGCCGCCCATAGCGAAATTACCCTATACTAAGTCGATGCTACTTTACTTACTTTAGGTAAAAGGCTAGTTTAGGTTTACTTTACTTTATTTAATTAAAACACTTTGTTAATACACTATATTCACAGGTTCACATAGACCCTCTTTATTGCTGTGACATGTCTGGTTTCTTGACGCAAGAAATGAGACTTAGGAATAGCTTCGAGCCGTATTGGGACAGGCAGAAGAGACTTGTGTTCGAGACGGGCCCGTTCTGGGCACCGAGCGCAACCACCACTGCGCGTGCGCCGGTGAACAAGGATGTCAGGGTGGTCCCATTGTCGGTTAGTATCCTCCTTATGATGAACTAGCTGGTAACTGTCCTGGTAATAAGTCAGTATTTACAACAACCAAACAATCAAACATTTATTTTTACCTACACATATATTTTTTACAATTTTCCATCTAACCCAGCCTGATTTTATATCGGCTGAATGTGGTTAAGGGGGCTAGCTGCCCCTTTAACTCTGCCTTCCCCTTTAGGGACGACGGGCGTGATGATATGAATGAATGAAGGCAAGGTATACAGTTAGCACCATGGGTTATGAATTAAGTTTCTGACTGGCTCGATGGCGCATTCTGTAGTGATCCTACTCCATGCGCCAAGAGTTGTGCGTTCAATCCCCACCCAGAACAAACATTCGTGTGATGAATACTTGTGTTTGTTCTGTGTCTGGGTGTTAATATCCAATATTTTAGTATATATTTGTAATACCACTGTTGATTCTGATGACAAGTGCTTAAGCTACTTACCTCGGAGTCAGATCAATGTATGTGATGTCGTCAGATATTTATATTTATATTTATAAAGCATTGATGAACTAGAGGTAAATCCATTTATAGGAAGATCGTCGATGATGGTTTGTTCTGATGGTGTAATCTGATATTTATTTATCTTAAAAGTGACAACGAAATTAGACCAAGTAAAAAAAAACAATAAACACATTTTATTAAAGCCTGCAACGGAAATAAAAGAAATGTAATTATATAGAAATAATAATTTATAGTGTTTTTGATTTCTCACCTTTTTATTGGACAGAAAAAAATATTTAATTTTTTTGTTATTATTTAATTTTCTAGTGCGAGAAAGAGAATTGCATATTCCAAAAATTGAACGTCGTCTCCGACACTGGCTCGGTAGACACGGAGGCTTTCTTGAAACTTCTGGACAACTTCACCGCGTCGCACCCGACCTGGAACAAAGCCAAGGCCAGGGTCATCACACAATGCCTCACCCGGCCTCACGGGTACACCGGGGACTGCGAGATCAACAAAATACTGGGTTGCACGCTGGATGTGTTGTCTGAGGTGAGATTCTTAGATATACCTAACATACAAGGTTATTTATAGTTAATGCAAAACCACTTAACTACTTCATTTAACTCATTATTCTAAGGAACTCATTTAAAGGATTTCAAAAATGAGCAATTTTATTTTTATTTTCCTTACAAAAGTTGATCAGCTGGCTATTTTGTATGAAAAGTAAAAAATTGTTTGTTATTTTTCTAAGTAGGTAAGCGGTTTCGCATAAAGTATACATGGATATTAATAATGATGATATCTCATAAAAGCTGAAGTTTCAAGCTTTCAAATGACATTATTTTTATTTAAATGTTGTATACTTTTATTTATAACAACGTTTGAATGTAGAGGTAGCGCTTGAGCTGATTTGATTGCTCGCGAGTGTAGAATGGTATTGTTATTATGGACAGACAACAGCGATGAAGTCAAAAATCATATCAATTCAATTCAATCAATCAATTTTCCAGACTGACACCAATTCCCTAGTTCCAATTTAAGCTTATAAGCTTGTACTATGGGTACTAGGTGAACGGATGGACATACTTAAATAAGTATATAAACATTCATGACTCGAGTACAAATTGTCCATTGTCATCACACGAAACATTTGTGCGTAGCGGGCTTCGAACCCGCGACCCTTGGTCTCGGACCACTCGACCAACGGGCCTACTGTATATGTAATACTTTTGTACCCTAGAATGGTCATATTTTCAAGCATTATCTTCCTCTAAACTTATTTTGTCCTATTTGCTCTCATGAAAATGGGGATTTGATTAATGGTAAAAATCTGAAAAATCAAAATTTCTTCACAGAACTGTCCATACGCAAGTAAACAAGATACATGCAGGTAATTAAATTAGTTTTTTATATTATCTTATATTTAATTATGACATAATTGCTGCTCTATGTTTTAATATCTTTTTGAGAAATTCAAGAATAAACGCTATAACTTTAATAACTAACCACCAATTATAATTAAAGCAAATATATAATAGGTGGTAAATATGTAGTCAATTAATAACTAAGACTTACTATACTTATACCGACAAGTATATGATGGGTCCACTGCAATAATGACGAATGTCCATAATTTCTTTAATTCTTCAAAACTGCGTAATTCGAGCACTTTATATAGTTTATGTTCAAAATATGTTTCATATCAAGTTAAAAGTTTTGGACATTCAAACTTATTGCAGTGGACCCTTCATATCATGACGTGATCGTTTGATAATAGGAAATATGCATGACGTAAACATAACTTAACATAACATAACATCACGCCCGTAATCCCTAAAGGGTAGGCAGAGTCAAACATGCATGACGTTTTTATTAATTTGTTTAAATCTACTATAGCACAGGTAAACAGGTTAGATAGAAATCCGATGTGGCATGTGACATCAAATGACACGCGCGCCATACAACGTGCATAGAAAAATCCATTTTTGTGAGAGAGATGGATATATTGTTGGCCTATATAACTGATATATTTAGTTGGCCTTTTGATAAATCTTGGTTCCTTTCACTCCTAGTATTTAATTTGCACATATTTTCCGATGAATGCGTTAAATGACTAAAACATTTTTCATGCACACTCCCTTTTAAATAAATAATTTATTTTATATTGCAGACATTCTCGAAGAAATAACACTGTATGCCAGATTAGTTCATCGATGTTTAGACCGGTAAGAAACATGAGTTTTATTTGAAAACGTTCATTCAGTCTTCATCATCTTCCTAGCGTTATGTCCCGTGCTTAGATGGGGTCCCCTTAGACCATCATCATCTTCCTAGCATTATGTCCCGTGTTTAGACGGGGTCCGCTTAGATCATGATCGAGGATTTAGCGACTCTGGTAATTACATTGAAGCGACTGCCGATCTGACCTTCTTTCGTCTGACCTTCGTAACCCTAAGATAGGGGAACCAGACAATTTTTGGATCATGGTTACAAAACCAAAGTTGTTTGAATTTGCAGGTTTCATCACGATGTTTTCCTTCACCGTCGAGCTAGTGGTATAAATACGTAGGGGAGGGTGGGGTAATCACGGACGGCGGGTAATGGCGGACACGACAGTTTAGGTGTGTTGGAAAAGGATGGCAGTTAATTGCAACGCCGCGATCGCGAGTCGAACTCGAACGTAATGCCAGCGAGTAAGTGGAGTAGTGAGGCTGCGCGCACATTACAAGGTATGTTAACTTAATGTTTTTTCGATAATTTCATCTATTTTTTTGTGTGAAATTGAATAAATGTACGTTGTGTCACTTATAACATAGAAATCTGGTATCGTATCAGTAAATCGACGTGTAATGAAGAGAACTTTTAAAGTACTCGGCGTAAGCATCGCCCCATTCTAACCTCAAATTAAATTATAGTTATGTATTGTTGTGGGTGTCGGGTAATGGCGGACGATTTAGTTGGGGTAATCTCGACCGTCCGCATTTACCCCTACACTGCTAATGTACCTACCTATTTACCTACTTACCTATATTTACATTCAGCAGTTAACTAAGGTGGTTTTTATTTGCACAGCCTTCTGTATTTCTGTCGAACTTTACGATTAGAATGTGTTAAGTAATTAAAGATTATATTGATACACACTACTCATATTATACCTATTTCAGATGCCACGACATTATAAGAGGAAGACGGAGAGCACAACCAAAGAGCAAACAAACTTCAAGGAAAAAACATTCAACTGTTATAACCAGCACTCCTATGAAAGACGCTCTGGAAGAAAAAGCACAAAAAAAGAGAAATAAGGAGCAATTAAAGGAAACTGAAAAGACTGTGAGTATAAATAAACGGAAGAAAGTAGTAAAGAATCTTAAAGGATTTGCAGATGAAAATTGTGAAATGAATGACCAAGACAGGAATATACCACGCAAGAAGAATAAAGACAATAAAACAGCACAGACGAAGAAAGAGTACTATTGCCTAATATGTAATGAGAAATATGAAGATCCTCCTAATGAAGAATGGATAAAATACTACAAATGTAATTTATGGGCACATGAAAACTGCACGAGTGGTGCAAGCACATCAAAGGGATATCTCTGTGATTTCTGTACCAATTAAGCCACGTCCGTAATTACCCCACGCACTGTGGGGTAATCCCGGATACAAGGGTTTTGTTTTTTTTTAAGAATTTGATTTTATTTTTAAAATTTATTAACGTTGATTATGAAAATAGAAGATTGATTAGTTTAAGTAAACTCTTAGTAATAAATAGCATTCGTAACTCCATATGGTTTTGTGTTATTTAAGTTCTCCCTTAGGTGTTCGCAATTACCCCACTCTCCCCTACATAGACCTTGAAAAATCCAGAGGTACGTGCCCGAGTTTGAACCCGCACTCCTTGGTTAAGAGGCGTGTGTCCTTACTAGTATTTCTGTGGTCTGTGGTCCTTACCATTAACCTACAACTGCTTTTTATTCTTTTACGTTTATTTAGTCTCCAACCTAAAGTATTGTAGGTCCTTCTATTAAGAAGGTTATGAGCATTTTCGATACACCGCATTCAGTCAAAACGTGATATTTTTAGTACAAATATCTTAAAACAGTTTAGAATATTATCTTTTATTGAATGTTCGGCGCCAAAATCACAGAAAAACAAGCGGAGCCGGGAGTAGCAGCAGGTGTCGCAACACGAAAAAAAAATACAAGTGATTATTCCTACTACATCCCTCCCCCTTGTGATGTTAGAAGCCTCACGCGATTAATGGACGGCCCCTTTCGTTTGGTATTAATTCATTAATAACCTTCCTTAAATATTTTTCTTAGAAAAACCGCCGCGCCGTTTGCGGGCTACCCAACTTGGTGAGCGGTGAGGCGCTGACCGCGTGCGGAGTGACCTCCGTCAGCCGCACTGAGTTCGTGCCCGAACCTCCAGTCGTGAAGCCAGCTGACTGGAGGAGCCAACTGTATGCGGTACGTTTGAACAAGGCCAATGGCCCTCGGAGAAAACCCACCTCACATTAGGTCAATAGTGAAGACCAGAAGACCTAAGGGCCGCGCCATAATTCAACAGCCTATCATCTTCCTAGCGTTATGTCCCGTGCTTAGACGGGGTTCGGTTAGACCATGATCCAGGATTTAGCGAGTCTGGTAATTACATTGAAGCGACTGCCGATCTGACCTTTTGGTGACCAATTTTTGGATCATGGTTACAAATCCAAAGTTATATGAATTTGCAGGTTTCATCACGATGTTTTCCTTCTCCGTCGAGCTAGTGGTATAAATATGTACATAGATTTGAAAAATCCAGAGGTACGTGCCCGGATTTGAACCCGCACTTCTCGGTTAAGAGGCGCGTGTCCTTACCATTGAGCTACCACCACTTCTTACCATTGAGCAATTCAACAGCCTAACAGAAGGCTAATTGGGCCTCAGAGAAGGAATGTCTATTCTGTGGCGGATTATTTTAGTTTAGGTAAATAAATTAGGCGTCGGGATTTGGCAATTTTTTGACCTTCTCTCCCTCATGGTGGAATATCGTGGGATTGCACTTGCACCCCGGGGCCCCGTTTGACTCTACCCTTCAGGTCGTCATGCCCTCAAGATGTGCTCCTAAGTTTTCAATAAAAAATTTCAGTGCAAAGACAACGCTCCAATCACATGGGTACTTATGACTGATATGGGCGTCTCAAACCAGTACCATTTCATGGACTACTTCAAGATGAAGCACAAGATCATAGATTTCACCTCCAGACATCACGAGTGGGCGCTCTACACGCAGTTTTATTTGAACACATTCATTCAGACTCCAAGGTACAACGAGTATTGTACTTCAACTAAGAAGCTTATGAACATTCTGGATGCTATGTTGACGGTGAGTTTCTTCTGCTTTTTTCATGTCAACATTTGCCCCTAGAGGGATGCGATGCTCGGTTTCGTGGCCAGGGTCTTTGACCATTCGACTAACGTGCCTGTCTGGGAAATACGGACATAGTCTAGAAGAATTAAGGGAAAGTACCTGGGTTCAAACTTCAAACCAATAACTATGGCAAGATTGGATCATACTCTACCATTGATCTACTACCATACTACTACTATTGCTGTTAATACTTAATAACAAAAAAAAAGTTCCCTTACAAATAGTTTGTCTTTTTAATTTTCAGACTTGCCCGATCTCCAGAAGAAACAACACTAACGAATGCACAGACCTTTTCAAAGTGATACTCCAGGATGTGAGCAAAGAGAAGGAAGACCAGATGCAACAACATTCCAACCACATGTTCCTGCCTCAAAGCACGCCACCCCTAAATACTATAGCACAAAGCATTCAGGAGTGGAACACTCACCATAGGAGTCCTATGGCTAGTTATAATTATCATGGCAATTCGAGCATACCAGTCATTCTTCCAGTTTACATGCGTTCGAAGAACCCTCTGAATTCGGATACTTCGTCGACCGGGAATCCTCAACATGGCGTTTTCCAGAGCACTCCTTATTTGTTGCATGGGAAAATACCCACAACAAAAGCTGTACAACTGTTAATCCCTCCTGGCTTACCGTAAATCGAGTTAAATATAATAATTTCGTATATTATAAAGTGTAAGGATAAATAAATTACTAGTTAGTAGTAAGGCTGTTTTGGAAACTATTGTAATTTCACTTTTGAAGAATAACAAACATTTGAGTATGTTTTAAATAAAGTTATAGGTACGTACCTATTTTTCTTTGAAATTTATTTTGTACCTAATGTTTCTTTGAAATTTATTTTGCCACAACCAGGAATAATTCGCTGCGTTCTGATTGGCTCACTATTTTAAGTTGTCGAGGAGTCACCCTGTGTTCAAAGTCCCCTGTCGCGACTGTCTGTCTGTTCGCGATAAACTCAAAAATTGCTGAACGGATTTTTATGCGGTTTTTGCCAACAGATAGAGTGATTCATAGGGAAGGTTTAGGTGTACAAAGACGTAGGAAAATATTAAGTCGACTTGGAGCTTTTAGCGATAATGCTGACTGATTCAGATATACATACATAACATCACGCCCATAATCCCCGAAGGGGTAGGCAGAGTCGAAGGGGCAGCAAGTCCCTTCAACCGCATTCAGCCAAAAATTAAGCCGGGCCGGGTTAGATGGAAAATTGTGAAAAAGCAGTGACAAGCGGCTAACCTGTCGCCTACACAATCACACACCCAAAACCCGATATACCATTAGTCGCCTTTAACGATATGCTAGGCAAGAACACAATTGTCATATTCTTTTTAAGTCCCAGACCAACATGGGACAATGGGCTGGGTTGGATAAAAAGCTGTGAAAAAGGAGTGACAAGTGGCTAGCTCGTCGCCTACAGAATCACACACCCAAAACCCGATATACCATTAGTCGCCGTTTACGACATGCTTAGGTAAGAACCACAGTTGGCACATTCTTTTTTTTTGTCCCAGATTAACATGGGCCAAGTCCCAGACCAACATAGGACAAATAAGTAAGTAAAAAAATACAAGATTTGTATTTTTTTACTTTTTGAAGATACTTAATTTTTTGGCTTTTCATTAGTTACAGCGTGGACAAATGTCTGTGACAACAAAATGATACGCGGACGGAGCCGCGGGCAACAGCTAGTGGTAACTAAGTTGCACGTTCCTACTACTTCTAAGGAAACGTTGTTTTTTATGTAAACACCTACTATGTACACTTGGTGAGCAAATAAATTGTTGATTTGATTTGATTTGATTGCACGCAAAATAATTTGTTATCGCCAGTTCGTGATTTCACCCCGAGATCACAGCTCAGTTATTTTTGAACCTTCGTCCGATATGCGACTACTCTGGCTATGTTTGATATTGCACACGATGAGATAAATATTATATACTAGCTGTGCCAGCGGTGTCACCCGCGTTTATGGTTAATATTATAAAGACTATTTCCATCATACATAATTTCTATGTAACTTTAACCATTAATGCTGCACACGCGACGGAAGCTTAAAAAATGGAGTAACTTCTCCCGTTTTCCCAACATTTCCCTTCACTACTCTGCTCCTATTGATTGTAGCGTGATGAAAAAGTATACTATAACCTGCCCAGGAGAATGAAGAATAATTGTACCAAGTTTCGTTAAAATCCGTCGAGTAGTTTTTGTTTCTATAAGGAACATACAGACAGACAGACAAACATTTTACTGATTGCATTTTTGGCATCAGTATTGATCACTAATCACCCCCTGATATAAACAAAATATTGTTTACTTATTATAATATGTGTAATTCGTGTTATATGTATAACAAATCATTATATCTATTGATAAATAGTTGTTACCGCAGATTATTGACGGGCCTTTGATATGAAAATAAATAATTATTGTTTTTGGTGATCCATTGTAGTGTTTCTTTGTGTCAATTGGTTAATATATGTACTCATTAAGTTGAAGACATAATTATATTGCCAGTATCGCGGCCCAAAGGCGGCTTTAACATGACACGACATTACAAAAGTCGTTAAACTAACTTTAACATGTCTTAAAAATTTAATATAAGCAGGTTATTTGACAAACGAACTGTTGGTACTGGCAATAGAACAAGATATCATGGCACTTTTTTTTAAGACTACAAAAAAATCTGTCCTACCTACCTTTTAATCTTACAACAAAAGATAACTGACATAAGTAAATAGCCTCACGAAAAAGCGCATTTTTTAAATTAGTTTTTTTTGGTAATAGATTTTAACAAACATAACATCACGCCCATAATCCCTGAAAGGGTAGGCATAGTCGAAGGCGCAGCCGGTCCTCTTAACCACATTCAGCCAAAAACAAAAAAACAAAACTGGGCTGGGTTATATGGAAAATTGTGAAAAAGTAGTGACAAGTGGCTAGCCCGTCGCCTACAGAATCACACACCCAAAATCCCATATACCTGTAGTCGCCGTTTTTAGTTTTACGACAAGCCAGACAAGGAAAACAGACACAGGAGCATAAACTTGGCTGAAAATATTATGTTTGGTTCAAGGAGTCATCTTCAAACATATGATTTTTGCCTGCTCTATTGTTTCACCTACAGCATTTTGCACGGTTTAATTCATGTTAAATCGTCGGAGATACTGCAAATTGGGCTATATACTTCCTAAATAATAAATTTAAATGTTCTTTCTTAACAAATTATTGTCTTCTTATTTCAGAAACAAGCAATGATGGCTCACATACCAACCTCTAGAACAACAGTTGATGTGGGCAATGTAAGTAGTAGGTAATTGTAAGTTGTAATTCTTGTTTCAGTTTGAATATAAAATGTTTTTTTTTTTAATTTACGCAAAATACTAGATGGTAAGAGAAAACATATCAGAAAGTGTTTTAAAAAAAATATTCTTCTTTTAAGATCCATACTACGAAGAAGCCTCTTCCAGATGGAGAATCCGATATAGTAAGACTCTTATTGTTATTATATAGCATTATTACTATTCCTGGCTCATTGTCCCAATACTAAACTTACTTGGTATACAAAGATCCATATAAAAGATTATTATATGTCGCCCCACGGTTTCACCCGCGTAATTGCCGTTGCCGTGAGAATACAGGGATAAAAAATAGCCTATGATACTCCTTGATAAAGTAGCTTTCCATTGGTAAAAGAATTTTTCAAATCGGTCCAGTAGTTTAAAGAAAAAGAGCCTATTAAATTTAGGCAAACAAACTTCTTCTTTAAATCAAATCTTTCTTCTTTATAATATTATTATGACTATATTCACAGGTTAGCATAGATCCTCTATATTGCTGCAACATATCAGGCTTCTTGACGCAAGAAATAAGACTCAAGAACGGCTTCAAGCCGTATTGGGACAGGGAGAAGAGACTCGTGTTCGAGACAGAGAACCCGCGTGTGCTGGTCAATAAGGATGTCAGCGTGGTCCCATTGTCGGTTGGTATCCTTCCAATTATAAACGGAGCGATAGTAGCTAACAAGGACACACACCTTATAAATGATAGAGACTGCCAAGATGTTAACAGACGTATATTTGTAAAGATACTGCTAGAAAATCAATAGGTACTCCTTATGAAAATAAAATTTGAATTCAAAACTTGAATACAAAATAATAAAAGTTGTAGAAAGTATTAATATAAAAGTGATGAGGTCAGCGTCGACAACACGCCTCTTACCCGAGGGCTGCGGGTTCAAATCCGGGCATGTATCTCTGGATTTTTCAAATCTATGTAAGTATACCACTAGCTCGGAATGAAACCGGCTTATTCCAATAACTATGGATCTATGAACTATGGTCCAAATTGTATAATTCCCATATCTAAGGGTTAGGTCTGCGCAACAAAGGTGCACTCTCTGTCATTTAAATCTCATAGTTCGGTGAGACGTCAATCCGACATAACCGGAGAGACGTCAGGAGCAGGACCAACGGCTTAACGTGACTCTTTGACGGTACTGCTAGTACGTGCTGGTACTGAGTAATTTTAATGAGCGATTAATAACATTTTTATTATTATTTTATTATCCAGTGCGATAAAGAGACGTGCATATTCCGAAAATTGAACATTGTCTCCGATACTGGCGCGGTAGACATGGAGGCTTTCTATAAGCTTCTGGACAATTTCACTGCGCCACACCCAACCTGGAACAAAATTAAGGCCATGCTCATCAAACACTGCATCACCTGGCCTCACGGGTATACCGCGGGCTGCGAGATAAATAAAATACTGGGTTGCACGTTGGACTTATTGTCTGAGGTGAGTTTGTGTAGCCTAGACTATTTTATTAATTATGTTATGTCCCATGTTGGTGTGCGACTTAAAAATAATGTGCCAATTGTGTTTTTTGCCTAGCATGTCGTAAAAGGTGGCTAATGGTGTATCGGGTTTTAAATGTGTGATTGTGTGAGGCGACGAGCTAGCCACTTGTCACTACTTTTTCACAGTTTTCCATCTAACCCAGCCCAGTTTTATTTTTTGTCTGAAAGTGTTTAAGAGAGCTAGTTGCCCCTTTGACTCTTCCTACTTCTTTTGGGATGACTGGCGTGATGATATGTATGTATGTATTTTTTTTTTTTTTTAATTACCGTAAGAGTCAATCCGTTCCTCGAAAAAATTATTTTCTTAAGTATGAATTAACGGATTAACGCCGTTGTGTACATGATAACCATATCATGTGGACAACAGCGTTAACCATACTAACATATTATATTTCCGAAAATATTTCGTGGATATAAACTGAGAATTATGTACCATTAATTGCCTGACTTTATTTATTAGCTTTCTGCAATAAAAATATTTATTATATATTTTTATATAGAAATGTTTGTTTACAGAATTGTCCAAATGCAAGCGAGCACGATGTATGCAGGTATTCCATATAAGATTATTTTATACACTTCTTGAAATATAAACATCACACTACATATTGAATACGGGCGTGTAGTTATGTATCTTAGATACTTATAGATGTACTTACATACAAAAAATCAAGCCCGAAATCAAAGTACAAATGGACATCTTACCTAAGTATATGATTTTATTGATTGAATTATTTTCTTTTATATTACAGAAATTCGCAAAGAAATAACACCATATGTCAAATTAGTTCATCAATATTGAGAGCGGTAAGAAATATAAAAAAGTTAAGCTTAATTTAGTAATCGCCAGATATAATATGTTATGGTATGTGTTGTGTATAGTTAACAATAAAAAAATATTATTAGCTAAATATATTTTAAAAGTTCCAGTTTTTCCTATACCTGATAATTAGCGTTGGATTAATACGTCAGTTACCTCATTTCAATTATTTCTCTTAGAAAAGCCGCCGCACCATTTGCGAGCTACCCAGCTTGGTGAGCAGTGAGGTGCTGACCGCATGCGGAGTGACCTCCATCAGCCGCACGGAGTTTGTGACGGACCCTCCAGTCGAATGGAATAACTTGAATGCGGTACGTATGAAGAAGGACAATTGATCCTCACAGAAGAGTATTGGGTCCTACTGATGACCAATGGGCCTCACAGAAAGCCAATGGACGCCCAGAGATGGCTAATAGGTCTCACAGAAGGCCAAAAGGCCTTACAGAAGTAAAGTACGACTTACAGAAGTTCAATGCGACTTCCAGAAGACCAATTGGCGCTCAAACATAGCTAATGGGCCTCACAGAAGGTCAATGGTCCCTCACAGGAAGAACATCTGTATTCTGTGTTTGAGTGTTCTTTAGGGTAAGACTTTCTTAGACCCTTCGGGTCTAAGATTGGTTATTAAGTTTTTGATACTACTTTACAGTGCAAAGACGACCCTGCAATCACAAACGTGCTTATGACTAACATGGGCGTCTTAAACGAGCACAATTTCATGGACTACTTCAAGATGAGGGAAAAGATTATAGTCTTCACTCTCAGCCATCAGGAGTGGGCCCCCTACAAGCAGTTTTATTTGAACACGTATATTGAGACTCCGAGGTATAACCAGTATTGTACTGAGCCTAAGAAGCTTATGAATATTCTGGATGCTATGTTGACGGTAAGTTCCTTCTGTCTTTTCAACCAACTTCAAAAAAAGGAGGAGGTTCTCAATTCGACCGTATTTTATGTCATTGTTGGTGTCAAAACGTAGAGGTTAGTCATCGTTGATGATGACTAAGAGACCTAAGACTACGATTCCATTTGTCTTAAGGCAACAAATTGGAACCCCTTCAACATGGGCTTACTTCCCCTTCTGGAACTTTGTGCCAAGGTATCTGCAGGTCTATTTACTGTCAATAATATTTTATTGCCCCCCCCTGCACCAAAAGCTGCGTACGCCCATGCCCTTCCCCCTAGTGATTTTATGGTGATTAGGGATTCCGTTGCTGGATCCATCAGTCGAGCTGGGCCCAGCACATCTTTAGCTGCGCTGAGTCGAGCGACATGTGCTGGTTCATTGCTGCTGGATTGCAATCCGTACTATAGATTCGAATGCTGGATCAAGCAATCTATCGGGGCCCAGAACGATTTTAGGAGAGCTCGATCCAGCGACATGTCCTGGTTCAATCAATACCGCTGGACTTCAATCCGTACTGGAGATTGGAATGCTGGATCAAGCAATCCAGCTGTGACCAGCTCAATTTTAGCTTTGCTGGACCCAGTAAAAAATACCGCTGGATTGTAATCCCTAATGGTGATTATTTCTTGACCGCTTCACCCCTTTCAGACATGCCCGATCTCCAGAAGAAACAACACAGAAGAGTGCAAAGACCTTTTCAAAGTAATAGTCCAGGATGAGATCAAAGAGAAGGAATACCAAATCCATAAATATTTCAACCACGTGGTTCCTACCATGCAACCGATAAAATACGGCAACGGGACACCACACAAAATTAAAGAGTGGAATATGTGGGGTTGACAATTTAGTAGTATAGTTGAAAATATTGCATATATAAGTGTATTTCTCTCAGTATGAGCCAAATTGATTTCTGTACAAAAATTGCGCCATCTCTTAATTTTGTCGGTCCGGTGGGTACCTAAACTATAAAAAGCAATGAAAAATTCATACATTACATGGTATCTAATAATATCGTCATTAGATTTTCTACCTTCAGGCATCCGTCTGGTCAAATCACATGTAAAAATAACGAATGATTAAAAAAATAATAACCTAATTTATGTACCAATTGTTTGCATTGGTTTATTGAAATACATCAAGATCAATCACTATTCCGCGTATTCCATATTAATGCAAATAAATGTGTATAGAGCTTATTTCTTTCTTTTAAACATTTTGACAATTTACAGGTGTACAATGACAATGGTGACACCTTTTTTATATATTATATACATCATCTTCCTAGCGTTATGTCCCGTGCTTAGACGGGGTCCGCTTAGACCATGGGCCAGGATGTAGCGAGTCTGGTAATTACATTGAAGCGACTGCCGATCTGACCTTCGTAACCCTAAGATAGGGGAACCAGTCAATTTTTGGATCATAGTTACAAATCCAAAGTTATTTGAATTTGCAGGTTTCATCACGATGTTTTCCCTCACCGTTTAACTAGTGGTATAAGTACGTACATAGATTTGAAAAATCCAGAGGCACGTGCCCGGGTTTGAACCCGCACTCCTCGGTTTAGAGGCGCGTGTCCGCGCGCGTCCTTACCTTTGAGCTACCACCGCTACTTAAAAATACCGCAACGGGACTTTTTTATATATTCATATTCATTAATTGAATTTGAATTGTTGACTCTCCCTACACCTTTGGGGATTACGGGCGTGAAGATATGTATGTGTGTAGGTATGTATGAATGTAAATTAATAATATCGTAAATACGAAAGTGAATCTATGTTTTATTAATTCAACTGAATATCATGAAACTGTAGAAACACATTGTACTGTAAAAATATAGGGTACCTAAATATAATTTACAAAATGATAACAACGTGATAATTTTTTCTTATTTGTGCCATATTTGGCACATATGCGTATTGTTCATTATCCCAAATATGGAACAATTTTACAAATATCTTGCGGGAAATAAAAAAAAAAAACATCTTGAAGCAATATGAAAATTTTATTTAGATAATAATTATAATAATTATGTACTGTCACAGTAATTATTGTACTTAAAATACATCTTATTTGTCTATAGTTTATACTTAGGTGATTTTAGCATTTTCAATGTCACCAATGTTTATTTGTCAGTCTTTAAATATATCCGAAAAGTTTTAACACCTTTTGTAGTAAAATACTAATATACCACTGAAGAATGAATACATACAAAGTTGGATGCTATTACAATTATTATTTATTTATATTATCTGCCTTAACAGTCTATCCAGATTGAAAAAATCACGCATTTTACGAATTTATTTATGGTTTCTCATGTAACTATTTTTTGTCATTAAACACCTAATGGCATATTAAATCAAACCTTTCTTCAATACTAATTATAATAAGGTAGTGTTGTTTCGTCAGTGGTATCGACGGTTGTAATTTTATCTTATTTTTTTGTCACCAAACTTTAAATAAATAGAATCTATATTTAACTATACATCACTCTGTATATACCAAGACATTTGACACATCCAAACAAAACCCATAAAATACATCATGCCTACTTCATTTGATCACGTGTAACGAAATATAGAGCTACTTAAATGTGAAGTTAAACATACGCCAAGTTATAAAACGTACACGCTTGTTAAACATAATACATATGTGATGGTCTATCTATTGACCCGTTTCAGTTATATAATTCGATTATTTAAAATGCCAGCCATTGAAACTTTTGCTTTACAAGTATTTTTAAAGTCATGTAAGTATGTATAGGCGTTGTTTATCAATCATATTACTTTTGTGACTGCCGAGAGTAACTACCGAGTATCCTGTCGGTTGAAGCAACATTCCGAACTGGTGGTAGATCTATATTATTATTTGATTTTCTTGTTGTTTTGTTTCAAAAAAATTATAAATATAGAGACTTTGAGTTTGACCTTAGTGAAATATCTATACACATATGGGTCCACATATAGTCCATGGGACCACATATGGGCCATGGTCACAAGTTGAGAATAGAACTTGACATATTTCTTGAAGGACATCTTTAAGCTAGCCCTTTATTAGTTACAAACGTAATCTCACTTTATATAAAGCTTCCCACATTAACTTGACATCTTCAATAAATTAAAATAAAGCAAGGACCACGGGCATATGAGTTTAACTCAAAATCTTATTCATAAAAATTAATAACAACAAAATTAATTAAATATACATTGCATTATTTTCTCAAACTTGAATTTCATCAAGGGCACCAATTTTAAAGTATTTTTCTATTGATTTCAAAATGTTTTTGTATAATAAATACAATGAAAAAAAATTTAAAGCATTCCAAACAAAATAAATGGCAAGCAATCAAATGAGAAATATATTCGAGGCTTAACTAAAAATGCATCAAGGTGCTGTACATGTCAAAATAGTAATAAAAATCATTAAACATTTATTTTTAAGTAGGATTACAAATTATTTACATAGTAACATATTTCATCACATAATATCATATATACTGCTAATATCTACATGGATAGCATATACATATACGAAAAAAGAGTTTAAAGTTATTCAAAATAATTAAATTTATGTGGGAAATCATAAAAAAATACAATTGCAAATAGCTATATGTAGATATGATTAAGTGTAGAGTAGTACTATCATATAAACTTATTATTTATTCATCAAGATCAAAATTAAAAATGAAATGATAAATGTACATTGTATAGAACAAAAGTACATGATTATTCTTGGTCGTTCGTTCGAATATATCTTTACAACACTTATTTACACACACAATACAATATATATTTGTACCAGCCACTGTAACAACCGTTATAGCCCGCACATCATAATTAAATTTTACCAATTCTGATATTAATGTTGCATAACTAACGATACTTTAACCACCAATCGGGAAACCATCAACTTTATCGATAAATCAATAGGATTATTAATACAATCGCTTTGTTTATCCATAGTATCGTTAATATAGGCTATCGATATTCTATTTCAAAGGTCGCGTCGACTCTTAGTATCGCTTGTGTACGATTTCTTACTAACCAGAGGCGAAAATGTGCAGTTGCTATTATCGTGTCTATGATACGGAGCCAGTAATACATTATGGTTCTAGACAGTAAACAGGGGAGAGGGAGGGTTGTTATTATATATTTATTGATGTTATTACATATGTTAGGGCCTTTGTTAAGCCTTTATATGTAATAATAATAACAAACACCGGTACTAGTTTTCCCTTTTTAATGATACCTCCTAGTTAGTAATGAAATGCCTATACATCTAATAAGAGGGCCCAAGTAAAACTAGCTACGGCTCTAACGAAACAATTTCAAGGCATATTCCATCTGATGGTGTCTTAGATGCGGATCTGGAGCCAGACCTAGTTACGGCTCTGGCGCTAACAAAACAATGAAGATTTTTGATACCTCCAAGTAGGCCTATGGGTCGAACTAAACCCGGCATCAATAACGATTTCAAGGCATATTCAGGCTGATGGTGTCGTAGTTGCGCATGGACCTGGCGTCACCGTGCGCGGCGGCGCCGACGCGCGCGGTGACCTCGCGCAGCAGCTGGTGCAGCGTGCGCGCGGCCGGGCCGGGCGGCGCCAGCAGCAGCGCGCGGCGCGCGTGCGGCAGCGCCTCGCCCGCGCGCTGCTGCGCCACCAGCGCGCGCGCCATCGCGTACGCGCACTCGTACGCGTTGGGGCGCAGCACCGACGCGCGCGCCGCTAGGTCAAGCGCTTCGGCCGGCTCCTGGGGAGGAAGGGGCTCTTAGTTATTGTTTACGAACAGTAAAAACAGTGCTCAGAATAGGGATGTTGACACATGTTACCAATTCATGTAAAGTTATGCGTTAAAGACTAACTAACTATCAGGTTTACTTTGACAGAGCGAGAGAATTTTTATCGGTCAGTGACGCAATAGTCACGTGACAGTTTGGAGCGTTTTGGCGGGCATTCCAAAAACTAATTTTAATTACGTATTTTTTAATTTGAAATTTGAAGTATTTTTCTTTGAAATTATTATTTTCGTATTTAAATAGGGTCTATCTATAAAACAAAATCAAGTCCTAAAATTTTTCGACATCCCTATTAAATTGGTAATTTATGGTTATTTACGTGTGTAATCCCCGAATACATAGGAATAAACTAAAGAACAGTGGAATCCCTTTGAACACTTAACTCAGACGGAATACTTATTATTAAATTAAATCGCCTATCCAACCACGCAGTACCCAATACGGCATTAGTCGTCTTGTACGATAAACTGAGCAAGGAACAGATGACACAATATTCTTAAGCCTTTAACTAATATCTGGGCTAAACCATTAGACCTTCTATTCTTGTCGAGTTCTACAGATGTATCTACTTACATTGAGCTTCCTCTTACACCTAGACAAGTTCAACAGCAAATGAGTCTTCAGCTGCACGAACGCCGAGATGTGTTCATGCGGCACCGGCTGGCCAGCGGCGGCGCTGAGACCTTCATCGCTGATGAGCGTGTTGATCTTCTTGAGCGCGTACTGGTACCGATGGGCGGCTTCCGAAGGACGGTTCTTGCGGTACAACATGTTTCCATCTTCTAGTAACTTGTTCAGGAGGATGAGCCTGAGGAGTAAATGTGGGATTACTCGAATGTAGGCATAGATTTTTCATGTTAATTTGCAATTTTTTTTTGTATGTATTTATTTTGATTGCGGTGTTTTGATGTCCAAATGCAATAAATGTTTCTTTATTTATTTCTTTCTTTATATAAGTGTATTGTTTATAGTGTGGTAAACTTATAATATGAACTTACATAAATTCTGGTTTGCCTGACGCCATAACCCATGTTGTAGGGCCTAGTTTTGCACCTTTCCTTAGGAAACAGTTGACGACCTGCAAAGAATATATTTTTATTAATTTAACTTAATGAAATCTTTTCACTTTTTTGCATACTTATAGTATTAATATAGCTGATTAATCCGCAATTTCGTACTCGAATTTAAAACACAGATTTTGCTTTGATATACATGGTTTACTTTGAAACAATGATTCATATGTATAAAAATCAATTTAATACTAGCTGAATATGAATTTAAATGACTCTTGACTATATATTTTCTAATTCTATCGATACTTAGACTTACATTAACTTTATAATATTGTTTAGTAAACATCTTAACAATAAACATTTAAGTTATACTTACGTGAACGTTTCGTTGGCCGATAGCCCTGTCCAAAGGCCTCAGACCGCTGTGGTCCACCTTCTCCAACGAGGCTCCTCGCTCCAGCAGGATCTCTACCAAGTCCGCGGGGCCTCCGCACGCGAGTCCAAGTGGTGTCCTACCACTGAGGTCGGGTTGATCTGGAACAAGACAAATATTTGGTCACATTGAGAAACTAGCAAAAGGAAATAAATCCGTTTATGCACTTAAAAAAAAAAAAAATCTTCAAATAAAAGTCAAAGTAAAAGATTCCCATGAAATGAGAACCTTCTCCTTTATTTAATCTGGATAGAAATTTGTTCTATAAATATATTAAGAAAGAAGTAAGTGTTAGAGCACGTTAAAATACATCAGCTCCGATAGTGACTGCCAATACTAACTATAAAACAGACTGTCTATATGTCTAAATAAACAAGTTAGAACTGATAACGTTGGTTTGCTCACCAATCGAAGCTCCTTTGTCTAGAAGCACCACCATAGTCGGTATTCGCGACCGCAGACACGCCCAGCCGAGCGGCGAAATGCCGTCTGCGTCGACGGCGTCGGGGTCAGCACCTGTTGACACAAAATCATAGATTAATAATGTTTTTGATCATAGAGAAAGTTGCTTAATTTTAAACACAAAAGGCATTTTTTGGTATATCATTAAGCCTTTGTTTGTGGAAACATATACACTTATACAAACATACATACTATTTACGTAAACATATTTAATGGAGACTAGCAGCGCCCCGCGATTTCACCCGCATAGTTCCCGTTCCTGTAGGAATATGGGGATAAAATATAGCCTATGTTACTTCCGGATAATGTAGCTTTCCAATGGTGAAAGAATTTTCGAAATCGGCACAGTAGTTTTTGAGATTATTCATTACAAACATACACACACACACAATAATATAAAAATACAAATCTTTCCTCTTTATAATATTAGTATATTAGACTAGATACCAAAACGACGATAAGATGGATATTAAGCAACGAGTGGACCACGATTTCGGACACGGATCTAGGACTTTTTGTCAACTTCATCCTTCTTGGTCTAGATGGGGTGACAAAGAAGTTGCGAGACAATTTCGAGTTCGAGTTTATTGTACCAATACTTCTTTGTATCTATCGTACCTAGTCTTTCGTCAAAAACGACAATTCCAATAATTTTTCATCCTATGAACCCTCCTATCCTATGTATTAGGGCACAAAATTGTACTGTCTTGTTCTACATGAACGATTCTTTGTTTCAATCCAACCAGTATTTCTCAAGTCAAAAAAGAAAAGATAAAGAAACTAACCGTGATCCAACAGCATCTCAACGACATCAGCGTGCCCCTCCGCAGCCGCAAGCGTCAGCGGGTTCTTTCCCCCCGACCCCATCACGTCAGCTCCAGAATCCAGGAGCCGCATCACCAGGGCGGTCCTGCCGTTCTTCGAGGCGAGCGCTAGAGGCGACATCTGGCGAGCGTTGAGCGAGTACGGCGTGGCGCCGCGGATGAGCAGCGCGTCGGCGATGGTGGCGTTGCCGGTTGAACAGGCGGCTGTTAAGGCGGTCTCGCCGGTCACCGGGCAGATGCCATCCGGCTGGAAACAGGTATATTGTGTGAAGAGTTCGGATATTGTGATATGAACTAAGAATTTGTTGGTTGTCGCTAGATTCATCACTTGGGCGAATTTTATTTTATATTATTTTCCTTTTGAGTTCCAGTGCTATTAAGTAAACAGTTTTAATAGTCATTCAAGATTTTGCGAATTTTGATACGACTGAAATGTGAGTTTTTACCTGACCTTCTACTTTATCTGAGAACTTAGATCTAATAACTATCTGATTGTGTAAGTTTGACATGTTTTTCACACTGAGTAAAGTTATAATTTGAATCAACACCCCTTGCCTATAGGGCAGTGGGGGGCTAAGCCTGTTTTAGGCCTGGGGCGGCAAAGAGCTGTACGAGGCCCCTAATAGGGATACGAGCAGTGTTGCTTGCCCAAAATGTTCCGTTGTTTGATATAGGATGATTACAGGAACTTGGAGATAATATGAGGCTCTCCAGGAGCAGGGGCCCGGGGCGCACCGCCCCTTCCGTCCCCCGGTTAGTCCGCCACTGCATAAGGCACGGTCCTTACAGACTTATTACTAGCAAAATCAAACACGACTCTTCCCAGCGTCAATACTCACAATCAACTCAGCAGTATCCAGCAGATACTCCACAATATCCGCGTGGCCGTTCTGCGCAGCCGCTATGAGCGCGTGTCGAGACCCCGGGACCAGCTGCTCAATGTTCTCATCGTCCACGTCCAGGGAGCGCTCGTCGCGTCCCGTCTGGCAGCCCAGGAGGTAGATCACGGTGTCCCGGTGGCCGTTCTTCGCTGCGTGCACTAGCGGCGTCTGTTCAGCTGTGTCTGTGTGGCTTAGGGACGCTCCTGTAATGGAAGTGTAGTAATTAGTATAGTGATTCTTCTTGGCACATTTATCTCATTCACTTTAGTTGAATTTAGCGATCCTCTTTACACTACTGTAATGATTGCTATTTAATTTTACCATGACTAAGCTTGATATTTACACTGCTAGGCTGGTCATATGCAACATCATACCATACCTATAAAGTTATCCGATGCTGAAATTTGCTGATATGTTAACAGAATATAAGACAAGCTTCAACATATATTGATTAATTCTAATGCAGTGTTAAAAAAATAAGACTAATAAGTAGACAATTGTCACAAATGTTATATTTGAGAAACGTTGTTAAGGTCAGATAGGATTTCACAAAAGTTTCAGTACGTACCTGCAGCAATAAGTCTTCTAGCAACATCAGTATGTCCCCTTTGACATGCCAGAGACAGTGCCGTACAACCCTGAGAGTTGGTCATCTCCAAGTCCGCTCCAAACTCGTTCAGCAGCCCCACCATAGACAGAATCCCTTGGTATGCATACATACACAACAGAGGAGCATTCCCAAGACACTCCGTTATCTGGTTCGGCGATCCCCCAGCCAGTAACATCAGACGAGACACTTTCACGTTAGGTGTGTAGATGTTCCTCAAATTGGCAATAGCTTCACCAACATTCGCTGAGCTGGTAGCAACCATAATTGCCTGCAAGTCTCTTGGACATAGACCAAGCTGGGCCGGCCCAAGGTTTCTGTACATATGGGCTTTCAGAATGTGGTGGCCTAACTCCATCGTCTTCTCCGAATCTAACGGAGCCTGCACTCTGGACAATCTGTATGCGATGCCGCAATGTCCTGCTCTTAGATCACAAAGGAACTTGTGACTCTCATTGTCATCACGCCTTATCAACCATTCCCTGAACGACGGATGGAAGAACATGTACGTGTTGTCGATCCTCTTCACCAGGAATTCGGAGAGGCTCTCAAATCTATCACAGAATTCATCCCAAGGGAGGAAAGTGTCTACCAACAAAGAATTTACAGAGTAGTAAATCTCGACAAGCGTCAACGGATAGAGAGCTGCTAGACACACGCTCAGTATATGCGTGATTTTTTCGAAAGATTGCACTGTGGGAAACCTCAAGTTGAATTGAAGTAGGAAAATCTGAGCCAAAGATATCGGCACCACTTTGTAATTCGTCGATTTGACCACTATGTGACTCCGTTCTAGTAAATCTAGGATTAGTTTCAGGAACAAAAACGAGCCTTGGCTCAAATGTAGCACGTACTGTGCGAATTTCAGAACGGAATTGTGGACGCCTTCGGTTTTCCCAGTGGAGCATTTAATGTTGGTCTCAATGATAGGCGCAGCCTGGACTCTGGCGTTGAAATACTCCAGCAGATCTTTGTTCACGTTGTCAGACTCATCGAGACTTAGTCTGGTGTATGGCAATTGTTTGGTCAGTTCTAAGAACTGAGTCCTCACTGTTGCCACAACTTTGACCCAGGATGGCATCTCTGCTATATGCCTGGCAATGAAAGAGGCAATAGTGTAGCCGTGATCAGGTCTGTGATATTCAGCTTCGCAGAGTCCATCGACTAGTATGATGCTATTGCCCGTATCAATGCTTCCATTCTTTCTTAAGATATTCAAAGGCTCTATGATTCCTCGCATGAAGGCTAGATCTGGGTCTGCGATGCACTCCTTAAGTGACAGACAGGCGAGTAAATGTGGCTCGCTGAGGAGGTATTCCCTGTAGGCCTGCAGTCTCGGTGCCTGGCACAGCTGCGCAGCAAGTGAATGGACGAATTCTCCTACTAAGCAGGTACTGTTGTTGTCAGCCTGGAAAGGAAACAAATATTCAAAATTCGATGTTAATAGCAGTGTAATAATCATTGTCGTGTATTATGTTATTTCTATGTTTAACTGAGTAATGTTAGTGATTGAACAATATAGGGAAAAGATCAGCTGAAATGAATTTTGATGGCAGGTCTCAAACCTGACGCACATAGATTTCTGGTGATTAACAAGAAAAAAATTTACAATCGCCCTTTGACGGTTCTAAAATAGCCTCTTTGACAGACTTAACAACTACTCGTACTAATATTAAATCAGGTTTTACCTATATGCTTTGGGTAGTTAAATATTTAAAATAGGATTGTATTGGTATTCACCAACAGTGAGGGAGACTGAAATGTCTAAAACGGCTGGCGTAGCAAATCCGCGCTTGAATACACATTAACTTACTTGACAAAAATGATAAGCGACGACATGCGCCGCTAAGTTGGTGAACATGCCGGCCGCCAGCTCCTCGGGCAGCAGCTCCCTGATGTCGGACTGCTCTCTCAACTCCTCATACTCGTAGTTCCTCTTGCGGCCGAAGCACGAGTATTCGACAAGCTGCAGGATGAGGGCTGTCTTCCCTGTGCCTGGGCAGCCAGAGATTAGGATACCTGAAATTGAATTTAGGGGTTTAGGAGGTTTCCGTAATTGTTTATTAATAAAGTGACGTAATTGTGCCATCCACATTCCATATATGGAGTTTTTCAATACGTGGGACCCTATACAATGGAGTAATACATACGTATTTTGTTAGATACGGAATGTGACAGAGTGGCCGACATTAAGCCAGTTACAAATTAAATAGTTTTGTTGTGATTTGTTTAACTCTTTTCATTCCACATCTGTCTTGGTCATTATAATAAATAAATAATAATAAATTCTCAAGACTGACACACCAATTCCCTAGTCCCAAACTAAGCTTATGCTTGTGCTATGGATACTATGAACGGATAGTACGACATACTTAAATACGTTTATAAACATCCATGACTCGAGTACAAATGCCCATGTTCATCAGACGAAACATTTGCCCCTAGCGGGATTCGAACCCGCGACCCTCGGTTTCGTGGCCAGGGTCTCTGACCACTCGACCATCGGGCCAGTCAAATTAGATAAGACTTCTTCTTATAATAATCTACTGGCAAAGTTAAGAACTACTTTGTCACAATTTTCCATCTAACCAAAAAATTTACTGGGTTGCAGTTAATTTTTTGTTTAAAAGCGAAGTATAAGGTGAAGAAAATATGTATGATGTGACTAGCGTCTGACCGCGGCTTTGCTCGCGTGGTATATTGATGAAACATAGCCTATATGTTATTCGGGTGTATGAGCTAAATTATCCTAAAGTTTCATTAAAATCCATTCAGTAGTTTTTTTGTGAAAGAGTAACAAACATCCATCTGTACATACAAACTTCCGCATTTATAATATTAGTAGGATGAAGCCTAACATTCTTCAAAGATTCGTTAAGTATTAAGAGATGTCAATGTTGACTTACCAGGAGAACTCGACTCTAACGCCTTCTCCATGTCCCTCATAAGCCATTGCCGTCCGGAAAAGCAACTTTGGTTATCGGTGGATGGAACTTCGAAGAACAACGGTCGTAACGTCAGCTGAGGTGATGGGTGCACTGGAAATTATATTGAGCTCTTACATGCTGCTCATCAAGTTCTTATATAGGGGAAATACTGCCTTGTTGGTCAAATGGTGGCATGAGTCGCCTAAAGACCGAGAGGTCCCGAGTTCGAATCCCGGGTCGGGCCGAAAACATTGTGGCTGAGAATTATTGATGATTAGTCAGTACCAGCCCGGAGTCAGGGAGCTGACGGTTTATCACCTTATTGCGGTCATGTCGGATTGCCGCTTCATCTAACTATGAGAGTAAAGGAACAAAGAGTGCACCTGTGTTTGCGCACACACTTGTACACTATAATATCTTCTGCGCAGTTGAGCAATTACTCGTTGAGATTAACCTTTGTGACCGAAATATGTTAGGATGCTCCTAACCTATTTCTATATTATTATAACTATGGGAAGTCCTCAAAATACTGACCATCTTTATGTAACGTTCTTATCCTGTGCCAATTAATAGTTCATTCCGACACTGTCTTACGTCTACATTTCCTGGTATGAAATAACCTGGTCTGTTAACTAGATATTATTTATCAACTAATTGTGCATAAATTATTACAAGCCTTATAAATATACAACTATGCCACTACGCGATCAGAAAATATCTTATTAATCGCAGTACATTTAAACAGAATTTTGAGCGAGATTTTAAATGATTTCCAATTCTGATGGCACTCGATTGTTAAGACCATAAATTTTATTACCACAGATTATGTTAACACGTTGGTAAGACTCGCTGTAAGTTAAAGGTACCTTCGTTAATATTCCATGTCGCAAGTCGCAAGCGAAAACCACCTAATTATTAATTTCTGCCACTGTCAACCGTATTTAACTCAGAAATGACTGAAACTGGTAGAGTTGTCCAAAGGCGGAATATTTTTTCTCGAAAACGAGGTCACAGTTCCATTTCGCGACAGTATCTCTTGCAAACGAGTCGAGTTTACGCAAAGTGTCTGTCGAGAATTTGTTATAATAAACAGACAGGATCTGATAACGAGCGGCTTTTCTGGCTAAATTGCGAGACCTTGGGTTGTGTTTTTATGAGCGTTTTGATGAGGATAATGTGTCTGTCAAGGTCTAAGTTATTAACATAGTGAATGCACGCTTTAGCCTAGAAAATAATAGAATAGATCTACCAACATTACGGACGACATATTTTTATACGCAAAAATACACTTATTTATCTACATAGGTATATGAGAGTTAAAAGGATTCAATCTGTGCGCAAGTAATTTTGAAAAGTTTATAAGTCTGCCTACCCCTACAGGGATTATGGGCGAGATGTTATGTAAGTATGTATAAGCTATAGAGCGTCAAACATCAAATCTATACTTCCACGTAAATTGTCATACGTGAAATCTGTTAACTATTCAAACGTTTTTCCTAATTTAGCACATTGTAAAAATTGTAACTTGTCGTGTAAGTAGTAGTAAAAAATAAAATTGACTAGTTGCTGAAATGAAAGACTATCTTTACTGAAGAAACCAGTTAACAGAAAAACAGCTTATCTTAATATGACAATGAAGTAGGTACCTTTCTTAATCTCTGACGACGAAGACGACTGCTTACTGCTAACCCTCGCCGACCGCCTGGCTGCTGTTTTCCTGGTCTTAAAGAACCCGCTTGACATGCGAGTCAGCTCTTCCGATCTGCCGCTTTGAAGCGCTGTGTGATAGTCAAAATTATTAAATGGCCTCGTTTTTTCGAAAATTCTAATTCAATTGCATCTACATCTACAATTGCGGTCTACATCTGGAAAATTTTGGAAGAATTTTGGAAAACTTGATTATTGGTACTGAAATGAAATGAAATGAAATGAAATTGTCTTTATTTACGTAGGCTTAAAAAAAGCACTTATAAATCGTCAGAATAAGATCAATATCTACCGGTTCATAAGTAGATTCTACCGAGAAGAAACCGGCAAGAAACTCGATAGGTACTCTTTTAAAATGCCAAGTCTATTATTACAATTTATACGTGAATGTAAATTTACAGTGCAGGCGAACAGCCTATTCTGGGTCTAACCATATATTCTTATCATTTAAATAGTCTTCTATCTTGTAGTAGCCCTTTTTAATCAAACAATTTTTAACATATAATTTAAACTTATGTACAGGTAAATCAATGAGATTTTGAGGTAACATATTAAATATTTTTATACTTAACCCAATGAAAGAATTACCACTCTTATTAAGTCTGTGATTTGGAACAGCAAGTCTGTGTCTATTTCTAGTATTAAAAGAATGAGTATCTGATTTTTTTGGGAATATCTGAATGTTCTTGTAAACATACATGATACAATCTAAAATGTATTGTGACGCTAGTGTTAAAATATTGATTTCTTTAAACAGTTCTCTGAGTGAATCACATGGTCTGAGGCCGTATATGGCTCTGACGGCCCTCTTCTGCAAAATGAAAATAGTCTTAATATTGGCCGCAGAACCCCACAGCAGCAGACCATATGACATTACACTATGAAAATAACTGAAATATACCAATCTTGCCGTTTCAACATCAGTTAAGTATTTTATTTTCCTGACTGCATATGCCGCAGAGCTAAGTCTCCATGCCAGGGCCGCAATATGAGGAGCCCATTGCAATTTTGAATCCAAGGTGATCCCGAGAAATACAGTAGAATTGACAACTTCAATTGCTTCATTATTTACTATAATGAAGCAATTGACTCATTATTTTATATAATAATACTAAGGTTATACCTACTTAAAACCAAATAATAAATAACTAGATTAGTGTCCGTATTAAGAAATTAAGCATCAAGAAATAGAGCCGAGAGGTATGTCGGTAATGAAAAAATGTATTTGAATTTTAACATGACATGATCAGACTCTAGATTATTTGTTGGCAGCGTTAATCAAATATAAAGAAGACGTTAATTAAACGATAATAACATTTAAATATAGCTTCTTTTTAAACCGATTGTTTAATGAATATTTAATGAAATGTGATTATTACCATTAACAGAATGCCGCCTGCTTCCAGGGCTGGAGGAAGAGCAGTTACTAGCAGCTGAGAGTGACATCGACGCTAGGGAGCCCAGCGAGTCGCGGCCCAGGGGGGTTGCTGCTTCCACCTCCGACGAGCCAGTCAGTGTAGACACCTGAAATAAAAAAAAAATAAGTATGAGGTCTACTGATTCTAAAATTATTTGAAATAAAAGTGGCTGCCAGCTATAGTAATTCAGCGTATAGTACGAGTAAGATAATTGAATAGCAATAGACGCATAAAATAAATTAAACAATTTACTGCTCTTTGCGATAAATGCGTTTCGCATTAAATTACGGATCCTCTACAATCACAGCTTAGCTAGATCATAAGTGCGAGCCTTGCTCCCAGCGCTGCGACCCTCGCGAGACACAGACTACAGAAACTCATCGGCCTGGTGTTGTGCGAGGCGAGCGTGTGCGCGTCGAGCGAGGCGAGCGAGGTGCAGCCAAAGCGAGCCTTGCTCCCAGCGCTGCGACGCTCGCGAGACACAGACGACAGTTACTCACCGGGCTGGTGTTGTTCGAGGCGAGCGTGGTGCAGCTCTCGCGAGCCTTGCTCCCAGCGCTGCGACCCTCGCGAGACACAGACGACAGTTACTCACCGGGCTGGTGTTGTGCGAGGCGAGCGTGTGCGCGTCGAGCGAGACAAGCGAGGTCCAGCTGTTGCGAGCCTTGCTCCCAGCGCTAAGATTCTCGCGAGACACAGACTACAGTCACTCACCGGGCTGGTGTTATGCGAGGCCAGCGTGTGCGCGTCGAGCGAGGCGAGCGAGGTGCAGCTGTCGCGAGCCTTGCTCCGAGCGCCGCGTCGCTCGCCGAGCAAGAGGCCAAGCCGCATGTACAGATCGTTTTGTCGGCGCGACTCGTAGCCCTGCTTGATGTGACCGCCTTCATCATCTGCAAATACAAATTAAATAAGTAAATTATAAAAATAACATACAGCACAAGATGTCAAAGAAAAAATGGCATCGCTCCTATAGATACCGTTGTATCAGTTTTTAAAACTGTTGCAAACTGTTGATTTACACAGTTTATGCTTGCGAATGTGTAGGAAAGCTCAACACATGTTATGAAATGTTGAGAAACGTGTTTCAATAGCAGTGGACATAATTAAACATATCACATTTGGAATGTTAGAGTGAGAAAGGAGAAGTGATGCCATTTCCAATTTCAATATTTTTGTATACACTAAATACACAGGCAACAAAAAACAAAACAAGCCTTTTTACAGTAATATCCAAACAAAAATAATAAATTGCTTAAATAAAAGTATGCAAAAACACATTTGGACAGCTGATTTATGATCAATTGACAAACTAAAATAAAATTTAGTTCATAAATTAGCTGAATTTTATAAGACAAGTATATTGTAAAAAATCTATACAAAATTATTCTTGTCAGGAATAAGTAAAAAAATCGCAAAAATATTTTCTAAATATATCAATTTCTAGCGCATCACACACTGTAAAAACCCTACGTGGTAAAACAAGCTTAATGTATTTACAAAAAAACAAAACGAAATATCATTACATGCATAATCATAAAAATAAATCAGTCACAATCATGCGCATTTCAAGTGTTTAAAAACTCACACGCATTGTTTTGCTGATGGCAGAATGATTTGCTATATTCACAAAAATATGAATATATAAAATAAAAAATCCACTTATTTGATAAAATTTCACAATTACACCAATATATTTGGGTAAATATATCCACTTTTAATTTTATTTTTTTATACCGACCTTTAAAATACAATACAAAGAATTAGGTATATTTATAGCAAAGATGTGTTTGACCTAGTCATTTTTGTACTTAAAAATTAAAAAAAACTATGAGTATAATCTCAAACGTTTATATTACTCTAATGGTGAAAAACTTTTAAAAACATAAATATAATGTTAATGTTTATTTAAGAAATAACCACTTAGTACGCAATTACATAAAATAAAGCCGTTTGCTTAAGATATTAAGAACATAATGCCACCATTGCTTAATAGATATGTGCATTTGAAGAGCATTTCCTTTAAGAACTGCGTAAAGGTTCTCATCGAGGGGAAAATAAGTATTTTCATCGTCAAACTAGCTTAATGTCAATTCCCATGATCGTCACTATGAAATGAGAAGACGCTTCCCACATTTGGTATTAAAATGTAATCTTCTGCGAAGAGCTGGTTTTTGTTACGAATTCTATTGTGGATGGGCACAAAAGGCAGGAAGTGGTATATAGGCATTTCTTGAGGTAACAAGTGTTTTACTAGACATTAGATGGTGTTTCTGTGGGTTAAACAATGTTGATATTAGTGACGGATGGATGGACTTGTTAAACCGTGCAATACAATGTAGACTTGCCTTCGAGATTAACGTATATTTCTTTCGATCTGCCCCAGCTTTAAAGTCAAAGTCAATATTCTTTATTTATATATGTTTCAGGGAAACACTTATAAATCGTCAAATGCAAGTAAAGGTATATGATTCTACCAACGGTGTGAAATGTTGTTCTTCGCACGGTGAGCACAGAATAATCTAAACCTTTCTCTTGAATCACTCTATCTATTGGCGAACAGACATAACTGTCGACTTTGTTTTATACTATGTGAGATATGGAATTAAGTATTATATTTTCAATTGTCAATTTTAATTCTAATCCATAATTTGATTACCTTTCGAAAAATGTGTAGGTTCATTTGTTTTCCTTTATTTCTTATATACAAACAGACATTTTCAAAGTTGAATTAGTAAGCTGTAAATATATATAAATAAATAAAATTAATTTATTCCAAATAACTGGTGTATGAACCGCATTCATTGGATATATTACCATAATTACCAGTTCAATTATTATTTGTGGCTGAATGTGGTTAAAAGGGCTTGCTGCCCCTTTGACCAAAGGCCTTAACCACATTCTTCGAGGATTATTGGCGTGATGTTATCTAAGTATGTATTACCAGTCCAGATAATTGGTCTGGTACATAATACCTATCTCAATGGTAAGTTAAAAGGCTAAACCTAACTAACTAAACTTCACGCCACTTCCTTTACGCGGGGTAGGCAGAGAACTGCCTACCCCGCTAGGGAAGTTAGAATACTATTTAAAACCAAGTTAGAAGGCTATTTAAAACAATTTAAATTTAAGTTGTTTGTTTCTTGTTGAGCCGTGGTAGCTCAATGGTAAGGACACGCGCCTCTTAACCGAGGAGTGCGGGTTCAAACCCGGGCACGTACCTCTGGATTTTTCAAATCTATGTACGTATTCATACCACTAGCTCGACGGTGAGGGATAACATCGTGATGAAACCTGCAAATTCAAACAACTTTGGATTTGTAACCATGATCCAAAAATTGTCTGGTTCATCTATCTTAGGGTTACGAAGGTCAGATCGGCAGTCGCTTCAATGTAATTACCAGACTCGCAAAATCCTGGATCATGGTCTAAGCGGACCCCGTCTAAGCACGGGACATAACGCTAGGAAGATGATGATTTAAGTTGTTCCTTGTATTGCGTTAAGATGTAATCTTTGCCACAGAAGCAACAATCATAATCAAAGGATATCTATATCTATACTAATATGATAAATAAGAAATATTTCATTGTTTGTTTGTTTGCATCAAATAGGCTCCGAAACGAATGGACCGATTTGAAAAATTCTTTCACCAATGGAAAGCAACTTTATCAGCAAGTAACACAAGCTATATTTTATCTCCGTATTCACACGGGAACGGGAACTATTCGAGTGAAACCGCGGGGCGCTGTTAGTCATAAAACGAATACAAGACGCAGACACAGTACATCCTCGTCCGTTACGTAAAGGATGCAAGGCTGAACGGATTGAGTGGCAGTAATCGATCCTGCACCGCCGTGGGAACATCCCCCCCCCCCAGCCTGGTTCCGCTCAACCTGATACTGAAAAGCGAGGTTGCGGGGAAACCTTGACAAGTGTGGCATTTTTATGTAAACCATCTATTATTATGCCTACTAATAATACTAATGCGACAGTAAGCCTGGCTGTCTGTCTGTTTTCTTTTCACGCTTAAATCACTTAACCGATTGCGATAAAACTTAGTACGGAATAAATAAAAATAATTGGATGGTTATTGATCTCTGATCACGCCAGAACAGAGGAAAATATTTGTTTGCAATTTGCCCCAGAGAAGATTATTGTTTACTTTTGTAAAAGAGTATAGGTACATACTTAATATCATTATTTTATCGATTTTAATCAACCATTTTTATGAACGTTGACATGCCTACACTACACGGATTATTAAAAAGTACTTAAAATGATATCGATATTAAAAGTTTCTTTTGAAGCCAAAATATTGAAAAAAGCTTTTAAACGCTATTTAATTAAATTGTGCATTTCATGAAACTTTTGTATTGCATTAATTTTAAGTTAATCGTATTAAATTAATTATTTTACTGTTATCTGATAGATCAGAGAGAGTTTTGAAAGGAATCTGCGATAAGAAACAATAATGCGAGATATTAAATACTTTAACGTGATTATAAGACAAAGATTTTTAATAAGCAACGTTAATAATCATTAGTTTTTATTGACTTATTGACCCAAATTAATAAAGGTCGTTTTCTAAATAAACGAACCACGAATCAAATTAAAAAAACTTTAATTACCCAGTTTAACCTTAAACAATTCCAACCTATACCTTCCACATATCAATATTCAAGTACCCATAGGCATAAGGAGAGTTTTCCATAGCATCTAGATCTAGAAAATAATGAAGAAAATATTAGCTTTCTTAATTAACTAAAATATAATCGAATAATTATCAGTTTCGGATGAATATAGCGTAACCTTAACTATTTTGTTAACCTAAATAATAGTGACAACATTTTAAGAATGTTCGGCTATTAAGACTTGTTCTAAACCTTTTTATCTTTTGTATTAGGCTGTCGGTGCTTTGAACCAAAACTTTCAGCGACATTAAAAAAAAAACATGAATGCGGATAACTTTACTAATATATAAAGCTGAAGAGTTTGTTCGTTTGTTTCTTTGGTTGAACGCGTTAATCTCAGGACCTACTGGTCCAAATTGAAAAAATATTTTCGTATTAAATAGTGCATTTATCAAGAAAGGCTTTAAAACATCACGCTATGATACATTATCCATAGACGCGGCCGTAACTGTGGGCACAGCTAATGTTAATATAAACCAGAAATGCTTATAACGCCTGAGGTTTCTACACTCACGCATCCGATTCTCACGACAGATTATTAGAGACAACTCTCTTGCAATAAACAGTTACAAGTCCGAACCATGTACATTCATGTAAAGTGGTCCAGCATGGTGGGTGATCGTAAACACCCATGTCACAGCTATGGGAAAAATGTTATCGAGATAGCGAAAACAGTCTGCGCAAGAGATGGTCAACCTTTTAAAAAGTATGGGCATTTTGTTTTTATGACTGTCAAACTTATTGTGGTTCGTCGTTTAATAATTACCGTTATATATTCCGAAAATACTGTTGCTTTTACAAGGTTCAAGTTGTTTTAAAAAACCCAAAGAAAAAAAATTTTGCCTCTTCCAAAATTTTGCTATAAAGAATCTCTAATATTATAAAGTGTGTGTTGAAGAGCGTGATAGGTAACATCACTAAACACCTTTCATGTAAATTTTTTTTTTAGTTTTCCAGCTAATATTGGAAAGGTTTCGCATCTCTGTCTCAATCTGAACAAGGGATGAATCCCTGTTATCGGCTATCAGATGATCAGTGATGCTGGGACGGTGGTCATCGATGTAATCAGATGTGACGAGATGTTTTGCTAACAATTTTCTCCCTTAGAGAGCAGTAGTAACGAGAATGGGCATGTGGATAAGAAGTGCATGCGTAGGTTTGACCTTAATTTGTCTTAACGTGCCGGAGCGATAAGGATGGTTATGAGGTTTAAAGATAAAGCCAGATTAGCAGTAAAACTATCCACTAACATTGATTTTGACCGACTTAAAAATGAGGATATGTTATGTTTGTTGTGGTTATGTGGTTGTTGCGACACAGGTCTGCGAGCCTAGCGTACCAATGTCAATCTTTCCATGTCATGTGCTTTTGTAAAAATAAATGAATACTAGCTTCTGCCTGCGGCTTTGCTCGCGTGGTACGTCGATAAAACATAGCCTATATGTTATTCGGTGTATATAAAGTTTCATTAAAATCCATTCAGTAGTTTTTGCGTAAAGAAGTAACAAACATACAGACTCACACACTCACAAACTTTCGCCATTATAATATTAATGTGATTATTATGTTAGTTGTACGGCGGTATAACAGTGGGAGATAAATAATCCAAAGGTATGTATTATCTAATACTTTTTACAGCTTTTAATAGACGTTGAGCTTCCGCCGTTTGCAGAGCTTTTAAGCTTGTGGGTAAAACCTTTCAATCCCATCACTCCCCTTTACAATGAACCGATACCCAGTACAATTCACATCCTACCAATAGCCAGATACAGTTTTTGCGAATGTAATGCGCAGGCGCAGAGGCGTCGCAAAAAGCGACATGTCCCACGCTCTGCTCACTAGCCTGTTTCCCCGCAGCTGCGCGCATCGTAGGCCTTCAATGTTGCCATATCTTAGATCTGGATCTATCCTTTTTATGTAATAGATGTCTGGAGACGATTCAATTTTATTTTATCATGACGATTTATTATATTAACCATACATACATAACATCATGCCCATAATCCTCGAAGGGGTGGGCAGAGTCAAAGGTGCAGCAAGCCCCTTTAACCACATTTAGCCAAAAATAAACTGGGCTGGGTTAGATGGAAAATTGTGAATAAGTATTGACAAGTGGCTAGCTTGTCGCCTACACAATCACATACCCAAAACCCGATATACTATTAATCGCCTTTTATGACATGCTAGACAAGAACCACAGTTGAAATTATGCCTTCAGAATTACTTACGTAAGGTTTTCGATCACTTAGATTATTAGAACTATTAGAAGCACCGTTGGCAACACTGGTGGCAATTTTGCCTTAGAAAGTTGAGGCTAACAATTTACAATTAGAGACCAGACTAGACTAGACTAGTGGCGCCGGCCTGCTACTGGTTCCGTAGGTTTAGAAAATGGAAATAATAACACGTCGTTCATTATAAATGGTAAATGGACTGTTGATATGAAGGTCGAGACGCATCGTAAATAATGATTTTAGTAACGTTTTCGTACCTTGTTGGCAACAAAACTATATAGTGTATGTTTTTATTTTAACACGTTCGCGTGAGCTACGTCGCACGACGTGGTGAGTATATGCTTAGAAAACGGCGCGACGTCTTATGACGTCCTAAAGACGTATAATTTAAGAGTAAATTCATATACCGTTGCTCCTTTGCGCCGCATTACATCCCATTTTTGTAGTTTGTTGCGCCGTGTAGCTTGGTTACATGATGTATGTCTCACGGCGCGACGTCTTCACACGTTGCTTTATTTTGTATGGAAAAAAGGTTGCGCCGTTATGCAACATTTTGGACATGTGGTTGCTTACGCAAACGTGTTAACTATTTTTATATGTAATTTTTTTGTATTATAATTATTTTTATGTGTATTTTGTACCTGTATGTCTTGTTCTGTTTTTTTTGCAATAAATGTGTTTTCTTTCTTTCTTTCTTTCTTTCTTTTGTTCACTTACAAATACCTACATACTATCACACCTCCAAACTCCAAAAGGATAGGCAGAATCCAAAAAGCAGTAAGTTATTTTAACTAATAATAAAATAATTAAAAGGCAAATTGTGAAATGGCCTATGGCTAGCTTGTGGCTCGCTCGATACATACTTGATCTTCCTAGCGTTATGTCCCGTGCTTAGACGGGGTCCGCTTAGACCATGATCCAGGGTTTAGCGAGTCTGGTAATTACATTGAAGCGACTGCCGATCTGACCTTCGTAACCCTAAGATAAAGGAACCAGTAAATTTTTGGAGCATGGTTACAAATTTGTTGTTTGAATTTGCAGGTTTTATCACGATGTTTTCCTTCACCGTCGAGCTAGTGGTATAAATACGTACATAGATTTGAAAAATCCAGAGGTACATGCCCGGGTTTGAACCCGTACTCCTCGGTTAAGAGGCGCGTGTCCTTACCTAGCTATCACCACTTGATACAAACTAATCATAAACCTAATAAGTAGCATAGAAGTATGTAATAGTCTTAGTACTATCTAATTCTTACTAATATTATAAACACGAAAGTTTGTATAGATGTATGGATGGATGTGTGGATATTTGTAACTCTTTCACTTCAAACTTTACAATAGTATACCTTATACATTAGAATAACACATAAGTTATGTTTCATCGTTGTATCACGCGAGCAACGCCGCGGGCTAAAGCTAGTAAATAATATATAAGTCCCTTATAACCACAGTCGATTCGATCACCCGGTTCGAGTTGGAATGGGTAAGGCAATTATCTGCTTTAAAAACAGCATTCAATTATTGCATTCTGCCTACAAACACGCATGTGTGGCTGTACAGCCAAAGCGTGCACAACCCCATTTAACAATGAACCTTATGACAACGTAATAAAACTCAATTGCACACATATTATTACTCTTGACTGTACTACGAATCATAAACCGTAAAAACAGGCTACAATGCAAAACATGCATATTGAATTAAATGCATTTAAATTTAATCAAATCAACAATCTACACATTCCCCTAATTCCTCAACCTTGAAAATATCCAACCGTGGACATCATGAAAACTATAGCTCTTATTGCAAAGTATTAAAGTTTTGTTCAGCTTGGCACACAAGGTGCTACTTATAGCTAAGTATTGCAGCTATGACATTTCCAATTCATTGACTACAATGGCTGAACTCGTGTCATAGTCACGGCCAGCGTTCATACACTGAATGTTGCGGTTGCTCTCTCCAACGGGTTGCATCGTGATCGTGGTATAAAGTGCAGATATTAGCATTGATTAGCAAATGTTGCACTTTATGTGTGGATATGGATGTATGTAGTATGTAGAGCGGTGGTTGGACATGCGCCTCGTATGCATATTGTTTTAATTCAAAATGGACCATGACTAGATTTACTAAATTCTCAAATCAGGCAAGTAGGCATTGTTTTATTAATTACCGACGTATTTATGTGTCCTATGTTGGTCTGAGACTTAAAAATAATGTGCCAACTGTGTTTCCTGTCTAGCATGTCGTAAAAGGCGACTAATGGTATATCGAGTTTTAGGTGTGTGATTGTGTAGGCGACAAACTAGCCACTTGTCACTACTTTTTCACAGTTTTCCATCTAACCCAGCACAGTTTTTTTTTTGGCTGAATGTGGTTAAAGGGACATGCTGCCTCTTTGACTCTGCCTACCCCTAAGAGGATTATGAGCGTGATGTTATGTATGTGTATTTATGTAATTGACAAGATGCTGAAAATAACACCTTGAGTTTTTTTTACATTGAAACCTCAATCAATACACATACTGGATAAAGGTGGTTACACACCCATGGTGAAGGATAGGATCTGTGACCATAATACAGTTTGTCTAATTCCCTTATCAAATTGAATCAATCAGGTGTTATATGTCTATTCAATGTCAATCAGACTTACTAAATCTAGGATTAAGGATTACGCAAACTTCAGACAGAGTATTTTATTTGTTCTTGGTACATTTCAGTCGTAAAAATTGCTTTATAACACTTTACAATAAAGCAGGAATTTGCTTAATTAACAAATTATATTTTAAAATTTAGAATTAGATTATTAATCAGTGATTATATTATAGAAAAAAATAAATATCAGACTACATCGCATACATTGATCTGACTACGAGGTAAGTAGCTTAAGCACTTGTGTTATGGATATTAGAACCAACAGTCGTATTACAAATATTTATTTAAATATTCAATATTAACACCCAGAGACAGAACAAGCACAAGTATTCATCAATTCACAACAAACGAATGTTAGTTTTGGGTTAGAATCGAAGCCGCAACTCTTGACGCCTGGAGCAGGGTCACTACCGAATGAACCATCGAGATAGCTACCATATTTTGCCCCATTGACGTAAACAAGTATAAACAAACACACCGCCTCATTTATACGTACTAATACTTAATGTAATTACTTATTCGTGATCATGGAAATTGCACTTAAAGAAATATGAGTGAGGAAATGGTTAGTTTTACTGTTATTTGAGGTGGAAGTCGGTGAGTGTCTATTAGGCGTAGTTATAGCTCAGGGGTGGCAAACCTTTTTAAACAGAGGTGCCAAAGTATCTAAAATTTTAATACAATTGGTTCTTTAAGTGCTAGGAGCGGTTGATGTGAATGTGATTGTCAATCATTGTTAATACATTTGTAACCTGAAATAAAATGTGTGCCCAATATTTTGTATTACGTAGGGCGTATGGCACGCGAGCCAACGGTTCGCCACCACTGTTATAGCAGGATACACCTACACATAGTCCCGTAGGCGTATTCATCGTGGTTTATTGCCGTGTGAATAGATTTAAGCGTCGTTAATGAATCTGGAGTTTATTGTCACTGGCTGTTCCGGCGTTCTGTGTGTAACACGGCACTCTCGCTCCGCGAAATCGTTTCTGTGATGAAAACTAATATATTCTTTCTTCAAGTTCAAGCTTTTGGCGTGCCTTTTCTTAAATTTCGGATAAAATAAACTTTAATAGTGCTCTTGCTAACTTAATAAGTAGGTCATAAATTATGTTGACGTTAGAATCAGAAAGTTTAATAGTAAATTTGTTGTACAATAATCTACATTTCACAACACATAATACTATGGTAACAATCATGGTACCTAACAAGTTGACAGACCCATTAAATAAAAAAAAATGGTTCTAATCTTAATATGCAGCATTCTTACTTGAACATTTTTAAAATGCATAGTACCTGAATCACTTGTAACATTCTTTATGCCCGAGTAAATTCAATATATGCACCTATAATCCTATCAAAACCATAGTAAAATAAGAGAGGATAGATACTGTAAAACCTTCTGTGAAAGTTTTACGCAGCCACTAACAGTAATATTAGCGATTTGTTGCTTAATGTGGGGTCATATTTCAATATGACTCTTATAAACATAACGTCATAACGGCATACCCGATCGAATCCAATCACATTTATTATGACGTCACATTTCAAAACGACACCTATACACAGTAGTGACGTCACAGCGGCACCACATCTCCGCTCATAACGTTACCTCAAACCGTCTACGCCCACCTTCTCATCTTGACCCTCATTTCCGTCAACAATAAAAAACGATGTGTAAATTGTTTCAAATGATCGAGTTACCGTATATTACCGTAAAGGAGTATCCTGTGGTAATACCGAAGTGAAATATTTGGTAAATGTGTTGTTATTTTTTTCTCATGTCCCATGTGTTGATCTTAAAAATAATGTGCCAACTGTGGTTTTTGCCTAGCATATCGTAAATTATGACTAATGGTAAGATAGGGTTTTGGGTATGTGATTGTGTAGGCGACGAGCTAGCCACTCGTCACTATTTTCACATATTTCAATCTAATCCAGCCCATGGTCCCATGTTGGTCTGGGACTTAAAAAGAATGTGCCAACTGTGGTTCATGCCTAACATGTCATAAAAGAAAATGTATATCGGGTTTTGGGTATGCGATTGTGTAGGCGACAAGATAGCCACTTGTCACTACTTTCAAAAATTTTCTTTCTAACCCATCCCAGTTTTGTTTTTGGCTGAATGTGGTTAAAGGGGCCTACTGTCCCTTTAACTCTGCCTACCCCTTCGGGGATTATGGGCGTGACGTTATGTATGTAATATATTCTCATTTTTGACTGCTCGCTAAATGTGTTTATTTACAATAGTTTTTGACTGCAGATTCGCCCGTGTGAGATTAGGTCTGTTACAGAGACCATCGTGTATCTATTGGGTCCTAACGATTTTACTGGGAAAAGGATCTCATATCCTTTCTCGCAGTTCAAACATTTTGGCGCGCAAAATTGTATCACAATAGTTTATGTATTGGAGGTGAACACGTGACAGATAGACAGTTACTTTCAATAGAGAATCATTTATCCTTTCGAATGATAATAAAAGTAATGATAGAGGTAGAAGTTGTTTTGATATTGTTATTTATTACTTCCAATAAGATAAGGGCAAAATGACCGAGGAAATTGCTGCCATCGTTTTGGAACGGGACAAAAAATTTACCGCGTTGTTTTAATACGGAAGTTGCGGTCAGATGGTCTGACGGTCGGTGGCGGCCACCGGCGATTATGGCGTAGGCTAGTGATGTATGCAAAGATACAAAAATATCGATAGTTTATTGCTTTTATCGAAATTTTTATAACGTAGTAATTTTGATAAGCTTTTTGCAAGTAAGTATCCCTTATATCGATATTAGTGTTATTAATCATATGAACAAAATTATATCGTAATACACCGCAACAATCATCTTTACTAATATTATAAAGCTGAAGAGTTTGTTTGTTTGCTTGAACAGCTGCTTAGGATCTACTGAGACGATTTGAAATTTTTTTTTAGTGTTAGATAGCCTGTATATCGAAAAAGGCTATAAGCTATAGGCTATATAACATTAGAAATAACCGCGGGTGAAACCGCAGGCACAGCTAGTAGTATAATAAATTCTCTAGACCGGCTTACTAATTTCAACAACACAGGATAATTAGACGCCTAGATAGAAATAATTGTATCGACTAAAATATTTGCATCGCTGCTTATATTAATTCTATCAATCAGTCTTACTGAATTTTTACTACTTTTCAAGTTCAACTATCGATAGTTATGCAACACTATAGTAACCTGACACCGAGCCGCGACCGCTTCCGAGAGCTGCGTGTGCGCAGATACGATCGAAGAGGTAGCATCTAACACGTAGTTATTTATAGTTTACGTACATAAATCGGATTACAACATGAGCTTAGGCTTATTTAACTATATTCTTCTTGCCAGTATTTTTAAAATTAGAACCGATTTTTAACAACTAAAGAGACTTGAATGATCAATACTATAAAATGTTTTTTTTTTAATGTCTATGCTAACGTGCATGATAAAATTGTTGGTTATTATCTAGACTTAGTTTGAAATAAAATAATTCATTTTTGCAATAGACATCAGCAAAATTTTTTGCACGTCTATTCTTTTTTGTTCTGCGACGTCATTGGCCTGACTAGAGGTGCCGCAACATAAATATAGTGATTTTCTTTCATAAGGCCGTATCGATCTTATCTACCATCGATTATTATCGATAAACAATAGCGATAACCAAATTGATCGATTCGCGAGGGTGTCTGTTCCGGTGACAAGCGTCACACAATGGTGCGCGGGCGTGTCACCTTGACTTATATAAGTGACAAGCCTGAATCGGACCGACCTCGGCACCCACTGTGCGGCTTCGCAGACACGTAACGAGATAAGGAGGCTAGTGAGTCAGTGGTGATAGGTTTAATAAGGGATGTAACTAACTAACTAACTAAACTTCACGCCACTTCCCTAGCGGGGTAGGCAGAGAGAACCGAACGCCATATGGCACAATCCTTACACACCTTACTCGCCTCAACATTCATAATCCTTTTCATACATCCTCTTTCAAGGGATGTAGACAGTTAATAATGAAAAAAGAAAGTAAGAATGTCCATCTGTTACATTTTTAATTCTTAAACGGTTGACAGTTTGTAATGAAATTTCATACGCCAAATATTTTAATCTTAAATCTTAATATGTCCTCCACATAGGATTATTTTAATCTCGGAAAAAAATGTCGATTCCTTAGGAGGCATGATAACCTCCGTCACAGATCGTATTCCAGCTAAAGCTAGTTTATATTGCACAGAACAGTACTATTCAGAAACGAATGATGTTATAAAGCATATAAATTGATTTAGTCTTGTCTAGACTCAACGACTTATTATAAAATACTGTTAGGTATTGCAAAATTTATCCAAATAAACGCTTCATTTAGTGTTTACAAATTAAAAACTCCAAATCAAGCGTCCATTAATCAGCATTTCACGTTTTCGACTCACCAGTTTCCAACGACTATACAAAATTCAATTCGATTTACATTTATTAAATAAGCTATTCAACACAAACACTTACATCAGCCGCAAAAAGTCACTGACGCCTCAATCCATATATCTAACTTATTCCATCTAACCGAAGCTTCAATGGAACCTGTCATAAAATTTACATACACAATTTGGAGAGCTATAACTTTAGATTTTATCCGGGCTCAAGAATCTACTCTTTATCAAAAAGATGATCGCGTTCGCCCACTCTTCGATATGTAATTTTTGTCGCCGATACACAATCTCGACTCAAAATCGATTGTCCATATATCTTCATCTAAGCCCAATAGAAAATTATGAATCATGCATGGAACATTAGTGTTTATTCAAACACTCGCACATTCAAATGGCAGTAAGACGAAAATCACAAGTCATTATCGGTTTTGTAACATCAAGCAGACTCGCTAACAGTTATTAGGCAAAACCGTATGATGATATTAAAGTATCACCAAGCTTATCTACAAAGAAAAGGTCAAACACAGATGCGCAAAATAACTAGTTTAGAAGCCGTGTATTTTAATCGTTGTGGGTTTATGCAAACAGGCATTAAGTAGTGCAAAACTCGAGCCACTGTGCCGATCGGCCGAGGAATGTGGACTCCTCAATGTAATCAATTAGCCAGAATCGATGCTCAAAACAGACCGAACGAGAATTCTTCCGATCGAAAAGATACTTTTAAAATCAATTTCAAGTTCAACGCAACTTTTATCGCCGCGATTTCCTGTCGATTGTCAAAACGAACGATGAGAACCTAATTCTTTGGTGGCCTCTCTTTGTGACAGTCCACATTCCTGCAGCCAATTAAAACTTTACTCCGTGCCTGTTATCTGGTTGAGCCCCTGCGGCACAGACGAGTGCGCCGACCAGAGCGATCTGATCTTATTGAAGACCAGACTCGGCCACGCCGCCGTCCTTGGACCTTCTTCTGGCAATCCTGTACATTACATTCACCGTTGTAAAATCACGCTGCAAAATCCAACTGATGAATTGACACCTCGCTTACTAATTAACAGATTAATCTAAATTATTACTCTAAAGGGCGTTATTATTCATACAGACAGATAGAAACGTTACAACCAATCGACAGACTAATTACGGCCGTGAGGGCGCAAGGGCCGTGGCGAATTGGAGCTAATAGATTATTAAGAAACCCACAGCTGTGAATGTGCTGTAGGTATATTTCAAGTCGCCATCGCAAAATCGAGCGGTCCAGAATGGAATAATTAATGGAAATGAAAACTGTAACAGATGCTGAGATAAAGTTTGTAGCCGGCCTGTCTGCGAGGGCCGATTGCACAAAGTCTAGTACCTAAACTAATAAATACGGACAACCGGTCTCTTGCGGGACCCCTACGTACATCCGGCGGCGCGTGGGCGCCTGTCGCAACTGTCTCTTATTATTTACGACAAGGATCCTCGATATTGGCGAGATGCATAAAAGAAGCCAGGAAAGTGAGAGGCGCTACGTCCGCGCTTCGTGAATGAGATTTCAACTGCCGTAGAAGGTATCAATGAAGTGCATTGCGCGCGCAGTAGGCCGCTTACGCAAGGCGATGCAAATGGGTGGCTACCACGCGCGAGCCCACAGATATGCAAATGCGAGCGATTAAGCTGCTTACCAGATAGAGGCACGTGGTTGTCGTGAGAATGCCGGGACGCTCTCTGTCCGAAGGGGCTCCGCAGCGACTTGGGGCTGAGGAAGAATCTTCTTCTGCTGTGCGGCGGGGTGGGGCAGCTCTGCACTAGATTGGTGGGCTGTTTCGGTGGTTTCGGGAGGCGCATCGGGGACTGCCACTCCTGGTCCTGCCGCTGAGGGGAGGGTGTGTATCTCTCCATCGTCTGCCGTCTTCCCTGGCTGTTCCTCGCGCAAATGGGGCAAGCTTCGTTCCTGAACATGCAGGAGTAGCAGCGCTCATGACCGCAGGTGTCGATCAGCTTTCTCTTTTTGCCCTTGTCAAAGGGCATGTTACAACTGGGACAGGTTGTGCCTCCCGTCTCGCTCTCTAGCAGCTGCCGGATCGCGGCCAAGTCTGTAAAGATAAAAACGGATGTTAATGCGGCGGCGATTAGTCAATAAGCAAATTCTGGATGCTGTTGGCATGTATCTATCGTTTAGTATGCAAACTGAGTAGTTGTCCATGCTTGGCAATCGATTTACGGCCTAACGATCCTTGAAGCTATTCTAACGAAGGGAATAAATTTAAATTCGTGCTATACGCGAGGATGGACTGTTATAACCAATTACATGAATGAGGATGTGAGGATGGAATTTAGATGAGATTATGGTGCAGATGGCGGTTTACGACGCAGAACGGTGGCTAATGCTTCCTTACAGCCGAACTACAAATGTTTCGATTTACAGTTGTCGGTATTGAGACGTAAATAATTGCGCGTCGTTAAGTTGTGTCTTAATTTGACTGGGCGTTCGATATATAGCTGATTTATTGATGATCACCATGAAGACTTCTGGCTACATAAGTCTCCGTCGTCAAAACTTAAATCAACACTTCCAAATTAAACGGCTCGTAAATCAACTGTCAGTGAACGAAGTAATTAAATACAGGAATTGCCTCGTGTTACGCGAAGAGAGAAAGCGGCATATTGCCCTCTCTATCTACATCACGCGGGTCCTTTCAGTCGGCGACAAATAACACGAAGATTGAGCGTCGCCTGCGCATTCCCGGAGATGTTTTACGTTTTTTTTCTGTATTGCAGACGAGTCATTTATACTTGCATCTGACATCTGGTACTTTCCGCGCTTATACAGCATGTGACCGGCATAAATATGTTGTGCTAAAGTTTTATTTGCGGCAAAAATGATAATTTCTTCGTGTTAATATGCCGGGTCGTGTAATTTTGTAATGTTTAACATTTTTCCTTTCGGCTTGTTCTTGTCAGATGTCGGATGATTCATGGGAAGACAAAAACGGAGGTGAACCTGCGTGTATGAAAGTGGACTCGATTCGGTTTGTGTTAACACAGATTGACTAATAATACGTATGACAAAGTTCGGTTGTCCTTTCTACGTCAAAAAAAGGTATCAAGGCTTCGATTTTAAACATTAATAAACATTTTGTATTAGTTTTACGTTTGTGATTATGTAGGCAACGAGCTAGCCACTTGTTAAAGTTGACTTGACTTTTTCACAATTTTCCATCTAACCTTAGCCAATTTTACTTTTGATTACATGTGGTTTAAGGATTTTTTGGACTCCGCCTAAGCCTTTTGGGATTGCGAGCCTGACTGTATGTATTATGGTATTTAGATACAAAAAAAAAAGTTTAGCGTAGACAAATTGAGAGAAGAGTAAAAGAGGCAATACCTTATGCTTTTTTTTTTTTAGCTTTTTTTTTAGTTATTAAGTAGAACTTTCTCAATCAAAGATTGAGAAGTGAGAACCCTAGAAGCCCAACATAAAATATCTGCCGCTAAATTGATGTAAGCAAACAGTTTTGCTTCAGCCAATCACAAGGCTGCGCGGGCGCCGCCGCGGCGCTTTCCATTTTTGACCTTTCCCAAAATACTTGTTTCCTTTGCCTCGGCACTGATTTTGGTGGGCACTTACTGGTTTAAGTAACTATTTACGCTCTTAGGGTTGCGTAGCGGGAAGGGAAAACGGAATTAAGTTAAATTAAAGTTCTCTCTAGACGGTTTCCAGAAATTTTTATTTATCATCTCCTGTGTTGGTTTGGGACTTAAAAAGAATATGCCAACTGTGTTTCTTGCCTAGCATGTCGTAAAAGGCGACTAATGGAATATCGGGTTTTGGGTATGTGATTGTGTAGGCGACAAAGTAGCCACTTGTCACTACTTTTTCACATTTTTTCATCTAATCCAGCCCAGTTTTATTTATGGCTGTCCCTTTGACTCTGCCTACCCCTTCGAGGATTATGGGCGTAATGTTTTGTATGTATGTATGTTAATTTATCATAATCGTCTTCCTAGCGTTACTAGTCGGGGACGATTTGGACTATGTATATAGTTGTAGGGGCTACATTGAGCATGCAAAGTAGAATCCGGGCTAATTCTCTTCTGTAACCCTTAGATAGTGGAAAGGAGTTCAGTCCGAGAAGATTGTACTAAAAAAAAAAAACATCACGCCCTTAATAACCCGAAGGGGTAGGCAGAGACAAAGGGGTAGCATCGTACCTAAAAACAAGACCTGATATTCTAAAACTAATTTGTTCAGCCGACAAATACAAAAATACTGCCTCTGCGGCTTCGTAACTTACGCAACCTACTTATTAAAAGTGCTTTGATTATTTTGTATTACTGTTATTACTTTCTCTAATAAAAAAACTTGTAAAACACCAAAAAGTTTTTTTCACGTAATTCCGCAGGAGACGTCCCGCTTTGACAAAAAAAATAAATGGTCACGTTAAGCATTCAACCACATTCAGCGACTCAAAAAAAAAAAGTTTAATAATTAAAACGAAACCTGACTTCGAAGAGAATAATCGTCAGTATTCAAAGTTTATTATAATACTAGTCTTTAAAGAAAAAATAATTTTACAGCTACGGAATTCGGGAAACACTAATCCTTTTAAATACCTAATTTAAGGGTACAAAGGATTCACTTTCCCGCGGTTGCGTTAATTCGTTAATTCGGGAGTGAGTGTTCCTTTAAACAGCTAATTGTAGGTAATTTTGTAATTTCGTGGATAAAATTTAGCTAAAACGGCGGAGAGTATTTTGCTTTTGTACACATAATGATTACAATTAGCTTTATGCCAGTTAAATGTGGGAATGTTGGGTAGAGAGCAATAAGTAACTACAGGGAAAAAGTCTGGGAACCTAAATAATGTTACATACATAACATCACGCCCATAATCCCCGAAGGGGTAGGCAGAGTCAAAGGGGGGGGGGGGGGGACAGCATGCCCCTTCAACCACATTCAGCCAAAAATAAAGCCGTCAAAAAGCAGTGACAAGTGGCTAACCTGTCGCCTACACAATCACACACCCAAAACCCAATATACCATTAGTCGCCTTTTACGACATGCTAGGCAAGAACCACCGTTGGCATATTCTTTTTAAGTCCTAGACCAACATGGGACAGTGGGCTGGGTTGGATGGAAAGCTGTGAAAAAGGAGTGACAATTGGCTAGTTCATCGCCTACTCAGTCAATCTAATAAACAATCGTATATAGCTATTTGTACCATGATCAACAATTTGTCTGGTTCCCCTATCTTAGGGTTATGAAGGTCAGATCGGCAGTCGCTTTAATGTAATTACCAGACTCGCTAAATCCTGGATCATGGTCTAAGCTGATCCCGTCTAAGCACGGGACATAACGCTAGGAAGATGATGATATAGGTGTTTGTACGTCATCAGTCATCATAATATTCATCATCTTCTTGCCTTGTTCTCAGGTCATCTTAGGTCAGGGGTCTTTGAAGTATGCTTTTGTCTTCCGTATGATTTCGTCAGGCGTCATTATATATACTGTGTATAAGATCATCAATGAAACAATAAAAAATACCTAGAAATCTAAAGCAGCGGAGCGGTGGTAGCTCAATGGTAAGGACACGCGCCTCTTAACCGAGGAGTGCGGGTTCAAACCCCGGCATGTACCTCTATATTTTAAAAAATCTATGTACATATTTATACCACTAGCTCGACGGTGAGGGAAAACATCGTGATGAAACCTACAAATTCAAACAGCTTTGAATTTGTAACCATGATCCAAAAATTGTCTGGTTCCCCTATCTTAGGGTTACGAAGGTCAGATCGGCAGTCGCTTCAATGTAATTACCAGACTCGCTAAATCCTGGATCATGGTCTAAGCCAGTGATTCCCAAAGTGGTCCAGGTGGACCCCCAGGGGTCCACGGGAGACTTGCTGGGGGTCTACGTAGGCGTGAACAAAAATGGGGGTCCATAAGATGCTAATGGGGGTCCACGAAAATTTATCTGCTTTTCTTGGACATTATTCACACATAGCCACTAGTCCCAAACTAAGCAGAGCTTGTGTACTATGGGTACTAGACAACCGATAAACATACTTAAATACTTTTTTTTTTGTAAATACATACTTATTATACAGGGTGTATCGTAAATCGTTTAAAACCTCTCGGCCACGTGGTCTATAGGTCACCCTGAACAATGTTTGTTCTACGACTTATCCAATCTAGACATTAAATTTTTCGACTTCCCATACAAAATGACCAAACAGCTGATCGAGGTTTGTATGGGAAGTCGAAATATTTAATGTCTGTATTGGATAAGTCGTAGAACAAACATTGTTCAGGGTGACCTATAGACCACGTGGCCAAGAGGTTTTAAACGATTTACGATACACCCTGTATATAGAAAACACCTGGACAGATACAAACAAACATGTTCATGCACACAAATGTTTGTACCCCGCGGGATTCGAACCCGCGACCTCTTGGTTCAGAGGCAGCGTCCACTACCACTGAACCAAAGTGGCCGTCAATAGTAAAGAGCAAGCATAGTTTTTATAAGGGCCTACCTACATTATTTTAAGTACCTAACTAAGCAGATAATATTTTAATAAGGCAAGCGACTGTTACTTGTCTAAACTTGCGTATGATATTACGTACAATTTCGTGTACAGACTTGCAAAGCGCTGTCCGCCCGACAATGCTTAAACTTGTTCAGACATGAATTTGATCACCACTATAAATACTTGATGCCAAAGGCAAACTCATTCATTTGTTTCCGGAATTTCGAAAAAAAGGTGTGAGAAAATTTATATCAGTGATTGCTAGTGCCGAAGAAAAGTAAGTACTTACCTTTTTTTTTGTTATAGTAATTAAGTATTTTGTTTACGTGTACTAGTCAGTTGATCACAACTGCTTGTATAGATAGGTGACTTAGTAACTTACGGATATTTTAATTGTCCTCTTTCGATTTGAAGACAAACACAGCACGTTTTATTCAATTGTTTTTTCACGAGAGAAGCACTGCCTCTCTAAAAAGGCCGAATAAGCAATATTGCAGAGCAATTAAGCGTGAACTCATTGATTTGATGTTAGTTATGGTTTTTATGGACAATTTTGGGATTTCGACTTTTATTTTTTCCTACACAAATTTGATCAGCATTCGATACTGAGTTTTTTATTTGTAGTATTAAAAATTTGTGGTAAATTACCTAATTTACCACTAATTTTTAACAAATACAGACGTATCAATTTTAAAGTACCTACTTTAAAATTGATACGTCTGTATTTGTCTTAGCGGTTTATTAGTTGGTCCCTTCACAAGCCGTAATTCTATTCCCGCGTGCTGACAAAGGCTGCGGTGTGATACCTATATTCAGAAAAAAACTTGGTTACAAAAACATTTTTTTTTTCAGGTAAGTTAACTGACACGAAACATGGCTACAGCAAAGAAAAAATGTCGACAATATAGTGTCGATTATTTGAAATATGGTTTTGTTCCATCAGAGGCAGGCAAACAATTGCCCATGTGTCTATTATGCAACAAAGTTTTGAGCAATGACTCTATGAAACCATCAAAGCTCGAAGATCATCTAAAAAGGTGTCATACTGATAAAATAGGTAAAGATTTAAAATATTTTCAAACATTGAAGGAAAAATATGAAAAGAGACCCACCATGCACAGTATGTTCGCTTCAACATCTCAAAGTAACGATGATGGCTTGCGGGCATCTTACAATATCTCATTACTTATATCAAAATGTGGAAAACCGCACACTATTGGAGAACAATTAATTTTACCCGCTGTTGAAGAAGTCTTAAAAACTGTTTTGCACAAATCTCCATTTGACGTACTAAAAAGAATTCCATTAAGTAACAATACTGTACAAAGACGCATTGATGAAATGAGCTCTGATATCGAATGTTTTTTGTGCAATCATCTGCAAAAAACTCATTTTTCTATACAACTGGACGAGTCAACGTTACCCGGTAATGAAGCATTATTATTGACATATGTCCGATATATTATGGAGGAAGAAATTCACGAAGAATTGCTATTTGCCAGAACTTTGGAGACTGACACTAAAGGCGAATCAATATTTAATGTACTGAGCAATTTTTTTACGGAAAAATCGATTCCATTTACAAACATTATTTCAGTGGCAACAGACGGAGCTCCTGCAATGGTCGGGCGATATCGTGGGTTTATAACTCATCTCAAAAGAATTATACCAGGGCTTACAGCTATTCATTGCGTAATCCACCGCCAACATCTTGTGGCAAAACATTTAAGTGACAGGTTGAACCAATCTCTTCATTTTGTAATAAAAGCTGTCAACAAAATCAGAAGCAATGCATTGAATACGCGTTTATTTGCTCAATTGTGCGACGAAAATGATGAAGACTTCCAACGACTGCTCTTACATACTGAAGTACGCTGGTTGTCGAAAGGCGCATGCTTAACGAGATTTTACTCTGTTTTCGATTCCGTATTAGAGTTCCTAGAAAGCAGAGATCCAGATTTAAAAGAAAACTTGATCAAATTCAAAACAGACATTGCGTATTTGACAGATTTGTTTAAAAAATTTAATGATATTAACTTGCAGTTACAAGGGGACAGCCTGAATTTAATAAAAACAAAGGGGATAATTTCGGCTTTTCTTGGGAAATTGAAATTAATGAAGCAAAACATTAGTCGGCGCGAATTCTCTCAATTTCCAAACTTGTCACAGGTAGAATGTATTGATGAGGATATCCATACCTACAGTCAACATTTAAGTGCCCTGCATGTTGACTTCAAAACCAGGTTTGAAGATATGCTGACAATGGATATACCACCATGGATCATAAATCCATTTGATGAAACGGAAGTGGCCAATGTTGTATTACAAGAGGAGCTGCTCGAGCTAAGCACCAATGAGGAGCTGAAGGTGAAATTTAGAAAAGGCTACCAAACATTTTGGCTGCAAGCAGAAATACCCGAAAAATATCCTGGACTGTGGGAAATCGCAAGGAAATTTTTAATAGCTTTTCCCTCGTCATACCTTGTAGAAAGGAGTTTTAGTGCCGTTACAAATCTCTTAACAAAAAAAAGGAGCAAATTAAACATCACAGAGCGGGGGGATTTGCGGTTATTGCCCACAAAAATAAAGCCAAACATTGATCGTTTGCTGACACTCCACCAAATACATCCTTCCCATTAATTAAAATTGTGACTTACCTTTTTAATTTTTTCTTGCAATTCTATTCTTTTAATAAATAAAGTGTTATAAAATGTACCATTTTTCGTTTTTATTTTACCTGTCGGAATATAGGGACAGAACTCAGAAGCGACACTTTTTCATTTTTTGGCGACTAAGAATGTGGTAGAAATGTAGCAGCAGGGGGTCCATCGAAACTAGTAACATTTTGAAAGTGGTCCACGAGAAAAATAAGTTTGGGAACTACTGGTCTAAGCGGACCCCGTCTAAGCACGGGACATAACGCTAAGAAGATGATGATGAGTCATCATAATATTCATCATCTTCTTGCCTTGTTCTCAGGTCATCTTAGGTCAGGGGTCTTTGAAGTATGCTTTTGTCTTCCGTATGATTTCGTCAGGCGTCATTATATATACTGTGTATAAGATCATCAATGAAACAATAAAAAATACCTAGAAATCTAAAGCACCCGAAGACAGAAAAAATTGAATAAGCACACAGGCTGTAATTAAGAGAATGAAAGGAATCAAAGAGGGATCTGCAATAAGATAATGTATTTATGGCGTTCGGTCCTCTCTGCATACCCCGCTAAGGAAGTGACGTTAGTTTGCTTTACAATTTTAAATGTAGTTAAAGAGGCTTGCTGTCCCCCCTTGGAGATTACGGGCGTGATAATGTATTTATATATTAAAAAAATAACAACCGAAATACAAACATGTACCAGAAAAAGTATCATTAAACTTAATAGGAGATAAAATAAAATATATAGAGCTAGAAATAGTTTCTACTCGTCTGACGGTCAATAACACAACCATCTCATTATAGGTATGAATGATAGACGCACTGAACTACCTACATGAAGAAATCCTTCGCGCTGCAGTTTTTAAAGGCTCGGCTCCGATCTCAAATAGCGCTTTAATAGATGTAAATATCGAGATTTATAACTTGAATTTTCAGTGTGGGCAAACACTGCGTGGGATGGCTAGCTAGACGGAGCAACGACCGGTGAAGGCAGTTGTGATAAGGCCACGAGAGAACCGGGGCGGCTTTGCTATCTTACGGGAGAATTATGTCAACTTGATATATGGAACTGCGGTAACCCACCGTTTTATCGCGAAAAGAATTCTACAGAAACCTTATGGGAATTAAGGATGTTATGAGATAAAAGTTCTTATGTCTGTTTTGATCAATAAACCGATGAGAATCCCTTTAGAGTTCTCTAAAAATGGTTGAATATAGATAGGACTTTAAAAAAAAAAAAAAAACGTCATTGATTTGTCCATCCGACGTTGCTAACGTTGCTAACGCTCGTTATGGAATTGCTCGTGAGCATTTGACTAAGCACCCAGTAGTATTGCTAGGTCCAATTTGTTAAACTTTGGGTGATGAATTTTCCCCGTACATACGGGGAAAATTCATCGATAGTTGAATTTTATATCGCGACAGCTACAATGGCTAAAGTTACAGTTTAAATATGGTAAGTCAACGATTTTTGTGCAGTTTCTGCAGAAATGTATAGATACAGAATGATTCAAAATTTGGATTGAAGATTTATCCCGCTGTACAGGACAATTCGAAATAAAGCATTAATAGTAATATATAAAAAAATAAATCTATGAGGACATCACATACATTGATCTGACTCCTAGGTAAGTAGCTTAAGCACTTGTGTTACGGATATCAGAATCAACAGTGGTATTACAAATATATACTTAAATATTGGATATTAACACCCAGACACAGAACAAACACATTCATCACACGAATGTTTGTCCTGGGTGGGAATCGAAACAACACAACTCTTGGCGCATGCCAGGGGCACTCCCGAATGCGCCATCGAGCCATTCAATATCGAGCATTCCAGGTATGATAGAAATGGAAAGACAGTGGGACGCGATTGTGACGTAACAAATCTCGCATATCATACAAAACACTTTCTTCGAATCTGTTGCAACTTTAAGTGAAACCACCGAAGTTGTATTAATGTGCAAAGATAACAGTCATTCGGTGCACTCGAATTACTGCAACTTGTCATTACATAGTTTGGTTTACAGAGCGACTTTTCGATATTACATGTTTGGTTCTTGAGTCATCTTTTAAATAGGGCATCAACATAATCCTTGCGTTATATAATCAAGATCCAGGATTTTTTAAGTCCGGGAATTACATTGATTTAACGAACTTAACTTCGTAACTTATAGATAGGGAAACCAGACAATTTGGATCATAGTTACACATCCATAGTTGTTGGAATGTGCAGGTATCATCGCGATGTTTTCCCTCACCGCCGAACTAGTGATATAAATACGTACATAAATTTGAAAAATCCAGAGGTACGTGCTTGGGTTTAAACCCGCACCCCTCGGTTATGAGGCGCGTGTACCATTGAGCTTCCACCGCTCTTATGAAAGGTATTTTGTCATAATAAGGTTTCGTTTTAACTGTCGGTGCTGACTTATTGCAGTTTATGTATATCGATTGCATTAGCGAGTTTTGTAGGTTTATGACAAATACAACGGACGTACATACACATTTTGTTTTAGATTACGATTTGGGTATGAAAAATAAATAATTTATAAAAGTTTTAGGAAAGTTATACTGAGAACGATAAAGATTTAATGTTCCGCTTTATTAACATTTCACTTGTAGTAACTTAAAATGATCATCTAAAAAGAGAACATTGTCTTAAATATAAATAAATAAATTCTCCAGACTGACATACCAATTTAATAGTCCCAAACTAAGCTTGTGCTTGTGCTTTGAATACTAGGGTAACGGATAGACATACTTAAATATGTTTATAAACATCCATGACTCGAGTACAAATGTCCATGTTTATCACACGCCACTTTTGCCCCTAGCGGGATTCAAACCCGCGATTTCGTTCTCTCGGTTTCGTTGGCCAGGGTTTCTAACCACTCGACTAACGGGCCGACTAAGTAATTACGTAAAATGAAGCGTATAAAATGATAAGAGTAAAATTATAGTAACAGTTAAGTTTCTATATTCGTTAAATAAGATACAACCGCGTTGGTCTGCTAGCACATTAGCCCAATTGTTACTAGTCTTAGCAAAAAATGTGTCTGTAGACCTAAATATTTGTTTAGCACGTGATTAATAGCTGTAGAGTAAAGTTGACCTTTTTTTTCTATAACAGAATGCTAACGACCCATGGCCAGGTCTGTATGAAAATTGTTCAAGATAAACTTTACTTGTAACCATTTATCAGACTTCATTATCTTCCTGGCATTATGTCCCGTGCTTGGACGGGATCCGCTTAGACCATGATCCAGGATTTAGCAACTCTGATAATTAAATTGAAGCGACTGCCGATCTGACCTTCGTAACCCTAAGATACGGGAACTAGACCATTTTTGGATCATGATTACAAAGCCAAATTTGTATGAATTAGCATCATAACGATGTTTTTCCTCATCGTCGAGCCAGTAGTATAAATACGAACATAGATTTGAAAAATCTACCTACCTACCTAATAAATAATAAAACGAAATTGACTGGCTCGATGGCTCATTCGGTAGTGATGGCCGATGCGCCAAGAGTTGTGGGTTCGATCCCCACCCGGGACAAAAAATCGTGTGATGAATACTTGTGTTTGTTCTGTGTCTGGGTGTTAATAGCCAATATTTAAGTATATATTTGTAATACCACTGTTGTTTCTGATATCCGTAACACCAGTGCTTAAGCTACTTACCACGGAGTCAGATCAATGTATGTGATTTAGTCTGATATAAAAAAAAAAATAGTTTCGTATTCAGAACGTTCACATAATTATAATAATATGTGATTTAGTATATCGTTGTTTATAAATAGCATAGCTCGGCTGGGTAGACGTTGAGTCACGATAAATTTTGCCTTGAGCAAAAAGAACTGCAAAATTTTATACTGAATTAGCTTCTCGTATCAATTAAGGGAAATAGCACTTTAGCAGGCAGGAAATAAGAGCTATGACCAAATTCTGCGCCCGCGCACATAGGTGGGGTCCGGAGCGATCAGGAATCTCGGAGTAATTTACGGTAAGAGAGCTCATCAATTCTGTGGTTCTTGTAGGTTTTGTTTTCCACATCTATTACAGCTAGACTGTTGTTTATATGATTTGTTTTGTTTTGTGATTGGCGGTATTTGGAATTTAGGGGTTGAATATTTATCAGATGGACGTTTAGAGATTTTGCACGAAAGACTACATTATATAACAAACGTTCATCCTTTTATTCTCAGAAAATCTTATGTTCATATTGGTGCAAATGACGTGAAAATCATAAATACAAGCCTACATTGTGCCGATTATATAGTTTTTGAGGTCCATTGTTCTACACAAATTTTATAATTTTTTTAAAGGTTACCCGTTGATTGTATTAACCCGTGTCAACAGTTTTAAGTCGTCATCATGGACGCTGATTTTATTTATTTAAAACTAAGTAAACTTCACGCCACTTCCCTAGCGGGGTAGGCAGAGAGAACCGAACGCCATATGGCACGATCCTTACACACCTCATTCGCCTCTTTTTATTTATTTAAAAAGCATACAATATTAAAAGAGAACTTCGACCAGTAACCCTAAGTCTAAAGTTTAAAAGTATAGAAATGTATACGAGATGTATGTATACAGTAACTTAAAAAAATATCTTAGCGTAAACGTATTTACTTTTTATACATACATTCATAAATATATAACCATGATCCAACAATTGTCTGGTTCCCCTATCTTAAGGTTACGAAGGTCAGATCGGCAGTCGCTTCAATGTAATTACCAGACTCGCTAAATCCTGGATCATGGTCTAAGCGGACCCCGTCTAAGCACGGGACATAACGCTAGGAAGATGATTCATAAATATCAAGCGGTGGTAGCTTAATGGTAAACACGCGCCTCTTAACCGAGGAGTGCGGGTTCAAACCTGGGCACGTACCTCTGGATTTTTTAAGTCTATGTCCGTTTTTATACCACTAGCTCGACGGTGAGGGAAAAATCGTGATGAAACCTGCAAATTCAAACAACTTTGGATTTGTAACTATAATCCAAAAATTGTCCCCTATTTTAGGGTTACGAAGGTCAGATCGGCAGTCGCTTCAATGTTTACTAGGCTCGCTAAATCGTGGATCATGGTCTAAGCGGACCCCGTTTAAGCGTGGGACATAACGCTTGTAAGATGGCAGCGAGTTCCTTTAAAAATATATATATTTTTTATTTAAACTTATATAGGCGTAGCAGACTGTTCTAGTACTTTCAGCTAACTAAAATTGCATTATGGCACAAAAACAAGTGAATGGTCAGATTACTGTGAGCGATTTTCATCAAATTCTTTAGTTTCTCATACGGCGCTTAGTTCTAACACATTTTGAAATAGTGAGTTGCCCTTTCTAGCTCAGTGTTACACATGTGTTAATATCAGCGGAGCTATTTTCGGTCATCGCTCATCCATCCGCAAGACAAAAAATCAGCTGGCCTATTAAAGTATTTAAACGATTGACTATCTGCCATACAAAATTCAAAACAAATAATTACAAGGTATACAAAGCCATTATTCACACATAATAGCCAACATACAATAAGAACGTGTAATGATTTACTAACGACGCAAAACCTCCCACGAAAAAACAATTTGGAACGTAAAAAAAGTACTTTACTACGTAAAAGGTAGTAAAAAACAATTTCAAAAGCAATACATACTAAGTAATAATCTATTGTTTTAAAAGTACAGTTTTACGGAGGAGATTTTTAAAATGTTTTATCATTCGCACGTCTAACTATTCTCGACCTTAGCTTCTTAACTGTAAGGTTGAAAATCGCATGGTAAGGCGGTGTTGCGTGAGCGCATATGTGACGGAAACGACAGGTGCAACAAATGCACTCGTTGCAACCTTATGGCGGGTTATTGAGCATTGTGAAGTTGAGGTGCCGAAGGTTTGCTTAGAAGTTTTTTTGCATTTAATTTGCTCGTCCATTAGTATCAAGGCTTTTGGCAAAGCCGCCCGTTATTATATACATAAAAAAAACCATTGTTCTTTTATTTATCGTGGTCATATGTTCGAATCCTGAGGCTTTTGCTGTGATGAACATTTGTACTACAGTCACACATATACATCCAGTTTATATAGATAAAAGTATGTATTTCGGTTAGAATAATGAGAACACAATATATTTAAATTGTTTTTTTTCAACTATTTTGATAAGCTTTGCAATACGGCTGAAGCTTATTAGGCTTTATATAGGTCGTTTAGGATTTCATTCATAGGTGAATTGTTTCTTTGTATAATACTTATTCTTATCTGACAAATGATAACTGAAGTCAGCCCGTTTAAAGAACTAAAAAATATCTTCCGCTTTGTAATACTTGTCTTGGTTTGTCAAGTCGTTCTCAAGTGATGGATTGACAGCATCTCATTTTTCTTTTCACAACACATTATCAATTAAAATCCCCCGCCGTGTTGACGAGTGTCGAGTTGGTTCGGGACTAAGAAACTAGTCGCACGAATTTTCGTGAGGTTTAACCTATAAATAAATATCCGACTACATCACATACATTGATCTGACTCCGAGGTAAGCAGCTTAAGCACTTGTGTTACGGGTATCAGAATCAACAGTGGTATTACACATATATACTTAAATATTTGATATTAACACCCAGACAGAACAAAGACAAGTATTCATCATACGAATGTTTGTCCTGGGTGGGAATTGTACCGACAACTTTTAGCGCATGGGGCAGGGTCACTACCGAATGCGCCATCGAGCCATTCATAGAAAGAAGAAAGAGGGACGAATCATAATCTTTTGTCTTTCTCTGTGTCACTACTTTTTCGCAATATTCCATATAACCCACCTCAAAATAATGTTTGGGCTTAGTCAATTCGCACTAAATCCCCTTTCAATAATAATAGATTTTTAGTAGGCGTGTCGCCCAGATGTATTTTAATCGCGTGCGAATCGACTTCTTCAAAAACTAGTAGTATTCGATTCGCCCGCTTAACAAAATGTGCAAATAAAAAAATCAAAGTACAGTCGTGTACAAGATATTATAAAATTGGCTAAATGTGGGTTAAGGAGGTAAATGATTGACATGTACAAAAAATATAGCAGTTAAACTATAGACTAGAGCTAAGCCACAATAGCTAGAAATGCGGTTTCAAACCTAAGTCGATCATTTTGAATGCCCTGTCTGTCAATAAAACTAACTCCCAATGATAATTTACTTGTAATACCCAATTTAATATCCAATAATAATGATAATACCCAATTTTTTAATTTCTTCAACCCTTTAATCGCGGTTAGAACTTCCCGTAACAGCCTTAATTGCCAACATTTATCGGCACACCACACTTCCACCATAATGAAGTTGGAAAGCGGTTGGATGTCGTAATCTAGGCGCAATTAGGCCCAATTAAACCGCCGTGCGTTAATTAAGTGAGCTTATGACCTTAGAGATGAAGACGGGACGGTACTGACGTACCACATTCTAAGCCAACGCGTCATGTTTTTTGCGAGTCATATTAACTCCCATGGGATTAAAAATTATTTATCAACTGTGTTCCTTACCTAGAATATCGTGAAAGGCGACTAATGGTTTTACCTGCCTTTAATAGCCAAACCATACTTATCTATACTAATATTATAGACGAGAAAGATTTTAATGTTGTTTGTTTGCATCGAATAGGCTCCGAAACTACTGGACCAATTTGGGAAATTCTTTCACCGATGGAAAGATGCATTATCAGCGAGTAACAAACGCTATATTTTATCCCTGTATTCCCTTTTTAAAATGACCTATGCGGGTGAAACCTCGGGGCATAGCTAGTCGCAAATAATTATACAACGCAATATTTAAGTGGGTTCATCAACTGTCGTGGTTTATTAGAATCTTGTCTCAGCCCTTCATTATGTAATAGTTATTAGTAGCATATGCAGTTAGGGTATACTTAAAGTTATGGCATGGTTATAGCCCATAAACCGAAGTTAATCAGTCTATCAAATGGGATAACTCACAAACTGCAGTTTCTCCTACAGGCCAGTAGAGCCAGGCCAGACAGTACCTGGATAACAGAATGTAGAGCTTAGAAATAATACATACATACATAAAATCACGCCCATAATCCCCGAAGTGGTAGGCAGAGCAGAAGGGGCAGTAGGCACTTAGGGTGCGATACATATCGCACCCTAATATAAGGACCTATTACAAAAAAAAAATAGTTTCTTGGGAAGTTTAAAGATTCTAGATTCTAACATTCCAGCTAGAGTGTGGGGGAGAAATAAATATAGTTATCGAGCTGTTAGTCTTTTTTCTTTAGTCTATCCATGTCAGTACCTACTAAACGGTAGATAATTTCATTTTGTGCATTTAGCTTTAAAAATGTTGCCTTATATTGTTAAGGGAGCGATATATTCTGTACAGTAGTGCTGTTAAGAAAACAATATGGGCCATTCAGAAAAGGTTGACCGCTCGCGACCAAAGGTTGATCATACCTGTAGGTACTGCGTGCACTAGACCGGTCTCGTCACACATTAATAACGCACAGACTAGTTGCTCTTTTGACAGATGCAAATCGTCCAAGACCGATCTCTCCTGTCCAGGGTTACCATACCTCATGGTTTCTATTGAAACGATAAGATGGACAAACATGTATGAAGCTCAAGTGCCTTATTGATTATCTTTTACCAGATTTGGTCTAATGATACACTTGGTATGTAGACCCTGGTCACAAAACCGTCCGCTGCAGGTTCAAATGCGCCTTCGAGCCAGACATTAATAGATTTTTTAGTTAACCATTGCAATTCTCATATTACTCTTTAGAAGAAAAGTCAACTTATAACGTAGTTACCCTCTTTCAAAGGGTCAAGCAAGGGTTCACGCCAAATGTAGTGTTTTATAGCTGTGTTATAGAAGATTTGACTGGCCTAACGGTTTCATTTTAAATGAATCTTGTGACAAAATCTTTTAGATTTTCTACCTGGCAACCCTGCGAGAGACGCACGCGCCGATACACGGCGCCATATTTATGCGCAGACGCAGGCGATACGCGATGGAAATCGGCACAATGCGCTCGCTCCGAGCACCTGTAGTTGATTAGAGAAATTAATTATGCCATGTAAGGACTGGCCCGTTTGATATGTGCCATACGTCACTGGTACATTTAGGTTGTGGTACTGTACCACGCAGGGTAAGAGTTATATGGGGTATAACAGTTTATTACATATCTATATGGGAGCTTAATAGTAAAGACATATCTAGTAAATGCATATGTTGGAGAGGCGAGTGAGGTGTGTAAGGATCGTGCCATATGGCGTTCGGTTCTCTCTGCCTACCGCGCTAGGAAAGTGGCGTGAAGTTTAGTTAGTTAATTAGTAAATTCAACGGGGTGTAGGTTTAATGTCACGTAGGTATAAACCTACCTCTGAGTCTGGGAGTGTAGGCGACGAGCTAGCCACTTGTCACTACTTTTTCATCTAACCACTTTCCATCTCACACAGCCCAGTTTAATTTTCAGTTGAATGTGGTTAAAGGGGCCTGCTGCCCCTTCGCCTCTGCGTACTCCATTGGGGATTATGGGCGTGATGTTATGTACATATGTATGTATGTACCGGAATCACCGGCAAAAGCTATTAGTCACATTAATAATTCTAAAGCCTCCTCACAAAATGTATTCACGTCTAACCATTATCCAATTTCAAAACAATGCGGTTCCCAACGGCTTTAAACCTGCGCTTGAGTTGCGAATTATGACATTCGGAGCAACAGGTCAGCAGGTCCGAACATGGCGCGGTATGTTGGCTAGATCGAGATTGTATGTTTTGACGTAGAAGCTAGGAGTGACACCGAGGGTTGCGGGTTCGATCTACGAGTTAAAAGATGTTAAGTATCCGGAAATATTCGGATAAGATTCTGAGTGAGAGCAGATTAGACAGCATTCATCTTATGTGGAATGTATTTGGATTTTTACATTAGATTAGAACAAATTCCATAAATAAATTGCCTATAGAAACCGCTTACATAGACAACATACAATTTTACTAAGAAAACTCTTTATTTCAATCATTCATTTATATAATTTTCATAGATAGAAATAAATCTTTATCCACAATTATTCATAATTAGCTGTGACCACGGTTTTGTCCGCGTTTATGACTATACTATACTAAAAAATATTTTTTCAATTCGGACCAGTAATTCCTGCCGGAGCAAGCAAGCAAACAAACAAATCCTCATCTTCCGTTTTATATATATATATATATATATATATATATATATATATATATATATATTAGTATAAGCTTTTCAACTATTTGTGAAACTTGTTTCCCTTCTGCTTCAAAGCTTATTCTACACCACATGGCAAGAAAGCTCGCTAAGAAAAAAAGCTTTGACAGGTCGTGGGCGAAGCTTACAATGCAGCTAACTTAAACACTCTTATTAAGTCACGGGCAACGTGGGAAAGTGTATTTTGTGTCGTATACTTACTTAATTGCTTCACTGGGTATACTTGAATTGTGTGTGACGAATTAGATAAGTTTATTTGGGAAAATTGGTAGGTGGAACTATTGCAATACGTTTTAAGTTATGGTATACTGTTATCCGTTTTTGATTAGTTTTACTTAACAAACTAAAAGCCTTAAAAAAAATTAATCTGAAAAAAAATGTGAAACCGATCTACAAAAATTGCCGAATAATATGAAATGTAGTCATTGGTATACAAAATTATAAAATAACGAAAAGTTTTCATTTATACATATTAATAAGCTTATGTTATTAAAACATACATATTAATGTTTTAGGGCACATACTATTTAGTTAGAAGTAATTTCCAGTTGGTAATTTCAATTGTACTGCTATCCAGCAGTACGATTTAAACCAATGTTAGTAAGTGGTATTTGTGTAAAGATTGGAAGAATCCTCTTCACAAATACCTAGCTAGCTCTACTGGATGAGGTAAAATATCGTAAGGAAACATTTAAATTATGACTGTGTAACCATGATACATTTATCTGGTTCCCTCTCTCAGAGTTACGATGATCAAATGGCCAACCAAGCAAGCTGGAACATAATCGACTAGGAACGAGACATAACAAGAACTAGGAAGGTAGGAACGAGACTAGACTACTAGACTAGACCACGAAGATGATAAATAGGTATGACGTTTAGAAGATTATCCGCAAACACATAAAAAAAATATATATATCCTTTTCACAGCTTTCCATCCAACCCAGCCTACTGTCCCATGTTGGGCTGGGACTTAAAAAGAATATGCCAACTGTAGTTCTTGCCTAGCATGTCGTAAAAGGCGACTAATGGTATATCGAGTTTTGGGTGTGTGATTGTGTAGGCGACAGGTTAGCCGCTTGTTCACAATTTTCCATCTAACTCAGCCCGGCTTTATTTTTGGCTGAATGTTGTTGAAAGGGCTTGCTGCCCTTTCAACTCTGCCTCTGCCTACCCTTTCGGGGATTATGAGCGTGATGTTATGTATGTACATACATGTATATGGTCGAATTGAGAACCTCCTCCCTTTTTTGAAGTCGGTTGAAAGCGATCAATCAGTAACATTTCGCGTTGAGCGAATCTTGTCACTTTGCGGGGTGGTTTTAAACATCTGTATACACCCTGCGTGCCGGCACTGAGTGGGGTAGTTGTAAACACTTCGGTGCAGCCTTTCTAAATTCTAGAACTTGAAATATAGCACAGGTGCGGAGTCGGGCGATCGGCGAGACAATACAATAAACACTTAGTTGGATTTCCGAGCGTTTAAACAATGACTTGCTTCTAGTTAGCATAGTAAGTCGTCTATCGGCTGTTTAGGGTTGTGAGTGGGGTTGAAAGAATAATGTATAATATATTTATTTCGACTGGCTCGATGGCGCATTCGTTAGTGATCCTGCCCCATGCGCCAAGAGTTGTGGGTTCGATCCCCACCCAGGACAAATATTCGTGTGATGAATACTTGTGTTTGTGTTGTGTCTGGGTGTTAATATTCAGTATTTAAGTATATATTTGTAATACCACTGTTGTTTCTGATATCTGTAACACAAGTGCTTAAGCTACTTACATGGAGTCAGATCAATGTATGTGATGTAGTCTGAATTTATTTATTTTATTATTTATGCCTTAACTTTCATTTTAGATAAATAATACGTCATCACATCGACATCCTCGATGGAGCAGGGAGTCACACGCAATAATCGCCCTTAACAACTTGTTCAGTCATTTGGTAGTTTTACCTGGAAAGTTTTCCGAGAGATTTGAAAATGGTAGACATGCTAGGCAAGGCACAGAGTTGGTACTTGAGTGAGAGCTCCCAGACGAAATAAAAAATTGTCCAGACTCACACACCAATTCTCTAGTCCCAAACTAAGCTTGTGCTTGTACTATGGATACTTGTATAAATGTGAACGGATAAACATACTTAAATATGTATATAAACATTTCATTCGTTCACACGAAAACATTTTGCGTAACATTTTTCTTTTTCTTAAGAATCTCTTTATGGCGGCGTGATAGGTTTTCATTATATTACTCCATCCATAGCACAAGCATAAGTTTAGTTAGGGACTAGGGAATTGGTGTGTCAGTCTGGAGAATTTATTTATTTATTAACGTTTATTATCTCACCACAAATACATAGTTCTCATAAATAAAAGGTACTTTGAAAAACAAATTGAATAGACATAACTGGTATTGTGGGAGACTGGAGTCTGAAGTAGGCAGTTAATCTGCCTGTATCTCTGTTATTATTATTACTTAGCAGAAACAATCGGTTTTAGTCGGGTTTAAACATTTTGGTAAACTTTTACCCCCGCCAGCCCTACCGGGACAGTGTTCTGTTCCCGGCTGAGTCACGCTCAGCGCTGAGATACTGTTATAGTTTCAGCGGATCAGCCGCAGCCGCTCGCGACTTTCACTCGTTCCGTTTTCATTATCGACCTTTTATGTTTTCATTGGCGGTTATTGTGGCTTTGGAGTTTGCTGTTTACGAGAAATTTGGTCTTATGCCACTGGAGGTTGGGTAGCTCATGGTGTTGGTTGAATTCTGGGCACGTAACTCTTGAGTTTTTTTTATATATAAGTGTGCAGAAATCGGTATGAAAAAACGGCACAGTGATTTATGGAAATCATCGATCGCCCAGCTTTTTAAACTTGGCCAGACACTGTCGTGGCTATGTATGTAGAAGTATATTCAAATTCTAATAACACGTGCATCCATTTATACTTTCACATCTACAATTCCTAAAAGGGTAGGTAAAGTCCTAGGAGAAGTAAGCTCTTCTATTCTAGATAGATAGATAGAATGAAAAATCTAGATACATATGAACAATCTAGATAGCAGCAGTGGTAGCTCAATGGTAAGGACATGTCCTTACCATTGAGGCACATGCGCCTCTCGACCGAGGGGTGCGGGTTCAAACCCAGGCACATACTTCTGGATTTTTTAAGTGCAGCGGTGAGGGAAACCATCGTGATGAAACCTGCACATTTCAACAACAATGGATGTGAAGCTATGATCCAAAAATATTCTGATTCCTCTATATAAGAGTTACGAAGGTCAGATCGGCAGTCGCTTCAATGTAATTCCAGACTCGCTGATCCTCATGGTCTAAGCGGACTAATAAGCACTGGGCATAACGCTACGAGGATGATAATTAAAAAAAAATTAGAGGTACATTCCTGGCTTTGGACTTAAACCCTTCGTACGTTTGCCACCACTCTTCGAAAAAACATGATCAGTTTGAACTTAATATTAGCACTTGCATTTAACAATCGATTTGCCTCAAATAATGTCTTCAAACCTTGGGCCCAAAGCCCGTTCCTCATTTACCCACAATTCTAAAACTAGCAACGTGAGATGCTAATCTGTTGGACGTGACAAGTATCCTCGAGTCTGCACGCGCCTTAGAACTTGCGACACCATCGTGAAGACTCGCTCTGATAACATCGCGACGTGTCAATTTGAGCTGAGATATGAGGGTAGGAAAGTCGAAAGTGAAATGGCTTTGTCATTATTCTACTTTTTGTGTTTTTTTTAGCTAATGGCAACGGAATATTATTGCGAGGATTATTGCTGCCAGTATCGTTGTATAATGACAGTGTTTCATAAATTATGTCAAGACTATTAATCTCGTTGTAAAAGGTATCACACATGAACAAATCCATGCGACTAATCGCATTAAGTTGACAGATGATTTTGTTTAATAATAAAATTACATAATGCTTTAAAAGCTTAGACTCCTAAAATTGTTATTTCCTTAAGTTAGTATTAGTAAAGACTATATTTTTATGGGAAAGTAATCCTTGCCTCTTCGTTACAATATAACCTAAGCCACTTGACTAATTATGATTTATGGTTAACTTCATAATGAATTGTTCATCTGCAATGATATCTAGTCTTAAGTGTAGATTAATTAAATTTACAAAATTGTATAATTGGCATTTAAAAGAGTAACTATCGAGTTTCTTGCCGGTTTCATCTCGATAGATTCTACCTTCCGTACCGGTGGTAGTATTATTTGTTCTTTTTTTTGTATACTGACTATTTATAAGTGCTTTCTTGAAGCCTATATAAATAAAGGTATTTTGAAATTAAATTTGAATTTGAATGATGCTCAAAGATATGAACCCCAAACATTTGAAGTTACAACTTTAGGAAAAGTTTTTAAACCCGAAAACAAGTAAAGATCCCGACCTTTGAAATTAGTGTTACCCAAAGCAAGACTCTTGCGGCGGTCTTGCATGCCGTTATCTTGCAGACTCAATCTTGTTCTTGATCAAATGTTGCTTGTCGCTTGGTCCTGTGTTAAGACCAAGCAACAAGCGACATTTAAGCAAGAACAAGACTAAATCTGCAAGATGACGACGTGCAAGACCGCTGCAAGAGTCTTGCTTTGGGCAACACTATTTGAAATATACTTAATTCCGAGCAAAGTATATATATATATGTATATGTATGAGCTACATATAAATTAGTACCTAAGTACAATAGTAACAACACCAGCTATAAAGATGTGGCGAAGCGTTCAAGCATTGGGCACGAGATTCAATTACGTATGCCGATGGAAATCGATCTGCGAAGCGGTGTTGCCATCAGTTATGTGCTTTCTACCGCTGGCGAATGCGATTTGACGTATTTATTATGGTCTCGGACCATCTTTTAGTAAGTAAATCGAGTGCGAGTTTCTAGTGACAGTGTATTAGATTGGATTCAGCCGTGTGACTCCTAAGGAAGATGTAGACTGTGTTTGTGGTAAATATAATGATATATAATGAAGATGTTTGATCTCGTTGCATTAAAAAATCATTGTGTAGGCGACAAGCTTACCCCTTGTCACTAATTTTTCACATTTTCCATCTAACCCAGCCCAGTTTTGTTTTTGGCTGAATGTGGTTAAAGGGGCCTGCTGCCCATTTGACTCTGCCTATCCCTTCGGGGATTATGGGCGTGATGTTGTATGTATGTAAAAATTAATTTTATGTCTCGTTGATTGTACATGGGTTACAATTAGAAAACATGTTTGCATCAACAAAATGAGAGATAATTTGACAATTGCGCAGCAGATGAATAAGCGAACGAGCCATAATACACTACTTAGCTAAAAAATTATAGACACAAAAAATTTCAAGACATGATTATTTTTATATTTTATAAGATGTTTATCACACTAACATTTTTACGCAATAATATTTTGGATCGCCTTACCGGACTAAAACTAGTAAATAAATAAATAAAAAACCGACATAACTATTGCATTGACGTTATTGTTTACCTTTAAGATTTATATATCCATCGGAACGTGCTTGTATATTCATATATATGTATATGAGCGGCGCACACGTAATAAATCCTTGAGAAGGGTGAAATCGATCGTATTTCGCCGCGATCCAATTAGACAATGAACGCAGGAGTCGGCTCCGTTAGGATGGCACGACGTAGTGACTACTATGAAAACTTGAATCCTCCTCCTTTCATCATCTTCCTAGCGTTATGTCCCGTGTTTAGAAGGGGTCCACTTAGACCATGATCCAGGATTTAGCGAATCTGGTAATTATATTGAAGCGACTGCCGATCTGACCTTCGTAACCCTAAGATAGGGGAACCAAAATTTTTTTTGGATCATAGTCACAAAACCAAAGTTGTTTGAATTTGCAGGTTTCATCACGATGTTTTCCCTCACCGTCGAGCTAGTGGTATAAATACGTACATAGATTTGAAAAATCCAGAGGTACGTGCCCGGGTTTGAACCCGCACTCCTCGGTTAAGAGGCGCGTGTCCTTGCCATTGAGCTACCACCGCTCCTTTCGTACGTAAGAAATTGTATCAAATGTGATCATATTTTTGTATGAAATTTTATATTTTACTCTATAAATATATATGAGAATAAAGAGCGGTGAAGACTTAATGGTAAGGTTTTGCAGCTTAAGCGCAGGTGTTGGTTTCAAGTCGGGAAGTCCGTCACGACTGATGATCATAAATGACAGTCAGCTGCCCCCTGCGTACGAAAGAGGGGGCAGCTCATGGGCAGTCCATGACAACTACTAGTTCATAAGACTAGGTGTAAACTTGTAGACAGACCTTAACATCTAGATCTTGCATAAAGTGGAAAGTGGTTCCCATAGTCGGAAGGCCTGGGAGTTTCACAAACCACATGACTTGGCGGCGCGTGACGCATTCCTGTCATTAAAGAAATATATCTTACTAGTTTTTGCTCTTAGCGTGCATTCTATAGGATCAATTATTTTCTTGTTTAATCTTAAACCATGTCTTACAGAGTTCGTTTTTTTGTTTGGGAGAATGTAAAAGATATAAATATAAATAAATATCCGACGACATCACATACATTGATCTGACTCCGGGGTAAGTAGCTTCTTTAAGCACTTGTGTTACGGATATCAGAATCAACAGTGGTATTACAAATATATACTTAAATATTGGATATAAACACCCAGCCACAGAACAAACACAAGTATTCATCATACGAATGTTTGTTCTGGGTGGGGATCGAACCCACAACTTTTGGCGCATGGGGAAGGTCACTACCGAATGCGCCATCAAGCCAGTCAATGAGACGAAGACATATAGAGTTACTTTCGCATCTATATTAATAATATAAAGAGTAGAGATCTATATTTTTTGTATTTTTGTGTGTATGTATATTTGTAATGAATAAACTCAAAAACTATTGTGCCGATTTCAAGAATTCTTTCACCATTGAAAGCTACATTATCCGGACGTAACATAGGCTATATTTTAACCCCATATTCCCACGGGAACGGGAACTATGCGGGTGAAACTGCGGGGCGCTGCTAGTTCAAAATATTTGTAAGGATACGAAGTGTCGCCTATTTTCCTTCTTTCTAGTTCCTAGAAAGAAAGCAGCGAATACAAACCAGCTTACTGAGACCAACAAGGGCTATGCAATAAAAATACTAGGATTACTAATTTGTGAATCAAGGAAGCCATCCCCTGGTGCTTCGCTAACAGCCTAATACATCTACATAATTTCGGATTCTCTATGCCTTTGAGCAGAATAAATTAATTTGTAGTTTGTATAAATTGTTTGTCCGTTGTATAAGTTGTACAATCAAAACACAGGCATTCCAAATCTAAAGAAAAGGCTGATTAAATATTTAACAGCCTAATATTGTTAATTGGACAAATATTTATTTTGGCTTCTTGTTCATACAAGTTTATTTATTCAACTTAAAGTCATCTTTAAGTTGTATAAATGTTATGTAACTCTTAGTAGGGGTCAAAAGGCAGGTTCGCACGCTTAGCCCCATCTGAAATTTACACGACGTAGCTAAATGTCACAGTCTCACTGCACTGTGAACGGAAAACGAGATCAAATGTTCTCTTATTCAATAAAGGTATAATCGTTACTCTGTTATTATTTATACAGATTATTGAGTCGCTAAAAGGTCAGTTAGAATGAATATGGACCGTAGTAAAAAAGAAAAAGTGCATTCGACTAATTATGTAATGTTCTACATTTGTATGTCACTCTTGTAAATGTTATATGAGAAGATTTATATGTTAAAATTGTGCGTTTTTAAAATAGTGTGTTAATGTGTCAATAAGCGTAATTAAGAGCTAAACGGTGTTAGTACAAACTTAATTTTACGAATAATTTTGAATTGATCAAACAATTTAACAAACAATGTGTATTATTAGTACATATATTCATTTAGATTTAGAGTTCGATAGGTCGAAGATACTAGGATAATGATTTAAAATTGATTTCGTATTGTTTAATTAATTATATTTTTTATTTTTTTTTGTAAACATGTTTTTATGTCTTCTGAGCAGGCGTGATGTAATTTATATGTGGAAATAACAGTTCTCATGTCGACGGTGCCAGAAGAGTGTTGCATATAACTGATATACTGATGTGATGTATAATAATATCATAATAATAATATCAGACTACATCACATACATTGTTCTGACTCCGAGGTAAGTAGCTTAAGCACTTGTGTTACGGATATCAGAATCAACAGTGGTAACAAATATATACTTAAATATTGGATATTAACACCCAGACACAGAACAAACACAAGTATTCATCATACGAATGTTTATCCTGGGTGGGGATCGAACCCACAACTCTTGGCGCATAGGGCACTACCAAATGCGCCATCGAGCTTAATATCGAGCTTAATAGCTTAGTATCTCACAGTAGGAACTAATTCGAAGTCGATAACCCTTCATCCACAAATGTACAGGAAGAAAGATCTCGTCCACTTTCATAAAAAGCGGTCACACAACGCAATCGGCGCATTTCATTCATATATGCAGTTTTGTTCACTGTGAAGTTTCTCTAATGAGACAAAAAGGGAACCTGAATAATGAATTCTTTTGACAAGTACTTAAGGTGGATATTGCACTGTAAATACACGTATGCTTGTTTTGATTATATTTGGATTGTACTTACCAAAAAATTCTGGAGTGTTTTATGTTGATCAAGGTTAAGTACCTTTGAAAGGTTTTTTACATACTTTTCGTATGATATCTCGTTTGTAGACACACAGAGCGGTGGTAGCTCAATGGTAAGGACACGCGCCTCTTAACCGAGGAGTGCGGGTTCAAACCCGGGCATGTACCTCTGGATTTTTTAAATCTATGTACGTATTTATACCACTAGCTCGACGGTGAGGGAAAACATCGTGATGAAACCTGCAAATTCAAACTTTGGATTTGTAACCATGATCCAAAAATTGTCTGGTTCCCCTATCTTAGGGTTACGAAGGTCAGATCGGCAGTCGCTTCAATGTAATTACCAGACTCGCTAAATCCTGGATCATGGTCTAAGCGGACCCCGTCTAAACACGGGACATAACGCTAGGAAGATGATGATCTCGTTTGTAGACATAAACAGTTTCCGATTCGTTGTGAAATATGAAGTTTTGACAAATAATGAAATGCATACTACACAGTTCGATCATTCTTAGGAAATGATTCTGTATTCAGAACCTTGTATAAAAGAGCTTTTATGAAAAGGATCATGAATGTTGAAGAGGCGAGTGAGGTGTGTAAGGATCGTGCCATATGGCGTCCGGTTCTCTTTGCCTACTCCGCTAGGGAAGTGGCGTGAAGTTTAGTTAGTTAGTTTATAAAGGTTAACTTTTACCAGTACTCCTATACTAAGGATGATTTAAAGCGTTATGTACCTGTAAACAATGAAAATATAGTTATTACAAATGTGTCAATAACAAATACATACTTAAAAGACTTAATAAAAGCATTTTAAGAAAAAATTTATAAAGTTATGACCCAGTATAAGAAATTACCAAACATTTTAAAATGTCGCCATTGTAAATATAAATAAAATTATGATGACGAAACAATTTTAAATGAATCTACTCGACAGCCCGTTGGGGTAATGTTTTCGACTTCGCGTCGAACGCCAGGAACACGTCTTCGATCCCCGGGCCAAAAAAAATATTGATGAAACAGGCATTTTTCTCCTATCTAGGTGTTTGTGGTACCTTCGTTGATTTTGATTAAGATAAAGTGCTTAAGTTGCTTACATTGGAATCATATCAAGTTATGTTGTCTAATATGTATCACTTACCTTTTACCTCACCTCCCACACCGGTACCACTGAAAATCAGCGTCATGTCGCCACAACGTCATGACAAATGCTGAGTGGCTACCATTTTGGCTGCATATCATAAACTTTTTGTTATAATATTTTGTTACACCTCTAAGATTTTGTCCATAATGTTTGTTGTATTGTTAATATTTGTTTTATGTTAAGTTTTATGCAGCAAATAAATAAGTTTTCTTTCTTTCTTTCTTTCTTACTTACTTATTTGGACCGAATCCTTGTTCTTATTTTAGTTGTAAGTTGAGTTAAGTGCTAGTACAAGTTAGGCTGATGAAATTCATGCACATACGCGTAATGAGCCCTCGGGGGCTCACGACCATGATTATGCGATTGTATGCATGTGGTGCACCGCACGCATCACGACTGCATTGCTCTGTGAAAGCGATGATTTATTATCAGAGAGTACAGTCATCGGCATGGTGAAGTCAAATTATTTATACAGCTAAAGGCGCCAAGCATACGGCCTGGTGAGCAGTCACTATTATCTAGGTCCAGTGACCTTGCTCCATGCGCCAAGAGTTGTGGGTTCGATTCTCACCCAGGAGAAACATTCGTATGATGAATACTTGTGTTTGTTCTGTGTCTGGGTGTTAATATCTGATATATAAGTATATATTTGTAATACCACTGCTGATTCTAATATTCGTAACACAAGTGCTTAAGCTACTTACCTCGGAGTCAGATCAATAAATGTGATATAGTCAGATATTAATTTATTTTATAAGTACTCATGTACTACATAATATAAAGCATATCGCGTTTAGTGCCGTACGTATTCATAATTTTGAAGGATAATATATTATAGGATGTTTTTAAGTAAGAATAACTTGTATACAACTGTACCGCAGCTCGAGTTTAGAGCGGCCCCGCATACGTCACTGAAGCTCAATACCTAATGACGTGCCGTATTCACGTTGTGAGCTAAATGGCTCGAAGGTTCCATCAATAGACGCGGTCAGGCGAGAAACCATTGGTCTTCAATTGAATTGAAGATGCTAGAGGAATCGGCGTCTGTGTTGTCCGAACAAATTGTGTTGGTATGCGGTGGTGGGGTTCGAATGCGAGGAGTTCTGGGTTCAGATCTGAGCAGATAAGAATGGCCACAGAAGCTCGTGTCATTAGGAATTAAGGTTAAAAGTGGTCAGTTCCTTCAGTTGCTGTACTGTGATAAAAAATAATACAATTTAATGTAAATAGTTCGATGCGAGAAAAAGTATGAAAAAAATGCAGTATTTTACTAACATAGTTATCTCAATGAGAGTTATGGATTTGTTTTCCAGGATGGCAGTCGATTCAATTTAATAATCAGACTTACGAAATCTAAGATCATAACCAAAACTAATTTCCAAATAAAATGAAAGAAAAACACATTCTGTAACTGTGTAGTCTCCAGTGTGTTAAATGTCAATTAATTTAGCCCTACTGACTGTCAACGTGAAATGTCAGAAGAAGTCAGTCTAAGTAATATATGTCAAATACGTCATATTAACACTAAATATGATATTTTAGTAGATTTAAGATCGAGTCCGGAGGTTTGCTGTTTTAAATTTGAAATTAATGTACTCGATAGATGTGAAAATTCAAATGCCAAGCTGACAAAATAGGCTCAGAAACCTTTATGGCACGGTCGTCAGACTTTCGCAACATCGCAGGTTCGATCCCGCTTAAATATTTTGTAATGTTATTAGATAGGAGCGTAAAGATAATTTACTATAGATAGCTATACTATTAATAATATTGTCTACATGTAAAGTTAAAAAACTATATCTATAAGCCCTTAACATACTTATTATGAGTACATACATACATACGTAACTTCACGCCCGCACTCCCCGAAGGGGTAGGCAGAGTCAAAGGGACAGCCAAAATAAAAATAAAAAAAAATCAGTCGAATTGAGAACCTCCTCCTTTTTTTTGAAGTCGGTTAAAAACTGGGCTGGGTTAGATGGAAAGTTATGACATAGTAGTGACGCTAGCTCGTCGCCTACGCAATCATTAGATGAATATTATGAGAAACATCATAATAAGTTCGTTTTGTACCTGACCATCAAAAATGATGATTTAAAATAAAAGTAAAATTTAAGTATGATCTAAAAAATTTTAGAAATTTATTCATAACTAGCTGTGCCAGCGGTGTCACCCGCGTTTATGGTTAATATTATAAAGACTATTTCTATCATACATGATTTCTATGTAACTTTAACCATTAAGGCTGCACACGCGACGGAAGCTTAAAAAATGGAGTAACTTCTCCCGTTTTCCCAACATTTCCCTTCACTACTCTGCTCCTATTGATTGTAGCGTGATGAAAAGTATACTATAACCTGCCCAGGAGTATGAAGAATAAATGTACCAAGTTTCGTTAAAATCCGTCGAGTAGTTTTTGTTTCTATAAGGAACATACAGACAGACAAAAATTTTACAGATTGCATTTTTGGCATCAGTATCGATCACTAATCACCCCCTAATAGTTATTTTGAAAATATATTTCATGTACAGAATTGACCTCTCTACAGATTTATTATAAGTATAGATATGTGCAATCACCAGCCAACCATTTCATATAAAACCTTTCAAATAGGTAACATATTCGCAAATAAAACACAATTTTCCACACCAGACATATCTTACATAAACTCGCGTCTCATTGGACTGCGGGCCTAACGAGGTGCCCAATATTTTTGGCGAGACGGATTTATTGTAATAGTATGAAAACTTTTAAGGGTGTGAGTCCAATGGCCACGCAATTTATTTATTAGCATACAGTTTGTGATGAAACCACTTTAAGCTTGTTTTAATGGCTTGTCGACGAAGGCTTACTTACATCATATTTATATCCACACATAGATAATAACTTAGGAATTTAACGGATAAGGCGAAGTTTTGAGAATACTTTAGTTTAGCAATTATGGTAATTTTGAGCTGAATGTTTATTTTTAGGCTTTAGTATGCTGGTTTGGTGTAAATACGCATTTATCGAAGATAATGTAGGAATTTTGTTTTAAGCACTTGAAATTGTAGATGTAAAATAAGGAACCCTGTCTGACATTGGTCAAACCAGGGTTCATTTCTCAGTACTGTTTTTCATATCATATTCTAGACTGAGAAAGAATCTAGAGACTAATACATATTCTGCGAACGTTTTAAGTATATATCTATTACGATTCAAAAGATACAACTCGGTGACTAACGGACAGACAGCTGAAGCTGAGAAATAGAGACACATTGGCATTGGGTAATTAACTCTAAAAACATTAAATTCTGATTCATCTTCCTAGCGTTATGTCCCGTGTTTAAACGGGGTCCGCTTAGACCATGATCCAGGATTTACCGAGTCTTACATTAGACTGCTGATCTGATCTTCGTAACCCTAAGATAGGGGTACCAGACAATTTTTGAATATGTTTACAAATCCAAAGTTGTTTGAATTTTCAGATTTCATTACGATGTTTTCTCTCACCGTCGAGCTAGTGGTATAAATACGTACATAGACTAGAAAAATCCAGAGGTATGTGCCCGGGTTTGAACCCGCACTCCTCGATTAAGCAGCGCGTGTCCTTACCCAATGGTAAGGACACGCGCCGCTTAATCGAGGAGGTAGCTCAATAGCTACCACCGCTCTTAACATTAAATTCTGATTGATCATTGGCATATTGTATAGCTCCTATTTCTTAAAAGTCGTAAATGATGTATACTCTTTTACAGAATACCTTTGCAGATTACAATAACAATTAAGAATTAAAAAAGTTACATAAAAGAGTCTGATAAAATTACCGAAACCTCATCAACAATTTTGTCGTAAACATTAAAATTTAATCATTACCCGCATACTTTCTCTTTGTTAACAGGTTACTCAATATTTTGCAAAACTTGTAAGTAAATGCAAAGATAAATTTTAGGGTTCCATACTCAAAGTGCCAGAACAATGAGCTAGGGGTATTATTGCAGAAAAACTAGCGACCCACTCCGGCATGGTGAGCACAAAACGATGTTAAAAATCTATTCATATAAACCTTTCTCTTGAATCACTCTAGCTATTGGTGAAAACTGCATCAACCTATTGCTTAGTTTAATAGATCTAAGAAACAGTGACATTGTTTTATACTATGTACTGCTACTATTCTGACTGGCTCGATGGCGAATTCGGTAGTGACCTCGCCCCATGCGCCAAGAGTTGTGGGTTCGATACCCACCCAGGATAAATATTCGTATGATGAATACTTGTGTTTGTCCTGTGTCTGGGTGTTAATATTTCATATTTAAGTATATATTTGTAATACCACTGTTGATTCTGATATCCGTAACACAAGTGCTTAAGCTACTTACCTCGGAGTCAGATCAATGTATGTGATGTAGTCGGATATTTATTATTTACTAGACTCTCTAGACTCCGCACTTCGTAACGGCCCATTCTCGGATTTTCTTTTCTTTCTTTAAAGTATTATAAACGCTTACTGATATTGCGAAGGTTTTGAGAATGGATATAAATGTGGTGGTAAATAAGTCAGCGGTCACCATGGACCATGAATACTTGCAGCACCAGAGGTATCATAATTGCCGACTTTCCGTATACCCCGTAAACCCTTTATAAAGGATAGCTTATTAAAGGATCTAAGGAGAACTTTGGCATAGAATTACTCTTAAACTAAGTGAATTCCAACAAAATTGGGTATACAGATCTACCTCCAATTGGATATATAATATAATTTTTATTCCACACCTGTGTCTGCTCGGAAAGTATTATTTTCCAAATCCGAAAAGACGCATACATCTCGACGACTTTTTTATAAAACGAGAAGTGTGCAAGCCCAATTCACCCTTGACCACATGCAATAATTATTTTAGCTACTTCCCAGAACCGTTTAATAATAATAACATAGTTTCTTGTAAATTAACTATAACTGGGATTACGAGTGTCGTGACATCGGCCACTTATAACGATTGGTAACTGAAAAAACTTAAGTTTCACCCAATAAAAGTTTATTGTCAGACATTTTATCAATGTGACATACTGTCCGGTCGATAAGGCAGCACAGAGTATCGAAGATTACTTTCAACTTGAATGAAAACAAAAGTGACGGTTGCAGAAAGAGTAATTGCAGTTCGTACTCAGTTGAGTTTATAATGCGTATCAATCACTTTTAATAAATGTTAACATCGGATCTGAATTGCCACGATTTACTTTTAGCCTGTTTTTTATTAATATAATGTTAGATTTGTCTGACTATATCAAGTTTCACCGCAATACGTTCACTTTTTTTTTCTGCAAATGTTAATTTACAATCTATATAATTATCATACCAAATTATTGTCTTAGGAGTTATATAGGGGTTATACTCGAAAATAAGCTAATTTAAATTTTTGGAAGGGGTAGGCAGAGTCAAAGGGGTAGCAGGCCCCTTTAATCACATTCAGCTTAAAATAAAACTGGACTAGGTTGATAGAAAATTGTGACAAGTCCAAAAGCCCAAATACCATTAGTCGCTTTTTACGACATGTTAGACAAGAAACACAGTTGGCACATTATTTTTAGGTTCCAGACCAACATGAGACAAGTCTTTTTAATTAAAAACAAGAAGAGAAAAATAGTAGCCGTACAGCCCTAACGCTAATCGAAAAAAAATTCGTCAATCGTCGACCCGGTTATGACTTCGTATTTACCATTCCCAGCGGTAATGTGTCCCGTTGCTTTTCACCAATTATCAACATCGTGGGTCCAAGATATTTATTTTGGTCAACATTTTTTTTATATTTATTCGAGTTTTGCCCTTTTTGGCTCTGCCCTGGACTGGATTTGGGGTTAACGCCCTTACTCTGATTAACGGGCGTATTTGACCATGTGCTTTAGCTGAAAGCTTTGATTATCTGACTGATTTATTGGAGTTCTCGGACGTTTTATGCGTTAAATCACTAGCTGATATGATACGGGATTAAATTGTGTTGTCATTGATGGTTTGTGTTGGGGAGTAACGGGACTTTCGGTGTTTTCACATTTGATGCAATGACTTTCATATGTCACGCAATAGCTACATTATGGGTATTGTATTTGCCTGGCCCGTTGGTCGAGTGGTCAGAGAACCTGGCCACGAAACCAAAGGTCGCGGGTTCGAATCCCGCTAGGGGCAAATATTTCGTGTGATGAACATGGATATTTGTACTCGAGTCATGGATGTTTATAAACGTATTTAAGTATGTCTATTCGTTCACCTAGTATCCATAGCACAAGCTTATAAGCTTAGTTTGGGACTAGGGAATTGGTGTGCCAGTCCAAAGAATTTATTATTATTTATTATTTATTTCTTTATTGTCAATGATTTGGGCGACCGGAAAAAGACGTCGGTGCTTAGTCGAGTCAAAAATAAATAAGATTATTAAATTGGCTTATAAATAAGTCGATCATAGCTCATTGTGTTGCATCATCATTGGTATCAGGAGAAGTAAATTTAAAAAGAGGTCACTTAGAACTTATAGTACGATTGTGAGTCGGTACATTATTATGTTAGATGGTTAAGTACGACACTAAATAACCCTCTCCTAAAACTGTAAAAATAGTGATAAAAATTTCTTGGCGATAACCATAACCAGATTCTGCTATAGAGTTTAAAATTTGATGTGGCCCAAAATAAAATGTTTTCGAATATAAATTTACCTCCGTCCCTTACTTTTCCCTAAAGAGTACGCATCCCTTGATGTATAAAATCTAATCCTCCATTGGCGCTATTTAAATAGCCTGGTATAAAGCATAGACCCCAAAATGGCTGCCAGCCTACGCGCCATAAACAACCAACCATCTAATTACAAGCGGGTACCAGGAAAGTAGGAGTCTAAAAGAGGTCATTCATAGTTCGTTACACGCGATACTTGTCATGTGTCAACATAGCATAAAATAGAATGACAATTAGCGTGGGAGGCAAAGCAAGCGTCGATTAAAATCTATCGGCCGATAAACTTGCGTTTAACAAGCTTTCATAAAAAGATGTATGGCTAGTATACCTGTGGCAGACTTCTACAATTAAAATTTATATCTGGACTGATGGTAAGCTACTTTATTTATCAGCAAGTACCATAGGCTATATTATACCCCCGTATTCCCACGGGCACTGAAGCTACGAGGGTGAAACCACGGGGCGCTGCTAGTTTTATATTCGGTGTCTCATTTTAGTCTGGAATTTGTAATAAAAAAATTCCAATCGTGTTTCTTGTAGCACGTCGTTAATGATCCCTAATGTTGTATTGATGTATGATTGTCATCATCTTCCTAGCGTTATGTCCCGTGCTTAGTCGGGGTCTGCTTAGACCATGATCCAGGATTTAGCGGGTCTGGTAATTACATTGAAGCGAATGTCGATCTGACCATCGTAACCCTAAGATAGGGGAACCAGACAATTTTTGGATCATGGTTACAAATCCAAAGTTATTTGAATTTGCAGGTTTCATCACGATGTTTTCCTTCACCGTCGAGCTAGTGGTATAAATACTTACATAGACTTGAAAAATCCAGAGGTACGTGCCCGGGTTTGAACCCGCACTCCTCGGTTAAGAGGCGCGTGTCCTTACCATTGGGCAACCACCGCTCTCTAATGATTATTATATTATATTGATTATATGTTGTATTGATGTATGATTGTATAGGCAATTAACTATTTATAGTTACTGGTCACCGTACTTGGTCACTATTTTTGACATCTGAAACAATTTAATTATATTTTTGGCTCAAAGTGCTTAAAGAAATTGGCTGTTTTGGACTTCACCCACTTCTTCGTTTATCGCGGGCTTGATAGTACGTATATAATATCCGATGCCAAACAATTTTGACGTAACTTCATACATTCGGAAATCCAATTCAGATTTTTATTATAGTCATTGTCATAATACAGATGGAATTGATTTTTTCTTTAATATGACAAGAGACATTAAATTTACGATTATAGAAACTATTTCTTGTTAATCCGAATGGATGGACACCTTTTACCTTTATGTTGCGTAAATTATTACACAAAATTAAGGCTATGAAACTGAATTTAATGTTATGTAATATTAACTTACAAAAGCTTGTTCGTATTGAATGTCCTGGATATACAAAGAAAAGTCATTTCATTGTAATAATTTTTATGTTTTGGAATTACACCTTGTGAGGAGTAAAGGAGGGTTAATAAAATATTCATAAATATTATTAATAAGATTACATTAATAGTGAATGATAATGTTGCAATAGCCTTCTTTTTTAACACAGCACACATTCAGTAAACATCACTTCCTCAATTTTTTTTTCTTTATAGTCAGTTTTTATTTTTTACGGTACGAAAATAATTAAAAATTAAAAAACGGTTCCCACGGAACTTGTTTCTACGAGACTCGTTATTTATTTTATTAAAAAGACAAACTTCAAACGACATTAATTGTTTTACAACCTCTAATATTTACGCAAAGCTTCCCGCCATGTTGGAAATCTCTCGGACTTTCGCATCCACTCCAATCAACTCTATGATTGCTCAGAAATAATGGAATAAATGCTATCTGATTGCCTCTCAAATAAATAACGATGAGTTTCGGTCAGAACATTAAAAATGCAGGTTTTAAGGAATCAAGACGCCATTTTAATCTTAATTTAATTTTATCATAGTCGTCATTTGCAAAGTATATTCGGTAGCGAATTTCGACTGTCCCAAGTAAAATATTTAGTACCATTTAGTACTTTTAAAAGTCGACATGTCGTAAAAAAAATTGGCAGTAACGATATTGGGGAAATTTTAATAGGTTCTGACGAGAGTCCGAGACGTGATAACGTGATGGGAAGTTATGCCGCCATTTCGTGCCATACGAATACTTCTCATTAATTAAACAATTATTTCATCGTTTCATTTCAAAAGGTGCGGCCAGAATACCAGTGCTGCTGTGGCGACTCTCGGGTTGCTGCAACACATGCTGAGGCTCGCACCTTGTTGGCCATAACTCCATGTATGTTCCTGTCTCATGTGTCTGTATTATTTAATGGTCAATAAATGTTTTCTATTCTATTCTATTCTATTCTATTCATCGCACGTATGATATTACAAGTGGTCCATTCGGTTCGTACATTAATGAGTATGTATGTATTCCGAGGCACATATTAAAAGAACAGACGGATACCAAAAATCATACGAGGTAAGGATGTTCAATCTTTGTACAAAAGTTTTTTTTTTAATTATTAATCTTAAATATTTCTGTACTATGAACTAATTCGGAAAAACAATTCGTATTATAATCATCCTCCTAGCGTTATGTCCCGTGCTTAGACGAGGTCCGCTTAGACCATGATCCAGGATTTAGCGAGTCTGGTAAATTACATTGAAGCGACTGCCGATCTGACCTTTGTAACCCTAAGATAGGGGAACCAGACAATTTTTGGATCATGGTTACAAATCCAAAGTTGTTTGAATTTGCAGGTTTCATTACGATGTTTTCCTTCACCGTCAAGCTAGTGGTATAAATACGTACATAGACTTGAAAAATCCAGAGGTACGTGCCCGGGTTTGAACCCGCACTCCTCGGTTAAGAGGCGCGTGTCCTTACCATTGAGCTACCACCGCTTATTCTTATTATAATAAAATAAGCAATTAGTTCATCCTTTTCAAATTGAATGAAAAAGAAATCAAATAACGATACCACGAGTCCAACTAAGTTAATCACTATTACCACACATCTAGCATATAACTGAACATTACGGTTGTATTAGAATATTTAAATTGAATATTTGTTTAACTATAAAACTAGGTTTCCCAATGTGCCATTAAAAATAATGAAAATACATAATTTTAACACCCGGAGTTTATTAAAAAGTAAATGTTTAAGTGATCTCAAGTTAACTGTTTTAGTATTAAATGGAATTAATAACATCGTTTTATATTCATTAAAATGTAAAACAGAAGCCCTGTATGATGTTAAGATAGATGAATAAAACCGTATACTGAGAGTGTAGTCCGCTATCAGATTTCGCTGTTGGGCTCCACTGACAGCGCAGAGCGTGTCAACATTTTAAATAATAATAAATAATAATAATAAATATCCGACTACATCACATACATTGATCTGACTCCGAGGTAAGTAGCTTGAGCACTTGTGTTACGGATATCAGAATCAACAGTGGTATTACAAATATATACTTAAATATTGGATATTAACACCCAGACACAAAACAAACACAAGTATTCATTACACGAATGTTTGTCCTGGGTGGGGATCGACAACTCTTGGCGCATGGGGCAGGGTCACTACCGCATGCGCCATCGAGCTTGTCAATTTTAATAATAGTAATTACAATACTCCTATTATATCAATCAAACGGAGGTTTAATTGATATAAAATACACAATCGTTTGATACTGGTTCAACAATCGTGCTTTACTCAAATACTGAGTATACTGAAATAACAATAATACTCCTTTTATATCTGGTGATAAATCATTTTCCCACAGTTTCGGCTTCTAGAATCCGATCTGTTATGGAGTAATCGTGGCTTGCGCGGGATCACTCATCCCAGAATTGACTTAGGGTCCAGACATTTAGTACCTACCAATCACAATCAATTAAATTATAAATATTTGAACGGAAATTATTTCATTATATAATGTATAAAATAATCAGAAGTAATGAGATAAATTTGTACAATTTAACAAGATGGAAGCTTTTAATATCGGAGGCTCACTGGGTCGCTTCGCTGATTTAATTAGTAAGTTACAATTAAAATACAAATGAAAATATAAAAAAAGAACCCTAAATCGCTAATCGCCGCATCTAGACCCACGCCTTTCCACTTAAGTCTCTCATAACACGTTTTACGGCCTCAAGACCCGTCTGTGCTAATTTGGGAGTGCGATATCCTCCGGTCAAAACCTCCTAACGACGTGTCATATTGTCTCGAGGATATTAATGGTAGGATTATGAGAAACGGTTGAAGATGGGAATAGAAATAGCGACTCTTTGCCTCTCGAGTTAAGTGCGAAATTAAACTTCCGTTTGTAGGGGATATTTCGGAGGTTTTTCCTCAGAGTAACAGTTACGAAAACACGTCTATAGAAGTAGGTTCACGCTTGTCATTAGTTGCGACAGAAGTTATGTAAAGATGAGATCTGAGATGTTACTTAAGGAAAATAATCTTTACTCTGGAAACGAGATCGGAGCATATGGTAAAATTCGAGTTAGTCAAAGCAAGATATTCGTCTTGACTGGCCCGTTGGTCGAGTGGTTAAAGACCCTGGCCACGAAACTAAGGGTCGCGGGTTCGAATCCCGCTAGGGGCAAATCTTTAGTTTGATGATCATGGACATTTGTACTCGAGTCATGGATGTATATAAACGTATATAAGTATGTCTATCCGTTCACTTAGTATCCATAGCACAAGCATAAGCTTAGTTTGGAACTAGGGAATTGGCGAGTCAGTCTGGAGAATTTATTTATTATTCATTTATTTATTTGCTTTGACAAAATACTGCGAGCGGAATTTTAAAATAATTGAATTAAGTTGAAAGTAAAGTTTTGAAATTAATTGTAATGACTAAATTGGGTCATTGTAAGTAAGTATTGGTCTATAATTCTAGATAGTTCTAACAATACTAGATCTAAAACATCTCCAATACAAGATTTACAACTATAATAGTGTGTTATTTATGTGCGAAGTATGATAATGATAAATTAGGATAATTGATTAAACATAGCAATAATTAGGATTATAAAGATTTACAACATCATTAAACGTATCTAGACAATTTATTAGACCATTAAAATAATTTAATAAGCCTCATGATGTATGTTTAGCATTAATCAGACATATCGAATTTACATAATAGTATTAATGTTTAAAAAATTCATCATTATAGAAATATTATTAGAAAGATAAAATCGATAAGATGTATGAAAGGGAAAATATCAAAAAGTTTATACATACCAGTGTTTTTTATTACACTGGTATTCCATTTCCTTTTTGAAAACACAAAATTCTATTTTCAAAATCTTCATATATACCTCCTTGTCATTTAATCCATATATTCGTCTATAATAAGGACCGTGCCATATGGCGTTCGGTTTTCTCTGCCTACCCCGCCAGGGAAGTGGCGTGAAGTTTAGTTAGTTAGTTTTCGTCTATAATACTTCGATTTTTTTCCAACAACCATCATCTTATTTATATAGTTTGTAATTTGAGCATGGTATTTGACTGTCGGCGAGACATCGTTTGCGATGTCATACGAGATCTTTGGATAAATTGGGCAGTTCATAAAACGTGCTAACTGTTTGTTAGGTGCCTTTGCCTAAAATCAATCGTTAACAAAAATAAATAAATATCAGATTACATCACATACATTGATCTGACTACGAAATAAGTAGCTTAAGCACTTGTGTTACGGATATCGGAATCAACAGTGGTATTACAAATATATACTTAAATTAACACCCAGACACAAAACAAACACAAGTATTCATCATACGAATGTTTGTCCTGGGTGGGGATCGAACCCACAACTCTTGGCGCATCGGGCAGGGTCACTACCAAATGCACCATCGAGACAGTCAAAAACAAAAAACAACGTAGAATTATATTTCATTGATTCTATCACCAAAAGTCCCGTTCGTTCTCGTTTCCCACGTCAAGTAGTGTCAAAGATCTTTACTCCTTACATTAGTAAATAGGTAGCCTCATTATGTAACGTAATACTCCATATAACACGAGTAGACAATGCCGAAGACACTTTATCAGCCACTTTAGAGCTACCGCAATCGTTCGCTGCGCCCACGCAGCTTTCGAAGTATGGGATTAAATTCCCATAAATTGTCTTATCGGACAATGCAGCGATCCCTCTTTTGGGGGTCGGTTTGGGGACATGTGAGAATGTTCGGTAATGAACGATTGGTTGGAAATTTTCGATTGTGTGACCATACAGAAATAATATGTTTTATTAAATTTTTATGAATTTAATTAATACGAAAGTTAGGTTTTAAAGGGTGGTGGTTTAATTTACTTAGAGAATATAGTTAGTAAGTCGTAAGTTTGTAACTTAACTTACGGCCCTTTAACTTTTACTAACAAAAGTTATCTCCATGTAGACGTTAACCGTTAGTGAGCGATTAAACAGTTTTGCTTAAGTATTGTGTCTATTGGTACATCGTAATTCAATCTTACTAATAACTATAAACCTACCTACCTAAATACCTTACTAATATTATAAACGAGAAAGTTTGTTTGGATGGATGGATGTGTGAATGTTTGTTACTCTTTCACGCAAAAAATACTGCATGGGTTTTAATGAAATTTTGCAATAGTATAGCTTATAGATGAGAATAACATATAAGCCGTGTTTCATTGATGTACCACTTGAGCAACACCGCGGGCCGAGTATCTCCATACGTCTTAATTAGGAATTGCAATCCAGCGGAATTTTTTGGTGTACCTAACAAGCACATGATCTGTGATAATATTATGCTGGACCCAACTTAATTTCTTGATCCAGCATTCCAATCTCTAGTAGGGGTTAAGTTCCAGCGGCATTGAACCAGGACCTGTCGCTGGACCCAGCACAGCTAAAGTTGTGCTGGTCGTAGGTAAATTACTGCGTTGCAATCCCTAGTCTAAATGTTTATTTCAAAGAACAAAGTCACTGTACTTATTCAGAAAAGAACTTTATAATCTATACTAATATTATAAAGAGGAAAGATTTGTATTTTTGTGTGTGCGTATGTTTGTAATGAATAAACTCAAAAGCTACTGGACTGATTTGAAAAATTCTTTCACCAATAGAAAGCTACTTTATCAAGGAGTAACATAGGCTATATTTTATCCTCATATTCCCACGGGAACGGGAACTATGCGGGTGAAACCGCAGGCCGCTGGTAGTCTTAAATGTGTTTAAGTCAAGTCAACCCTTGAGCTTTATATATTGACTTTAGATTAAATTTCCGTCAAATCCCACGCTTCTGTACATAAATAACTATAAAAAACAGCAGTAAATATTCAATTTCAATGTCAATTATCGGTTATTGTACGTTTATCCCCTTCCCTGGTGCGTTTTGTCACGTGCCCTGACATTTGTCACGTCTAATCCCCTAACTGTATTCCATTCCACGGTTTAAAAAACATAAATTTCTCCCCATTCTTTTCAAAGGTTAGGGGCGAAGAATGTCACATGACAAAAATAGAATTTATTTGAAAAAAATATTTATAATGGTAAAAGTATGGACTGCGTTACGAATTAATGGCAAATTGATTATGACAATTAACCTTTTAAGATCAATTACATAGTAATTATGGTTTTCCGTTATCTTAACAGTTTATAAGGAAAAATGTAAGCTACTACTAGCTGGAATAGAATTTCGCTTATAAACGGTATCACATATAAGACACAAATAAGATCATGGTTGATTTAAAATTAAAAATCAATTTGGTAAATTTGTGAATCTATTCAACTCAATTCGCATTTCTAGGGGAAAGCCGATAAAACATGAAGCATGTTTCAAACTGGAAATAAATCTCGAAGCTGTTGTATATTATAGCAAACAAACGCTCTAAACCTCTCGGTCAAACGGTAATAAAAGTAGATTTCTCCTTTGATTTCGACATAAAGTAATAAACGACACAGGCCCGGACTATCAATACGCGAAGTAGGTGATTGGGGCATTCAAAGGTGCATTTGTAGAAGGCATTGGTCATATATAATTAAGTCTAAAATTAAATCTTCTTAACCACATTGCTAAACGCCAGACGCAGTGTAGTTTTCCATCTTTTTTTGTACTTCTATTCTCATATCTTATATCATTTGTATTCGTATTTCTATGTATAGAATAGGAATAAACTATCAGGTGCAATCTTTGTATAGAACATGCTGTGTTTATCTGTTATTAGTTATGCAATGTTGTAGATATTAAGTATATTGATATGTTATAGATTAAGCATGTAATATTTGTAATAACTGTTGATAAACCATAATAAATAAATTAAAAAAGACAACGACTGCGCTGTGTGTCTACACATTGCAAAGAAATGAGTCGAAAAATTCGGCAAAATTTTATGAACTCATGTCCTTACGTGTCTTAAGGCGTGTTGTATATGTTTAGTCAGCCCTTGAATGCCAGGGGGTAAGTTGTATTAAAGTTACCTTTAAGTAGCTAACTGATAATCAGTATTGTCCAAGTCTGTTACTAGATTTTGATCATTACAGTTGTTAGAAATATCGTCATTTAAAACCTAAAGCTTGCACACTACGCTGACTATAAAAAATCATTCTATTGATAATTGTAGTGTAGAAACCCTAAGATATGAATTGCCTAGAAGCCTCCTATAGCTCAATCCGGCCCTGACTATTCATGTTTATTAAACAAACACTCGATCGACTTTGAAGACGGATTTCTTTATAGCCTCGACTATAAGTGGATATTGTGTAGGCTCTACACCATATTTTTGGTCAGAAAGTTGCACAAAACACATAAAATATAAATTGATATTTTGTGGCGTTTTCGTGTGTTACAAAAGGAATTTGTTATTTACGATGTAGTTTTCGATGTCGTTTTTAATTCACTAATAAACTTGTATTCGTTGCTCTCACATCTTCACGCTTTTTTCGGCCTAGAATCCGTTTATTGCTTTACAAATCTCGTGAGAATCTCATCGAAGCCGGTATTTAATTGAATAGAATTGAAAATAAATTCGCCGGTGAGATTGTTTGGCAGGACTTGTTATTCTTGTTTTGTTCGTTTTGAAATTCTTTACAAAATTAAACTGTACGCGTATAATATACAGTGAGTAAGTATAGAATAGTGTGTGATATTCACATAATTGACGTATAGAATAAACAATTCATGTGTGGAAATTAATCCAAAATTTAATTATTTTATGTCAAAAAACAATAAACTCCCTAATCTCTGGATTAGATATTTTTCGGACACTGTCTACTTCTACGGGGAATGCAAGCGTGTTATGTATCTAGGTATACAAACGTTTAAATATAATTACGGTAACTAAATTGTCTGCCTTTTGCTTTAACTACACTTAATAAGTAAACAAATATTGCGGCTCAAATTATGTGACTTAATTTGAGCCGGATTCCAAATGAAAGTAGTATCTAGTTAAATTTATGATCTCAACCCGCTACCTCACCAAGCTTTCATTTAATTAATGCTCCAATTCAGCTGCTTCCTACCAATAGAAGCGCGTGTGGTCCCAATAACTCTCATTCATCGGGCATCTCATAAATAACGTCATAACATCGGCGCTGTCAGATGGAGGAAGGGCAGGTCGACCACGCCCTTTGTCAACGGGCTGTTGACACCAGTTGGACGAGGAAGCTGAATAATTTGAGTGGGACATAGTGCATTGATATCGAAATTAAAATGGACAATTTTTGCGTCACTTTTAGTTTGATTTATAATTTTTTCGGGTTAAAAAGTAGCGTAGACTTGAATTGGGTTAAAAACGTAGGGTAACCAAATTTATTTTTATTAATCAGGTGTAAGAACACAAGATAGTACGCTCTGGCACGTTTTTTTAAACCAGGGGAATACGTTACGCACCGTCCCGCTGAGACCGGGGGGAATCAAATCAATCAATAGGAGGACCCTGCTCTGCCCAAGGTGGTAGTGGGCGGGGTATACCGACTAAACCCCTGGGATTTAGTCGGTATACCCCGCCCACCGACTAAACCCCACCGTGAACAGTACATTCTGGCTTTGGACCATAGCCGGAGGTGGGCTATCACCGGTCTTGCCAGCCGGTTCCGGCACCGGCCGCAGTTCTGTCATTTGTGTTTTTACTTACTTAGCTAGATAGGGGTCTTCGAAAAAAGATTATACATACAAACACACAAATAAAGACATCGACACAAACCGCCAATTATGTACTGTCAGAACGCACGACCATTGTTTGAGCAAAACGGTTCTCCCTCAGGCTGTAACTGACAAAGCCAAATTTATATCAGTTCGTTTTTTCAACCAAAATGTTTAAAAAAGTATTTACATGGAGTCAAACTATAAGAAATCGAACAGGTAACAAGTTACAGTATGATATATATATATATATATATATATATATATATATATATATATATATATATATATATATATCATACTATATATATTTATTCCATTGGTCTAAAATGTTTATAATTCCAACTTAAGCAGATCAAAAGTGAACACAAGCCTATTTATTATAAGGCGACAAAGCGGTCCTTGTAATTTCAAAAACTATATATATTGCAATCTCCGTGGGGTAGGCAGAACCAAATGAGCTGATTAAACCACAATTAGCCAAAAATCTAATTGGGTTAGAAGGAAAATTATGGAAGGTAGTGTGGCTAGCTTGTCGCCTACGCAATCACAAATTCAGTACCCGATACATCATTAGCCGCTTTTTACGACGAGGAACAGAGTTGGCACATTCTTTTGGAGTTCCAGCCTAACATGGTACAAAAAATCGTTGGCTCTGATAAATGTTTTTCAAAACGTGACACTTTCGTACCCTAATGTTCTCTCTGGACAGTACCTAGGACCAAACCGCAAAACGGACCTGATGGTCACGTTAGAAAAATACCTAGTCTCGTTGGCACTTACAATGGGTCATTTGTACCATGATAATTGAGTAGGCTTAGCGTTTTGTCGGATTCCAATCGTTGCGATTACAAAGAAGTAACAACGCTGCATCCTGTTCTGTTTAAATTTGCATCATTATTGCTCATGCTTTATAATCTAGGAAACATAAATGCAAATACTAGACGCCATGTTTGGTCGGCCCATTAGACGTGGAATAAACTGCATATGTTTATCGCTAAGGTGTCGATGTTCATTCAATAACTTACTACGATGTTTGAAGTGACGCTAAAATGTTAGATGAATGAAATGGCTATGAATGGAAAGACAGACTAATGCAATCTTGTATCAAAAAGTAAGTGCTTGGTTTAAACGCAATCTTTACTAATATTATAAAGAGGCAAGATTTGTATTTTTGTGTGTGTGTATGTTTGAAATGAATAAACTCAAAAACTACTGAGCCGATTTCAAAAATTCTTTCACCATTGGAAAGCTACATTATCCGGAAGTAACATAGGCTATATTTTATCCCCATATTCCCACAGCAACGGGAACTATGCGGGTGAAACCGCGGGGCGCTGTTATCTAAAAATAACCGTACAATTTGGAATCCAATTACAACCTGGGATATTGTTTGATTTTTTGGTCATAATCGGTTGTTCCCGGGATATGAAATATCCAGGATAATACTTCTCTTTCTTCTCCATCTATGGAAATGAAGTAACCGTAAGCGAAGTTGCTGTTAAATCTTTCTTCATTACATACCTGCAAACAAAAAAATATATATATAAGTAAAAGAAATACAAGTTATTAAGTAAACTTCAATAGGATTACAAACGGGAAGTTTAGAAAATTGTTAACGTATAATGTATATAAATATTTAACTCATTGTTCTAACAAACTTATTTAAAAGACTTTAGAAAATTTGCATTTTTTTAACTTTCTATATAAAAGTTGTGTTTTGCCTTGGCTATTTTGTATGAAAGGTAGAAAACTTTTTTTGCTTGTTTTCGCATATATTAAAATAACCTTGTAAAAACCATGTATGTAGTACAGTCAATAGTATTAACTAAAAAAGACACCATTTAAGTAGAAGCTCTGAAGGCTTCACTGCTTTAGTCATTAAATCATTAACTTTCTACTCGATTGCAACAATATAGATTTTACGAGCCCAAATGCACTAGGAAGTACTACAAAATAAGGACATATCGTGATCCATGTCGCTCTGATTTCGTGATGTCTGAAATTACTTTAATTATGTTGTCTCCTTTAATCTGTCCGTTCCTCGGAGCGATGTCACTATGCCAGATTGCTTATTAGCTTTTATTATATAATTGGATTTTGATTCACCGGTAACAAGAATATACAATTTGATAGCGGCTATCCTTGTCTTATTATTGACTAGCAGCGCCCCGCGGTTTCACCCGCATAGTTCTTGTTCCTGTAGGAATATGGGGATAAAATATAGCTTACGTAACTTCCGGATACTGTAGCTTTCCAATAGTGAAAGAATTTTTGAAATTGGCACAGTAGTTTTTGAGTTTAGTCATTACAAACATACACACATTCAAAAATACAAATTTTTCCTCTTTATAATATTAGTATAGATTACGTTTGCGTCAGTAAGCATAAGGACTTTCTTTTTAAGTTATTCAAGGTTGATTGGAATTTATTTCATTGGTACGTAATGTTTTGTTTTAACGAAATGACCTCCGTTCCGATACGTCTTAAGAAATTTTATGGAGATGATATTTTTTATTAGGCCTATTTAATAGTTATAGTGATGTTTATATAAAGTGTTACCAAATTCTGACACAATAATGTGTATGTAATATGTGTATGTGTAATAATATATTGATATTTTGAATGATCGCTGTTGTCAGACAAAATTACTTTTATAGAACATGTCCATATGAGAAGCGTAAAGAATATTTCTTAAATAACATTAATTATATTTTTGAATTCCTATGACCGACTCACTCATAAATTAATAAGTAGAAAAGATTGTGCTGAGATGTGTACATGAATATTAATTAAATTTGGAATACCACAAGGCATCCACTTAACATAATTATTCCTGATCCCTAATAGATATTTTAAGTGATGCTTAATATTTTATTCAAGAGATATTTTATGGTTTTTGAATGATGGTGTATGGTAGTAAAAGTATGGTAAAGCAAACATCAAGACGACTTTGAGTAAGATAGAAGCGACTGAGTGTTGGCTGTCATATGTTGCAAGTAAACGTTAACCTTTTAAACAAACAATCTTTTAGTAGGTGCTCATAACAGGAGTATGTAATTTGTAGCTAAACAGTAATTGAATGGAACGACAAATATTGTAATAAGTGTGTATTTACAATAACTTTCATATACAATGTACTCTTTTAAACAGATATTTACCAATATCTAAATAGACTGCGTCAAATAGCCACGATTGTATTTTGAAATATTATTACAGAGGAAATAGATCTGAGAAGAGGGTTTGACATAGTACATGATAAAAAACTTTGCTTTATATAATATAATTACGTAACAAATCTTGAAATTTAAGCAACAATTCGTAGAATTAAAACAATTAACAATAAAGTTTTAAATCATCGATGTTGTAACATTAAGTCGTAACAATATAAAAGGCGGGATACCGCAAGGTGCCCTCATGGGACCGCATGTCAATAACCTCATTTATTAGCGAGCCGCGCATAGGGGTTCGCACGAGTTTGTGCGCACACGCACCTCGCGATTCGCGAAAAGTAACGTATGTGTCGCTGTCGAAATATAAAATACGATGTTTCATAAAGCGTCTAGTTGGTTTACAAAAAGTTTTTTTGACGTTGATGATTTGCGTAGTCCTACTACAAAATTAATAATTACCTTTATTAATTTGATAAACAAATATAATGAACAAATGAATTCTAGAGGAGTATTTATGAATACTGCGGTAAGTTTTGAAAACATCCCATGAAATCAATTTGTTTTAAATTAAAGACGAATTGAATTTCACCAAACGAGTCATTAGATTATATTAAGAAGATTCTTAAGCGCATAGAATCGTGGTTATTTGAATTTCATTATACAATTTACGTCGGTACTTTATTTAGCTGTAATACAATCGGCCTAATCGCATCATGATGCGGCATATAATATAATTTGCCAGCAACATCATGGAGGTAATAAGACCCTTAATGGCAGCTTCATGGCAACAATTGTATGGGTGTTTCTGCATTTCCATTAAATTACAGCCTCGCGGCCATCGAATTGATTTTAAAAATTTTATGATTGCATACTGTCAATACTGCTTTTAAAATTATTTCATAATTCCGAAAAGGCAACCAATCCTTTGCAATTTGTTTCGAAAGTTGATTCGAATTTTAAATCATTTATATTATTGACCTAGTTATGTATTTTACTGTATTTTAAAGCATGAAGTTACAAAGTGTATTTACTTAATATTTTTATGAAGAACAAAGTAGCTTTTAACTTATATCCTCGTTTAAATACATTATACCATATTATACTCATATAACTTTTACAAACAACCTAGATTGTTTGTTCATATTTGTGTAAAAAGTTAATAATAAAATTGTACAATTTATAAAAAAATATACTTATTGTTTAAAGTCAGGACATTGTAAGGTAACGTCCTGACTTTAAACAATATATTTTTTTATAGATACGCCTATCTAGGCATCTTACTTGATCCCCTAATTCTCTCTTGTGCTATTGGAGGGCTAGAAATAATATAACTCATAAACTCGGACAAACATTTAAAAACACAATCTGAAATCTGATAATAGGGGCAGTACCGTTATTCTTGCTTAGGAAATACATCACCACCCACCAGCCCATATTTTCATCGCTAATAATTATTTTGTAACACCGAAACATTGGTAATAAATCTATTATATCCAGTTCCCTATTTACAGTGAACAAAAGATTATATTCTGCCCTTTATCGTGTACAGTCAACGTGTAAAATCCGAGACAAAACAATAATATCGCGAAATTTATAGTAATCACTTCCGTTAAATCCCTCCCGATACCACGGGATTCTTAAAAGTGGCAAATATTTTCATACAAACGACAAATGCAACGCAATAAAAGTATTTTAAGCGTCTCCCATCTCAGTGGAGTGTTAATTATTGCAAGCGTATATGGTGAAGCAAGATGGCGGACACATAATTGCTTCGCACAAAGAGAACATTAACATGCACGTAGAGAATATTACTGGACTAATCTTTTGCGATTATGATATAGTTCCTATTTCCGCAATAAATATTTACAAGGAATTATGGTCTTAAGCTAACTAACTAACTAACTAAACTTCACGCCACTTCCCTAGCGGGGTAGGCAGAGAGAACCGAACGCCATATGGCACGATCCTTACACACCTCACTCGCCTCTTCAACATTCATAATCCTTTTCATACAAGCTCTACGATTTTTATGACTCCTAACATCACCTTCTTTTAATACACGACCAATCTGGTCGTGGTAGGTGAGCCTGGGCCTTCCGCGGCTCCTACATCCTTCCACATTCGCATTGTATATCTGTTTAGTCAATCTTTCGTCATCCATTCTTTCCACATGTCCGAACCACCGGAGCATGCCTCTTCTTACCTTGACTCCGACGCTGTCCTTCAGACCAACTCTCTTTCTTACATCATCATTCCGAACGCAGTCTGTGAGCGATACACCGCAGATTTTCCGCAGCGCACGCATCTCGACCGCGTTTATTCTACTTTCATGCTCTTTCTGCCATACCCAACTCTCGCTTCCATATGTTAGCGTAGGAATCAGCACCGCATTGTGTATGGCGAGCTGGGCCTTCTGGCTTAAGATTTTGCTGCCTAAAAGTTTTCCTAACGCTCCATTCACCCTATTCCCTGCATTCACTCTTCTTTCTATATCAGCGGAGTACCTTCCATCTCTACTAAATGCAGATCCTAGATATACAATTTCATTCACCTGTTCCAGCACTACATCGTCAACCGTTATCCTTGTATCCGTTCTGGTTTCATCTCTTTCAAACACCATAATCTTTGTTTTCTTCGCATTCAAATGTAAGCCTCTCTCCTTGCAATCATCTTTCAATGTTGTGACTAGTTGCTGCAGATCCGATGCCGACTCTGCTAGAAGTACGGCATCGTCCGCGTAAAGCAGGCAGTTCACAACCAGGTCACCCATACGCACTCCAACATTCATAGATCTAATCCTCTGGAGACAATGGTCGAGATATAGGATAAACAGCAGAGCAGACAGCACGCATCCTTGTCTGACACCAATATTGACGTCAAACCAGGGTGACAGGCTGCCCTCCACTTGCACGCATGCCGTACATCCCACATAGGTGGACTGCGCAGCACGAAGCAATGCTCCATCAATCCCATATCTCGGCAATATGTCCCAAAGGTCCTTTCGTACAACCCTGTCAAAAGCCTTCTCCATATCCACAAAACCGCAAAAAACCCTCTGACTTTTGGCCAGATGCTTCTCCACGATGTTGCGAAGAGAGAAAACTTGATCCGTGCATCCTCTACCATTCCGGAAACCTCCCTGTGCCTCCCACAACATTCCATCAGATTTCACCCTCATTCTCCTCTCAATAATCTTGCCATACACCTTTGCTGCTAAGCTGATCAAACTGATGGCTCTATGGCTGGCACAGTCCATACGTGACCCAGCACCCTTGTACAGAGGCACGATAACTGCCCGTCTCCAGTCCATTGGGACCTTTCCGTTTCTCCAGCATAGATTGCACAAGAACCAGAAAGCGTCCTGGACGCTAGCGCCACCTAGCTTGATCATCTCCGCAGATACCTTGTCTATTCCCGCGGCCTTTCCACTTTTCAGACTTCGTATCGACCATTCAATCTCATTCATAGTGATGTCTTCATCAGACGCTGGCACCACAGAATCAGACATAGCCTCACTCTCAGTGCCAACATCAGAGACATACTCATACATTTCTCCAAAATATTCACTCCACCGTTCTAACACCTCGTTCGGGTTTGCAAGAATGTCACCAGCTTTAGATTTAATCTTACTCATTCCGGATGCCGACGAATATCCCCGAGACCTCTTAACCTCCCTCCAAAAGAGCTTGGAATTAGCCTCGAAACTATTCGTCAGTCTCCTTTCTTCATTCATAGCTACTCTTTCACGCTTCTCTTTCACTAAAGCTTTGGTTTCACTCTTGCAATAACGGTATATTTCTTTCTTCATCTCAAGCATACTTTCATCCATTTGCAAAGATGAGACATAATCAAGCCAGGCCTTCTTCTTTCTCGCTACGGAGGCTTTGACCTCCTCATCCCACCATGCGTCACCTTTCATTGTTCTACGTCTCCTTGCGCATCCACATGCCTCTTTTGCACTGTCCACCATGCTCTCTTTCAAAATGTTCCAGCAATCATCAACATCTAAGCCAGAAAGACTCGCATTCGCAAGTCTTTCATTGACTAAGCCTACATACACACTCCTTACACTTTCATCTTCCAGTTTTTCATTCCTTATCCTTTCAGTGCCTCCGCATGGAGTACGCACTCGCCAGTGCCTCCACTTCTTGAAAAGCCCAGCAAACCGGCATACTACCAGGTAGTGGTCTGTTTCAAGAGTAGGGCCTCTGTAGGCTCTTGTATCCAATATACTATTGCGGAGGCGGCTATCGACTAAAATCAAATCAATCACACTTTTTTGGTCATTCCGTCTCCAAGTATACGTGTGAATATCCTTATGACGGAAAATAGTGTTTGCCACAAGGAGGTTCCGTTCCAAACATACTTCCAAGATTTGCTTACCAGCATCATTCACTCTCTTGTCTCCATATGGGCCAAGGACTGCTTCATAGTCAGATCGCTTGGTGCCAACCCAACCATTCAAATCTCCACACATAATTATCCTCTCATTTCCTTCAGTCTTAAGCCAGGAAAATTTATATTGTTACGTTAATATCTAAACTGTCAAGTCTGGCCAAAAACGTATGGATTTTGATAGCGATTTTGATTCATCAAAAAGCCTTAATTTTTAAATAAATTTATGATGATTATGGTTTATCGTTGTTGCATTTGATTTTTATTTTTGTACTAGCGATCCGCCCCGGCTTTGCACGGTGAGCACAAAATAATATAAAATGATACATATAAACCTTCTTCTTGGATCACTCTATCTATTGGTGATAACCGCAATAACATCCCTTGCGTAGTTTTAAAGATCTAAGCGAACAGACAGAAGCGGCGACTTTGTTTTATACTATGTAAATATGCTTTGCGTGTTATAAAACAATAAAATTAGAGATACGTCATACATTCCTGTAATTCTAAAATTTTAAAGTTATGGTTAATTTATATATCGTAGAAAATACTAGACAATTCTGTTTTTTGTTAACTCTGCTGAAAGCTGACCTATCTGTGTTGTGTCATAAATTGTTTTTCTATCCACTGGAAACAGAATATTAACATTGCACCTTTAAGTTTAGCAATGTACAAACATATTGTGCGCCAGCATAAGCCGCTTACATACCGCGACGGCCCTCAAAAAGCCTCCTCATTAAAAATACATTCCTTGTTTTGTGTCCAGGAATGCTTGGGATGGTATTCCTGGATTGTTTAGACGGCTCTGCGTACGAAGTGCAAGGCTGTACATTGCTCACGGTCAAAAGCGTTCGGGGGAATCTTTGGGATATTTGGTCATGCTTGAAATAACAGTGTTTAAAGTAATGATTTTTTTGTATATGTATTATATTTAACTTCTAACAATCAAAGAAGCTGAATATAATTAATAATTTGTAAGTTCATTATTCATTTCGCAGACCTTTTGTTTGTGTCAAAGATAATTGGTTAACATAGGTAACAATTAAATAAATGACTAGCATTTGGTTTATAATCCGTTACTAACTAATTCAAATGTCAGAGATTAACCTTTAACATTATCGATACAATAAATTAGAAGTTCTGTCAATACCTCATTATTATTGGGATTATCTTTAAGTATCACATTAATTTTACTAAATCATCAAACACCGATGTTTATCATCGATGCGGTTATTGACTTCATTAAAATACGGTAAAACGGTATCATTTTGTCACAGTAAATAAAGTCCAGATTTGCATAATCATAATGTCAACTTCGTATTCGGAATGATGGTCGTATAATAACGTTTTTATAAAGGTAAAGAAGCGGTCAGAAAATTGAGCCCTGGCGTACTCCCCGTTAGGCAATAAGCTAAACATTACGTCACGATTTGAATTGCAGAAAGCTATGGAACAATCTCAAATACAGCACAGTGAACCTATGTAGATCGCCCGACGCGGCTTTGATGGTGGTATTTGAAAGTAATTTCTATGCGACTGGTACAGAGAGCTTGTCAATTATTTTAAGAGTTTGTTTACGTAGATTTATCAATAGCTTTCTATAAGTCTGGACATGGCCACAGCGTGCAATGAAGAAATAATAAATTTATGGTCTTTCCCTCAACTTTACAGGGTGGTGTTATGATTGAAACTGTGATTTCAAATAAGAATTTTGCATTGTTAGTATTTACCTATATTATGCAGGCAGCAAATAAATACTATCAGACGACACGCATACCATGTTTCTTGGATAATTCTTTTTATTTTACCGATTAGGGCTAATTGGTTAGATTGCTATACAGTTAACTACAAAAAGTATAATTAATTACATTAGTCTTAAAATTGTTCATTCTAATTAAGGACTAGGTTAGTGACCTAAATTAATTTAATCTTTATAATCAACACAGTATTTTATAAATCTACATAGATTTAGTAGGATTTTAGACCGCTGGTAACAAGAGGGATTGTTAAAATATATTTCGAGATACAAAGGAAACCGGTAAGCGTCGGCAATTGAAATCGTAATTCTAATGTCCGCACTTTCGCAGCCTCGGGCCTTGATCTTACTGTTGCACTTATCAGAGTTGAGTGTGGGGGCTTTCTAGTCGCGTGGAACAGGCGTTTATAGGATATTCTTTTAATATATTGTCCTCTTACTATTTGTGATAAATATACAAGCGTTTATACTAAAGTCAATTTTATATCACCCGGGAATAGTACTCCCACTTTTGTTAATGCATAATTTTCTAGATGACCTGTCTAATCTCACAAGCAGATAAACTGGTTCGCATCATAAGGACTGAGTGAGGGTCTTTGATTGCGGTTGAAAAGTAGATCCCTGAAATGTACAAATTCACTTGTCACTCCTTTTTCACAGCTTTCCATCCAACCCAGCCCACTGTCCCATGTTGGTCTGGGACTTAAAAAGAATATGCCAACTGTGGTTCTTGCCTAGCATGTTGTAAAAGGCGACTAATGATATATCGGGTTTCGGGTGTGTGATTGTGTAGGCTTATTTTTTTTTTTTTTTGGCTGAATGTGGTTGAAGGTGCATGCTGTCTCTTTGACTCTGCCTACCCCTTCGGGGATTATGGGCGTGATGTTGCGCTAATCGACTGACAAAACGCAATGTAATAACGCTGACATCTTATGCAGAAACCACAACTAACCAGGTTTCGCATTTACAACTGGTATAAATGCATCTGTCAGATCGGTGGCAACTTCTTAAAGTCGGTGCTATAAGAAGTTATATTAAACATAAAACTCTTTGTAACTTGCCACTCGTAAACGTATTATAGCTTAAGTTTAACAATACGTACATACATAACATCACGCCCATAATCCCTGAAGGGGTAGGCAGAGTCAAAGGGGCAGCAGGCCTCTTAAACCACATTCAACCAACAATAAAAATGGGCTGGGATAGATGGAAAACTGTGAAGAAGTAGTAACAAGTGGCTAGCTTAACAATACGTAAAGCAAAAATAAAAATGGTCATTAAGAAAGAAAGAAAAATGCTTATTAAGTAGCACACATACACACAAACGTTTATTGTGTGCTTCCTAATGGTATACAGAAAAGCAATTATGAAAAACTGATTTTAGCAACCAACGAAAGTGCAATTCTAAAGGAAGATCATAATAAGATTTCAATAAAAATAAAAATGGTATTCTTTAGTCTGATATACTAATCAATCATCAGATTGAAATTCAATGTATTATTTATAAAGTCAGTCAGGAGTCTGACTCAGAATACTTTGATTGAAGATCCCCGAGTCACGATGTTAAAGATGAATTTCGCCCAAGTGCCAAGTGGCCACTACTGATCACACTAAGACAATATAAATACTTTATATATATCCCTCATCTCTTAAGGGACATACTAAAACCAAGGAACAGTTAGCTCCATTAATAAAATTTTGTCAAAAATAAAATTAAGTATTTAAAGTTTTTTCTGCTTACCCCGCTGGGGAAGTAGCGTGAAGTTAAGTTAAAGTTTTTTCAAAAATTAAATTAGACTATACTAGCATCTGCCAGCATCTTTGGTCGCGTGCTAAATCGATATAACATAATCTATATGTTATTCGGGTGTATAAGCTATATTATTGTAAAGTTTTATTAAAATGCATTTCGTAGTTTTTGCTTGTGAAAGTAACAAACATCCATACATCCTCACAAACTTTTACGTTTATAATATTAGTAGAATATTTTTGATCAAAATTTAAATGATAAAAAGTAATTGGAAATCTAAATGACATACTTAACATATCTTGGCGGTTGGTTCACCAGGTCAGATTTAAATGTTGAGCGTGCCCTTAAAACCGTAAAAATGTGAACTCACAAACTCGCAGGGCATAAAACGTTAGAACACAGGTTTGATGTTAGATCAAAGATACATTTTACAACCATGCAGTTGCATTTTATGATTCACGATAAACTACATAAATGGCGCAACTTTTACATTTGTTATTTTTCTAACATGTCTGCTATTAAAAACCTTCCCAAAACAAGGTTTAATCTAGTCGTCGTAGTAAAATAAATAATAATATTTTTTCCAGACTGACACTTCAATTACCTAGTTCCAATGTAAGCTTATACTTGTGCTATGGATACTAGGTGAACGGATAGACATAAGTCGAGTAGAAATGCCCATTGTTCATCACACGAAACCTTTGTCCCTTGCGGGATTCAAACCCGCGACCCTTGGTATCGTCATCAGGGTCTCTGATCACTTGACCAACGGGTCAGGAAGCAAAATCGTCAAAATAACCTTGACAATAGCACTAATATTTAGCTTAGCTTTTTTAAGTGATTGCTATTGAATTTCATGCGAAACTACAGATTAGGAAAAAAACATTGTTTTAGGTTTAAAGGCAATTATAGTGAACGTGTACGCAAGATAAAGAGAGAATTAGACAAGCTGTTTTCCTAGTTTTACCCAGAATTACCTGACCACCATATTTTAAACTACAACCATGCCTTATTTCAAAATCTCTTAACACTTAAGCCGTAGCTCTGTTATTAAGTGCGAAATAGTTTTGGTCTACTTCCCCGCAACAAAGTTGATAATTTGATACGTGGTTAAAACACTACAGCGGTATGAGTTACAATCTTATCTGGATCTGGTCCTTCGAACCGGATCCTCTGTGGTGTTGCCGCTAATTGATTATCGCCATGGTTATGGTAAATTACTATGTTTTACATGATAAACACTTGAATTAGACGCAAACAGAAAATGCATGTATTTTGATTTGCATTTAGTTCATGATATTTTAAAGCATGTGCTTTTGTATAATATGTATTACATAGTGTATATCTAATGGGTTATTTTGGTCAGTGTACTTATAAAATAGGAGTATTAGCTATTTAGGTTATTTAAAGATACCATATACGTCGAAATAGTTAGCCTAAGATAGAAGTAATAATCATCTGACGCGAAGTTTCACAGATCATTTTTGTGACATTTGTTAAAGTAGCTTTCGAATTCTCTAAATACTTTCAAATGTCTCTTTGCCTAAAGACAATTTTTCAAAGTAAGCAAAACCAAATAGAAATTGCCTTTTAGAACACTGATATAACTGTTTATAGGTCGACAAAACTTTTAAGTTAAGATATCATAAAAATGTTAACTAAAATACTTAAGGTCTTTAGCAGTCTTGTCCTCGACAATAAGGCGCCATTTAATACACCAATATATAAAAAATATACAAAGCAAAGTGATTTAAAATGAGGTTAGCATAAAATCAGTTCAATATTTACAAATGTCACTGTTTCGCTTGCGCCGGCGCAAGGCCATAGAGCAGTGTTGAGGTCAACGCACCGATGACATAATGCTTATGAGTCAGATCGATCGCGACTAATCGCTGGAGATACGATTGTGAAACTACACGTAATTGTTCGCTGGCAAATGTTGGCTGTCAAATGTTAGTGTTAGAATGTACCAATAGTTTACAGGTTACAGATTTGAATGTATTTTTAAATGTCAATGAGTGTAAACATTATGTTATGTAATGCCGTAAACCTACGTGCCTTAAAACAACTACCGACCAATTTTGCATCTACCCCAGTTCAATTGTTGGCTGGACGTGGTTTTAAGGGTTCTGCTGCCGCTTTGAATCTGCCTACCTCTTTGGGGATTATGGGCGTGATGTTATGTATGTAATTACCAACCGACTCGGCCATGACAGCAAATCGCAAGGAGCTCAGTATTGGATTAATTATGGATGTGTAACCATGATTTGAATAACTAACTTCCTATCTAAGGGTTACGAAATACAACTCCAGCTTAAATTTAATAACCAGACTATGGTTGAAGCAGAACCCTACTAGTGGCTATAACCGCCATATTTATAAACCAACAATTATCATAAATAATAAGAAACATATATACATACATATATGCATGCAGATATGTATGTATATATGTGTCACACTGATAGTTGTTCTTACAAGTTACAAGGACTAAATTAATCATAATGTTTTATACTTAAACGAGTCGGAGCAATAGTTATTACAATATCAATGGAATATTATATGCATGCATACATACTTAAGTATATACAAGATAATATTATATTCAAGAAGCTCAATGGTAAACAGTTAACGCTGTGCCTATATAAAAATAAATCCAGAATTAACTCTTTTATTGAAATTGATTAAAAAGATTTGCGTTTTACTACGGATAAAATACTTGTCAATAGGTAAATGTTAAATACCTTTTATCTTTAAGTTTTGTGAAAATAAATACAAGATTACAGTAATTAACGGATTAAGGTTAAGTAGTAGTTGCTATTAAGTGTAAAAGGATTAAACTGAAAATACTGTATTCGTATAAAGTTGATTAAAACGAAGCCGCTTTACCGACGTGAATATGAACGGGGGTACGGTTTCCATTATCATTAATGATAATGAGACAGTAGTATATTGATATAAATATATCTACTATAATATATATACTAAATAAATACTTAAAGATATGAAACTTATTTCTTTAGTTTTTGCTAAGAGTAGTATATTGATATATTTATACCAACTAAAATCTAATTTATTCAGACTCAAATTGTCGTTTCTTTGGTGTGTATACAAGTACTTATACAAGTCTGTCTGTTATATTTTCACGTCTATAACATTTATGCGATAGTGATGAAATTTTATAAAATTATTTTTTATAAAATTATTATCAAAATTTCACGCAGTGTTTTGATACTTGCATAACGTATAACAGGATCAAACTTATTTTATTACCTACTTAAAAAAACATCTGTTCGTTACTTTGATAGAAAGTTTGATAACATTTACAAGTCGATGGCATGTATAATTATGTGACTATTGACTGCGCATGTTGTATCTGCAAACGCCTCAGGATATGTACAAAATTAGTATGTAGACTATTAGACTTATATTTCGCAATAACTTCCACTCTCTAAAACGTCAGTAACTTAGTGCTTTACAGGTTTTTAAGCTCTTCACTTAAGCATAGAGTTAATCTTAAGTTTATTACAAGTCGTAAATATTTGAAACACGTTATTGCTTAATTGGAGTTATTCTTAAGAGGCGACTGAAGTTATCGCTTGAGCTCCACAATGTTTGTTGACTTAAACGTGACAGAGCATTTGGCGAGTGGAATTATGGAGTCGTCACACCGAATGACCGTAAAACAATAATTGGTTGGAATAACTGTTAAATCGATGTCGAATATTACGTTATTATGTCTGCTATTTCAACACACTTGTATATATAGCTTCTCGTTGCTAGGAATAAATTAAATTATGTTGCTTTAGTGAACTTTTCGCTTGCACAAGCTGTAATTACGATATGAAGTTATATTTGCTGTAAATAAGTTTAGAGTAGAATAGCAATGTCTTTATTAACATAAGCATTACAAGCACATATATGTAATTCCAGCATTCAGTAAAAATAATTTACCTCGGATTCGGAAGGTAAATATCTTTAGGTATTTTTTAAAATGTTTATATTCAATCTGGCATTGAAACTACCAAGTTTCTTGCCGGTTTCTTCTCGGTAGATGCGACATTCCGAACCGGTGGTAGATTCAAATTATTCTATTTTCTACCTATTACTTGACAATTTACAAGTGCTTTTTTGGGGCCTACGTAAATAAAGATATTTAAGGAGCTTTCTAAGACTATATAAGTATGTAAATATTGCAAGTACTATAAGGATAGTAATGCAAATGCGTTACAAAATGGATAGTTCGCCAGTTCTACTGCGGTAGTCCAAGGCTTCGCTGGATACACGTGGTGGCCACCACCCAGGCGATGCAGAAGCGCCGCGGAGTTAAGTGGGTATACGACGACAATTCCCATCATGGCCAGAGACTCAGAGGCCCCTGAAAGTCCCAAACACGACCCCATCCTATTTAGGAACGGAATACGGTGCATAAAACATTCCCTTTGTATGAATAAAACAAAAAAAATTAGGAAAGCAATAATAATAACATGCCTAACTAATTAATTTCTTCGTTTACACAAAACCTATCCCATAAATGTCCCATGTTGGTCTGGGACTTAAAAAGTATGTGCCAACTGTGTTTCCTGCCTATCATGTCGTAAAAGGCGAATAATGGTATTTGGAGTTTTGGGTTTGTGATTCTGTACGCGACGAGCTAGCCACTTGTCACTACTTTTTCACAATTTTCCATCTAACCTAGCCCAGTTTTGTTTATGGCTGAATGTGTTTGTTTTTTTTTTTGTCCCAAGTTCGTTATTAAATTTTAGTTTTATATTATTATTATTGTTAGGGTTCGTTTGAAAAGTTGAGGAGCGGTGGTAGCTCAATGGTAAGGAGACGCGCCTCTTAACCGAGGAGTGCGGGTTCAAACCCCGGCATGTACCTCTAGATTTTAAAAAATCTATGTACATATTTATACCACTAGCTCGACGGTGAGGGAAAACATCGTGATGAAACCTACAAATTCAAACAACTTTGAATTTGTAACCATGATCCAAAAATTGTCTGGTTCCCCTATCTTAGGGTTACGAAGGTCAGATCGGCAGTCGCTTCAATGTAATTACCAGACTCGCTAAATCCTGGATCATGGTCTAAGCGGACCCTGTCTAAGCACGGGACATAACGCTAGGAAGATGATGTTTGTAAAGTTGAACTTTAGGGGGCTGAATGTGGTTAAAGGGGTCTGCTGACCCTTTGACTCTGCCTATTCCTTCGAGGGTTATGGGCGTGATGTTATGTATTTGTATATATGTTTGTTTATACAAAAAAACTCACGAGAAATCGTAAAATAGGTACTTTGTTATTTACACAAACTAATGAGGATTACTGTAATACACTTAATTTGAACGCAAATCTAGATTAACTTCAGAATACTCTTAATTGTAGCGAGATAAACGGAAAACGCGACAAAAAACTTCAAGTTAATTAATTACCAAGTAGGTCCGTTTGTAAACAAGAAAAACGCAATTAATTAGAATGGAAAACTAATCAAGGGTATCTGTAAAAGGCTCTGTTAGAGGTGGGCCCGCTACGTATGATACAGGGTGTTCTAGTTTAGTAAAAAATATAAATAATTACTTAAGCCTGTTTCCTGAGGAAATTGAGCTTTATCGGGTTTGTTTTTTTATTTGCCTTTTCTAGAGCATTTAAATATTTATGATTTTACATTACGATATGTATATTTAAACAGCTTGCTTGACCGTGCATTTAAGAGTTCCAATTATAGAACTAGACACGTATCGAATTAACAAGTAGTTAAAATTGATATATTTATTGCTACTAGCGTTTTATATACATAGTTAAGAGGTACCTTGGGATACTTTTTTTCTGTTTTTATTTTTTCATACATTGTGTGTCTTTCGTCTGTAAATGTTTTGTTAGCTATGTCAGTTATATAACAGTTACGTCAATTTGTAAATATATTTTTTTTAATTATAAGTATCATGATTTATTTCATTTAAAGAGTGCGAACACCCTGTATAAGAAACAGGGCGATATATGTACGTTAATTTAACGATTATTGCTTTTACAGTGCGCTTTCGATTTGGCTTGAGGCCGGATCATTCTCTATGGTTAATAACTGTTCTCGGATGAGATGTAACGATATTTCGTCTAGACGATATCGTGTTTATGGTTTTAACTGTTTTAGAAATTGTTGTTTTTAGAAGATCGACATACTGCCCTGTGGATTAGACCAGAACAAATTGACAATGCTTGAAATAGTTTCTATATGTACTTCTGTAAATTTTCAGTTACCCTTTAAATGATTTTATGTTTATTGTTTAAGCTAATTATAACGGAACACGTATCTTTGATTATATATTTTAAATCTAAATACGTTTTAAACCATTATCGGGGCGGTGAGCGGAAATATTGCGTGGAAACTTTAACATTTTATCTGTGAGTAGCTCCAATAATCTGACTTCCTAAGTCTAGGTTCATAAGCCACTCGGGGTCCGAGTAGGATCCGGAATCCAGAACATAACGCTAGGAAGATGACAGTTGCATCTTCTTTCTGCATCTGCTTTCAATGATACAAGAAAAATGTTGTCTGGTGAAAGCTTAACAGGTTCCCTGATCATCGATAAACATAATAACAAACAAAATGGATGAATACTGGAAAAACTATCATTCTATTTAATTAGATTATACAAAAATACACGACATATATTGTTTGCTTTATCAAGCTAACAAAAAATTACAAAGATAACTTTCAAGTAAAAATTTTACCTTGGTGTGACGTCACGGGGACGTTGTTTGACAAATAAAAAAAACACAGTAACACGAGTCGCATCGGATACCATCAAATATTTTGCATCTGGAAATAAAACGCACCGACATTCGCACGTCAGCTAGCGCATAAGTTAACTGCCGAGATATTGCCGAAGCCTACAAGGTACCGATTCTACGACCGGTTGTAACCCCACACCGGTAGTGATGTCACCTTCGCCGGGGATCGTTTATCGATCGTCGATATCGATAAACACGGCAATAATTTAAAAGTCTTAGGGCCGATTTTTTTATAGTCAGATAAGAATTAACAGACTGATAATTAGTCTGTTAATTGGAGCGGTGGTAGCTCAATGGTAAGGACACGCGCCTCTTAACCGAGGAGTGCGGGTTCAAACCTGGGCACGTAACTCTGGATTTTTAAAATCTATGTACGTATTTATACCACTTGCTCGACGGTGAGGGAAAACATCGTGGTGAAACCTGCCAATTCAAATAACTTGGATTTGTAACCATGATCTAAAAATTGTCTGGTTCCCCTATCTTAGGGTTACGAAGGTCAGATCGGCAGTCGCTTCAATGTAATTACCAGACTCGCTACATCCTGGATCATGGTCTAAGCGGACCCCGTCTAAGCACGGGACATAACGCTAGGGAGATGATGATGAAGAATTAACAGACTGATAAAGTATGTATGTAAGTATGCTATCTTTTAACTGACTGTTGAAAAATCAACCCTTAGTTAAAACTACTTAATTTTTTCTTATTGCTGAAAGATTTAAAAAGGATGTAGTAACTATATTCCTTGCCAAGCATGTTGCATAAGCAACTGACGGTGTAGTGTGCATTAATTTTGTGATTTTGTAGGCTAAAAGCTACTTAAAATTAAAGGCTAAGTAAAGTTGGGTTTGATTGAAAGCAGTTTTATTGCGCTGTAAAAAGATAATTTCTCTTTCAAAATGATGTATGTAGCGTATATTATCCCGACCATAAAAACGAATAGGCCCATCGTTTTATTCCCTGGCAAAGTCAATCGAAAATGTTTTTAGAAGTCCAACTTTCCACTTAATAAACATTAGAAGGAAATTGAATATGCATTATCTATTTGATTTATTGCTATGAAAATACTCGTCCAATAGCAATTCAATTTGAAAACGACTATTCTACACACATGATCTCCATATTAAATTCGACTTTCTTTGAACCCGATAGTTACTATTGTTTTCTATCTTATATGCCCTTTCATCGCATTTCACCTATAAAATGGCAGCAGTACCGCCATTTACACGACTATGGACCGTTGAAAACTGTTACGCTCTTTCTCTTTATCACAGAAAAGGGAAAAACGATGAAACATTTACTTGTCATTAATCGTTTATAACCGTCCATTCACAGTTTATACATCACCTACTAACACGAGCATTGCTTACCGTAAATATCGATAAATTGTGCAATCGACAAAACTATCGATAAAGTTCATGCATCGTGTAGATTAACGACAGTTTCGTTTTTATGGTTCGGTTTGAATACAGCGTTTTGAACAGGTCCAAATGAAAGGTTTTATTGGAGTTTTAGGATTGGACCAATACCTACATGGAGGTTGCAGTTAGAAATTGCACTATTAAAAGTTGACCACGACTTTCCCTAGGCCCTAGACTATTAAAAATATATAGAAGTTGAAGTCTAAGACATGCATATTTTATTAACAACAGACAGGTTTCGGTTAGTACATATCATTGAACGTGACTGACCTGAAAATGCCCACAATACCACCCTCACTACATACGACATGGAAAATTTACTAGAAGAATTAGAAATTTTCTTGCATTAAGGATTATAAGAAAATTTTGTATGAAAAGGATCATGGATGTTGAAGAAGCAAGTGAAGTGTAAGGATCGTGCCATATGCCGTTCGGTTATCTCTGACTATCCCGCTAGGGAAGTGGCGTGAAGTTTAGTTAGTTTGTCGCCGTGAGGATTGAGACACAAATACACTTAATTTCGAATTCATTGTAGAAAGTTTGATTCATAGCCAACCAACGGGACATTGATGGATTTTCTTTTCTAGGAGATAGGAGAAATCCAATCAGACACGATGCAACTAACACGAAACCGTCCCCGATTGTTTGTCCGCTAATTATTTCAGAGCTGACTCCGCTGGGTTTCTCTAACGTACGCTGTCAATCAGGACTTATCGAGCGATCAGTCGATGTATCGATAAGCATCGCTCTCGACTACGTCACTAGCAGCCAGACGAGTACTATTAGGTCTTCCTGCTCTCCATTCGTGGGCTAACACGACAATTGTGTTGGATTTCTAGATGAAGATATTTTCGCTATGTCGGAAAAGTCTGGTTGGTTTGTAGATGTGGTTACGTCATCAGAGATTAAGTTGCTGATTGTCAGGTCAATTGAGATACTTAATATCTATATCAACTTGGTAAATATTTATTAATCCAGTTTACTTCAAATAGTATGTACTTAAAAGTATTACATTAAATTTTTTTTTGCATCATTCATGTTTTCAATCTGTTTTTTTTTATTAAATATTTCTGAGACTATTGTATAACCACTTTAGTTGCCGATTTTTACCGCTAGGTTTAATTTTGCAAAGACTTTCTACGCACGATTTTATCATATGTATCAAAAATATGTTTTTTTTTATTTAGTGTTAATACGTATTCTACAAGAACCTAGCAGTCATAACGAACATACCTAAAGAATCTACCCGGTATTTACCGACTTCATATTCTTAATTACCTGCACCGCACAATTAAAACATTTAACTCCGGTAATTGCCCTTTAAACTATACGACCCAATTACATTTTAGTGTTTTTGCGTAAGTCTAAATGAAGGCAATAATATGATTAAATGAAAACCAGTACATATAAATCCAGTGTAGGATTTATAGTATAAAGATTAGTACCCCGTTTTACCTTTGCGCTAGAAATAATACTTTAGAGTCTGATAAGTAAATTAGTGCATCTATAAAAATGTCAGTCCCTTTAAATGCGGCTAAGGCAGCAGGCGTTTCCTTTAATTAGCCAGTTAATGAATAGTCTAGGCCTGAAGCTTAGTACCGCGGCTCGTTTCAACCAGAATAAAGTATAGCCCATACAAATTTAAGTAGCTGTTAGAATTTACAGTTTTAATATGGAAGTAGTTCCGTTGAATTTGTCTTATTTTGCAGACTGTGTACAATAAAGCTGTGAGAACAAGCTCAGAGCAAGCGGCAGGATATCTACATTACCTTTCATATACAATTTTGACTGGCTCGATGGCGCATTCGGTAGTGACCCTGCCACATGCGCCAAGAGTTCTGGGTTCGGTCCCCACCGAGGACAAACATTCGTGTGATGAATACTTGTGTTTATTCTGCGTCTGGGTGTTAATATGTAATATTTAAATAAATATTTGGAATATCACTGTTAATTCTGATAACACATGTGCTTAAGCTACTTACTGCGGAGTAAGATCAATGTATGTGATGTCGTCAGATATTTATTTATAAAATGATTTAAGTAAAATATAATAACACGTAAATATTGCTTATAGATAAAAAAAATATTTTAACTCGTTGTTTTAGGACCAAATAATAAATGTAGAATATACATTACAAATGTAAAATTAAATTCAACGATAATTATATGGCATCGGTGATTATCTCATTTTTTTTAAAGGTTTTGTTGAATGTTTTGCTTACAAATAATTGTGTTACTACAGAATGTCACATTAATTTAGTTCATAAACTAGAATTGTATGCAAACTACGTGTAAGTTACTTTCCGACTTCCGTAAAGTAATAAAAGTTACTTTTCACTCGACGAACATAAATTTGAACCGTCTGGATTTGCTAACTTAAACTTGAACAGTATCTTCGTAGGCAGTAAAAAGAGGACAAATTTTGCTCTTGTACTTAAAATACGGCTCTCAACATTTTTATGTTAATTTGCTATAAACAAATCGTTAATTACCGACCGATACCCGATATCTTAAGCTTTGAATGCGCAAGCGCAGAACTTCGGCTGTATTTTGTTGCTTAAGGATATTGACTAAATAAACTATTATAGATTTGGAATTTGATATGGTTTATTTTTAATTATAGGCTCTTTGGCGGCCCTGTTGGTCCAATGGTTCAGATATTGTTTTTGGCAAGGACATGTGTTCGATCTTCGTAGCGGGGCACCAAACAGAACAGGTCTGGGTATTAGGTAATTTGGTTACTTTAATAATTCAGAGCTTAAGCTACCAAAATACGCGTTTAATTTTATTTTATTTTTTCATATTACCAATTTTCCAAAATTTACAAATAGTTAAATAAATGTTTGTCTGCCAATCCGTCTGTATATCACAAGTCTTGACTTGATCTTGATTCTCAAAGATACCTAAATAAAGCAAATAAATATATACAATTCTATACATGTGGACTGATGGCTGGTGCAGCCTTAAAACACTATGATTACCCTTACAATACTAAATCGTCATGTTAACGCAACTCATGTACAAAGTAACACATTTTACGGCTTAACACGCGTATAATTAACTAATGTCTCAAAACAGGGCAATAAAGAAAAGTAGTAAAGTACAGTCAGAACAAAAAGCATGTAACTGCATTACTTTGCATCTCATACGAGACACACGGTCGTAAAGTTCACACAACAATTATACATAAGTGCATTTTTTAATTTATCAAGGAAACGTTATTGGAAAATAAGCTGAAACGGTCTCGAATAAGGTAGAAAGTGATATTTTTATCACCTTGCCTTATTAAAAATACGTTAAACAATGTTAATCGGAATTAAAAAGGCTTAAAAAATGTGCACTTCCAGAAGATATTTTTATTTACCTTACGCAAGTATCGAGGGGCTAAATTACAAGAAATACTTAAAACACTTGTATTTATGACAGCAGTAAAATTTAGTTTATACAAATAATAAGTTTTATGTTCCATAATAATATGAGAAAAGTGTTCATTGGCTGTTAATAAATCAAGATTTTAATTTACTTTGATTAATGGATTGCCACTAAAATTACAGAGCTGATGTCTTTTTAAAGTATCATTATTGCTTTTTGAACGTTCAATTATGCAGCTCCAATTAATTCAAAACAGTCGATTGTTTTCAACTGATAAAAATATTTTTATGTTCTTGTTATATTATTTCTAAGCTTGTATTTCGTTTGCTAAATTTATGTGCAAATAAATTCCCGTTTTAAAATAGGCAATCTTTGTGTTAAACATTTGTGAACGTCATAATAGAGCTATTTAGCACACTTATGTAAGGTTGGTAACAATATAATCTTATATGTAGGAGCTATCATTGATTGAGTCTCATGATGGAGAGGTGGCCATGGGAATCCCTTTTGATTTTACTGATAGTTTTATTCATAGAAGGGCTACTTTAGTTTTTAAACTATATATATTTTTACTTTATATATATATATATATATATATATATATATATATTTACTTTTATATCACGTGTGTCATCGATCAGTGTCTTACCTGTTATAACAATGATCAATGTGTTTGATGCGCGTAAACAGGGTTTGATAAAATTAAATATAATGAAAGTACCATTATATTTAACACGCTGGCAGTATATTTGGCCAACAAAATAGCAAATTTCGAAATGTTTGTTTAATACATTCACAAAAATATTTAACTATTTTTATCATTGAAAATAAGATAAAATAACGCAGTATGAAACTATTAAGGTGCTGATTTTTGTATTTATGAACAATTACGAACACAAAATTTAATAACAAGTAAAATTTACATATTTAATAATTGTTTTCACTGTTTATAATATCGTATAATAAAATCGTTATAACTAATTTTAATTCCTTCACTAGTTTTTGCTTAAGCTCAAAGTCATAAATCAATTTAACAAGTCCCGTGTTAACTGACTAACACACCAGTTGCCCATTAAATAAAAAGTGCACTTAATCTCGATCAGACCTGTTGCATTTTCATGCCCGATCATGATGTGAGCCGCAAGTGTGTCTTCCATAGAATTAATAAACATAATCCACACGTAGCTGGATGATGCTGTGACGTTTTTCCAGCATCATATTATTCTACATCTACCCCTTTCACCGGAGGTCGTTTTTCTCGGCAACGATTACAAAAACATCGCTGGTACTTTATTAGTGCAAGATAGGGTTGTACACCGGCAACTTTAACTGGATTGCCAGGATGGCCATATATGGGCCTCAATTAATCAAAGCAGTCTTGACATTGGTTTCTTCCTACGGCTGGTGAGTGTAAATCTGTGGTTATCATGTCTAATCTGATTAAGACATTTATTTCATGTGTTAAGTGTAGGAGACTTATTTTAGACTTGTGTATATAAGTCTAGTGGAAAATGAATGACTGTTAAAATTACAATTAATATAGGTACAAATATCCATGTTTGGTAAAGTCAATTTTTGTCTTATAGATAAACATAAACAAGCTGTATTAGCTTATCTTACTTATGCCGGATCTGTGGAATTCGTATCTCGACACTCAAGACACGCATCAAATATAAATTGCATATTTTGATAAGTATGTACTCGTTTAGACTCACCTGGGGAGTTCAGTGTATTTCGCTAAAATGTAGGTGGCTTATGAGAAAACATTATGAAAATCGTAGTAGCAGTAAACGTGATAGAATATAAAATAACGTTTCATACATACATACATCACGCCCGCAATCACTGAAGGGGTAAGCAGAGTCAAAGGAGCAGATGGCCCCTGTAGTGTATGTAGGTCAATGAGTAATAGCCTAATACACGCAACTAGGTTCCATACCTATCTCGAGCACATATGACACGCAGGAACTGTCAGGAGGATATAGTTTATCTGTGGCAGAAGCCTGAAGGCAGTAAGATCTGTGATGT